>OX371223.1:334817327-336033387 GCA_947310385.1 Nephrotoma appendiculata
ATCATCAACACCTTCACCTGATGGATCGACTCCCTCAATAGATCAAAGTACAACTACAACCGAATCGCCCACTACCACTGCTGTAACACCGTCTCTCGCATTAGTCGAAGATACATCTACCAGTGGATCATCAACACCTTCACCTGATGGATCGACTCCCTCAATAGATCAAAGTACAACTACAACCGAATCGCCCACAACCACTGCTGTAACACCGTCTCTCGCATTAGTCGAAGATACATCTACCAGTGGATCATCAACACCTTCACCTGATGGATCGACTCCCTCAATAGATCAAAGTACAACTACAACCGAATCGCCCACTACCACTGCTGTAACACCGTCTCTCGCATTAGTCGAAGATACATCTACCAGTGGATCATCAACACCTTCACCTGATGGATCGACTCCCTCAATAGATCAAAGTACAACTACAACCGAATCGCCCACAACCACTGCTGTAACACCGTCTCTCGCATTAGTCGAAGATACATCTACCAGTGGATCATCAACACCTTCACTTGATGGATCGACTCCCTCAATAGATCAAAGTACAACTACAACCGAATCGCCCACAACCACTGCTGTAACACCGTCTCTCGCATTAGTCGAAGATACATCTACCAGTGGATCATCAACACCTACACCTGATGGATCGACTCCCTCAATAGATCAAAGTACAACTACAACCGAATCGCCCACTACCACTGCTGTAACACCGTCTCTCGCATTAGTCGAAGATACATCTACCAGTGGATCATCAACACCTTCACTTGATGGATCGACTCCCTCAATAGATCAAAGTACAACTACAACCGAATCGCCCACAACCACTGCTGTAACACCGTCTCTCGCATTAGTCGAAGATACATCTACCAGTGGATCATCAACACCTACACCTGATGGATCGACTCCCTCAATAGATCAAAGTACAACTACAACCGAATCGCCCACAACCACTGCTGTAACACCGTCTCTCGCATTAGTCGAAGATACATCTACCAGTGGATCATCAACACCTTCACCTGATGGATCGACTCCCTCAATAGATCAAAGTACAACTACAACCGAATCGCCCACAACCACTGCTGTAACACCGTCTCTCGCATTAGTCGAAGATACATCTACCAGTGGATCATCAACACCTTCACCTGATGGATCGACTCCCTCAATAGATCAAAGTACAACTACAACCGAATCGCCCACTACCACTGCTGTAACACCGTCTCTCGCATTAGTCGAAGATACATCTACCAGTGGATCATCAACACCTTCACCTGATGGATCGACTCTCTCAATAGATCAAAGTACAACTACAACCGAATCGCCCACAACCACTGCTGTAACACCGTCTCTCGCATTAGTCGAAGATACATCTACCAGTGGATCATCAACACCTTCACCTGATGGATCGACTCCCTCAATAGATCAAAGTACAACTACAACCGAATCGCCCACTACCACTGCTGTAACACCGTCTCTCGCATTAGTCGAAGATACATCTACCAGTGGATCATCAACACCTTCACCTAATGGATCGACTCCCTCAATAGATCAAAGTACAACTACAACCGAATCGCCCACTACCACTGCTGTAACACCGTCTCTCGCATTAGTCGAAGATACATCTACCAGTGGATCATCAACACCTTCACCTGATGGATCGACTCCCTCAATAGATCAAAGTACAACTACAACCGAATCGCCCACTACCACTGCTGTAACACCGTCTCTCGCATTAGTCGAAGATACATCTACCAGTGGATCATCAACACCTTCACTTGATGGATCGACTCCCTCAATAGATCAAAGTACAACTACAACCGAATCGCCCACAACCACTGCTGTAACACCGTCTCTCGCATTAGTCGAAGATACATCTACCAGTGGATCATCAACACCTACACCTGATGGATCGACTCCCTCAATAGATCAAAGTACAACTACAACCGAATCGCCCACAACCACTGCTGTAACACCGTCTCTCGCATTAGTCGAAGATACATCTACCAGTGGATCATCAACACCTTCACCTGATGGATCGACTCCCTCAATAGATCAAAGTACAACTACAACCGAATCGCCCACAACCACTGCTGTAACACCGTCTCTCGCATTAGTCGAAGATACATCTACCAGTGGATCATCAACACCTTCACCTGATGGATCGACTCCCTCAATAGATCAAAGTACAACTACAACCGAATCGCCCACTACCACTGCTGTAACACCGTCTCTCGCATTAGTCGAAGATACATCTACCAGTGGATCATCAACACCTTCACCTGATGGATCGACTCCCTCAATAGATCAAAGTACAACTACAACCGAATCGCCCACAACCACTGCTGTAACACCGTCTCTCGCATTAGTCGAAGATACATCTACCAGTGGATCATCAACACCTTCACCTGATGGATCGACTCCCTCAATAGATCAAAGTACAACTACAACCGAATCGCCCACTACCACTGCTGTAACACCGTCTCTCGCATTAGTCGAAGATACATCTACCAGTGGATCATCAACACCTTCACCTGATGGATCGACTCCCTCAATAGATCAAAGTACAACTACAACCGAATCGCCCACTACCACTGCTGTAACACCGTCTCTCGCATTAGTCGAAGATACATCTACCAGTGGATCATCAACACCTTCACCTGATGGATCGACTCCCTCAATAGATCAAAGTACAACTACAACCGAATCGCCCACAACCACTGCTGTAACACCGTCTCTCGCATTAGTCGAAGATACATCTACCAGTGGATCATCAACACCTTCACCTGATGGATCGACTCCCTCAATAGATCAAAGTACAACTACAACCGAATCGCCCACTACCACTGCTGTAACACCGTCTCTCGCATTAGTCGAAGATACATCTACCAGTGGATCATCAACACCTTCACCTGATGGATCGACTCCCTCAATAGATCAAAGTACAACTACAACCGAATCGCCCACAACCACTGCTGTAACACCGTCTCTCGCATTAGTCGAAGATACATCTACCAGTGGACCATCAACACCTTCATCTGATGGATCGACTCCCTCAATAGATCAAAGTACAACTACAACCGAATCGCCCACTACCACTGCTGTAACACCGTCTCTCGCATTAGTCGAAGATACATCTACCAGTGGATCATCAACACCTTCACCTGATGGATCACCTTCACCTGATGGATCGACTCCCTCAATAGATCAAAGTACAACTACAACCGAATCGCCCACAACCACTGCTGTAACACCGTCTCTCGCATTAGTCGAAGATACATCTACCAGTGGATCATCAACACCTCCACCTGATGGATCGACTTCCTCAATAGATCAAAGTACAACTACAACCGAATCGCCCACAACCACTGCTGTAACACCGTCTCTCGCATTAGTCGAAGATACATCTACCAGTGGACCATCAACACCTTCACCTGATGGATCGACTCCCTCAATAGATCAAAGTACAACTACAACCGAATCGCCCACAACCACTGCTGTAACACCGTCTCTCGCATTAGTCGAAGATACATCTACCAGTGGATCATCAACACCTTCACCTGATGGATCGACTCCCTCAATAGATCAAAGTACAACTACAACCGAATCGCCCACAACCACTGCTGTAACACCGTCTCTCGCATTAGTCGAAGATACATCTACCAGTGGATCATCAACACCTTCACCTGATGGATCGACTTCCTCAATAGATCAAAGTACAACTACAACCGAATCGCCCACAACCACTGCTGTAACACCGTCTCTCGCATTAGTCGAAGATACATCTACCAGTGGATCATCAACACCTTCACCTGATGGATCGACTCCCTCAATAGATCAAAGTACAACTACAACCGAATCGCCCACTACCACTGCTGTAACACCGTCTCTCGCATTAGTCGAAGATACATCTACCAGTGGATCATCAACACCTTCACCTGATGGATCGACTCCCTCAATAGATCAAAGTACAACTACAACCGAATCGCTTACAATTTTAAATGAAGCATCGACTCCCACAATAGACGAAAATGTAATCGCCAGGGAATCGCCCACAGCTACTAATGACGTATCGAGTCCCTCAATAGACGACTCAACAAATACCAGCGAATCGCCTGCAATTTTAAATGAAGCATCGACTCCCACAATAGACGAAAATGTAATTTCCAGCGAATCGCTCACAGCTACTAATGAAGTATCGAGTCCCACAATAGACGACTCAACAAATACCAGCGAACCGCCTGCAATTTTAAATGAAGCATCGACTCCCACAATAGACGAAAATGTAATTACCAGCGATTCGCTCACAGCTACTAATGAAGTATCGAGTCCCACAATAGACGACTCAACAAATACCAGCGAATCGCCTACAATTTCCCATTCAGACGGACCCAAAGAACGCTCACGTATCAGAAGATCATACGATTCAAGACACCCAGGCTTAACGACATGGCCAAAAATGTTTAATAACCGAAATAATCGGAAGGCAATTTGTTTTCATTCTGACCATCATCATCACTAGGTATCAAAATAAAAATCACTTCGTTAAATGCACTCGCCTTTTTTATTAATTAAAATTAAATTTATTGTAATATCATTTTTTATTAATACTTTATTGTAAAAATATTGAAATAATATTTTTTATTAATGACACTGTATTCACATTTGATTTCAAAATCTTACCAAAATAGCAGGCACCAACACCACATTTTACAAATATTCGCTTTAATATTTTGACTATGTAGGTTTCGCTTGGGTAATAGGGAGTGCATTACCGTTTACCGATTTACCGTATTTACCGTATAAAATATATTTACGATTTATCGGTACATTTTTACAAATTTACCGATTTTTTCGATAAAAATATATTTATAATTAATAGAGCGCAATTTAGTTTCAGTATATAACAGGGCGCATTTCATTGAAAAAAATGGAGAGCATATTTTAATCGAAAGAAGGATTTATATAAGGTATGGATTTCACTCAGTAATTATTATGTAGGTATAGCTACTGAATGTAGGTATACCTACTGAAGATTTATGAATGATTTTTATTTAATGAAACGAAATGAACTTATACAGGGTTGGCGTGTGGACCGATAACATTTTTGGCAAATTGGGGGGAGGGGTGAGGGGATCATTTGGAAGCTTTCATCCCATGCAGTTGATGTTCTAAGTAGCCCGGTAAATGAAATATAATATTTTAAGTTTGTTTTAAATAACCCAAAATCTCGCGTTTAAATGGTCACTTTTGTGTTTGTAGTCATAGAGGCACGAAATAACTTTTATTGTATTCTACAATGTAATGATTTTATTCTAAATAAATCATTATTTAATATAATTTGTTTAAGATAAATGACTTATGGGCTCCCAAATTTTAAAAAATGTGTAGATTTATGAAAAACGTCACAATCTAAATTAATTTAAAAAAAACTTATGGTTATCTTGAAATTAGTTTTGCTTTAAAAAATTCTCTAGTTTATGCCCTGACATGTCATAGAAATCCCTCATTTTGTGGTCAAAATACGAGATATTATTTTGTCAGAGTAATTTGTGCCAGGGTTAAGAAAATGTTTTTAAGTTATTGATAGATTTTAAAAAATAAGTAACCAGGGTGTTAATTGCCTTGTGCTGTTCAGTCCATATGACACTATCTGCTACCGGAAGTGCCCGTGTGTTTTACTTTATTCTTGTTAAATTATTAATTGTACCAGGTCACAAAAAGGGTGATAATGCTAGACGGCTGAAGTTTTATAGATTTATGGATTTTGTGGACAAATGAGTCTAACTTCAATCGCGAGGGAATTGTGAATTTACATAATCCGCTTCATTGCGGATGTAAAGGTCAAAATCCACACAAGAAAAGGTAGGATTATTTTCAAACGAAATTCATCGTTAATGTTTGGGCTGGTGTTATTGGTCGAAACCTTATCGGTCCATATTTTTTATCTCGAATTTGTTCAGAATGAGCTACCTGAGCTGTTTTTACCAGTTCTGTAAGATGTGCTGATTCGTAGGGGTTGTCATATATATTAGCCCACGTTGTCCCGAGACCTCACACCCTTGGATCTCTGGGTACGTGCTAAGGAATTAGTGTACGCAATAGAGATACTCACAAGAGAAATTTTAATTGAAAGGATAAGCGCCGCATGTGAAAAAAATGAGATGCAACTTCGCACAACAACCGTGGACATTAAAAAAAGATGCCGTGCATGCATATACGGAAATGAGGAGGTTATTTTGAACAAAATCTAATAAATGAAGTTGATTTCAAATTTGTTAATATCTTAAAAGGTATTTTCTTAACTCTTATATCTCGTATTTTTCCACGAAATGAGTGATTTCTATATATACAGTATATACATTGGAAAGGGCATAAACAAGAGATATAAAAAAAGGCTAACTTCAAAATAACCATTAGTTTTTTAAATGAATTTAGGTGGTGACGTTTTTCATACTTCTATAAATTTTTTAGGATTTGGAAGCCCATAAGTCATTTTTCGTAAACCAATTGTATTAAATAAACATTTATTTAGAATAAAACCATTATATTGTAGAATACAATAAAAGTTATTTCGTGCCTCTATGACTACAAACACAAAAGTGAACATTTAAAGGCGAGATTTTGGGTTATTTAAAACAAACTTAAAATATTATATTTCATTTACCGGGCTACTTAGAACATCAATTCCATGCAATAAAAGAATCCAAATAGCCCCCCCCCCCCTTTCAATCTACCAATATGAATTTCATTTTATGTAATTAATTAATTTATTATTTTATTTTATAAAGTCCATTAGTTTGTTTCAAGCACTGGTTTATTAATTTTGCACTGGTTTAATACCTAAGGCACAGTACCAAAATATTATTTAAATTCAATTTACCGGTAAATTATCGATAAATTACCGACCTTACACAAAATTTACCGTTTACCGGTAAATTGAAAAATCGGTAAATTTGCACTCCCTAGGTAAAACTGCTCTTTTAAAATAGGCATTAACAATGCTTTAGAAGGGGTTTCCTGTGACTATTTAGAGTTGTAGAACAGTTATGGTTTTATTGATGGCGTCCCACATACCCAAATTGTAAGTTGTGACGTATATTTTACATTACCTCAAATATCCCAATTATATTTTTATAGTTCAATCGCTCGGAATTGTTTATGTACTCTGCCAGCCATTTGCGTGTCGAGTAAAAATGGTCGAGGGAAAGTGTTAATTTTTCATAAAATTCATCACAATAATATCGATGTATATATGAGAACGGGCTGCAGGTTCATTTATTACATACATATACACATATATAATAACTGTTATACTATACATTTTGATAAATAAATGTGAAATTGAGTGAATTACATAGCACAAAACCTATATATGTAGTGGCGTCTATTCCCTTCCTCCTTTATAATGTACATCGTATTATTTGGTTTCTTTTCAAATGATTATTATTAAATTACAATACGTTATTCATCAACCAGTCGAGCCAGCCAACAAAAACAGCAACATACACGAAATAATTACAAAATAACTCATGTTCCCGTATATACGAGTACAACAAAAACGTAAAAATTCATTTATCAAATTTTCAATCAACAAACACAAAACAAATGAACGATGAAAAACTAAAAAAAGTGGAGTCAAATACACGCACACATCCCATCAATATGATCAGCATGCATCTTCAACCATTTATCGTTTGCCGGTTTTCCCGGTGTCAATCTTTACCTATACATTTAGTATGTGTCTTTTCTGAGAGCGTCGCCGACAAAATAAATTGCCACCATCTTTTATCGTCAGGACGTAAGAAATAACGGAGTACGTAAAACTACATCGAAAACGCTTTTTTTAAATGGTCTCAACTGGCCACCCGTTGCGGTGTTTTCCCACCGTTACACAAAATTGTGAATGGCGATGTTGTTAGCCATCCGTAATTTACTGCCTTAGTACAACCCAGGCCATTCATCACACTTAACACCCGCCGTAGGGTCTTCGCCGTTAATTTACACCAGTTTTATTTTCAACAACTTTCCCCAAATTTTTTTTTTTTTCATTGTCTCCCCATCAAACATGAAAACTCAAAATCCGTCTTCCCTTCGAACACACCACTAATAAATTACTGAACGGAAAATTTTACTGAGTTTATGACGTCACCACAGTTTTCATTCTTCTATTTTCTCCTTGAATCATTTCACAGTAATTCTCCACATTTAAAAACAAGTTTTAATAAGGTAACCACAATTTAATTTATTTATAATTTAATTATGAATTATTCTTTTTTTTGCAATTTGTATTTTATGTCCTTTCGACAATGGTTATACAACTCGACCGCTTTTACATAATTCATAACAAACTACTCTCTCTCTCTCTCTCTCACTCTCTGGCACCCATCAAGGGATTTGGCCGCCTCAAATGAGGTTTCATAATCATATTTTCATTTCGGATAATGAGTGATTAATTCATTGATCCTAAACCAGCCGTGAAATGTTTTCCTTGTCACCACCGGGAATCGAAACCGGGACATCCGGTCGCTGGAGCAAGCATGCTGACCACTTTGCCACAGGGGCGGGGCGGCTAACAAACTACTCGACTTTTAATATTTAAAATATAAAAAAAAGAATCAAATCTCGACTCCAAAAAAAATTGGAAAAATCCAAAAACCGAATTGTCTAACCAAAAAAAAACTCTCGCACCAAATAATCTAGAAAAATATTTTTCCATTGTGCCTCTCGTTTTGTTTTGTGCGCGTTTCTACCCTACCCATTCCTATCACGCATCAATCGCACACACCAAAACGAGACAATACACACAAAAAAATACTGCTCTACATCTCCACCGTTCGCACACACGCACAAGGTACACGTTGGCCTCGCTCTCAAAATTATTCGACTGTTTACGCGAGATATATAAATGCCAATTCATGAAGTATCAATCGAAGTATCCATGCACAGACAACAGATGGCAATGCCACCAGTAAAAGGCACCAACCATTCATTGAAACGAAATTAAAAATACACAAACAAAATTAAATAAGAAATAATGTTATGAGCCCTCAAGGTCGTAGCAACATTACAAACGATATACCACATGATTATAGGGGATATTTTAGCTGCTTCCAGCGGCACAACTGCGTTGTTTTGATTACTATTTGAGTATAAATTGTTCCAGCCCTTTTCATTAATATGTAACTCGTGCAACATAAATTTTATATTCTTTAATAATTGAACAACCAAATCGCTGTTGCTTTTTCAAAGATGATAGTTTTGAGTACTAACGTGTTCAGAAAAGTTAACGGCATTTTTGAAAACCTTTTCAACGATATCTCATCACTAAAACGGTAGATTTGTGAACTAAAGTGGTGTATGGGAAAATTGTAAAGAAATAGTGTGGTATTTGTTGGTTTTATGGGTGATTTGCTATGCAGCTACCCGACCTATTGAGGTAGAAATTCTAAAAGCTTTTCAAGATTGACAGTAATCTTGACAATACTACTTTATTATTATTATTTTTTTTTACTTTGGTTTTTTCAATTGTAAGATGTTATTGTGATTGTTTCGTATATTGATCTATTTCAGCACTCTTGAATTAAATACACAATCGTAGGTAATTCTTCCATTTAGCGTCAATCTGTGCAGTGCACCTAGAATACTACAGGCCACACTGCTTTAAAAATTTTGCTATATGACGTCAATTTATGTCGACAGTTTTCTCTTTGGCTATTATAGGCAGCACTAAAATTAAAAAGATTGTTTTGATTTTTTTTTTGTGTTTGCTGTCATATTGATAAGAAAAAAATTGTAAACAAACAAAAAGAAAAATATTTTAATAATATGTTTCACAATTTAATAAATAGCTATTGGTTAAAGTAATAATTCATAATATTCTTATAAAATTATGCATTCTAAATTGTGTAAAATATGTAAACACGTATAAAATGTGTACACATTTCGAATAATTTATGAGAAGACATAACCTTACTTTTAGCACTCGTATAAATTTTTTTTTTTGTGTTTGTTTTCATTTTTTCTTTTTATGAACATGACTGCCGTCTACAGTTCAAAGAACAAACTGTAGACATAAATTTAATGACATAGAAAGCAGTGTGGCCTGTAGTATTCTAGGTGCACTGATCTGTGTCACAACAATTATGATAATCGACACTTACTTATACACAATCAACTTCTCATGGTATTGTTCTATATATAGGCAATATTTCAATGTTATAATACAACGTCAGTCGTCGTAACCTGATGAGAAGATTGATTTTTTCAAATCATTAGTCTCATCTGTTCGAAACTGATTGTTGTGATTCTTACACATTAGCGATCTATAAATAAAAAAAAATACTGTTTTAGTTCATAAATCCTCCATTTTGGCGCTGGTAACTAATTTTTCGTTTATTATAGAATTTTTACTTGTCGTATATATCGTTGGGGTTGGCCTTGGCACTCGGCGATTGATCGTCGTCGAGGAAAGACGTGTTTTTGTCTCCTCGAAATAAATAAATGATTTAATTTAGATGTGTTGTGGTTAATTAATTATTAACTAATACTAATTATATGTGTTGAACGAATAATAATAATATAATAATAATTTGTGTAATTTGATAAGATGCATAAGATAAGTGTTTTTCATTTATTCATTGTTTTAACACACATTTTAATTATTGATTCATACTTTTTCCAAATAAATTTTAATTATATAAACATTTTAACTGTATTTTATAACTCATAAAGGTGTAGAGTGCTACTAGTATTCTTTTCTAGTGGGTCATTCGAGTATTGTTTGCGCGAGAAAGGATTTTGTAATTCCGTTGATATTTTTTGTTAAACTCGCTTAACAATTTTTGTAGTTGTTTTGCGACGATTATTTTATTTTTCGTTTTATTTGCTGTTAATTTTGAATTCTACCTTTTGTTTTGTTAATATATTAGTACATTATATAGTATTTTGCATGGAGATTAGTATTGGAAGTGTATAGCGGGATATAGATTTCAATAATCACTAAGAATGTGGTTTTGCGATGTATATAGCTTGTTATATGCTTTTAGCTGTATCTATGTTGGGTATGTTTGGATTGGTTACGAGGAAACCATTTACATGATCCGGGGAGTTTTTGGTTTCATTTATTTTATTTGTGTCATTACATAATTATTATATATTTATTATATACATAGCTATTTACTTTTTGTGCTTGTGTATGTAAATTTTTTTCTACATGAAAAGACACAAAAAACAAACGATCAAATCATAGATTTTTGTTGTTGATTTCCTTGGTTTTTTGTCTTTTCATTGATTTCATTTTTGTGATCAATTTACACAGAGGCGGCGAGGATATGGTGGAACTGTATTGCAATAAGTTTTCGGCTACCCGAATTAAGAAAAGTTGAATTAAGAAAAGTGCTTTTTCTGAATTTAAATAAGTGTTTTTAATTCATTAGGAAAATGGTTTAATATGTGCACTTCTTAATTCATTTTAAAAATATTCTAAGAAAAGTAAGAAAACTGAAATAAAAAATGTTTTTTTTTTATATTATTTAGGAAATGATTTTGGAAAAGTATTCAAAAAATTTGTAATTAAATTTTTCCCGGAAAATTTTGCAATTGTTTCAATTTCTTTTTTTTACTTAGTTGAAAATTATAAATAAGTCATTTTGAAAATGAAACAAAATGTGTACATATATAAAATCGAAATAAAACGTAAAAATGTACTACAATAAAAACCCGATTATCCGGCATACAATTAACCGGAACACTCAGTTAACCGGAATTTTAATTTTTATGAATTCTTTTGCTTTTTTATCTTTCTTTTCTCTTGCATATTCATTTTTTAAATCATTTTGAAATTTACAATTGTTTTTGCACATTTTCCTCAATGAAAGCATTAGTTGAAAATTTTGAATGGCTTTAATTTTCTTGTTACAGTAAAACCCGATTAGCCGGCAAGCAATTATCCGGAACACTCAGTTAACCGGAAGTTTAATTTTGAGGAAGTTTTTCTTACTTTTTTCTCTTTCATATGCATTTTTTAATTCATTTTCAAATTTGCAATTGTTTTTTGCACATTCTCATTAATGAAAGCATTATTTGAAAATTTCGAATGGTTTTATTTTTCATATTACAGTAAAATCCCGATTATCCGACATACAATTAACCGGAACACTCAGTTAACCGGAACTTTAATGTTTAGGTTTTTTTTTGCCTTTTGCTCTTTCACAAATTATTATTTTTTATTATTCGGGGATTCACAGAAAATATACTTCCCTTTATTTTTTTTCTGTTTTATGCACTATTATATTTGAATTGAATGCGTAAAGTCATATTACAGTTATTTTAGTGAAATATTAAATATATTATTAAATTTTGGATACTCGTATACATAACATGTAGGGGAGAGTGGGGTATTAGCGTGCCCTTAAGGAAAACCCCATAAAGAAGCGATTTTTAAATGTATATTGAAATAGCTTGCACTTTTTTCTGAGAGTTAGTTATATAAGCATCTAAATTGCATCCATAGATTCGATTTCATAGAGGTACATTGGAACCTACATTGGTCAAATTCCACTGCATCGTTAGTTTTAATACAATTTTGAGGAATTTCATTGTATGAAGCTGGCAAAAAGTCTTCTTCCGTAAATATATTGGGATTAAAAGGATAAATTCCTGGTTTTTTGTAACCTGATATCGCTTTTTCCAGTGTAGTAACACGAATATAAGCCTTATTAAATAGTGGAGCCAGGTCATATGGAGTAATCTTTTCATAGACATTTGTTTTCATAAAAAATTCATTATTGAATGCCATCTTGAGGCCGCCAAAAAAAGTAACATCTAATGGTTGAAGACGATGTGACGTGTGACGTGGTTATGATACCACCACAATATTGTGCTTCATTGAGTTTTATGTGAACCGTGATTGTCGAGAATTAATAAAACAATATCAGCCTCAGTCTATCCGTGTTTTGAACAATAATACATATATTGCTCCAGGAGGGCCGTCTTTACTGACTTGTGGTGATAATCGGATCGCGGATAAATGAACAATGGTGGTACAAAACCACCACCGGCACTCATCGCGCAACAAACAGTAACATTTTTACCTCGTTCCCAGCTCACAACTTGGCCAACTTGTTTTTGTTCCTTAGCGTCAATTATTCTAGTAGGTTTTTGTACATTTAAAATCCCTGTTTCATCTACATTAAAAATTCGTTCTGCTTCAAATCGGAATTTGTTGAAAATATTTTCTAGGTTTGAGTAAAAAAGCTTCACATCAGTATTTCATCAGCATTTTGTTCGGCACAATCAAATACCATTCGACGGAATTCATTTAGCGTGATACCATAAAACTTTTTTGATGCATCTAGGAGATGGTCACGGATTTCGTTTTCCTGTGCTACAGTAAATGTTCGTTTTCTTCCAACATTGGTGATTAGTAATGATGAAACCCCACTTCGGTGGTCCCTTAAAGTTGAAGCCGGTATTTCATACTTTCTGAAAACATATCGAATTTTCTTTTCACTTATTTCAGACAAGGTTGTTTTCATGGATTCATCCGACCAACTAAGTTTGATAGTTTTTTTAATATATTTTCGTGGCATCTAAAAACAAATGATTTTCTCTTTCTTAAAACTACAACATAAATTTTTATAAGGGGTAACTCCGTGGAGGCACGATTTTACCCCGACAAATAAATCGGTATGTCACCACAATGACGAAAGAATACAAATACATATAATAAAAACTAACCTCACAAAAATCTACCCGCGCTATTGTATGTTTGTGATTCTTCTGAAAAAAACAGTTAAAATAATATATATACACAATATTTGTGTAAAATTATTATTTTACGACTTACCGTTAATTTAATGATTCTCTTTTTTAATAATAAAACAATCTAAAATTTGTTGCATTATTCCATTCACTAAGACTTAATTCCTTTGACTGAGGCTCCGATTAAATAACATCCCGTTTGAATTTGTGACAGATTGAAATATTTCAGGTCTACGTACATGGTTTAGAAATGTCGATATTTTGAGGCGCGGTGTTACCCACACGCACGGAATTAACCTACTCTCCCCTATGTATTTATTATTTGCAATAAATTCCATGAACTGATTTATGAAAAAATGTTTTCTGGTATATACTTGATTTGAAAATAAATAAACAAGAATCCTAAAAAATATTGAAATCAAGCGAAATTCTTGTAAAATTTCTAGTTTTAATGAAACATTCAATTATCAGGAATGCTCTCATCACCAAGCATTTCGCGTAACAGCGCTTTTTAGCGGGTAACAGTATATTTTCTGTGAATTCCCGAATAATAAAAAAAATAATTTCCTTTGTGAAAGAGAATTCTCCCTTGCAAATAAAAATGTCCTAAAAATTAAACTTCCGGTTAACAGAGTATTCCGGTTAATTGGATCCCGGATAAAACTATTCAGAATTTTCAATTGATGCTTTCATTAATGAAAATATGCAAAAAACAATTGCAAATTTCAAAATGAATTAAAAAATGAATGAGAAAAGAAAGAGAAAAAAGCAAAAAAACTCCTAAAAATGTAAATTCCGGATAACTAAGTGTTCCGGTTGATTGTATGCCGGATAATCGGGATTTTACTGTAATATGAAAACTAAAGCCATTTAAAATTTTCAACTATGTAATGCTCTCATTATTGAAAATGTACAAAAAACAATTGCAAATTTGAAAATAAATTAAAAAATGCATATTTTAATTCACAATTAATACACAAATAATAATTCACAAATGAAATTTATGAAATGCATGTTTTTTTATCTTTCTCTACAATACAACAAAAAAACTGTAATGAAAAAACATTTTCTTAAAAACATTAAATTTCGCATGCATTTCTTTGTTATTAAAAACAAACGTAAATTTTATGTTTATAATGTGAAATAAAATACACCCAAACCTTTTTTTATACGTTGAAATCGTATCACACGTGCCAACCGTGTAAAAAAAATCAACTTTCATACAAATACCACTTTTTTTAATTCGCTTTTCTTAATTCAACTTTTCTTAATTCAACTTTTCTTAATTCGGGTAGCCTAATTTTTCTTTGATATTTGTGGTAGAGTGCGTTGAATGGGATTCTTTCATGATTAGTGGTTGGTCGGTGTCTGCGTTTTGTGATGGTTGTTCATTGAATATTGTGTTTCCCAATTACGGAGGGTTGTATTCATGTAATATGCTCTGTCTTTATCTGTATTTGTATGCTACTTTTGGCAATTTTAAATTGTTTTGTTTGGGAGTTGATGTGGTCATCAATTCTTGGTATAAGAAGGCAAATTTGCGGTTTTGCATGTAACCTTTGTCTGAGGTTTGGATTTGTGTGTCCGGGTTGGTCTCGGTCCCAGGTTTGTATGGTCAATTTTGCGGGAGTGGGGTCATTTTTGAAATTTTAGGATGATCGGTCGTACGCTGGGCCTTTTTGAGCTGTAGGATTGCCACGATACTTTTATAATCCGTCATGGATCCGTTACGGCTTTGAGAAGTCTGGGTGTTGTTGATTATTGATGTTGGTGGGAGATCGCTTGGTGAATAGTAGAGGTTTCACGCAGAGAAGATTCAAACCATCTATTAGGATCGTTTCGGAAATAACTTTGTGTGTTTAGTTTTTTTGTTCTAGAGGGGACGGGTATCGAGTACTCCTGGATAAACATTACATATTTTTTTGGTACATTTGACTATGATTCTTTTTAAAAATGATTCTTTTCACAATGTAATTTCAGAGATTAACTAATTTTACTAATATTCCTTCATCCACTTATTCAGTGTTTTGTGTATTAAATTATTATATTTTATTTGATGAGCAATTTAGTGTATTATTCAATGCAGTTCCTGATTAAGTTCTAATGAAGATTTTTGATTACAAAAGTTCTTTGAAATCATAGTACTTCCTAATTAAAAATAAAATTTTAATTTAGAAGTCAGAAGAGCCGACAAAGTAGGAATCATACTGGCTATTGGGTTTCTAATAAATTTGATATTTCGGCGGATATTTACTTTTTGGAATTGCAGATATCTTGGAAGCTACAGAGTAAATTTGAAATGCAGTTAAATTGCAGTACTTAGATAGTTTTTCAGGGATCATGGCATTTCTTTAATTCAATTATTTTCTAGGTTGTTTTGGGAGACTGTAAATAGCTGTAAATAGGTGACGGTATTGATTAGCTTGTTCTAGGTTGGATAAATAATTATCGCTGGTTGTTCTTTTTATGATTTATGATTTATTTAATACGATTGGGATATTTGGTTACCAAGAATCCTACAGTTGTGCTAGCTACTTATTATTAATTCTGTCACAGATTCGTGTTTGCTTTTAAAGCTTTATTTAATTCTGGTTTAATTTGTTTAAGTATTGGGGTTCTAAAACTGTGCCAAACATCCATTATTAATATATTACCTTTCATATTTCAGAAGAGCTGTTTTTGAAATCAGATTTCATTTGGTCATTTTTTATTTTTATTACTAAAAATATTTGTAATAGATTAGGGATGGCAAGGACAAGTGACCTTCACATTATATATTTTTTTTTTAAACTATTTTTTTATAAATAAACCCATTAAATCAACAGATTCACAAAGATTCTGTCCATTGATGATAAAAAGGTGAATAATTTCAGGAAATTTACTGCAACTTAATTAATTAAAATAAAACAAAGTCGGGTTAGTTACACCATTTATAACTGAAGAACGGCTGGACCGATTTTTATGATCTTTCTTTTGTTGGATTTGACTCCGTTCCGAATAGCATAATAACTATTAAAACATTGGAAAAATTCACCAACAAAAAAAGTTATCAAGAAAATTCATTTTCTCATATATTTAGTTCATTTTGTTTTTTTTTATTTTGTTCGTCTCAATACAGTGGTGGTGGTTTAGGAAAAAAGAAAAGTCGGAAAAACTCAAAAGGGAAGCCCCAAAAATCTAATAAAAAAATCTTTTTTTTTATATGAATTTTGTAGGTGTAGTTTGTATGTGACGAGTGGTGCAGTGGTTAAAGCTTCGGCGCTTGGACCGCAAGGTACTGGATACGAATCCGACTGGAGGCAGCATGCACATTTACCATTTTATTTTTTATCCAATTTTTTTTTATTTCATCTACTTATCAATATAAATAAAACAAAGTCGTGTTAGTTACACCATTTATAACTCAAGAACGGCTGGACCGATTTTTGTTTTGTTGGATTTGACTCCGTTCCGAATAGCATAATAACTATTAAAACATCGGGAAAATTCACCAAAAAAAAAGTTATCAAGAAAATTCATTTTCTCATATATTTAGTACATTTTGTTTTTTTTATTTTGTTCGTCTCAATACAGTGGTGGTTTAGGAAAAAAGAAAAGTCAGAAAAACTCAAAAGGGAAGCCCCAAAAATCTAATAAAAAAATCTTTTTTTTTATATGAATTTTGTAGTTGTAGTTTGTATGTGACGAGTGGTGCAGTGGTTAAAGCTTCGGCGCTTGGACCGCAAGGTACTGGATACGAATCCGACTGGAGGCAGCATGCACATTTACCATTTTATTTTTTATCCAATTTTTTTTTATTTCATCTACTTATCTATATAATTCTTGATGGAAATGTAGGATTATTTTCTTCGATGCGCCCAGTGGAACTGGGAAAGCATTCCTCATATCATTGATTTTGACCACTGTTCGTGCGATATCCAATATTGCTGTAGCAGTTGCTCAGCGTTGAAATTGTCGTTAGATCTTCAATCGGCTGAAAACCCGACTTGCAACATTGCGAAACATTCAGCAATAGCGAAAGTTTTGGTAGCAAGTAAAATCATCATCGATTATGAATGTACAATGGCGCACAAATGCGCATTTGAAGCATTCAATCGAACTATGAAA
This sequence comes from Nephrotoma appendiculata, assembly GCA_947310385.1. Classification (NCBI taxonomy): domain Eukaryota; kingdom Metazoa; phylum Arthropoda; class Insecta; order Diptera; family Tipulidae; genus Nephrotoma; species Nephrotoma appendiculata. Next base: position 334,835,202 of record OX371223.1, read on the forward strand.
GATCTACGCAATGACTCAAGATGTTTTGGAGGCGCAATGATTTAACTGTCCGGCAATTTCCGTCAAAAAATACTAGTGATTCCAAGATTGACCGCTGTCGATGAAATAAACGCTTGCCTCAAATCATCGACTCTGCGTGGCGCTATGTGATGAAACTTCAGCTAGGGACAAACATGCGAGTTGCATTGTTAAACCAGAGACAACTTAACAGAGATATTTCATTCTATGTAAACGTAAAAATTTAAACTGCGAGTTCATTACGTATACGCAGTTTAACGAAAAATGACAGATACAACGATGATATTGGAATTGTCAGAAATATATTTTGTTTTCATTTTTTAGCTCGAACGAAAATTTAATTTGATTGTCTGTGGTTAAACGATTCATCTGCCGAAGATTTCTCCAAGCAATTGCTGACTATCGGTAATGGCCGTGTTCCGGTCGACGAATCAAACAGATTGATTTCGTTTCCTCAGAACTTTTGAATTTTGTTTCAACGAAGGACGAGCTCATCAACAAAGTGTTCCCGAACAATATTACTAACCACAAAAATCACAATTGGGTGAGTGAACGAGTAATTCTTGCGGCAAAGAACAAAAATAGGGATCACTTAAATTTCACAATTCAAAATCTAATCGTCGGTCCACTTCATTCCTTCAAATCTATCGACTGTGTGACAAACAAAGACGAATCGACCAACTGTCCAACTGAATTTTTAAACTCATTGGATCTGGCTGGCTTGCCACCACACAATTTACAACTGAAAGTTGGTGTGTTGCCGGTAATCATCATGCTACGAAACCTGAATCAACCAAAACTATATAACGGAACACGTTTTATTTTGAGAAATCTCAAGGAAAGTTCAAAGGTGAGGAAGTTCTCATTCCGAGAATTCTGATGATCCCAACCGATATGCCATTCGAGTTTAAACGAATTCCATTTCCGATTGGTCTTGCATTCGCCATGACGATCAACAAATCACAAGGCCCATCCTTGAGTGTTTGTGGCCTGAATCTAGAAAATGAATGTTTCTCTCACGGACAATTGTACATAGCATGTTCACGTGTCGGTAAACCATGCGCTTTGTTCGTTCTCGCACCTGACAATAAAACAAAAAATGTCGTATATCACAAGATGTTTTACTGAAGGGAATCGACCCTATTGCAACCTACTCAAGAAATAGTTTAAAAGGAAGTAGTGCAACAATGCTACGCGAATCATTTCGAATCAATTCAATAAAACGAAAGCCTTGCTGCCACGTGAATTACATTCATTTCAATGTAATTAAAATATATTTCATTTTGATTGAATTTAATTAATTTGGAGTATTCATTTTATCCGCCCTGGAGGTCTCGGGTTCAATTCCCGGTAGTGACAAGGAAAAAATTGCACGGCTGGTTTAGGATCAATGAATTAATCACTCATTAGTCATTATCCGAAATGAAAATATGATTATTAAACCTCATTTAAGGCGGCCAAATCTCTTAATGGGATATAGTGCCAGAGAGAGAGAGAGAGAGAGAGAGAGAAATTCATTTAATCTTAATAAAAAAACTCAATTTAATTAAGCTATAATAACTTTAAACAACATTTATTGATTTTGAGGCGGTACGAAGTTCGCCGGGTCAGCTAGTTAATTATAAATTTTAATTATAACTATACATTTTTTTTGGGATGATGATTGGTGAATATTTCTAACCAAACAAATCAAAAATAATTGTGTTGTGTTGTGCTAACCGTCTTATATTACCTTTCAACTAACAATTTACTAATTATTGACTACTTAGGTGTCTGAAACCGGGTCAATTTCCCTAATAATTAACAAACCTTTCCTAACCCTCCATCTTGTTATATCCCTTTAGTGATTTACTAACACAATTGTGCGGGTAGGGCAAAAGTACCATGTCAAAAATTTAGTTTTGTATGTTTTTTGAACCAACTTACTCATTTGTGAATTCCTTTTTAACTTATTTTCGTCTGAAAACAAAACACTATATCGTTACACACAATTGTGTTGGTTTTACTACAAATAAAGCGAAATTTTTTATCAACAACGCCATTACATACTATGGTTTTTTACTCACACATTTATGTGGGTTGGACTAAAACTGAGCCGATTTTTTGGTTTTCTTGGTTGAAAAAGGGATATATAAACGAGTGTGCGGATTGGCCCGGCGTCAATCGCGAATCTTACTTAGGTTTGGTCGCACATTCCAATCAATCAATCAATCAATATCGTTGGAAAGGTCTTCAACAATGTCCGTATTCCCGTATAATCATGTGGCATATGATATACAATTTTGTAATTAGCGCTTTAGTTCTTCACAAATCCACCGGTTTGGTGCTTTTCGCTATCTGTTCAAATACATTGTGCTTGAATCGCAAACTTTTTTTTGTGACAAGCCGGGCATCCAGGGGGTAAACTTAATTCGAGGCCGGGCACCCAGGGGGTAAATCTAATTGAAATGTGCGACCTATGCTGAATTCAATAGTGCTAGTCCCATTTCAAAGTTAGTCCCCATTTTTGAGATGCCGCTTCGGACATGTTTTAGCTCTGAGTCAAAAATTTCTCAAAATATACATTATATTCACGTTGATAGCTTCTGAACCATTAAGATTTTCGTTATGCATTCTTCAGCAAAGTTGTTACGTAAGCCAAGACACACAACTTTGCCGAACATATCAAGGCCGAAAAACGACATCTACATTTACATTTTTGTGTTATTTTTGTTTTTCATTTCGACGAAAAACACGTTTTTTATCATTTTTTGTCCATTTATGGAATTTAAATCGATCGAATCAACATCTCTTCGACAAATATAGATACAATAGAAACTATTTAAAAGAAAATTAAATTGATTCATTTAATTTTATTGTGATTTTTCTCAATTTTTTCCTAAAATATTAACATTTTTCTTAACTTTTAATTTTAATTTTCTGACTCGTTCGTGTCGTCTTCGGGATCTTCTTCTTTCAAATTCCAACAAATGTGTCGTCACTTGGTGAAAACGCTCGCCGTGCTCATCTGATTCGGCTGGTGATTGTTCGGCGAATTTTTCTACATAACAATAGCAAAAAATGTATTTTCAATGACATTCTAACGTTTATATTATGAACAGTGGTCAGCATATTTTCAATATATCTGAAGAGGATGAATATCTGGTCCGTTAAGTATTCCTGTAATAAAAAACAAGATGCGAGATGAAATTTCATTTGATCAAAACTTACATTCGAATAGATGTAAACACCAACCTTCTTTTATTTTCATTCCACGTAACCGTGGAAAAATGCGACGCAATTCAACGAACGCATTTCCATCTGGATTCAGCGCTTTTATAAAAATTTTAACTACACCAAGCTTGATATGAAGTGGTGTTAGCATTATTTTTTTAATTGGCACAAGTGGAGCCTCAACGATGCTGTCGTATCGCAATCTAATGTTCTCACGTAAAGCCCAGTTCCGTTCGTTGTATTAGTCGCCTTAAAAACGTGTATCCCATAAGCACATAAAACACATGTTTTTAGTGTAACCCAATTGCAAACCACTTAAAAGAGCTATCACTTTTAAATCTGCACAAACTTTCCATTGATGGTTATTGCGTATTTAATCAAATCAATGATTTTTTTTCATTGATGCATAGGTTTCCTTTGTGTTTGTGCTGAGTGCAATTGGAATGGAATTCTTTGAGCTGGTAATGTGAAGGAGAACTGCCTTCAAGCTGCTTTTAGAGGAAACGATAAACAATCGCCATTCTTCGGGATTATATGCATTGTGGATACCAAACCACGGATATTAGTGCAAAAAGCGAGTGAATTATTCTCAATTGATTTGAAAAAATTCGTAAAATGACGATGACGATTTATTGCTCCATATATCCGAGCATTTGGAGCCAAAATGTGCACTTGTTTTAAATCCTTTGACAATGAATGGCTTGCCGCTGCGATAGTTTCAGGCGTCGTACCATAATATCCAAACGATTTTGTGAGATTTCAATGTGATTGCATGGCGCAGTGACACTTGATGGTTGATATATTGATGCAGATATTTTTCCAGTTTCACCTGATTCAAATATTTTTGGTAAATATTCCTCAGTTGGGTTTGATCTTTCCGGAAAAGGTATTTCATCTGAATGCGGCAGCGGTAGCTGAGGTATTTGTCGTTGCAGTGTATGTCAAAGAACCAATTTTGTTTCTGTTTGTACCGAGAATATAATTCATGCACCCATAACATTGAACTGCATCATGTCCTTGTGGATCGATCCATATCATCGGGACACCATATGCAGATGAAAAATGCATGTTGTATAAACAAAAGACGGCGTCCAATTTACACCACTAACAACTTTTTGTGAAAAGTATAGTCGATATAAATCAGCAGTTTCATCGCTTATTTTGCGGCGATTGCTCATAATTGTAAATTTTCCACACACATACCAAAAGTACTTGACTTTAAAACACCTATCCATATTATTTATTTCACCAGATTTCACAAGCCGATTTTCACTTTATTTTTTATGTTCTTTTGTCACTTTATATATTTAGATAAAAAACTTTTTATTTTTAATTTTATATTACAGTTTCTAGTTCTTCTTACTTCTTATTTTTAAGTTATGGATAATAGTTCGTAAATTTTATTGGTTTCTGTGTTGATTTTGTCGCTAAGCAAATTGTAGGTGTTTTTGTTTTTATATATTTTCAGGGTGTGAATTTTGGCCGTAATTTGACTCATGACTCATGAGAAATTACTTTTTACGCTATTTGCCGTAGGCCCTTGGCGAAACACACTTATACTTAATAAACACATTTTTATTAACCACTTGTTTTTTATTTCGCAAAATTAATCTAATTTTGCGAAATAAAAAACAAGTGGTTAATAAAAATGTGTTCATGAAAAATTCGTAGACGTACAGTATACAAATATTTCATGACTTATGAGTCAAATTGATTCTGTGCAAAATGGTTACATTTTTATTGAATTTAGTGTATGATTTTTAGTTTTTAGGTGTTGTGCGAAACTTGGTTTTATGTAATTGTGATGTGTTCTTTGTATCTTATTTAAAATGAGCGTCCTGTTTGTCCTAATTATGCCGACTTCCAGTTGTATTTAGCCTTACCTGTGTACCTATGTTTCCCGAAACGGCAAGGTATGAGCCGGAGTTTTCTGTGACAGGCTTTTGCCAAAACTGAAAAGACCATGCCTTTTTGGGGAACATGCAAGAAGGCTTGATCTACATTCGACTGACTTAGTAGAAGTTGCATGGACGAAAAGGAAGAAGAGACTTTAGATAACTTCCTATGCTCGTGTCCGGCACTATCATACAGAAGGTATAGGTATTTGGGCGTATACAGTATGGCCAGCGTTTCAGCTCTCGCTGACTGTGGAGTGCGAGATATTTTCGCTACGTACGTAGCTCCGAATGGTTTTGAACATGGGTAAAGGGGAAATAGGTTCCTGTGGTATCACAACGGGCCACTACCGTCTGAAACCGGGTCAATTTCCCTAATAATTAACAAATCTTTTCTATCCCTCCATTTTGTTATATGTAAAAGAGTGTGCGGATAGGCCCGGCGTCAACCGGCAGTCTTACTTAGGTTTGGTCGCACATTTCAATCAATCAATCAATATCGTTGGAAAGGTCTTCAACAATGTCCGTATTCCCGTATAATCATGTGGCATATGATATTAAAGGTATTGGAAAAAGGTACAATTTTATAATTAGCGCTTTAGTTCTTCACAAATCCACCGGTTTGGCGCTTTTCGCTAACTGTTCAATTATTATTTAGTATATACCACCTTAGCTTAATACTAATTCAGAACTACCGTTATGGCTCAGAAAGCAGTTAGAATTGAATGGGGAATGTTTCGGGGTTATCTTTTTATTTTGAGGATCATCCGATTAAGAAAGGGTTCCATTTGTTTTCATTTCGTCAGTACACACGATTTTCTTTAAAAATTGGTAAAGAATCATCAAATGCCAGGAGTCGATTTCAATGTTTTCTAATTTCTTGAAAATTCATTTAGGAGCACCTTCTGTAGGGCCCGAGACTCTTTTTAATTATTTATTTTGGCTTTATCGATTTTAATAAAAATTGTGGTAAACATGGTTTTATAATGGCAGGAATGGATTAAATGCGATGAACCCTAATTTTGATAAAATTCGTTTAGGAAATCTTTAAACGGTTACAAATAGGGTTCTGGTTATGAATAATTTATTTTGGAATTTTCCGAATGAACCGTCATGTTGCACAGAGTTGTACAATGTTGCCTCATTTGTACCTTTTTGCGTGATCTGTTTTGCCTTGCATTTTTTTTAAATAGATATCTGACATTATGTTCCATCATATTGCGGAATGTTGCACCAAGTTGTTTTGGTTGCGTTCATGGTTGCATTTACCTCGTCCTTTTGAAAATGTTGTTATGTGGGAAGCAGTAGCAATATAGAAATGTAGCATTCTCTATCTTATTAATGTTTTGACCTTGGTATCTTTTTTACATTTTCTTCCACCTCAAATTGCCTGGGTGAGGCCCGGGTTCTTTTATATAATTTGTTTTCGGCTCGCACGATTTTTTTTTAAATCTGGTGAATTTTTCTTCGAGTAGCAGAATATGATTGCGATGTATCCTAGATTCCAATATTTTTTCGGCTCGCACGATTTTTGAATATTTCCGAGTACCAGAAACGAATTGTGATGGGACTTGATTTCGGAACAATTAATTTAGGGAGTCATCCAGGAGGGGCCGGTTTTCACTATTTTCACACGGCAACCGCGATTTTTAAAAATTTGTGAAGAGAGATTCCAAATGCCACGAATCGATTTCGATGAGTTCTAATTTCGGAAGAATTCGTTTAGTTAGCCGTTTTTAAAAATTCGACTATAGATAAATAATTTGGAATGGTTAAGAATTTTTGTATTACACTCAATGACATTCTCTCTCGAAAAAATCTCAGACATTTTCGATGATGGTATATTTTTCCGACATGAACTGTAAATACATACATACTTGTGTTTCCTCTATCTTAATCTATGATGAAACATTGATTTTGTGTATTCTGAAGCCCATGCACTTTCAACTAATTTATATAGAGTTCTTACTGATTATAAGTTGCAATTATTAATGTCCGCAACATCCAAATTATTATGAACTAAAGCGAAAATCTACCGATGAAATGAAAATAATATTTTCCTCAATTTGTAAAACTTAACCTAAAATTAAATGATTTATAGTTCTTTTAGAAATTTTATTAAGTGCGATAAACATTTCAATTCACAATCCGACACGATACACATTAAGAATTCACACCACATAATGTTCGAGCCACAATTTCGCATCATTCTGATTCATACACTTTTCCTTCTGTTAATTTCAACTGTACGTACTTTCTATCAATCCCCTTATATATATGTAACTACCCCCGAATATATATTTAACACAACATGTTGTTTATTTAACACATAAACAAAATTTACCTCACACCACCATCGGCACGCCATCCGAATTCGGCATAATGGCACTAAAAAATTAAATTCTATTACTACAATAGACGGAAAGACTGACAGACAGACAGACACATAAATATTCGTTATATTTCTTGGGCGAGAAGAAGAATACGATGCTTTGATTTTTTTTTTGCTGTTGTTAGGATCCATCCAACTATACAGCCAAAGGCATTACACTGTACGATGTATTTTTATATAGGTGGATGAAAAATTCGAGAAGTTTTTTATCTTAAGCACACACACACACACACCAAAATAATACCCTTAGGGATGTTTAGAATTTTTTTTTTCATTATCTTATGTGTGAGAAAAACTATTATGATAAACTACAAATTTTAATCACTCTTTGCCTCCCGAACTCACTGCGCTCATAGTCTACGGAAAAAAGGAGACATGTGTGATGATGGATCTGGAAAAGTAACGTTAAATTCAAGAAGCATTTTAATTTATTTATGGTTGCCAATTAAATTCGGAGATAGGCAGTCAAAACAGAAATTTATAAAAATCATGCGATAGATGCAAAATTAAGATAAACCGAATTAATTATTATTTTCTTTTTTTTATTTCAGATTTATTACCATTCGAATTGGAATTTCGTGATTGGTAAGTACCATAGAAATTATTTTTAAGCGAATCCTAATATCTATTGCTCATTTTTAATTTGAGCAAAAATCTTACTAATTTATTGAGCAAATTATGTAGAATAACGATACTTTGTTTCCGAGTTATCCTCAAAATCCCAAAAGTAAAATTTCCTGAAATTTAAATCCCAGATCCTAACCTTATCCCGTATTTTAAGTAATCGATTTTAGTAGATAGCGTATTCTGGTTTTAGCGTATTCCTTGGATAATAAAAATCCTATACTTTTTTAAATCTTGGTTTGACTTGCTGGTGGAATGTAACTCTTAACCAACTGTGGTCAAATCGAGTATTTAAGACAGGGGGTATTGTAATATACATTTTATGCAGAGTTACAGGATAAATAAGACCTTCTCTTCTTGTTCAGACGTCTTCATTGGTACCGAATCCAGGACCTGTTTATTTTAAATCGTTGTCCATATTTCGTGTCAGAGGTTATTGTTGTAAATTCGAGTAAATTATCCGAGGTGTTTGTTCCAGTTTCGTAGCCATTTTTTCTCTAGGTTAAGTTGTTAGCTCAACACAAACCTCCTGTATGAGAACCGCAGCCCTCACTCACTTAGCCTAACCTAATCATTGAGCAGTTGTCGGTGGTCGCCGCGTGGGCCAAATTAAAATTTTGCCTTGCTGAATGAAATTAGGCAATTAAATTTAGATTAAAAATGGATTAAAAATTAATTTATGAACCATGTACTGGAAGGTTGTCAAACTTATGAATTCTTCACGAATTTGGAAAATTTCTTATAATTTGACCATGAGGAGTAGAATTCAACTACGTCTCAGCCGATTAAAATAATATGTATGACAGAAAAATCATGAATTTTGGATGAAGGAATTTTCGAAATTGAACTCGCTGAGTCGAACCATCGAGCAATAAATATATAAGAGAAATCAAGTAGTGCAAATTTGATAAGCAGGTTTTTCCGAGGTTAATCTGATTTTATAGTTTTAATATATTTATATACACAAATTTATTTTTTTTTCTATATTTAATCCATAAACACATATCGTATAAACAAATCGGCATAGTTATTTTATAGTTCATTTTTCTTGTTAGGCTTATACAGATTGCCAAATGTAAAATAGATTAACCTCGGAATCTCTACATGAGTCCTCTTATGTATTTTTTGCTTTATGGTCAAACTCAATTATTTCTTCAACGACTCTGGTCAAACAATGTATATGTAATGATGGAACTTGGGCATTTATTAACTCCATTTTGAATAAATTTGGTTTGGAGTATATTATAAGGATTTTATATGCGATGTTTAACCGAAGTTCTAAACTAACTAATGTAAAATTAGTGATCATAATTTTGTCTTTACGTCGGTTAACTTCAAAGGGAAATTCTTCCGACGAAAACTGCAAAAACGAGTTATTAACTTTGATAAAGTTGACTCATGTTTTGTTGATTTTCTCGAAAACACGCATTTTGATACTAATGATCCTGATACAACTTTTAAACTGATTATTGAGAAATATAATCAGTTAGTTGAAAAATTTACAGTAATTAAAAGTGTTGTTGCTAAATTGAAGAGCAACTCTTGTCCCTGGATGACTTACAATTTGTGGAAACTCATTGGGAAACGCAATAGATTATTAAAGAAACACAAATTAGACTCCAATAACATGGTAATTCGTGAACAATTGTGTAATTTAAATAAAAAGATATCATCGGAGAAATATTATGCGAAGAAACAGTTTTATGAAATTATGTTTAGTAATGTGAACCAAACACACTTATGGAATAATATCAACCAGTTTTTAAATAGAAATAATTATAACTCCGATATTCAAACTATTGTCGTTAACGATGATAAATATAGTAATATATCTGATATAGTTGATATATTTAACGATTACTTTGTACGTATAGGTAATTCGCTGGGAGAGGCAATTGGAAGTGATAGAGATATTAATAAATTTAATACATTGCGTTCGAATCCTGACTCTATATTTCTATCGCCCACTACTCCTGCGGAGATTTGTAATATTATTTGTTCTCTGGATAATGGTAAAGGTAATGGACCAGATAATATTCGTAATCAGGTTCTGAAGCGTAATGTAGCCTTCTTCACTGAAATTATTGCGACGTTAATAAATACAATTTTTCAAACCGGTGAATATCCTAATCAATTAAAAATTGCCAAAGTTGTCCCAGTTTTCAAAACTGGTGAGAAAAATCTAATTTCTAACTATAGACCTATTTGTACTCTATCTGTATTTGATAAAATTATTGAAAAAGTTATAAATTCGCGATTCAGGAGTTTCTTAAATGAATCGAACTTTTTCTACGCATATCAGTATGGGTTTAGAGAAGGTGCGGGCACTGATGTGGCTCTTGTTGAAATCTTTCTAGATCTAAAAAAAGCTTTTGATACTATTGATCACAAGCTGCTTCTCGATAAACTATATGGTTATGGATTTCGTGGTGTAGGCTATAAATTGATTAATAGTTACTTAACTAATCGCCAGCAATATGTTATGATTAATGGAATTAGCAGTAATATTTTAACTGTTAAATGTGGGGTTCCTCAAGGCAGTGTGTTGGGACCATTACTACTGTTCCTGATATTTATCAATGACATCTCGAATTTGCCCTTGATTGGCAAAATTCAAATTTTTGCAGACGATACTGCAATATTTTATGAAACTAAAGTCCCTTCTACAATACAGAATAGCATGGAGCATGATATGATCATCTTACTGGAATACTTCAAATCGAATGTAATCTCATTGAATTTAAATAAAACAAAATTTATGATCTTTCATTCACCACAAAAAACTCCAATTGATTTGCCATATCTTAATATAAATAACGTTGTAGTTGATAGAGTTGAATATTTCAAGTACTTAGGAGTGACTTTTGATACGCACATGTCTTGGAGTGAACACATTAAATCCGTTTGTACTAAATTGGCTCCTTTAGTAGGATTGGTAAGGAAACTCTCGTATTTTGTGCCTAGTTATGTATTGAGACTGATGTACTTTGCATTTATTCATCCCAGAATTCTTTATGGAATTGTTGTTTACGGAACGGCAAGTCGGAGCAGGTTAAAACCTCTTCAAATCATGCAAAACAAAAGTGTGAAAGCTTTCTTGAAGCTCCCTTTTCGAGTATCATCATTGTATTTATATGAAATTGAATCCAAAGGAATTTTGCCGTTGGGTGCGCTGTATGATTACCAAGTTTTATTGTATATGTACAGGACATTAAATGTCTCTTCTACCTTATCTAATTTAGAATTTAGTAATAGTAATCATAAATATGGAACCAGATTTGCTAATAACATATCATGCGGATCTGTTACAAACGAATTTGGACGCAGATCAATCCGATTTTCCGGTCCCCAAATTTACAACAGATTGCCTGTGTCATTGAAAACCGTAATGAATATTCATCAATTCAAGAAACAATTAAAGATCTATTATAGAGAATTGGTAAATAATTACATTTTGTAAATTGTATAACTTGGAAATGCATATATGTATCTGACACATGTATGAGAAATATGTTTATTATAATGTTAATTTCCCTTTAAAAGACAGTAAATCCATTGGGGAATTGACATTATAATTTTATAAAAAAAAAAAAAAAAAAAAAAAAAAAAAAAAAATTCTGGTTCCAGATTCGATTTGGAATTTTAAAATTAATTTTGTAACAAATTTTAAAAACTGCCTTACTGGTTTAATTTTCTTTTACGAAGTAAAATGAAGTATGGTAATTTTAAAAATTTTCGTCTAGCGCCGAAGTAAGAAGAAAAGTGTTTTTTTATAGAACTGTGTGCGTGCGTGCTTGTGTGTGCGTGTGTTTGTAACTGTTAGCGTCTTTAAGTAAGCTAAGGATAGGGTTAACAGTGCTCTCCAGTAAATCGTTGATTTATAACAAAAACAAAGTCGATGGCAAAACTGATCCCTGGAGAACTAGACTAGGTACTTCACTTGATGGTACTTGGTTAATGCATTTCTCAGAAACTTTTAGCCGGCCATTCAGCCGGCTTCAGCTAAATGTCTGACTTTCTTCAAGACATTTTCAGTAAAACGTAACACATATATGCCAGTGCCAAAATGGTGGACTGTTGCTTTTTCATGAACTTTCAATCGATCTGCCACATAACTATATTGGAAAGAGCTAAATATAACTGATTCATTGCTTGACATTTTTTAAAACTTATCAATGATATGCGACGAGTAATATATTCTGTGTCAAGGGAAAATTTGCTATCAGTGTCAAAACGTTGACTTTTTTTAACTAAATTGCTGACAACAAAATTTTAGCATCTACCAAAATCTTGTAAACGGTATGCCACAAGATTAAACCAGAATGAGAAAAGATTAATCTATCATCAGCAGAACAATGCTAATTAAAAGCCTAAGTGGTTTCAGCTAAATTTGTGACATTCTTCAAAACGTTTCTAATATATGCGTTTGAAGTTAGACCTAAAATAATCCTAAACCAACAAAAACAAACGAAAATTTGTAAGTATTGGTAAAAAAGTAAAACAAGAATGTCATTTAGGCGAAATATTGAATTTGTAAACTAATACAATTTCAATTTATAATAAATAATCAGAATTACATTATAAGGATGAGATATAAGAATTTGGGATTTTTTTTAAGAAATCGAATATCTCGAGACTTGTATGAAAGTCTAGATTAGGGCTCTCTCTATTAAAAGCCATTTGAAAAGCTAACAATTTTTGCGCGATCAAATTAATTTTTTGCCATGAGTTACTAACCTGAGAAGTTAGGATTTTCTTAAGAAACTGGATATCTCAAGACCTGATATGTTTATCAGATGAGACCTATCCTTTGAATATCTTGATTACGAAATGACACTATTTTTGATTTTACATTTTTATTGTTTACAAAAAATACATTTTTCTTGACTTATAATTAAATTAATGTTACAATTTTCATGTACTCGTCTTCCACAATCATTACACTTTTTAGTTATTGAACTTTCGATTAAATTTCGAAGCAAACTAAACAATGTTGTATCATATCTAACGAATTTTCACCAATATTTTTTTGTAAATATTTTCGATATTCTAAAAGCTCCGTAACATATTCACTTTCGTTATTTCCATGAATTTTTGGGCGATAGCAATTGTTTGTGAGGAAATCTATTGCATAGATCACAAAAGGTCCACAATTATCACTATCCCGCTGCAATGGTGACAGATACGCTGCTTCCGTTTTAAAATTTTCAATAGGCTCGTCCCAAGCTTGTCTCAACTGATTCAAAATCTTTTGGCCCTTCCTGTTGAAATCATGCATGTTTTTCTGCGGCGTTATAGGATCGTAAGTTGTAATCTTTTTTAATTCTAGATCAATAATTGTTAAGACCCAATGGTTATGTATACATCGTGGTAAATATATTCGTCTTTTACCACGACATATTCATTGAATGAATTTACATGACAAAATGTAGCTGTTACGTGGATCGTCAAAAATTCGAATACCTATTATAGGGTCGATGCAAACATCATTCGTTGCTTTTAGCAGGATGTATGCACATGCATAAACTACATCTGAAGTTAAATGATTATTAGGCATCAGCGATGAAAAACACACATTGTTTAACGGGAAATCTCGACCATGAATGTTAAACTTGAAAACTGTTAAACAATAGTCATCGGATGACTTTAAAATTTTATTGCAGTAATCGTCATTGATAAATTTTAATAATTTTGGTTGGATATACACCGCCGCTCTTTCCGCATATTTATTTGTTCGGGTTCTGGATTTTCCCCAAAATTCCACTAAATGTAATGATGTTGGATCAATCTCGTCAAGTCGAAACTTAGATGATTTAGGAGTTGACATCAAAAGTTTATTCTTGCTCTCTTTTGATCTGGAAGGTCCAATTAAATGTGGTCCCAATTTAATCGAATTATTTATCATTATGGTTTTTTCCTGCAACTGATCAATAAACCGACCAAGTTTTTGATTTGGCTCCTTAATCAAATTATTTTTAATTATATTGAACCAATTTTCACAAATCGCGTTCGAGACTCTATTTTCTTCTTTAAAATATTGCAAATAAATTGTACTCCACAAAGGTAAATAAGTGAAATATTTTTTAGTGCAAAATAGAACGAACTCATGGCAATATAAATTATTAATGTCATTATTTGATTCCTGTTCTTGTTGTTGCTTAATTTCTATTAGCGATAAATTTAAAATTTTTGAAAATCGGCTAAAAAATGGTGAATCTATATTATCGAAATTTTCATTATCTGTATCGTCTTTCTTATCTTGTTGGAGGTTTATCTTCTCCTGGCTTTCCACATTCCTTGATATAATGACATCAGATATTGATAAAAATTTAAAGTATGTTTTATTGTACAAGGCATTTTTAGACTCTGAACAACAAATTATACAAAATACTCGAAATAATTTGTCAATGTAATTTTCGTTTGTTTTTGTTGGTTTAGGATTATTTTAGGTCTAACTTCAAACGCGTATACAAGCGTGTGAAATTGGAGCTAAACTAGTCCTAAAGTTAGTTCTATACTATATAGTTAGGTCTAACTTCACATGCATTTCTAATATCACTTCATACTAACGTAATTTGGTACTTGTGCCAAAACGGTGGATTTGGCAACAAAATAACTGTAACAAAATTGTTGATTTTCCAAAATATTGCAAACGATGGACCACTTGATTATAGGGGGGAAATTCAACTGCTTCCAGCGCCTCAACCGTTCTTTTGAGTACTATGTTATTTTAAATTGTGACATTTTTCCAGTCCTTTTCATTGATATACGACACGTATATCTTGCATAATAATTGAACAAGTATCTACCAGCGCTGAAGCAGAGTTTTTTTGAACCAAATCGCTGATTACATAATTGTTGCTTTTACCAGGACGTTTGAAATGATATGTCTCATGATTATATGAAAATAATTAACAGAGCCTAGGATTTGGAGCCCACTTTTGAGTACGAACGATATACGACAAAAATTCTATATTAAACGAAACTACCAGCGCCAAACGGTAAATTTTTGAACTATTATTATTTTGAACTATTATTATGATTTGCTAAGGCAGCTACTCGATCTATTGAGGTAGGAATTCTAAAAGCTTTTCAAGATAGACGACAGTAATCTTGACAATACTACTTTAGTTCATAAATCCACCATTTTAGCGCTATTACCTAATTTTTCTTTTATTATAGGATATCAATGAAAAGGTCTGTAAAAATGGCCGTATTCCGTATATTCGTGCGGCACATCATTTCACAGGTATTGGTAAAAGGAACAAATTTATAATGAGCGCTTTGGTTCACAAATCCACCATTTTGGTGCTTTTAGTTAATTGTTCAATTATTTTAAAATATATGCGTGTCGTAGATCATTGTTAATGTTTTGAAGAATGTCATACATTTTTCTGAAGCACTTCTTCACCTTAATACTAATTCAGAACTACCGTTATGGCACAGTAAGCAGTTATAATTTTTCTCATTCCCAGCGCTTAGCTCACAAATTACCCGCTTTTGCGATTGTGACAGATTAGTCCGTTGGTAAGAATATATAATCTAATTGTCTTGGTTTTCTCTTGGCTCGCCCGATTTTTATAAAAATTAGTAATTCGATTGTGGTAAGTGCTAATTTCGGGCAATTCCGTTCAGAAGGTCGTCTGATGAAGCCCGAATACATTTCTTTATTTTTATTCGGCTCGCACGATTTTAATAAAAATTGCAATTTCTGTTGCGAGGAAACGGTTACAAATACATACATAGTTCTCGTTTGTGGATAATTTATTTTGGAATCCTCCAAATGAACCGGCATGTTACACGTTGTTGCGTTATATTGCACCGTGATAGCTGATGTTACACTATGCTGTGAGAAATTGCATGATTCTGCGTTATCTTACGCGATGTTGCACCATGTTAGTTGAAGTTCACTATGTTGTGCGATGTTGCATAACTTTACATCTTGTTGAGCGATGTTGTTTGATGTTCCACTAAATTGTGTGATGTTGATCTTTCGGTTTCGAATGCTACGAAACAATCAAGGAGTTATGATTTTTGGAAAATTTAGGAGTGTCTGGGACGGTCCACCATACACAATGTTACGTTATATTGCACCATGCTGTGGGGTGTTACAATATTTTGTGCAACATCCCATCGTGTTGCGCCATATTCCACCATGTTCAGTGATGTTGCACCATTTTGCTTGATGTTACATTTTCACCAGGAAATCTGTGCGTAATCCACTATTTTGCGTCATTCTGCAAAATGTTGGATCATGTTGTGCGATGTTGCTAGACGTTGCACCACATTATTTTATTTCTACCATATTGCGTGATATTGGGTCGTGTTGGTGTTGGGCCTTGTATTTTTCTATAATTAGACATATGTGCAGAATGTTGCACCAAATGTTGCGGAATGCTGCACCAAGTTTTGTTGATTGCTTTACTGGACATTACTTGGTTGCATTTATCACGTCCTTTTGAAAATGTTGGTTGTTATAAATAGCAATATGGATTTGCAGCATTCGCTATTTGATTAATGTTTTGACCTTGCTCCCATTTCACATTTTCTTCCCCCTCAAATGCTTTTGATGTTTGCTGAATGAGGCCCGTATCGTTTTATATAATTTCTTTCCGGCTCGCATGATTTTTTTTTAAATCTACTGAGGTTTTTTTCGATTAGCAGAATGTGACTGTAATGGATTCCGATTTTGCAAAAATTCATTTTGTGGGTCCGGTAGGGACTGGATTCCAATATTTAATTTTTTCGGCTCGTACGATTTTGGACGTTTTTGAGTACCAGAAACGATTGGTGATGCGACCTTATTTAATGAATTTAGGTAGTCATCCAGTTGGGGTCGAGTACTATTATTTGGACTATTTGTTTTTTGGAATCATCTAACCGGAAGTTGCTTCTGATTTTTTTCTCTTTATCTGGAGAGATCAAAGAAAATGAAGCGATTTCAAAAATATGCAAAGGATAGATAGAATTTTGAAATATAATCAGAATCAAATTCCACAATAAAGGCGGATGGTGCGGGCACAACGTAACCATTTTTATTAACAGCTGGTAAGAAATCGAATTTAATATACGCCTAACTGTTGGCTTCATTTGAGAGGTTTAAAACCGGCAAACTACTAGTTCGAAAACAAATGACGACTCCATAAAATACAGCCCTTCAAAACATCGTGTAAAATGGTTTTAAACCATGGTCATTTTTATCAGGATTTCAATAACTTGATCTTGCAGGCCAAAGTTAATTTATAATTTCTTGGTATATTGAGTTTGTCTGTTGCAAAGAAGTCGATGCTTAGTTGTCGGATAAAGGTAGGATTTTCACCGATTGTAATTTTGATAAATAAACACTTTCCGGTGTTTTGTCGATAAAATCGTTTGCGATTCGCGGTTTTGCCTCAAGGGTAGGTTTGCTGAGAGTAGGTGTGATGAGAGTGCGAGGGTTAATTTGTATTTTCCGATGTTTCGTCGATAAAACCTTTGCTCTAACCTGACTTTCACAAGTCGTTGTTTCATCCATGATCCTGGTATGTTTGATTTCGTTTTGAAATTATATCTGTATTAGTTTGAAGTGGTTACACAATGTCATTCCGAATAATGCAATATTTTATCATTAACGCCCATAACTCTGGCAAACATTTTAATAAACGAAAATATATTGAAGGGGCTCGTGAAGTATCTAATTGGCTGGTCAATTCGGTATCGTTGAGAAAAAACTCAAATGGTAAATTAAACATCGAAATGTTTTAAATTTCGCAGCCACAACCTATAGCTACCTATTTTTTAGTTTCAAACTAATGAGAGCTTTAAAATAGCTAATTTTTGGGATTTGTTTTAAAAAGTAGCTCAATTTTGGATTTGTTATGTGGTTATAATAGCTCACAATTTTAATTTTTTACGTTCTAACATAAAAATTTCATCATGTCTCCATTTTTAAGGCATACAGAAACGAGCAATTATTCTGAGCTAAATAAATTTTGAGCTAAACATTTATTCCCTCTAATTTCTTATTTTACATATTAAATAATTTACATAGCTCATTAAAAAATATCATTTGCCAATGCATTTAATTTGTGTTGAACTAAATTAAAGTTTTATGCTACTGACCAAATGGCACAGTGGTTTAATCTTTGGCGTTTGAATCTGGAGGTACCGGGTTCGAGTCCCGATAGAAGCAGGCTGCAAATGGAAATTTTCATCAACAGATTACGATCTGTAATTAAAAGGAATAGAACTACGACCTCCTATCGGCGTGTAAAATTCATGAGCCGACTCATCTTCCATGCCCAGTACTACAGGCTGGCATGGAGCTATGCAATGCCCTTAGCCGTACGTCTTCGATTTGGCAGTAATTGCGTCCCAGAACAGGTAGCATGGATTAAAAAAAAAAAGTTTTATGGTAATTGAGCAACTGACGAATATCAAGAAAATTCTAAACCACATACCAAAATATATTAGGTTAGGTTAGGGTGGTTGTCCTAACGGACTGGCACAGACACAATCAGGTCCAAAGCCTCGTCTAACGTGCACATGGCGGGCGGTATATCAACATTCGCTCTGCTTGTCGAAATGAAGCAGGTTATGCTTTGTCGAGCGAATTCATCTGCCTTTTCATTTCGCGTAATATTGAACTGCCCTGGCACCCACATCAGGTGGATGTTGAACTGATCTGCCATCTCGTTAAGATATGAAAAACAATTCTAGGCTACTTTCAACATAAGGAAATATACACTGCGCAAAACAAAAAACGCAACAGTAATATTTTTAAAAAAATAACCTATTTTCAAACGATTTATCAATCTTCTTGGTGAAATGTCGGTTTAATTTTTTTTTTACTTTTAAAATGTAGCAAATTTAGTCTACTTTCCGATGCTAATGTCCGTTTTTTATTATTTTTGTTTTTTTATGACTCTTTTTTTTGAGTCAAACAAAAATGTTTTTAACGAGAAAACAATCTCAAACTTTAAGACTGCCAACGAACTTTTCTGATGTTTCATTCATGAATCCAAATAAGCCTTTTTTATTCGTTAACATTTTTTTGTTTGACTCAAAAAAAGTCATAAAAAACAAAAAAATTAAAAACAGACATCAGCGTCGGAAAGTAGACTGAATTTGGTCCTTTTTAAATCTAAAAAAAAAAATTTTAACCAACATTTCTCCAAGATATAAATCGTTTGAAAATAGGTTAATTTTTTAAAAACATTACTGTTGCGTTTTTTGTATTGCGCAGTGTAATTTCAGTGTTTTACAAATATCACATTATACCTAAAAAAGTTAACGGGTTCCCTTGACGCGATTAGTTCAGCTTGAAAAAGGCTGCACTAGCCTGGGAGATGAAAAGAGAGATTTACATTTAACTCCTCACAGAAAACCTTACCTTAAGTATTCAGAAATGCTTCTCGCAACCTGCTGTTCCTGTTGCTTGAAATAGATGAGTATCCTGTATTGTTGCAGTTCCACATGAAGATGGAGTTGAGCCTTATTGCTGAGCTCGCTGCCATTTGTTTATCTAGATTATCTATAGGGATGTGAGATGAAAGAATATCTCCAGTGCTTGAGTGGATGTGCTCCAAATCCTGTTTTGTTCGAATGACATTTCTTTCAGGAGGTATTATAGGTTTCTCTTTCTAATATGTTAGGTTTGCTCAACCCAATATCATTCAAACCAAGGGGGTCGATCTGAGGGAGTTCGGATTTTCTGGAGAAAAGGACCAACTCAGTTTTATGTGGGAGAGAATGCCAAGCACACTGCATGTGTTCTCTTAAGGTGTTGGATATTTAGTCTTCCATGTTTAATAACAGATCATTTATGACCAAGTTCCAAAGAATAGGGGATAATACCCCACCTTGCGGAAAAGGTTCTCAGACTTTTAAAATACCGTATATATGCATTGAGCTATACAACATTAAATATTGACACTAAAAATCTACCCTAATATTTTGTGTTTAGTATTATCATTATAATAAAAAAAAATCGATATCCATTCATTAAAGTGGGAAAACTCATGTATCTACATCTATCCAACTTTAAAAAGGATTACAGCGTTAACTACGTTTGTAAATCCCTATCTCTGCACTAAATACAAAAAAAAACTTTTTCAACTAGAAACGAGATAATTGGTTTGATCGATTGGTGTATTTCATGTATAAAGCAATATTACGTTGGCTTTACTTCTTTGGAAAGTATATAAGTAATTTACCAACCAAACTATCAATTTTGTTGTGTGTTTCTGTTTATATAATTTGCAACTAGGAAATTTACAACAACACTCCTCAGCACACTGGAATGGAATGGGAAAACCAGAAGTTGTATAATATTCATTTTTAACCATCATCTCACCCCATATACACTCGTTACTGTTGGTATCTTCATATTTTTTGTTAGGATTTTGTTGGAAATCTCTCAGGATTGGAGAAATGGATGAATGGACATAAATAAAATAAAAATCAATGGAAAATGATAAAATATCTGTATTCAAGTTTGAGATGGATGAGGTTAGGTTTAAATACAGGTAGGCTAACCAAAATTATAAATAAACAACTTTTTCAACTTTAAACTTTTTTTTTTACATTATGAAAGTGGTTTTGGATCCTAGAGTTATTTACGTTGCTACTTACACCTATCAATTAATATTTTACCACCTGTTAAGAATACATCCAATTTAAACACTTTTTATGTGCTTTTCGCAACCGACGTGGTTGATTGGACTTTAGCTATCTTGAGTGCTAGGGACTGATTGCCTGGAAATATCTATCATTCTTCTAAATCTATCTACAATCGAATTGTATTTTTTTCCAATAATCGATTTTATTGTTGAATTTATGCTTGAATTATATGTAAAGGAATAATACATAAAACATTACTGATGATGTCAGTATTTAGTGTACTATGACCATGACCAATTTACATAGTTGGTTAACATTTTTACTTTGTAATCAAATATATACGAAAAAATGATTAAAGTACAAAGCAAATTTTTGTACAACGTGGCCCCAATTTGGGCGCCTAACTAAATAAACGATCGTTAAAAATAATTTCCTATGTAAATTCTAGGTAGCTGACTTTTTTCTGCAATTTTATATATACAAACTGCTAGACACATAAAACCATCCGGTCAATTAGTTACTATAATGTATAATCGATTTTTAATTTATCAATAGTTTGTTATGGCCAAAGTTTATCACATTATCATCAATTTTCTCATTATCATAGTTTATCAGTGCGTAAAAACAGTAGTCAGCCATAATACACGCAACGCGCGATCTTACATATTATAATTTTTAATTTGCATTTAAATTAGTAATTATGCCTATATACTATATACACGATCAAGTCTACGATCGTCGATCATATACTTGCGTGCTTCCAACTTAATATCTTTTTTTAATGATCGAGATGATCAACTCTTTTGTTTGAGTTTTTTTTTATGACGAGACAATCGAAATAGAATAAATAAATCTTCGGAGTATATATAAAAAAATTATCTGATCAAGTTTTTATTGTCCAAAAACGTACTACAACATGCAACCATATAAGATCGATCGATCGAGTTCGTGTGAATTGTCGTTTCCTTTATGTGGTTTTTGATTAATTATTATTAACTCTTTGGATGACATGTTAATTTAGAAGTTTATGTTTTAATAATTTTTTTTATTGATCAATGAGATGATCGTAAAATAATATTGGTTATAAATGAATGATCGTTTATAATTTAATATGTGGGTCATTCATTTTTAATCGTTTACTGGGAAATATCAGATGAGTCAGTCGGCAGGGGAAAATATTTTTTATTGAAAATTTTGTTTTAGGATAATCTCGACAATGACGTTTAAAAATAAGGAAGGATATGATTCCGTCGAACACGAAACTCTTCCTCAATTTTCTAGGCGAGGTGTTAAACCACCCCAGAATAGTTGATTTTATGTCCAGGACGTATAATAAAGAAGGGAGGAATATATAAACTACTTACCCACTAGACGTTCTGAAGATTAAGGTAAGAATTAGGCCACAAAACTTTTAATAAGATGAAACCTCGCCTTTCCGCCTTTATGGATAAACCTCATTTTTACCTCCTGTCCGCTTGTGAAGCATATACCATAAAGCCAAATAAGCTCAGAAAATATTTAAAACATGGTTTTAGGCAAATGGCAGTCCCTCCTGGAGGAGAGCAAGAGAATCGCAATCTGGCTCTGGTGTATTGCGAATGAAGCTTAATGCTGAAACGTAATCGTTCTCTAGATTACTCTTTTATATTCTCAATTTCCAATCTATAGATACTGTTTTGGGATGAATGCTTCAACTATTCTTAGATCTCATCTTCTCTCACTCTTCCTTCATCTACAGGTAGTAAGACCAGTTGTTTCAACATATTTGAATGGGCAAACACAAAACGTTCAAGAATTGATCAAAGAATTTACCTAAATATTTTTTGACCAAAAAAGCCTCTTGAATTGATATTCGACCTATTCCAGTATACGTTGTGCGCTAAGACGCTAAGTGATGAAGAATTCAAACCCAAGAGGTTCTAGTTTTAGACGGACGCCGCATCTACTAATGCCTTATCTACTGTCAAGTAGATCAATGTCAGTTTTAAGTTCTGTTCATAGGACCAACTCAATTTCAGTTTAAACTTCGATTCGTATCACCAAGTTGTTGAAATTCTATCAAAATTAAAAAACTGATATAGGTCCAAAATCCTTGTGATATCTTGAGAATGGCTTGTGCCATTTCAATTTTTTTGTCCACCTTCTTCTATTTTTAATTCGGGAAACTGAAAATCTTTTGGGGTCTATAGATTAAGGGTAACAGTAATCCCTGTCATTAGAAATAACCCAAAAACCACGCAATATCTCGACAAGATTTTGCAGTGTTTTCATTATCCTTATACACTCGCGTGGATGAGTAAGATATATAGTTCAAAAGGTCTCGAATGGTTTATGTCACAAATTTAACAGAAGCATCTTAGTATTAAAAACGACCACTATGTCGCTAGGGGCAAGAACTTTTTTGTCATTCCAATATAATCATCGTCTGGCAGCAGCAGTTCCAATATCGGCACTTAAGTTCACAAATCAGCCTTCTTTGTACTGGTGGCAAATTAATAACAAAGTACAAATATTGCATTTCATTGAAAATGTGTTGAACAAACTGTAGCACCTTAGTACAATATAGTCGGCAGTTATAGTCTGAAATGTCGTTGAGGAACGGTTTGGAAGTTCTTGAAAATATAAATTAAAAACCTTAAAACTTAAAACTACCGCTATGGCGCTGGAGTCTGATACATTCGTTTAATTCCCATATACTCATGTCTTGTTATCAGCAGTTAAATTAACAAAGTCACCGTATCGGCGCTGATGGCAAATTATTTTGGAACTCTTAAAATCATCAAATGTTGAAAATCGAAAATAACAAATCCAAATAAATAACCTGGAATCAACTGTAGATGAGCTATATCAGGAAAATTTGGAGTGTAACCTTATTGTAGCCGAAATTCCTAACGAAGAGATTCAACCCAGCGAATTTACAAAAACAATTTTTGGTGTACTGGATTGCAGTGAGTGTTTCGATGATGTTGCTCAAGTGCAATACATGAGGCAAAAATTTCTACATAAAAATGTTCGTGGTGGTGACACAATCGACAGGAAGCGGCTCATTACATTGCAGGACAAGCTGGCCAAATATAAGGTGCAGGACAAGAAAAAGAAGAAAATGATTCACTTAAGTTAGGTGGGTTATAATTTTCCAGTAGATAAACAAATCTTCTTCAGGGATCACTTGACACAATACAGACTAAATCTATACAGAGAAGCTCGTAAGGTCAACAAACATATCAATTATAAGTTTCTCTGGATAAGCAAATCTGTAATCTACTTTCGGAAAGAAGAAAATTCCCCTGCTGTTCGGGTTTTGTCACATAATGATATCAATCAGCTGTTATCGGCAAACAATATCGATCCAGACACTGTTGATTAATTTTCTCATTATTAAAATTCAAGAAGTTTTTATTTTTTTCACTACTTTATTATCAAATATGGGAACAGCTTTAGTATCGCAGTCAAATTTTTTCGACAGTCTGAGCAACGGTGGCGCCACTTTGATCAAACGCGGATTTTTTTTATAACTAAAAATGTGTATTTGCTTAGCATTTTGAACCTATCGCATCTATTGGAACAAAAATGAACTAAAATTTAAAAAAATACGTTAACTGTGATAAAAAAAATTTAATAAAAAAATATTAAATCTCATTTAAAAATAAATGAAATTTAATATTTTTTTATGAATATATTAAATATATAAATATTAAATATATAAAATATATAAAATATATAAAAATATATAAAAATTAAAAATCTCCGGCCGAAATTTTGAAATGCAGTAATTGTAGAGGCTAATGGCTTCCATAACTCTCACGGTCACTGCGCTCCTCCCCGCTTAGCCCTCCGAGGGGCTTTAGATTTAAATTTCGGGGGACGTAGCAGCCGAAATTTTCAAACATGTCGCACTGCGTGCTGTACGTAGGAGAGGATTATATAGAATCTAGTAATGACACCTGCGCTCCTCCTCGCTTAGCCATCCGGGGTTCTTTAGATTTAAATTTCGGGGGACGTAGGAGCCGGAATCTTCAAACATGTCGCACTGCGTGCCGCACGTAGGAGCGGATTATATAGAATCTATTAATGACACCTTTATGGCGTTTTTTTATCTTAAAAAACAAAATTTAATATTTAATATTTTTTTAAAAATCCCGACTTTTGTCGGAATTGGGATTTCGAAAATCGGGATTTTGAAAATCACAATTTCGACATCAAAATCTACTAAAAAACATCATTATTTATTATTTTTTAACTTGTCATCAAAAAAAAATGAAAATGTCCAAATTTTCCCGGAAAATGTGATAATTTTTCAGGAATTATACACAATCCTACAAAGAAAACTTTTTATAAAGTTTTCATCTTACCCGATTTTCGCGATGTATACGTCATCTACACTTTAACCAAAATAGTTCATATGTACAAATTCAAATTTATTTTATTTATAAAAATATCTCTAAGATGGCAGTCAATCAAATTAATAATTTTTTAGTTAAAATTATAACCACCTAAAAAAAATTGTAGAAAAATTTAATCCAAAAGCGGAAAAAATTATAAATAATATATAAAAAATTGAAATTTATCTAACATGGCGTCTGATATGTTTACATCTTTAATTAAAATTATGACCATTTTGAAAAAAATGTCGCGACAGTCAATTTTGACTGCGATGCTAAAGGCTAGCCCAAGTATGTTTGTGAACATTATTCAATTACACATACGAGTAATTTATTAATTTCAATTTAATTAAAACACAATTTTCCACTTTCGAATTTTCACTACCGTGCGGTTACTGTATCCAGTTATTGTTGTATTATTCAGATCCTAAAACAAAACAGTTTATAATTTACAATATATTATTACATTTTTATTGTTATAATAGATACTCATACTATTGAGCATGATCAAACAAGTATTGTGGTCGATAACGCAGATTTAAGAATTCTTTACATAAACCTTCGAAGTATGAGAAATAAACTGGGCAATATAGAAACCGTTCTTGATGCTATACAGTTTAATCTCGATATTTTAATCTTAACAGAAATTTGGATAGCGGAATGCGAAAATAAATTTTATAATTTAAAGCAATTCAATGGTTTCTACTCGAACAGAATAGGTGGTTATGGTGGAGTGGCAATTTTTGTAAGACCAAACATAAGTGTCGCTAAAATATTTGGCATAAAACTTATCAACAGTAACATTAACGTTATCGGTTTGTACCGTTCACAATAAAACAGCATTCCTAATTGTTTTTTTTTGTTAGAAAAATATTTAAAGAAATACAAACGTAACATAATCGTTGGCGATTTTAATATTAATTTATTAGATCATCAAGATGAAGATGTAACAAATCACACGCAATTGGTGCACTCATATGGTCATCTGTTTATAAACAAACGAACAACTGAATATTCCACTCGATGTAGTAATAGAATTGGTACAATAATTGGCCATATCATTACTGATTTGTTAGGGTACAAATATGGCATGAATATTTGGGACACTTCATTATCTGACCACAAACAAATACTTTTACAAGTGAGCAAAGTAGCAATCCCACGAAAATCGCATGAAATTATATTTAAAGTTTTAGACCCATGATAACTTGTTCAGAGATGCTTCCTAGGTTCGAATTTGTAGTTCAGAAAATCTAGATGGTTTCTGTAGTGGGTTGAAACGCTTAGTATTGAATAGCACACGTATTATAACCAAAAACTTTAAACCAAGTGGTGCTTCTTGGATCACCTCTGAAATAAAGGGGTTGATTAAAGAACGAGAAAAATTCTTCAAGTTAAAAAATAAATTTATTGGTGATCAATTTTTGGTTAGTAAACACAAAGCACTTAGTGCCCTGGTAACTTTAAAAATTAAAAAGGCAAAACGCGAAAAATGCTTTAGTTGTATTAGCAAAAATATAAACAAACTCAAAGAACTTTGGAAACATTTAAATGAACTTATTTACAATAGAACAAGTCATACTAAAAAAACTGTAACTTGCATTAAAGTTGCGAATATATTAGTAAATGAAGAAAAAGCAATTGCAGATCACTTCAATGATTATTTTGCAAGTGTCACGAGTATTTTTGCGAAAAATTTCAATCACCCTGGTGAAAACGATTTTAATTATGTATCATATATCATTTCTTATCCCTTCAAACTTTGGCAACGAATGATTATGAATGAAGTGGAGCAGACAATATTAAGTTTAAACTTAAATGCAGCCATTGGTAATGATAACATCTCTACAAAAGTATTGCAGTACACTCACTGTTAACTATATCAGTCCACTCCTTGCAAAATTCATAAATGAAGCCTTTAATAATGGAATCTTTCCTGATTGTAATAAGACTGAAAATATTATTCCTATTTATAAAAGCGGAAATGAAACGGATGTCACATCAATATTAACTGCTATATCTAAAGTTTATGAAAAAGTTATACTTACTCGAGTAAGCCAATTTTTATCCTCTAACAGTATCATTAGTAACCATCAATTTGGTTTCATCTTGGGCTCTAATACTACGGCGGCATGTTTAAATTTTACGGATTATATGAGCACAAATATAGATAAAAAATTATTTTTTGGCTGCCTATTCTTAGATCTAAGTAAAGCTTTTGATACTGTTAACCCAGACATTATTTTGATAAAATTATCCAAACTAAGCTTTACTCCAAACCAAACACATTTGTTTCAGACTTATTTATCCAACAGGCGTCAATTCGTGAAAGCTAACGATTGTGTTATTTCAGAAAAAATGACGAATTTAGGAGTTCCTCAAGGCTCTATCTTAGGCCCCGCGCTCTCTCAACGTATACATTAACGATATAACTTTCATTAAACTTGAAGGAAAAATTCAACTATATGCCGATGATTGTCTGATAATGTACTCTGCAGAATCTCTAGAAGAATTGCTTATAAAAATTCAAAATGATTTACAAAAATTGAAACATTGGGTTAATGTAAAACCATTTATTGCTGAATCATACTAAATCTAGGTATATGATATTTACAAATCGAAAATTGGACGAGGATGTTCTTAACAACCACCCAATTACTTATAGTTCTTTCGTAATTGAAAGAGCTAACAAGTATAGCTATCTTGGGTTGGTGATTAATAGTGAGCTGGACTGGTTTTAGTCAAATTGACAAAATTAAATAGAATATACTACCATATGTTTTCGCTATCAATCGATTAAAATATATCCTTCCAAGAAAAGCACTTTTGCTAATGTATTTCGCATTCATTCAGTCGAGATTCACTTACCTTAATCCGATTTGGAGTGGTGCTGCGAATTATAAAGTCAAAGAGCTAGAGATTTTGCAAAAACGAGTTCTAAAAAACATTGTTAATGTTCCAGTAAGGTACCCAACGAAGAAACTTTTTGATGAGTTTCAATCACTAAGGTTTTTAATTGAAAGAGCTACTAATTTTGATAAATAAAATACATAATAACCAAATCAAACATAATTTTAATTTGATGAAAGCACAAGATCAGCATGACTATAATACACGAAGAAAATCAAATTTTGTTGTTTATTTTAGAACAAAGGCATCAAATAATAATGTATTATTATTGACTCTTGAAATATAATACTCTGCCTTCGGAGCTTAAGAACATCACAAACTCAACAAATTTTAAAAAGAAAGTAAATAAATACCTTAAAACGTACAAAAATTGTGAATTGCTAAAATGAGGAAAGTTGGGGATTAAAAATTTACTTTACGAAAATAACGAGAAATTGAATAGTGTAAGTAACTTATTAAATAACATTGTCTTTTGTGTAAATAAATACACATATTTTTAAAATTAAATTTATCATTGTTAAATTGAAGTTTAAGTATATTGCTAAGCTGTTAGCATATACTACTATTAAGTTGCGTTATAACCTTATTAGGTTCGAGCAACTGACTGAAATTATTAAATTTATTATATTTAATCTAGTAAAATTGTTGTCTAAGTAAAAAAAAAAGTTTTTATATCTTTTACACCATTCTTAAAAAACCTCATGGATATGCGGATAATGGTGATAAAAATCAAATTTTTATCACCATTTTCCACAACATCAATGATCGCAGCATACTTTCTGTTTCATTTTGCAGTTTTAAGAGAAAGTTCTCGATTTTCACGCATTTCACATGAAGTTTCCGAGCTGGGTGGGTGGGGCCAAAATTTTGCTTATTTCGTTTACCCCTAGCTTTTCCAGGTCCTTCAGAATCTATGTTGGTTCTACCACTGTGCCCTGAGTAAACTGTACTCGTAACAGGCCACTGAGTTGAATACATTGGACAGATCAAGTATTCGGGGTAAACGAATAAGGAGTGTAGCAAAACAATATAAAGCGCAGTTTGTGCATGAAACTAAACAAAAAAAGATGTTGTGGTTGCTTGGAAGAGTCATATTTCTAAATTCACTAAATTTTTAATTAATTATTTACATATCATCAAATAACAAAATCTGGTGACTGGTTTTAAATTTAACAGTTTTTAAAATCGATAAAATTCAATTGTTTGCCTTTTTTACTCCTACATTGAACCTGAACTACTCTACCGGCTAACTAATTCAAATTTAAATATTGGGTAAATTTATTCGAAATCTGGCAACACCATTTTGAGATATAGTAGTGGTATAAAGCTTTGTGCATAATGCTATATGAACTACAAAAATTATTACAAAATTAGAACAGGAAAGTAGATCAAGGTAGATAAAGAAAGGCAGCTACATTATTACTGGAAATATAGAAATATATGATGCTGAAAATATGCTGTGCTAATATGTTGTGTAATTGGTAAAATTACAGGCACATACAAAATTAAAACTGGCGAACAAAAAAACATACTGTTGGCTCCATACAAATTAGTGGTACAACTTAAAATCGCCACCAGGTTTTTGTCACGAAAACAAAAAAGCGACACAACGTATCCAAGCAAAGTAACACGAACCAATTTATTTGATACAAAAGTAAATTTTACATTTTTCCAGTTCGTCTCATAACATAGTCGCAGCAACAAGTGTCACCCCACTTGCGCTAGCGACCATTATGACGTAAGCACCGCCATTGTATACGGCGAGAAAGGAAAATAAAAATAAAAAATTATTATGTTATACTAACGTACTTAATAAGACGATTCTTCATCATGGAAGATCGACCATCTAAAGGCCTTAAAAATAAATGCCAAAAGTGGAGCCGAAAATGTGACTACACACGGCGACAAGGATCTGCGGATCTGAGCGGCTCCAAGAAGTGCGAGAGCTCGAAGTCAGCAAATGGGCCGAAATTGATCCCAGCCCACCAACGAGCCCGGCTTCAGTTCGTTTGAGAGCATTTCGATTGGATAGAAAAGCAATTGTGAAATCAATGAAACATCGTATGGAAGCTGTCATTCGGGCCAGAGGAGAGCATACTTCTTACTAATAAAAATATGTTTATGCTGATTTCCAAGCTTAATTCGATTTTTACCACTAAGTTTCATGCTGACAAATTCACGTGTACTTCAGATGTTGACTCCAAAAATCGATTTGTTGGCACAAATAAGGTACCACTTGTTTTGAAATGGACTTTGAATCTGCATTCAAGAAAGTTAAACAAACATTGAATTTTTTGATATTTTTGAACATTTGTTGTAAATTGATCAATATGCAAATTTTTTAGACCCAAGTGTAGTTAAACACAGATTTCCAAAGTGTTACCACGATTGTGTGTAAACTTCGAATGCACCCCCACTTGATTTCTAAAGATATTTAGCTCAGAATTAGAATTGGAACTGGTTTTAACAAAATACTTCATTTTCGCTCAAGCTTTAGAAAACTGTTGTTTCAAATTTAATTTACAATCTTTTTCTTTTTATTGTTTACCTCATAAATGCTATAGTTCTCGAAAAATGATTAAAAAACGGACAGCCCCTACGAAAACCGTTAGTGGACCAATTTCGGTCAAAAACTATTGGGACCTCCAAATTTATAGAAATGTCAAAGTTAAAAGTTTCACTCGGACCAGTCAACCGTCCGAGCTGTAGAGAGAATACAGAGCTTTAGTCTGTGTGGCACCAACCACAAATGTAACTTTTTAATAAGATAATTTTTGAATTTCGGCGATATAGCGATTGAAATTCTGCAAAAATTTCGAGGTCGAAAACTTTCATGATTATGATTGTTTTCGGTGATTTGTCGTTTTCTGTTGATTGTCTTTCGATGATTGTCTTTTATGGTGAATAGCGTTTTTCTGTGAATTAAATTTTCGATTAACTGTCATGTTACTAGTCAAAATTTCTAATTGACTATCCGTCTTAGCTCATTTTGATCTTATTTCTTAAACTAGTGTTTATGGAAACCCGTTAAATAGTCTTGTCTTGATTATTATAATCATTATCCACATACTCTTAGGAATAATTGATCTATACTCAAAATGGGTACTGGTTCAATAACCAAGCTTATCAATTTAACCCTCTATTCTGTCAAATAAACCTAAGATCATTATTATAATCATTACGAAATTGCTTGGTCAAATTTCTTGATATACGGTTTAATTTTATTCAAAATAGCTTTATTCTAGAAATTCTCCCAAGACATTTCTAAGAAACATAGTTGTACTTTAGTTTCTTTGATTGTTAAATTATTTTTAATCATCTTTTATGGCCATGCAGTAGGATGAAGAATCTCTTCTTTAACTAGACCATCTGCTCCAGAATATACTGCTTGATGATTTTCCAAACTTCTGTTGCAATGGAGAAATGCTGACATCCTTAACCGTCATAATTATTACTGTGCCTTCCTGGATAATTCTGCCAACAATAATGACTATGGAGTTTTCTAAATATTCTTGGATCTGCCACCTTTCCACTTATGAGTGTTCCTAGTAAGAGAACACGACCTTAACCATCATTGGTCGGATATGCAGTTATATTTTTTTTATGGTTTGATCTTTGTAATCTGTTCTGGTGCTGAAGCACTCCCAACTTTTTCGAGGTTGGCTTTTGACGTCCAAACTTACGCAGTTGCCTGCCAAATCGGGTTAGAACGGCAATAGGTAAAATATTCATACATTGCTGGTACCATTTTTGGTTCGGGCACCCTTTTATTAGCTGTTAGCAAGCAGCTAATATGAGTTTAATTGCAGTATGACAAAATGATCTTTCAAAATAAATAGTATACAGTGATGCGTATACGATAATAATGAAAACCGCAAGCGTCCTCCAAAACCAAATTATTTTAGAGCATATGGTCATATACAACGTAGTTTTCTTTATGCATCCCAAAAAAATTAAGCTAATTACGTGTTCTGAACTGATCAGGGTTTAGCAAATTAAGACCGGCATTTATTTCTCTTGTCGTTAAAGACTCAGAATTTGTCAGTTTTTGCGTTTATTAACAAATGAGTCAAAATTTCATTTCTAAAGGTAGCTATATTAAGGAACTTTAACCAAGAACAAAGCTACTGTCAACTTTAGTATTGAAAGTAATTATAATTAGTTTGTAAGTCTGAAATGAATGGGGATTTCCAACAAGAAGTTTCACTTAATGTACTCTAGCTATTCGGGCGCCCGATAATTTTGTATGATCTACAAGGAAGCATATTGAAAAAAGTTCATTTGGAACGGTAGGACCATGTTACTAGAATGTCATTTGAGCCAATTAAAAATTCAAGTCTACCGTTTCGTCAGCTATCTGCATGTGGCCTAATTAAGTAAGTCACTGTTGCAAAATCTTTCAATCACGAAGGATTATTGGAAAACAGTAGCATTTTTGAAGAATTCGAGCATGCGGTACATTTGATTTGCGCACATCAATTTTATGCTTCGAAATTAAACTGACAAATATCTTTAAAGATGGGTTGGTCGATGCGAATACAGAACGTAATTCTGATTTAGGACCGTCAAATTTATCTAATTTTCTGAGAAAATCCTATTAAGCCTAGACGCTTAGGGCATCCAAGTTTTCCTTGATATCCTATACATTGATTTTTGAACTATGGAAAATTTTCTGAGAATAGATTCTCTCTCTGAAAATAGCATTAAGGGGCTTGCTATAGAATTTTCTCTTTTGGAGGGTACAGAGTCCTAGGGCAGCCAATTTGCTTTGACGTTCCATAAATCAGTTTCACACGACACCCAAATTTAGGATATACAAAATTTGCCATGATATTTTAAATTGGAGGTTTCTGAGTCTTAGCACAGTCTAGAGTTTCTTAGAAATCTTACATTGGAAATTTCGAAGGGAGTACGTCAAATTTTTCTGAAAAATATTAGAACGCCTCTCAAATTGAAACTTTGAGAAGTTTCACCCAAATTTGCTATGATATTTTATTGGGTTTTCAAGTTTTCAAAATTGTTTGAGAAAATTCTAGGCAGCCTCTCAATAGAAGTGTTCGGAGGCTTGGAAGTTAACCAGCTGTACCATGATATTTTGAGCGAGCTTCCCAAATTGGAGGTTTCTAAGGCTTAGCACAGTCAAATCTGCCCCAATATTTTTTGTATAAATCGATTTTATGATTTTCTAATAACTCTCACATTGAAGATTTGGAAGGGTTTAGAACATGAAAATTTGCATTATTGTTCTATAAAAAGGCCTTCCATTTCTGTGAAATTAAAGTTAATGAGAGATGTTATGAGATTTTGTAAAAAATTTGTAAAAACTCATAGAAAATTAAAAATTTAACTTAAAATTACAGTAACAAAATGGTACCTTCTTGACCTTCAGAAAGGTCCCTCTGAAATGGGTTACGGCGTCTCCTCACCGTTAATCAAAAAATAATATTTACAAATGGCCACGTGGTAGGCCACCTGTGTAACGGGGTTGGGCGTCTTCCCGCCTTTAATCGCAAGCACAACTGGCCTCGGTTTGCCACCCATATGAAAATGCGGTACCCTTCACTACTAACTGTGAACGAGCGTCTGCCAGAAAAATGTTCTCTACTAAATATTTAATTTTAATCCCTACAGTTTACCACCAAAACACAAAATTGGGAAGCGCAATTAACTGTAGTTCATCCTTGCTAAAAAAATTAAAAAAATTGTATAGGAAATTCAACCTTGAATGAGCTCAAGAAAAACCAAATCTCTTTTGAGATTAAAGCCGAAATTATTTGACTCTATAGCAAAATTTTCCGCAGAAAAATTAGCTGGAGAATAAAAATCGAAGAGAGAGAGCAAAAACAACCAATCAAATTAACTAAATTGGTTATATTTTTTTAAACAAATTTCCCCTACATTTCATTTTGTAAAACTTATTGCCTCTTCGGAATAAAAATTATTTATTCTGTTGTTAAATTTGCTGAAGGCAGGCACCTTAACAAAAATAAATTCCTAACTTGCTACAGAGTCAAATAAATTCGGCTTAAAAGAAAAAAAAATCAATCGATTTTCCATAAATCTTAACTTTTATTTTTTATAAACTTTCCACAAATTAAGAAATACAGAGTTTTTTTTTGTTGGTAATTTTATTATTAATTAACTACTCGAGCGTTACTTCGCTCTCCATCAAAAATCAAAAACTTATTGGGTCTACAAATAAATTTCCGACCTTTTTTACTGAAATAAAAGAGATTAGATTTTGTAGAGAATGAAAGATAGTTTTATTCAAAGTATGCTCCTTCGGAAGCTATAACCTTCGCCCATCGTTCAGGCAATAAACGGATTCCCCGAGGGAAGAAGTCTGGTGGTTTCAAGGCGATCCAGTCATCGACCCATTTTTTGACATTTCCATATGAAATGAAGTGCTGCTGTGCCAGGGCTGATTGCATCGACCGAAACAAGTGGTAATCAGAGGGAGCAATGTCTGGTGAATACAGCGGATTGGGTAGAATTTCCCAGTACTGCCTGTCCAAGTAATTTTTGATAGATATAGCAACATGTGGCCTAGCGTTAACATGTTGCAAAATAATCTTATTGTGGCTTTTGTCCCATGCCGTTCGTTTTTCAGCTAGAGCTTGCTTTAAAGCCATCAGTTGTCGTCGATAAACTTGTCCCGTAATGGTTTCACGCTCTTTCAGCAGCTCATAATAGACGACACCCTTCATATCCCACCAAATACAAAGCATCGCCTTCGAACCAAGGATATTTGCTTTTGGCGTCGACGGGCCTGGTTCACCTGGCTTGACCCACGCTGGTTTGCGCTTTGGATTGTCATAATGGATCCATTTTTCATCCCCAATGATGATCCGATGCAAAAACCCCTTCCTTTGTTGTCGTTGAAGCAACAATTCGCACATGGTTTTCCGACGTTCCATGTCCCTTTCTTTCAATTTGTGTGGCACCGAATTTCCCAGCTTCTGAACCAATCCCATTGCATGTATACGTTGCGAAACACATTGTTGGGTAGTATTCAACTCTTCTGTCAATTGTTTTTCAGTCTGACAAGGGTCCACATCAAGCAATTCTTCCAATTCTGTATCTTCAAACTTTCTTGGTCTGCCTTCACGTTCTTTGTCTCTTGCGTCAAAGTCACCAACTTTGTATCGTTGAAACCACTCTTTGAATGTTGTTTTCGATGGCGCATGTTCACAAATAATGAAGTAAAACTTCCCGCAAATGTTGTTTTTTTGGCACAAAATTCGACAACTTCAATTACATGAAAATAATTGTTGTTTACGCTTTGAACAAATGTCACTAGTAATTATTCAAGCTTAGCTTGACATCTAACCTCCAAAAACATGTATTGCTCGATTGAATAAGATGCAAGCAGTGATACTAACGACACCTATCTAAAAAGGTCGGAAATTTATTTGTACACCCAATAATACAATAGGGTGTGTACAAAAATATAGAACAGAAATTAAGGCCCACGCACACTTCACACCAATTTTAATATTAATGTCATAATACAGATGGCAATGCCATCAGTAAAATGCGTCAATCAAACGACTATAATGAAATTAAAAATTCCAAAATAAAACTGGAAAAGGGCAATGTTATGACCGTGGAGTCGTAACAACTTGATAGCCCCGGTTTCAACAGGCATACTATAAGGGAAGTCTACAGATAAAAGCACACCTTAATACCACAGAATATATCAGAAACGACAGTTAGAAACCTTTTTTTTTGAAAATACTCCTAAAATAGTTTCCACGTTCGCCAATAGATGACTCTAAATTTAAAAAAAAATCATTTTGTAAACATTAACAATTTTTAGTAGTGTAAAAATAAATTCTCTCTCTTCGACTTCTGTCAAATTGTTCGCAATCATTTGTCAAACAATGAGCATTATTATTAATGAAAATGATTCGGTTAAGTCTAAAAATTGAGCACGGGTACAGAATATACTATATTCTTTGGCACGGGTATCAAATATTGTTGATCGAATATGCCCAGATTGAGTAAAAAATATTGTCTCCTCGGATTACGTGATCAAAATGTACTGTACCGACAGCCCATCGTGGTTCAATTCAGCCGAGGCAAACCAATTATTTGAATTCATCATCAAGCTATATCAGAATGAATTTAATTCAATCGACATCGGCATAATTGCCCCTTGCAGTCAACAGTGTCGCGTTCGAGGAGCCTGGCATGAGAGCCCCAAAAGTTGTGTCTCGAAGAATTCCAGCGACAAGACACATTATACTCATTTCAACTGTACGCTAAACGAAACAGTGGCGATTAAAGACTGGCAAACGCTATTGGATTTGTCGATGATATAAAGCGAATCAATGTAGCGATTTTACGTATTCGAGCATTACTTGTAATCTTTGGTAATTCTTACTTATTGTGCAACGACCAAAATTGGCGGTAGTTATGGTGTTCAGAAATGCCGGATGTATAGTTTACCTGAAATTTTTAAAAATAAAACAACTGTTGATTAATGGAAATGTTCGGCTTTTATTAAAATTTTTCATAAATTCTGATTATTCTGGATTCTCAATTTTATCGGTTGACTTGTTTAGTAGTACTTTTCAATTATTTTCACCACTTTCTTGTGCTTTAGCTTGGGTTTCTTTCTGCAGTACCAGTGAGAGCTTCCGATCGAACCGACAGCGAATTAATTACTTATTTCAAATATATGGTGATATGGTGACACAGGTTGCGTTCCCATTATAACATGTCCCAATTTTAGCATCGAGTCCAGCATTAGGAATTAAAGTCACAATCCAGCACTCAGTTTCCTCTGATTTCATGTTTAATTTATCATCCGACATATTTATGGTAATGCCAATAATACGATGATTGGCCGAACTATTTGTAATATAATTTCGTGTGTGGTGTTAAATTGAAGGCTATGTGGCTTGGCCTTATTCACATCAATAAGCCAATTCACGGCTTGGCCTTATTAAACTCGTAACTAGAATATAAAAATTATCACATTCATTAGTACATATAGTATATATAAATCAGGACTTACATAATATTTTATCGGACAAACATTTGATTCAGAGTTCCCTCGGATAACAAAAATCGCCGTCACAGATTAACAGCGTTAGTAATCCCAAATTTATGAATGGTGTTTCGTTTTAGTATAATTTCGATCATTTCACATTCGACAACATAAAATAAAAAATTTGATTTATAGCCGAAAATTCTCTGAACCCAGGTTTCATTTATAACATCAGAAATATTTAAAGCGGGTAACAGTATTTATCGAGAGCGAACATCATCTAAAGTACCAGCCAATATAAATCCGCATCTAAATTCAAAGGCATTTTCGAGACCGAAGTTTAATAAAATGTACCCCAAACAGGAATCAACTTTTTTTTGCTAACAAGACAACTTCTGGAAATGCTGTATCCTGTATGTGATGTTTGTGGCAAATCACATCATTTATATTTCAATTGTTCAACGTTTCTCAGTTTAACACCCCAACAACGATATGATAACATCAAATCATTAAATTCGTCATTAACTGTTTAAATCCAAATCATAGAGTTTCAGAGTGTAAATAAACGGGATGTAAACTCTGTCGAGGGCATCATCATACATTATTACACTTTGATCAAACAGTCGAATCAAAATTTGAAAAATAAATCACCCACGCGACCCGTCGCAGTCTGTTGGTTCGGTGACGGATCAGACGAACTCAACAAATAATTATTATTTAAACAATGAACTTTGCGAAAAGTCGATTATTCTTCCAACGGTTATCGTGTCAGTTGAAGATGGCAATGGGAAATTGGTTGAATGTAGAGCGTTATTAGATTCTGGAAATCAGTCGAAATTTTATCAGCGAAAATTTTGTTAAAAGATTTAATGTTATTTCCCGATATAATAATAATATAACGATTAACGGTATAAACGGTTCAAAGTCAAAGGCTACAACTGTTCATTCAAATTACAAAAGATTTCATGTTAAGTTAGAATTTGCGATAACTGGTAAAATATCTGATCGGTTGCCAGCAAATACGTTCGATATTTCGCGTTGGCAGTTACCGAAACACATTAAATTAGCTGATCCATTTTTCAATGTAGCATCACCGATTGACGTTATAATTGGTGTTGAAATATTTTCTGAAATACTTTTGCCAAATCGTATACAGCTATCACCAAAATATCCGAATGTACAGGAATCAATGTTCGGATGGATTGTTTTTGGTAAATATGAACAAAATATTGAATACAATTTTCTACTAGCGAAAGATTAGATTACTAACGAACAGCTTGACCGAAATATCAAGCAATTCTGGGAAATAGAAAACATCCCGACCAAAATATTTCTGTCTGATGATGAAAAGAAATGTGAGTCTTATTTTGCTCAAACAGCAAAGCGCGCGCGCGAATAGTAGATACACAGTTTCTATACCTTTGTTTGGGAGATTCAAAATTAAATGCGTTAAAACGGTTTCATGAATTAGAACGTAAACTTTGCACTAACGATAAATTAAAACAGCCATACTTATGTTAAATTTATAAAAGAGTATTTGGATATGGGTCATATGAAACTTGCAAGCGATTCAATAAATGAAAATGCGGTGTTAAAACCTTCATCATCGTCCTCATAACTTCGTGTAGTTTTTGACGCGTCATCGAAGACATCATCCAACAAGTCACTTGATGAAATCATGCTTGTCGGTCCCAAAGTACAGGACAATCTTTTCGAGATAATGTAGAACGTATAGATTCACCATGTCGAGCAACATAGCTAAAATGTACCGACAAATTCAAATAAACGATACACAAACACGATTGCCACGAATACTTTGGCGAGAAAACTTGACTGACCCAATTGACGTATATGAACTTACAACTGTGACATACGGCTCAGCATCAGCCCCATATTTGGCGACACGCACGCTTAATCAACTTGCTTGTGATGAGTTCGCAAATTTTCCTACAGCGTCTAGGGTAGCAATAAAAGATTTTTATGTGGATGACCTGTGGTTTTCATTTGCATAAATGGTGCGCAAATGACCCACGACTGTTAGAAAATATTTCAATTCAAGATCGTGAGGAGATGAGGTTTAACGAATTCAGTCTCGGTGATTGTGTAAAGGTATTAGGCTTGTTATGGCAGCCAAAAGCCGATTATTTTGTTTTTAAACCTCCAATGTTTGAAACAAATAAATCATTAACAAAACGAACGATCGTCTCTGAAATATCTAAACTGTACGATCCCCGTAGGCATTCTGTCTCCAGTAATAATAACAGGCAAAATGTTTGTACAATAGCTATGGGAATCCAAAATAGACTGGGATGAATTGGTATCAGGTGAACTTTAAGAAATTTGGAACAACTACTCTAAATCGTTAAATGAAATTTCCCATATGCTTATTATCAGGAATGTCTTGGGCCATACAAAAATGAATAAAATAATTCGTACAGAATTACATGGTTTTGGTGATGCCTCGGGAAAGGCGTATGGTGCATGTCTGTACATTAAAACCATTGATTCTGACAACAATATATATTTTAACCTACTCTGCAGTAAATCACGAGTTGCACATTTGAAAACATTGTCTCTACCAAGATTGGAACTTTCAGCCGCTTTGCTTCTATCTAGATTGACATCATCTGTCATTCACAGTTTTGATTAACAATTTAACGATGTAGTTTTGTGGTCGGATTCAACCATAACGCTGTGTTGGATAAAAACTCCACCACATAAATTAAATTTTTTTATAGCCAACAGAGTTAACGAGATTCAAGAGTTAGCATCTAGTCATTTTCCGATGAATTAAAGGCTCTTACAAATGGCGGTGAAATTAATCGGAAAAGTTCATTTAAAACGTTACACGCTTTTATCGACAAGGATGGAATAATTCGTGTAGGAGGTAGATTGACTAACTCAACATCACTTGACTATAATATTAAACATCAAATTTTACTTCCACCGAAACATCATCTAACGAAATTAATATTCAAATACGAACACAAGAAAAATTGTCATGCAGGACCACAATTATTGCTATCTTTCGTCCACCAACGTTATTGGTCTTTACATGGCAAAACCATTGCAAATCAGACTGTACATTCTTGTGTCATTTGTTTTAGGGTAAAACCAATAATGTCTCAACAATTAGTGTGAAGTTTCTGACAAAATAACAAAAAACCTCACAACAGCCAAAAAGTGAAAATGAAACCACTACACTTTTCTAAAAATCGAATATGAATATATCAAGGTCGTATTTTGTTATTTTTTACCCATATTTTGATATTTGGTGATACATAATATCATATAGTATAGACTCAGTTTTAATAAAATAACTAAATTAAAAATAAATTATAATAAAAAGAGCTCATTTTAGTGAGTAAGAAAATAATATAATCTAAAATACATTATTACGAATTTGTTGATTGTTTCACCGATTTACACTAAACCTAGAAACTCGTTTACTCAAAGGCTAATAACAGTCAATCGTAGAGATGACTAAGTAATTCTGTGAATATCACCTTGTTGAGTAACCTAACTGGATCATATGAGGTGATCGTCATATAAGCGCGACCCTCAGGGGTTGATTTATCGATTTTACAGTAATGCACTACACAAATACTCGAAATCCTTTTATTCAATGGTCAATAACAGTCAATCGTAGGGGCAATTGAAGGCAATTGAATAAACGGATTTCGATCACCTCATATGATTCAGTTAGGTTACTCAACAAGGTGATGTTCACAGAATTACTTAGTCATCTCTACGATTGA
This sequence comes from Nephrotoma appendiculata, assembly GCA_947310385.1. Lineage (NCBI taxonomy): Eukaryota > Metazoa > Arthropoda > Insecta > Diptera > Tipulidae > Nephrotoma > Nephrotoma appendiculata. The sequence goes on from OX371223.1 coordinate 334,875,989, forward strand.
CTGTTATTGACCATTGAATAAAAGGATTTCGAGTATTTGTGTAGTGCATTACTGTAAAATCGATAAATCAACCCCTGAGGGTCGCGCTTATATGACGATCACCTCATATGATCCAGTTAGGTTACTTAACAAGGTGATATTCACAGAATTACTTAGTCATCTCTACGATTGACTGTTATTGACCATTGAATAAAAGGATTTCGAGTATTTGTGTAGTTCATTACTGTAAAATCGATAAATCAACCCCTGAGGGTCGCGCTTATATGACGATCACCTCATATGATTCAGTTAGGTTACTCAACAAGGCGATGTTCACAGAATTACTTAGTCATCTCTACGATTGACTGTTATTGACCATTGAATAAAAGGATTTCGAGTATTTGTGTAGTGCATTACTGTAAAATCGATAAATCAACCCCTGAGGGTCGCGCTTATATGACGATCACCTCATATGATCCAGTTAGGTTACTTAACAAGGTGATGTTCACAGAATTACTTAGTCATCTCTACGATTGACTGTTATTGACCATTGAATAAAAGGATTTCGAGTATTTGTGTAGTGCATTACTGTAAAATCGATAAATCAACCCCTGAGGGTCGCGCTTATATGACGATCACCTCATATGACCCAGTTAGGTTACTTAACAAGGTGATATTCACAGAATTACTTAGTCATCTCTACGATTGACTGTTATTGACCATTGAATAAAAGGATTTCGAGTATTTGTGTAGTTCATTACTGTAAAATCGATAAATCAACCCCTGAGGGTCGCGCTTATATGACGATCACCTCATATGATTCAGTTAGGTTATTCAACAAGGTGATGTTCACAGAATTACTTAGTCATCTCTACGATTGACTGTTATTGACCATTGAATAAAAGGATTTCGAGTATTTGTGTAGTGCATTACTGTAAAATCGATAAATCAACCCCTGAGGGTCGCGCTTATATGACGATCACCTCATATGATCCAGTTAGGTTACTTAACAAGGTGATATTCACAGAATTACTTAGTCATCTCTACGATTGACTGTTATTGACCATTGAATAAAAGGATTTCGAGTATTTGTGTAGTTCATTACTGTAAAATCGATAAATCAACCCCTGAGGGTCGCGCTTATATGACGATCACCTCATATGATTCAGTTAGGTTACTCAACAAGGTGATGTTCACAGAATTACTTAGTCATCTCTACGATTGACTGTTATTGACCATTGAATAAAAGGATTTCGAGTATTTGTGTAGTGCATTACTGTAAAATCGATAAATCAACCCCTGAGGGTCGCGCTCATATGACGATCACCTCATATGATCCAGTTAGGTTACTCAACAAGGTGATATTCACAGAATTACTTAGTCATCTCTACGATTGACTGTTATTGACCATTGAATAAAAGGATTTCGAGTATTTGTGTAGTGCATTACTGTAAAATCGATAAATCAACCCCTGAGGGTCGCGCTTATATGACGATCACCTCATATGATCCAGTTAGGTTACTTAACAAGGTGATGTTCACAGAATTACTTAGTCATCTCTACGATTGACTGTTATTGACCATTGAATAAAAGGATTTCGAGTATTTGTGTAGTGCATTACTGTAAAATCGATAAATCAACCCCTGAGGGTCGCGCTCATATGACGATCACCTCATATGATCCAGTTAGGTTACTCAACAAGGTGATATTCACAGAATTACTTAGTCATCTCTACGATTGACTGTTATTGACCATTGAATAAAAGGATTTCGAGTATTTGTGTAGTGCATTACTGTAAAATCGATAAATCAACCCCTGAGGGTCGCGCTTATATGACGATCACCTCATATGATCCAGTTAGGTTACTTAACAAGGTGATGTTCACAGAATTACTTAGTCATCTCTACGATTGACTGTTATTAGCCTTTGAGTAAACGAGTTTCTAGGTTTAGTGTAAATCGGTGAACAATCAACAAATTCGTAATAATGTATTTTAGATTATATTATTTTCTTACTCACTAAAATGAGCTCTTTTTATTATAATTTATTTTTAATTTAGTTATTTTATTAAAACTGAGTCTATACTATATGATATTATGTATCACCAAATATCAAAATATGGGTAAAAAATAACAAAATACGACCTTGATATATTCATATTCGATTTTTAGAAAAGTGTAGTGGTTTCATTTTCACTTTTTGGCTGTTGTGAGGTTTTTTGTTATTTTGTCAGAAACTTCACACTAATGTCTCAACAAATAATGGGAAATTTGCCCATTGAACGTTTTGATTCATTTAATGCATTTAACGAATAAATTGAGAGTTTATACCTCCTCGAGCCCCCAACTTCGGTGGTTTATAGGAGGCTTCAATAAAATCCTTTAAAACACATTTAAAACGTATAATGCGGGATAAAATTTTAACATTCGAACATTTCAGTACCATAGTGGTTCAAATAGAAGGAATATTAAACTCCAGACCTTTGTCACGCATGTCAAATGATCCTACAGACCCAGAGCCTTTGACTCCAAGTCATTTTTTAACAGGCGAACCTGTTTCAACCATTTCCGAACCGTCATATAACGACATTAAAAAAATCGTCTTTCAAAATGGCAAGAGATAAGTAAATTAGTCGAATCTCTCTGGAGGCGTTATTCATTAGAATATTTACATAGTTTCCAAACTCGATCAAAATGGACTTTAAGTAAGCCGAACGTTAATAAGGGAGACGTCGTTCTGCTCGTACAAGAAAATCTTCCTCCGACGAAATGGCCATTATCAAAAGTAATATCAACAACACCAGTTAGTAGAATTACAATTGGTAATTGACGGAGCTAAGAAAAATTTCAAGAGATCAGTCACAGATCTCACAGATCAAATCAGTATGTTTGAAATGCCGAGCCTTTCAAGAGGGCGGTTATGTTGAAGTTTTTTAGTAATTTCTTTATTTAATGAACGCACTAAGTTGGGATGCGAAAAATAACAATTTTGTACAGTGTTTCTTAAATTAACAAATTACTTTGACCTCCGAAATATGGTTATTAGTATTGGTTAGCGATTCTAAAGTGAGTTTTGGTCAAAATTCTAGGATCAGTTCATGCTGAACTAAACTTGACTATTTCATATCCTTATGAAACTTGGTTTCTAGATTTTAGATTGAAACATAAATTTTAGATAAAATTCTGGTGTTTCATTTCACAAATAGTCCATGATGGACGCTTCTCGTCGACTTTGGATTGGAAACTTTCGCATCTAATAAAAAAATTAGGGAAATAATCGTTTCAAATTCGCTGTTGCTGCAGTTTAAACAAATCCGAGTGATAGCGATTGTGGAAGTCTTGGCTTGAGGTGCTACTGCAGGGTACCTGAACTTGCTGGCCACGATACATTCGTCTTTGTCTAAAGCTGAATTTTCGGTGTTCAGGAACATTAATTCAACAAATTGATGAAATAAAAGATAAATTGTGAAGCCAAAAACTTAAAATGAAGAGATGCACATAATTCATTGAACTCAACCCAAATTGATAACTTCTTCCAACTTATGAAATCAACCATATAACTCAAATGACATTAAGAGGCTACACACATTATAAATTGTATGAAAAATTTTAAAATTTCCTATGTCTTTAAAATCTCACCCCAAAATGTGCAAGCGCCCCCATTCCTTTTTTATTCTATATACTCTTAAACGTATTCATAATACGATCGTACCACATTATTCGGGTACATATATGAGATGCTGAGGTTTATGACGAGTTGAAGCACCACTAACGTTATAAATATAGATAAAAACTATAAAAAGTTTTTTTTCTGTAAATACATATTTGGAATAGTTTTCTCATTTATATATATTTAGACGAAAATGGTTTCACCCCACTCCAACCATAAATAACATCCCTTTCGTAATACTATTTTTGTTAAGACATTAAGAGTTTTTTTATTTTTGGATAAAAATCGATATGTCATGATGATCCAGAATCATGATGTTCGGCATCGGCGTTGATGTTGATGATGATGAGAACGTATATAGGATACACAAGCAACAGGAAATTACTATCACATTCATCTAAATTTGATACATACTTCGCCGTATTTATAAATAGGAGAGACGAACAAAAATATGCTTGGTGTTTTAATTTTTTTTTTTTTTTTTTTTTTTTCAAATCCATTTTCCGAATTGAAAACTGGGTTGAATAAAAAGGGGTGAAATGATGATTATATCCTATTATCCTGTTTTTCGTGTATAGTTTGAGACGATATTGTAGAAATGGTTTCTCCTTGTTGGTGTGTATGTGTACCTAAGTGTGTGTACGATGATGTATGATTTCGTTTGGATATGTTTGTTGAAAAATGGAAATATTATTTTCCTTATACATCTTGGGGTGAGCTTATTTGATTTATTTGAAAATGCATCGGCCATAAAATTGAACTGAACAGCAAAAAAAAAATATCTTAAAGGGGATGGAATGTTTTTAAATATTTATTGGTTGGGAATTACAAAATCGCACAGAGGATATAAAAGTAAGGGGTTCTTCTCTTCCTATTTGTATATTTGTGTTCTGTGAGGTGCGCATATATCATATGCGGTTGGGGAGTTTAATATGGGGATTGGTTAATTTTTAACTATTCATGGATGGGCGAAAATTTTATTAAGGGAAATAAATTTTTAATAGGTAATTAGTGTGTGTATTTATGGGTAGAAAATGGTACGGGGAGGTGGTGAATATAACGTGTTGACTTATTTATGAGCGCCATTTTAGAAAAACCATAACCCGTAACATTATTTAGTTTTATACTTTTGTATAGGTCATGAACCTAAATCAAAATATATTTAAAAAAAAAAATGCATGTCACATAAACATAGTATCATGTCGGGGATACCGGGATAATTGCTAAGAGCCGCTATCGAGAAGCTCTAAGCCGACTAAACTTCTTGAAATAATATTGAATAAATGTTTATAGATATTTACTTACATTTTGTACGGAATTTAATATTGTTGCTAGTACCTTAAATTGAAAATATATAAAAAAGAATAATTTAAAATTTGAATGTTTTCTCTAAGGGTATAAAATATATTTAGAGGTTGCGCCACGGTGGTCTATATCTATACTAAGCGTGAGAAGCTACCCAGTTATTTCATTTTAGGAAAACCATCTTTGAATTTGTATTTTATTAAAATTTTGGTGACACTTCCTATAATAAATTTGGAAGTGATCTGATCCTAGAGTCGCTGTTAAATAATATGTATATATGTAGGGCTGCTATATTTTTTAAAATGACTAATTTGAGAAGATGAGGTCATTGAGAACTATGCATGCCAATGAAGCGGTTTCAAGCGCCTTATTCTGCTGGTCTATAGTCTATATATCCGAAACACTGTAGAATCTTAACATCTCATGCGAGTTCAGAAGAGTTCAACCACCTCCAGCACTTCCAGGTCCAATTTCAGATGAATACTGACAGTTAATCGATTAGTGTAATTAGGGGAAGGCGATAACTATTAATTAGGTGATTAATTAACAATATAGGTAAATAGTGCTCCACACAGGTATCCATTTCGCAACCATCACAGTGGAAATTTGACACCATCAATGGGAACTTGATCGAATCAAATGAACTTTACGAAATCTTTCGATTGTTGTTAGAGTAGAGTGACATGAACGGCTTTCTCCTTAAGAACAACTTGCATGTCGTTCGTATGGACTTCTTAGATATTTCTTTTAGTTCGAGTTGCAGTCGCTTATTACAGCATTAGAGGAAGAATACCAACATGGAAAGTTTCGCTGTTTTGAAGATTGACAAGCTCTTTTAATTTGACAATTTCCACTAATGTGGCCCAAAAGAAGCATCTACGGTAAACGTAAAGTTTTGAGTGTGTGTCAACTTATGTGCCACATTCCTCGAATGTGTACCACACGCTCGAATATTCATGCTATAGACTGTGGATACTTCATCACCTTCACCGCTTTACTCTCTCATCAACGTAACTCACCTTCAAGTCGACTACATCCCACAAACTTCGTTTATGGTTTCGATTGATTCGAGCTATGGCGAATGACGCTGATTTGCTTCAAATCTTGAGAAAGACCAAAAACTTTGAGAACAATCGGCATGAGCTGAAAGTTGAAGAGTTTGTTGGTAAACCTCTTTCGCAACGTATCATTGGAGTCAAGTCAGTTTGACCAATCACTACGGGTTACTTTAGGAAGCATTCGTGGTGAGATACAATCAGTTCAAGAGCCCAAGTGCACTTATGGCAACTCGTCGTACAAGAGACTGATAGACTCCGATTTGCGAAAATTTCCCAAATATAAGATTATTGTTCTTAAGATTGGCGAACAAATATTAGAGCGGGTTCAGTTGAATTTTCTGCATAATTCTCTGCTAGAACTGCAGAATGTCAAATACTTCCCCAAACTCTTTATTGGGCCGTGAACGCACAAAATGACAAGTTAAACATATATGAAAATTTGTAATTGATGGGTTAGTATTTTTAAGTCAACGATAAAATTCAGAAATAAAAAATATGTAGTTGGTGCCAGCCACTTGGTTATCATTCACGATAACTCGTACCATATCAAAACTTTTTCCTCAGCAGATGCACAATCACCTCTCTCAGTTTGCATTAACTTGCAACTGCTTGTTAGTTGTTATCATGAGGAGCAATAGATCAGGTTTTCCGATAAACGTCACGTCTTTCGATTTATGTCTAATAGTATCAAATATTGACACCAGGTGTCACTAACGTGGAGATTCTGATTTTTTTCAACAGATGGTAGCACTGTAGTAAATTCGTAAATAAATTAAATTCGTCGTCGAATGTAGTCGGAAGGGATTTTACGTAGAGGTTGTTATCGAGCTCAGATATTATAGATCGAGCCTTATACAACTTCAGCATGAAGTTGCGTTACCATTGTGAAATATGGGGATTTAAAATTGGAAGATGGTGTGCAAGCGATGATCTCTTATTTCAGATGATCCACCCAGTTCCATAAACAAAGTGTCAATATTGCAGCAAGAATTTCCTGGTGCAAGAAAACCTTAGGTCTTTCCTAACAGTTTGATGAAGTATTTTTATATTTGGAGTTAGCGTTCTCATCTATCGCATACATTGTTCGTCATCTTCGATCGATTGGATTTGCTAATCGAGCTGTGGCTTCCACTTGAGTTCTCTCACATTTTTTTTAAACGGAAGAAAACAACCCCGAACGAATTACATCATTTACTTCTGAAGAGCTCCAGTGTTGACAGAGGTCCATCATTTATATTGTTAAAAACAAAATACGTTTAGTTCAATATTATTTTTTCATACTGCTATTGGTTAACGAGCCTGACGTTAAAATTTAATAACTTGTAGCATCTGAATTATTCGTAAAATAGTTGATACTACAACCATATATTAAATAACTTATATATAGGACGTTCGTGTTCTTTTTTTCTCTTATCTTATCGCAGTATTAAAATTTTCATCACGGTGTCGCTTTTGTCGTTTTTTCGAACTTCGAAAAAAATTCGAAGTAAAATCAAATTGTCAAAAAGTTTACAATTTTTGGTTATCAAAGAAAATAATGAAAGTTGAAAAAAAGTGTTTTAATTATCATTTATTCATGAAATTACATAATGGTGTTCCTTATCACGTAAGAATCGTCGAGGTTAATTTCATCAGTCATCAGAATTTTTCAAATCCCCTGCGTTACCATAAATATCGATCGTAATGGTTTTTTTTAAACACGAAACTTGATTTTCTGAAAATTACAAAATGGTGTTCTTGGACATTACGTTTACATTGAATTTTAATTTATATTTCATGTTTCGAATTATTATGTCGGTTAGATTTCTCACATTTCTCTTCTAGTGCGACAAGCAATAATAAAATATAATAAAACAAAATTTATTGAGAATTGTTTAAAATATAAGGGATCAATTAAATTACATAATGATTCTTGGACATTACGTACCCCTCCTAACATATACAGTTCGTTAAAATCACATGTAATATGAACAGCACAGCTCGGACAATGTAATTTCGAAACGAGAAAATTCCGTCTCAAATTGTCCAGTCAGTCGACCGTAAACAGAAAACTACTTGCCAAACCTTCCATAATGTATTGCCCGTCTTCCTCGTCTGCAGTTGATTCACCACTTAAGAGCTCAACATTTACATCGTAAATAATTCCTATGGATTAGAATCGAAACTAATGGCATGGTCTATACTTTTAAACGGAGCGGCATGTACTTACCACCGGTAACCAAAAAATACGACATCAGTAACATGCAAATATTTTCATTGTGGATGGCTGAAGAAACCATGATGGACTTTAGATTTTTAATTAGGAACTTCCAATATTCAGAACGGTGAACTATACAACGTTTCTAGCATTTTACTAGCATAACTACACTAAAAATTAAGGCTATGTTTCACTACACATGCACATGACATTTACTTTTTTATTTTGACACACAGTTTTTTTTCACCAGCTGTGTTGATTTTCGAATTTTTTTCGAACTTGTACTAAAACACCTAACTTCACTCTTGTCTTATAGAAAAAACAATTTGGAACACGATTTTACATGGCAGTGTCTTATATCGATACTATTTAATATTTGCTACAACCGTCAACGCATTCGACATATTAATATGTGACATTCAATTATTTCGATATTTAATAAACCGACATTTAATAATGAACTTTCATAATCGAACGCGCACGTGCGCACGACACTCATAATTGGCCACATATACTGGTGATGGCAAAAGCAATAACAAATAAATCGTCGTCAACTTCATTCGATACATAATACTTCATTCGAAATGTGAAGAAAATAAAAAAAAGAAGAATAATCTCTCTTTACGGCTGTCATCAAACTGAACACAACGCGTGCGACGAAGAAAAATCATTTTGTATTAAAATTAATAAATCTTCCTTTTTCGTATTTAAAATTAAATTAATATAAATAAGGTGAACATATAAATATAACAAAATACCGAATTGTATAAAGTGTAAAACTAAAAGTTTAAGTTGTATAAAAATATAAACACGAAACCGTACAAACTTTAAAAATCCCGTGATCAACCGAATTAAAGGCAGATAAGTGTTTTACCTCATGCTCTCGTATATTTTGTAGAGGGGTGCCTTTTGTTAGACTCCATATCTTCTCAGCATGAAGAAAGCCTTTGATTGTAATCGACTCCCAATCACTTTACCGATTCCACAAGCTGCATTTTCTGGTCAATAGTCGTGATTTCTTAAGTGTTGAAGTCTTCCATCTGCATTGTGTTTGATGCAATAGAACTTTGAGGTATTTCCCGTGCTGTGTTTATATGAAGTTGGCCGGTTCTCTATTACATTGTTCCGTAATGAATTTATTAAGACACTTTTGGGTTGTATCGCTATTGATAAAATCAGTCAAGTAAATTGATCCACTCGGCAGCTTGAATTTGTTTACATGTTAAACATTAATCGCAGGCACTGTTTAGTGTTTGTGTCACAATACGCTCTACACTGTCTACGAGTATATCATTCGAAAATGACATATTTAGTTAGTTTATTCACAATTGACAGGAAAATCTATTCTAGTTTACGTGATTTAGTATGGATCTAGGAATCTTGTCTATCTCCTGGATTTGTCAAGTGAGATGCTTCGACAATAAACAGAATTGCTCTTTGATTATTGTGGTTCAAGTTTTTTATTTTACCAGTAAGTTATGCTTCGCAGACCACCCATTACCGGCTCCCCGTTATATTTATATGTATGTGGTTGGCTGATCACTATCTTTATGCGTCAATGATTTCTGTCATTTTGTGCCATGTAGTTGTGACTTACTCTCCTCTTATCGCCTAAAATTTTTACATTCGCTTCTTTGGACAACGTTTCTGATCAGGACCAAACCCTAACGGTGTCAGCAGATTTTATCCGATTCTTAACAGAATCTTGCGATGTGACCAAATGCATGGCATTTGAAAAAGTTTGTTGACACTAATGAAGTCTCGAATTCTAAGATTTTGAATTTAAAGTATTGACCAACCTAGCGTCTTTTGATCCCTTTCTGACTTTGAAACTATGTTTCAAGTCCAGTTTCATAATTGCGGTAGCGTAACCATCAAACCAACTTCAGACAAGCCCTCGTTATTTAGAACAACTTTTATGTTCCTAAATTTATAGTGAAAATAGTCTCAACATTTGTCGGTTGCCAGTAAAACTTTAGGATTTTTTGGCATTAGTATTAGTGGCTGGTGCTAAGCTTAAGGAAATCGTGCGGCCACCATCTTGTATGAAGCTTATACCCTCTTGGGGTTAGATTCTAGGAGAAACAGTCATTTTTGTTATGGCATCAATTCCCATTTCTAGTGCTGCAAGCGTTCCTTTCAATTTGTTAGCACCATTGAACTAACTCAATGGTGGCTCAGTGCCTCTCCATCGCTTTCAATAAGTACACTAAAATAAAGTCAGCCTTATCATCAACCTAAATAAATATGCTAAATAGGCTGATTATACCTTATAGTATATCCATACGATTAAGTGAAGTCTTGACTGAAGTCGTTTCGCTCGCTCGACTGATCTCCTTCTACGACGTGCACCAAGTGCATGTTGCTGGAATACTTTTCCGAATTAAATGGCTGGGCTACGTTGTGGGGACCTAGTAACGTAGACCAGCCATCTAATTTGGTTAGATTTAATGAATCCAATTTAATTAGACATCATTTCGAAAGTACATAACATTCCAGAGTCGGTAGAGGTCAAAGTCCAGTTCTCACTTGCGAAAGCTAGCTCAGTTGATCGGGCGTAGAAAATTCGATGGCCGGCAGCAATTCGGGCGTTTATGTTATTACTGATTTGAGGAGGCATTTTAAATCTTCTACATTATCAAAATTACGGTTGCCGATTCCGATATTTAGAGATGTTTCTGGGTGTTAATATGAGTTTTGTTTTATTGCTGTTGTTCACTTTTAACCCAAGTCTTCTTGCGTAGCGATCAAGCGGCATGAAGCTGTCCTTGATATCGCTCGGCGTTCGGCCAAGAAGCACGATATGCAGCGCGAAATTTCGATTTTGCTTTTACTAACAACGTACTCGAGCCTCAAATTTCCAAATGTTATTTCAAAGAAATTTTATGCATTCCTTCGATTACGATTTTACTTAGACGTTGTTAATTTACACATAGAAACAGATATCTCGGGTATTCCTACACATATAGTATGAGGGCGGCTTAGAGGTTCTCGCAGTTACTACGGTCATATTCTTCCAAAAATTTTCTCAAATCATCCCCATGAAGAAGCGCAATGGTTAGTGATTGATCGTTTGGGCCCGTAAACCCACACTGCTATTCGCCGATGATATTTTTGGGGAGAGGTATTAGTCTGGGATTGGCAAAAACTACATAAACCAAGACTTTATTCGATTAGAGCGTTTGTGTGGAAGGGAGAACAAAAATACAGGTACTGCTCACCATGTCGAAATTTGGAAATAAATAGGACATTTTATAAATTTCATTTGACGTCTATGTACGAAATAGAAGTGCGTACTTAATTTTTAAATATGTCTCAGTATTTGTTATGTTGTTAATTGTAACCTTTGTCTGATTCAAGCATCATTGATCGTAAAGGAGATCCATCAGGTAATTCTGAAATATCACATTTAATGGGAGTAGGTTTCGGTTTCTTAATTGGAGGATACAACTCATAGAAGTATTTTCCCTTAGAATATTTCTCCTTTGCAAGCTGCCGCACACTTAGCTTACCCCAAATTTATTCAAGTTTTATTACGTTTTATAATAAACATTAAATTATTCGAGAAAGCTGTGTTACAAGATATTTTTTACTATTTAAAAGTTTGTAGCTGTCAAATATAAAAACGGCCTACTTTATGTAGGCGCAAGATGGCAATTTAATCAAAGCTCCAAGCGAATATAGGCAGTGTTCATTAAAGCATTACCATGATAGTTTTTCTTTAGATGGAACGCGATGTTTCAAATCTCCGGCCGCTCTTCTTAGTCCTAAATAGCGGCGGTTTGATGCAATAACAGTGCCTCCATGTTTAATTATTTTCCTGCCTTCCCATTTATCAAGAAGAATCGTTTCTCTAATCGGGGGCAATTCGTCAGTCTCATCGGCCACGTTCGTTCTCAGTTATCCATTCCCGTAATGGTGTTGGAAATTGTGCGGAGAAATGCACTAATTTTTTTGTCTTTTTATTTTATTTAATTCATTCTCGTTTTGTACAGTCCAGTCCACTGAAAATAAAAAAGTTATAAAAAAATACAAAAATAAAGTTCGCTCGTTAAAAACCGTAATAAACAGGCATGTTTAATTTTCTTGTAGTAAAATTTATTAGTTGTCGTGAAATAACTTTTTCGCATAAAAAACTAAAATTATGGAGGTTGTAGAAATATTGGTATCGACCTGGTTGGCAAATCAGCTGACTTACTTTTTGGGTGGAAGTCTCTAATTCAAACTCAACAAAGAATAGATCTTTAATCTCATCTGATTTATCATCGGTGGGTGCACGTACATTGACGATCGAGATGTTAAATTTTTGAAAGGACAGACCGGGATTACCGACCATTGTAACCGAGAGTATAACCAACGGTGAAGCTATATGGGCTACTTCAAGACGATTACGTCTTTGGACATCTCCAGATCTTAAAAGACTAAAGCAAGTTCCATCTTCCCATTTTTAAAGTGTTGCCTGTTTATACAGTTTCCGAAGTGGTGTTTTTGATGAATTATAAATGGTAATCGGAGGCTTTTGTTTAGCGTTCATAATATAGTAGTTTTTGTGAGAAAAGGTTGTTAGCCTGCCGCTCACTTTGTTATTACGTGTGTGGATCACGTACTGGTGAAGGATCTTAAGGCATTTAGTCCCGTGGTGTCAATGATTATATTAACAGAATTTTCTCTGTATATCTGTATTCTCCACTATATTCTGTCTGTGCCTCAATTTTGTTGCCTTTTCGAGACTACGAGACTACGAGAACAAAAATTACCGGAAAATAATAATATTAGTGAATGTGAGTGTAGTAGTGCGCATGCGCTGTTCGTTTTGTTTATGTTTTTTTTTTCTTTTGTGTTGATATTTTGACATATTGCCACTTGCCAGTACGAAACTATTTTGTTGGTTATTTATTTTATATATAAAATTCAAATTAATAAAATAAATAAAACCATGCAATTATGCTTCAATTAAATTATAATTTTTGTAATTTCACACATTTGTGTTATGTGTTTAAATTTGAATTTCAATTCTCCATCAAAATACAACGAGACAAATGGATGTAAGCACCAAAAATGTTACCGATTTAAACCGATTCGACAATTTTTCATGCTTATCGTCACACTCTCTACATCATACACATACAAAAAATGAAACAACACAGTAACACAAATTAATACTATACACAGTGTACGTATATAAAATATTTCATAGTCCCGTAGTCTCATAGTCTCGAAAAGGCAACAAAATTGAGGTACTGATTCATTCAGAGTTACCCAAGGAGCACCACGATGAGGTATGAATCTAGGACTTTGCTCCCTGGCTAATTAAATACTCCATTTACAAAGTTTTTTGATAAAACATTGGTCTTTTCCATTTTAAAGTTAGCAAAACTCGAAAAACGGTTCGGAAACTCATTTTAGTGCGAAATATATTGACTCTTGTACGTCATAATTAAAGCCTCATTTTGGCTAATTTAATAATATACCTACTTCATTTAAAATGTTGGGCTATTTCTTTTTGTCAAGACCATTGGGTTTTTTTTATTTAAAGGTAGCAAAATCCAAATCAAAAATCGGTCAAAAATCGAATTTAGAACGCAAAACATATTTGTTGGTAAACCGTTAAAGGCTCTATTTATAGACTAATAAAATGCCCATTAAAATTAACTTTGATTCCGCTTTTAAGGCTAACAGAATCCTAATAGAAAGAAAAACGCCATAATTCTTTATTTGTGTTTATTTTTTTTACAATTTAATAAAAGCAAACAACAAAAAGATATTGCTCCTAGGAGGGGCATAGAGTGGAAACGACCTCCTTCCAGTGCCGCCTGGCTCTCGTCAGCAGTTTGATTTCACGCCATGCGCCTACTGTTTGTGATTCCCTTTCGAATGCTCTGGCACCATGTGTTCACGAGGCTTCCGGGGTCTACCCTGGATCAGGAACCCTCAATCCACTCAATGGCCATTTTTGCAATGTCATTGTTCGGTTTCCGCAGGGTGTGCCCTACCCATTGCCAATTCCCACGTTTAATTAGATTTGGATTTTGCTTTCCACTTAGTTTAAAATATTTGTTTGATTTGGGTTCTGGTACCTTTTTCTACGGTAGACAGAATTCATCGGCTTAGTTTGAAATGGAGATTATACAATCGGGAATTCTCGGGAATTCAAGAACTTTTCAATGTCTCATTTCTTAAAATTTTTATTTTCATTATTTTCGAGAATTCTTGTTTCTCGTTCGTATTTCTCGGAATTTTAAAATCTTTAATTTTATAATGTTGTAGAAAATCAAAATTCAAAATTTGATACAAATAGCCTACATTACAAAACTTTAAATTTAAATAAAATATAATTAAGTAAAAATAAATATCATGGTAGTACTAAACACTCAATCTAGTATACATTTTTATGGCCACTTTTTGTAAGAGCTGGCAATACTGTATCAATTTGACGTATAAATATTATATGATAAAAGAGTTTGGAACCAATTTTCCCATTGTGATAACAAATCTATGCCAATATGTAAGAGATGTAAAAAAAACTGCCTGTAAAGATTCCTCAACTACTCAATTACATATATACATTTGTGGCTAACCGTACTAGTGAAATTTTAGATGTCCTTCCGAGAGCAAATTGCGCCACATTGCATCAAAATTAAATCCTGCCGATTGAGCTACCCAAGATTTGAGTCCTAAAGAGCTAAAAACTCATCTTCTATAGTGGAACGGACCAGAATTATTGGCCAACTTACCCTGTGGTGACACCAAGTGGTGAGCTCGAACGAAGAGAGGCACTAAAGGTTACGATTTTCAGCTCTGCCGATAACGCTAAATCATTAATTCAAGAATTGACTGAACGTTATTCCAGCTATAATTAACTTATAAACATTTTCGCAAAAATTCAGAAATTTATTCACCTTTGCCGAACTCCAAAAACCACATAAAAACTCATTACCAGTTCTGATTAGCAAACATCCGAATCTGAAATCCTGAGACACTTTAATATATCAACAACATTTCGGAAATTGGTTCTGTGTCATCTAAAAGTACCATAAAAGCGTTAAATTTATTTCTCGACAACGCAGGCGTATTACGAGTGGGTGGACGAATTGAAAAGGCTATCGCTCCATATAACACTCGACACCCAATTATTTTACCACCCAAATGCGAAATCCCAAAACTTTTTGTCGTGAATTACGATTATGAGTTTTGCTAACTTCCATTGCGGTGTTTCCTTGCTTTTGAGCCTGATTCGAGGGAAGTTTTGGATTATCAGAGGGAAGGATGCCATTAAGTCGCTAATCCAAAACTGTGTGTATTGCCTCAAACAGTGTAAATTTCGTGGGCCCATAAAACGTATCTGAAGCTCGGTCATGGTCAGCGACCTCAAAAAACATATATATGTCTCATAGTTTGCCTCAGCACCAAGGCGGTACATTTGGAGATTGTCTGAGGTTTTTACCACCGATGCCTTCCTGAGCGCATTGTACAGATTTTTTACGCGAAGAGGGGTTTGTACCGATATCTTTTCGGACAATGGGACGAATTTTAAAGGCGCACGTAGAAAACTAAAAGATGTAGAAAATTGTAGAAAATGTCCACTTCTATTTTAAAGACACATCAGGTCCAATGTCATTTCATACCACCACACGCTCCACATTTCGGTGGAATATGGGAGGCAGGTGTAAAGTCGCCGAAAACACATCTAGAACGAGTGGTTAGAGAGAAGATACAAATCCAAGAAGAGTTACATATGTTGCTGGTGCAGATTGAAGGATTGCCGAATTCAAGACTGATGTGTGTATTATCTCTGAAGATGAAATGGATCCTTTAACCCCAGCACATTTCCTCATCGGCCATCCCGTAACTGTTATACCGCAGCCGGACGTCAGTGCAGTGCCATTCAACAGATTGTCACACTGGAACGCAGTCCAAAAAATGACACAATTATTTTGGAAACGGTGGCATCACTAAGGAAGAAACACCAATAATCAACCAATGGAAAGTCGATTGGAACATTAATTTTTTGGTGCGCATACGATTTCACTAAAAAACACTAAAAGTAAAATAACTTTTGTACCATCAACCATTCGGCAAAAAACTTTACTTGGCTGTTTTTTTTTTTTTTTTGGAAATGAGTTTCCTCTTCTATCACAATGCTTCGTGAGATTCAAATTGGCTTAGGAATTCAAATTGGCGGCTACTTTACGATTTTTGGCTGAAGGCGGGTACCAGGATGGTGTTGGTCAAGATTGTTTTGTTGGAATGGTACAACCAACGGTTTCAGTAATTTTGTCGGAAGTATTTATAATTTTAGAAAACATTTTATGTCCAAAATCGATTTTATTTGCGCTTAAAATGAGCAAAGCCGATAAAACAGAAGCGAGGCTCTTTTTTTACTCCAAATGTAAAATTCCTGGTGTTGTAATGTGTTTAGATGGAACACACATCAAAATTGAAAAGCCAGCAGCAGATAACGCACGACTGTTTTACAATAGAAAACGATTTTTTAGGTTGAATGTAATGATAGTAAAATCCAATCTTGTTACTTTTCTTTACTATTTATATAAACATAATACGAGTATATTTTTTTAAGATTTGTGATCATAAACAAAGGATTCAATGTGTGGATGCTCTACATTTCGGGGGGCGACTCACGACTTTTTTAATTGGGGAAACAGAGTTTAAAATTTACGCTTAAAAGGTGATGCTGGATATCCACTGTTGTGGTGGCTTATTACTCCTTTTAGAAGTGCGGGAATAAATACTCCCAAAAGTCGTTTTAATAAGAGCCACTGCTCCGGTCGTAACATGTTCGAGCGCACCATTGGCGTATGGAAAAACTGGTGCAGATGTCTTCTTGGGGTAACCCGCCATTTACATTACACTTCAGAAAAGGCTCTGAGAATTATTAATGTGGCAGCAGCATTTCACAATATTCGCATTCATTTTAATGTACCAGACACGAAGAGCAATCCAAGAGGAGAATGAATTTAGAAATCAAATTTTGTTGAATTTCTAGTATCAAAATAAAAAAAATTGTATATTAATTTATATATGGTTTATTTATTCATTAAATATAAAAATCGATTAAAGATGTATATTTATATATAAAATTATCAGCCTTCGTTGGGTAAATCACAAAATAGTTCAGCCTTCCTGGCTATTATCAATAATAAAATGCTTAAAACGCTTTTGATTGGGTATCACAAAATATTACAGCCTCCTTGGCTATTATCACATAAATCGAAATTAAAGACGTAAATTAAAATATTATATATAAATTTTGTTATTATTATTTTCAAATTTAGAGAAGATAAAAATTCATTTCTGGTGGTTCACCATCAACGTGGAAATATTATAAAGAGGTCAAATATATTATTGGAAATTTCCCAGTCAATGATGATGAACTAGTAGTTGAATCACTGACGGTCGAAGAAACTACATTTGACGACGGTCAAATAGAAAATACGACTTCTAGTTCTGGTGAAATGGCAGATGTTTACCGAGCCCTTCAACAGCGTCTGTTGCATCAGTTCCAGAAATTTTACCATCGACATCTGCACATTTATTGAATAGTAATCTGTTTCTCCAACAGCTTTAACGATTTTGCCCTTTTGATTTGTGACACTTCAGCCTCTCTTCCAATTTCAGTTGCCCTCACACACAGTACTAGTGAAAACGCTATTTGCTTGTTAGTACCGCCACCAGTAGCCCTTAGCTCTCACTTATTAAATGCTAATTTTTTCCTTAAGCAAGATTTATAACCACTATAAAAATAAAACCAAATAAAAAAAATATTTACACTTAATACAAATAAGTAATTCCTTAATTGGTGACCCTATCGTATTCAACTGGACCGATAATTTTTGCCAAAATCCTTGAACCACATCAACATCTGATTTGGTTAAGTTTCTCGCTATATCAGGGTGCTGCTTCATCAATTCCACCATCTTCTCAAATTGAGCTCTGCTTGTGGTATGTTTCCTATAAAGAATTAATTTGTTTTGAAATTCGCATTAAATTTGATGCGTATTTTCAATGACAGTTTTTGCATGGAGTGCGTTTCACCCGCAAATTCAATAATTTTAATTTTTCGCACTGCATTGCCGTCATTCGTTCACTTTTCATTCGCCGTATTCAATAATACGTGAAACGTTAAATCCGAATAAAATTCCGATTATTTATATTTGATGATGTTGTAATAAAAAACAGAATTCTGAAATAAGTTTAGAGTAAATCCGAGAATTCTCGAGTCTATCGTGTAAAAAGTACGAGACTAGAAAGCGAAAATAAAATATTCTCGAGATATAAGCTCGAGCCAATAATGTTCCTTAGTACCTTGTAATATTCTCCTAGATGTGTTCTGCTAACTTGTAAGAGGCGTTAATTTCGATTAAATGTTTTTACGATCAAATGTTCTTACGATGATTTTATTTTACGATGAACTGGTTTACTATTAAATGCTTACGATATTATTTAAGTAAAATCTTTATTCGGCGCCAATTTTGGCAATAAACCAATATTTTCATTATTTTCACATATCAAAATAATCTCTGGTTGATTTGACAGTGACACTACATTAAACAGCCGACGGTACACAAACCAAGTTTTTGTGTTTTTATATATAAACAAAAAATTGATAGTTTTTCATCGAATTATTTCTAATTATTTCACCCAACTGTAAAATTTCCATTATAAAATATTATTTTCGTTGTTTATTTCCTTGTCACATAAAAAAAATAAAAAACTAATCGACTCTAGTCAAGTGGAAAATTGAAAATGACACCGCGTTTTTTTTAAGTATCGCGCGATACAAAAACATGTTTAAGTTGTATCAGATAGTTTTTACGTTTTGGGGGCTGGGTAATTTTTTCGGTCTATTAAATTTCGCGCGCTTTGTTCGCCCATTATAGGTTTCTTTGGTGCTTTGTAGTTATAGAGGAGTCCTCGCTTATTAACTGTATAACGATACTTTGCCGACGGCAAATTTTTTTTTTTTTTTTTTCGAAAGAAAATTTGTTTACATTTTATTAACCCTAATTTAAATGGACAGTTTCTTTAAAATTTTCTTAAATAAATAAATCTTCCATGTAAACATTTTCTTATTTTGTCCTATGGTTTTTATCTTTCGTCGAGTGCGCACACACACACGTAACCGCACACACAAAATAAATGAAATTAACTTGAACTCCGTCGGGAGTAACCCAAAAGAAAAAGAAGTTAAATTAAATTACACTAAAGGCCATGTACTTTAAACAAACGAATGTGAAGAAAATAAAAAAAAAATACACAGTTACTTTAATAAGAAAGAGAGAAACGAACAAGTGAAATCAAAACAAATGCATATTACGTTTTATTGTAGCTATATTGTAATGCAATTAGCGGTTTGAAGAAAACAAAAACATAAATGACATTGAAATATTTTTTTTCTCCCTCTTCCAAGCCAATTTTTATTGCGAGACTGTCAAAATTCACTGTGCACTAAATAAAGTTCACTGTGCCTTTAACTTTATATACACCATATACACAACAAATGAACGAGACCTGAATTATATAGATTCTAGATAGATAACCGGTCTCTCTGGTTTCATAATCGGCTAATCATATGTTTCGCATATGCATTTTTGTATTGTTCTCCTTATCTAAAATTTGAATAATAATAATCGTAAAATAAACAATACAATAAAACGATTATTCCTTTTTTTTCTTGGGCTAATAACTTTCGTCTCGCTTATATCGGCTGTGGGTTAGAGTGAGATATTATAATGCGGGTTTTTTTTGCTGTATTGGCAACCACGCGAGAATACTTTTGTTTCGAGAATGGAATGTTGTGTTGTGTGGATTAAAGTGTACACGTATTTGTGGAAATATGGATAGGAAAAATTAAACAAAACAAAATTGTGTCAAACAAATGTGTGTGAGTGAGGCTTTATTTGAAATTTATTTATTTTTTTATGTTTTTCGTTTAAATGAGTTTTTTTTGTGTTGTGTTGTGATGAAGAGAAATCGTAAAAATGAAAATATATTTTTTGTGTGCATTCTCGTACAGTAAGTGAAAATATGTTGGTACATTGTAATTGTAAAGTAATGGAAATGGGTTATTTTATATTTGAAAACAATATCAATAATGGTATTTGGATTAATATTAGATAAAGGTCTTTTAAACCTAACCTTTTGTCCTAAAGTAAAGCTTTATATTTCAACACATTCCTGGTTTTGGATTTACTTCACGAATGATATTGTCGCTACTATAGTACTTTTCTCGATACTTTGGCTGTATGAAAAGTACTTCTATATACGTTCGGGTAATTTTTCGTTCTAATGAGAAAGTCCAGGAAAGATCAGTTATGATTCGATTACGACACAACTTTTGTAGAAGATAAGAATAACAATCCATTGGGTACAAAAGGATTAGGAAAGGATACAAAATCCCTAATGCTGTGAACATACTAAAGCAAAAGACCACTAAAAATGCAAACGGTGAAAGATAAACAACCAAGAAAGCATTGATAGGGTATATGGAATCAAAGCAATCGTTAATATGAAGAGAACCGAGATGCGTAAAGTGCGCTGGGAAACATCTATCAAAAGATTGCAACAAAAGTACAAGAACGAGCCAGTGAAACGCATGCACTGTGGCAATCATCACCCAGCAAATTACAGAGGCTGTGTGGTATCCAAAAAGCTGCAAAGAATGAAAGACAACAAGAGAAATCAAAGAAGAAAGAATTCTCAACCTAGAATGCAATCCTACTCAAAACAAATCCCTCTAAAAAAGCGTAAAAGTAAGAGAAGGTACAACATATGTTCAAATGGCTAAACAGAAAGAAAATATCAATGAAGCATCGAGTCAGAAAAACCACGATCTGCAAGAACACTTCAGAAGCTAAACGTTATCAATTAATATCTAGCTCCGCATTACCAAAGACTAGAAACTATGGGCGAACTACTGAAAAAACAATACCATAGACTAGGAACACTGGAAAATACATCGATGAGCCAAGTTCAAAAAAATAACGGATGCGACAACTAAAACTATAGAAGTCATTGACTACTTTAATTCTATAGTCCATACAAACTTAATAAGAAAATATAATGACACACCTCTTTAAGGATTGCTACCTGGGATGCAAATGGCCTAGCGCAACACATTTCAGAATTAGAAGCATCTATAAAAACAAAAAAAAAGATGTATGTCTAATCTCAAAAAGTCGTTTTACAGCTGTTATGACGACTGATTCTAATATTGTTGAGTCTTTAAAGAAACTACAAAATATTGTTAATTAAGTAAATAACTGGACAAAAAAACTGGAGAATATAACTAAACGAACGGCTAAATTCGCTATAAATTCCATATTCTGATAACGCTAAGTGTCTCGACATGACGCTAGACTCTAAACTCAGGAGGAAAGCGTATGTTAAAAAGAAAAGGCAGAAACTGAATTTGAAATTCAGACAAATGCACTGGCTCATTGAGAGAAACTTTGAACTGACAACGCACAACAAACTGCTGTTTTGCCCCGAATATCCAGGAAATAATCGCCGCAAGAATTGATGCAAATTCGGGCTAGTTTCACAGCACTCTCCAAGATTTTTGTCAACATTTTTTAGCGAAGCCCTACCAAAATCTCGCTTTTATTTAGAACTGTTTTAGGGCGACCCGTTTTTGTATGGCGGAAATCTTATCTCTGTTTTTCTATCGGGCTCCGGGCTAAAAATATTCGTTTCTATTATAAACGACATCATGTAAATTTGTAGGTCGAACAGACTACGTTTTGGGGTCGCTCAAATTCGTTTTTTGCAAAAAAAAAACACTAAAACGACCCTTAGTGACGTTTTCTCCAGTGGTAACGCTGGTTTTATATTTTCTAAGTATTTTTGAGTATGCCGAATCTAATGAAATGATAAAATAGGTGGTTGGCGTAGTAGAAAATTCCAGCTAATTTCCACCTAATTTTTAAAATAGTATCTATCGCATGTTTCATTAAATTTCACTATTTGTGGCTATAGGGCTACTTATTAAGTGTTAGTTATAGCTACTTATTAAGTGTATTTCTAATAGGACATAAATAAGTAACGCATTTATTGCGAAGATGAAATTCTGTATAAAATAGGATCAGTTTAGTTTAAACTATGACTATTCTTTTAGAAGTTGAACCAGTAACATCTTTATTCGAATAATAAAATAAGTTTTATTTTTTAGTTTGAAAATTGCATTAGTTTTTCAAGAAGTGTCGGAAATAGTTTTGGTGGTTAATAATCATGGAAAATAACGTACAGGCCGCATATTGGTTGATTGGTAAGTTTTGTTACTTAGTATTTTTAATCTCATATCTGATTTTTTCGTTATATAATTTCATAGGTGAATCTATTGAAAATCTACAAAAAGATAATCTTCCAACGAATCGAGACGTAATTAGACGATTCCTTCACAAGCTGACAAATACTAGTATAAGTATGCAAGGTAGCACTGTTACGAATGCGATAGCTACCATTTGGCAGAAGTTTGGCATTTATCATCAGGAAAAGAGGAATATTATTAGAAAAATCATTAAATTACACTTCACATATCGGAATCTCAAAAAAATTTTAGCAGTAAAAATGAAACAGAAACAAGTAAAAGAGAAGTTTTCTTACAAGATGTATGGAAGCTCTTTATCATTGGTCATGGGCTTAAATATTAAAAAAGCAACAACGAAATATTAATGCTTTTAGTATTCGTTCATTACGATCAATGGAGAACAATTCCACATAGGCGATACACAACTTTCAACAAGTATTTCCCAAGAAACATATTTAAACGTAATCATTTCAGACACCAGCTCACTTATGTTGTCTTCAAGCGGCAGTGAAGTCTTTCAGTACTGATTCGATTCTAACCGTACATTGGGATGGAAATTTTTTAGAATATATAGCAGAGAAAATAATGGTTGGCCGACTGCGTGTTATAGTATTCGGTTATGTTAACACGAAATTGTTGGAAGTTCCAATGATTACACATTGAACAGGCATAGTTCAGTCAGTCAGCAACGTCGGTATGCTAATTGAAGCCGGCAGACTTTTTGAAAAAACACTTGGCAGACATTTTTTGTGGTTTGCTTGCAGACATCATGAATTAGTTGTATCTGCTATTTTTAGTAGCTTGTTAAAGGAATTATCAAGTGAGCCCGATATTCAGATTTTTCAGATTTAAAAGGCAATGGAATTCTTTTAACCATACCCAAATAAGCTCCTCTCCCATACCCAACTGTATCATTAGTTGCATTGAAAAGTTTTTCTGACCATTATTTAAGTATATATATTATTTATTACAGTATTTAAGTGATACTCTCATATCTCTTTCATTTTTCGATGAGGATCGAGACAGCAAAAAAGAAAAAGAAACCCCATATAAAGTTTTAGGTTTGAAGAAAGCGGCCCTACCTGAGAATGTGGAATATGCCCAAATAAAAGATTTTGTGTCAACGAATACAAAGCAGTTTTTAGAAGTTTTGTTTGGAGCGATGTCAAATTTTATTAAAGAACACTCTAATACATGGAAGGATGACACGGAATATATAAAACTGCAGGAAGTTGGAAGAAAATTTCATATAGTATATGATGTTGCTGAAAGAGGAATTGGACTCATTAAAAATTATAACCCGATTTTGACGCATCAGGAGGAATACAAGCAGTATCTACTACAAGTTGTAGAAGATCACTATAAGAGAATTCCTTAAGTAACAAAAACAAATATTAAGGTTGCTATGCAACAGACACTATTTTAATTATTTTCCCTGGCCTTTAACCAAAATTTCATCTATTAAAAATATGGAACCTAACTTATCTGTGAGAAGGTAAATATCTTACGCATTAATTAATTTTCAAAGACAGTACTAGTAACATTTCTTTTATTTTTTCTTTAACTCTAACCATTACTGAATTAGCCAGTGGCAAAAAATTATGTGAAATTTGTCCCTTTTGGTCGTTTAAGGACTATACAATTGTTAATTTCTTAGTTATGATGACGTGCAATTTCTCATTTTTTTCGCGTTTTGTTGCTCTATAACCATAAATAGTGAAATTTAGTCAAACATGATAGATACTATTTTAAAAATTAGCTGGAACTTACATGAGTTTTAATTTATTTGAAAGGAACAGCCCAAAAACTAATTTTCTACTACGACAATAACCTTTTTTTATCATTTCATAGGATTCGGCATACTCAAAAATACTTACATACTCAAAAATTACAACGAAATTAACGATTTTCTGAAACCATAGTTGTAACTCACATTAGATTTTTCATGTGTTATAACTTCACGCATATCAATTTCTAGCAGGTTCGTTATTTTGTATAATTGTCAATTTTTCGTTACTTGTCTGTTGTTTAAAAAACTGCTGAGTCAATTGAAAAAAGTTATTCTTGTCATTCTGGCGAATGTTATTAAAATATTTAATAAAATATATAATTCGATGTAACAATTTAATTTTATTTGGTTGTGAATTATAAAAGTGGCGACGAAGATACAAGGATGTGCAATAGCCCTGGAGAGAACTCGAAAGTATCTGCTATCCTCCAGTTACTAACAAACCAATATAAAATATTGGGACAGTTGGCGTTAGCAACGGAAACAAAATACGTGTCGCAATTTTTTCCTTTTGAGCACGGGAAATCTTCATGGGACACGTATCGGATGCAGCTCAATCAGCACTTTTTGGCAAATGGCGTTGAGGACGACGTTAAAAAAAGGGCGTTTTTTCTGTCGAATGCCGGATCGTACTTGTTGGATATATCAAACAAACTGTTCGTTAATCTGCTAAGTAAGATGTTTTCAGAGCTTACAGCTGGTCTCAAGACCCATTTTGAGGCGAATACTCATGTGCTATTGGCACGGTATGTGTTTCACAAAACAGGTATGAAGCGTAACCAAACTTATTCTAAGTGGGTGACTGATTTGCTTAGTATTGCAAAAAATTGTAAATTTGTTTGCACAAAAAGCGGTTGCGCTCATATGTAGATTTTCTAATCCGCGACGTTATCACGACCAGGTACGAAACATG
This sequence comes from Nephrotoma appendiculata, assembly GCA_947310385.1. NCBI lineage: Eukaryota > Metazoa > Arthropoda > Insecta > Diptera > Tipulidae > Nephrotoma > Nephrotoma appendiculata. The sequence goes on from OX371223.1 coordinate 334,901,225, forward strand.
TGTGTACAGAAAACAAACCCAACGCTTGAGGATGTACTCGAAATAGTAAAAGCGTATGAAACAACGGTTTGAACAAATGCAACGTTTATGGGTGAAAGTTCATCGACATCGCAAGTATCAAGGTAGATAATCATCATCCAAGAAGAGACCATCGTTCTCGTAGGTCGTTGAAGTCATGTCCGCAATGTGAAATGGATCACGATCGTCCAAATTGTCCGTTTTACAAAGGTACGTGTGATCGTTGCAAAAAATTCGGTCATATTGCCACCAATTGGTCAATCATCAAGCCGACAATATGGTAATAATAGAGGTCATCGTCAAGGTCGTTTAAATTTTCGTCAACGCCCTAAGTCTCGCAACAGCTCGTACTCATCACAACGTAACAATCGCAAACCTCAAGCAATGCATACGGTGAATGAATTTAATGTTTCAACAATTTTTCAAATCTACGGCAGGGCTATGAAAAAGAAAATATGGATTGTGGTCCGCATTAATTCCGGACCGGTTTGAATTCAACTGGATACTAGGGGGCATCGTCATCAATGATCTGTTTAAATACGTACAAGACAATCAATTCTCCTGCATGTCAACCATCAACGACTCGATTTGAAGCATATAGGGGTCAACACATTCCAATAAAGGGAACCGCCGTTGTTGAACTATCATATCGGAATAAAAATCTCGTCTTTCCTGCGATCGTCATAAACTCAAACGATGCAATACATATTCTTAGCATGAACTGGTTTCAAGCATTAGGTTTCCACGTTGTCTATGACAACGAACAACTAGAGGCGTCACCTACCAGCGTGAATTCAATCTCCTCTCACGAACACTTAGAGAATCGAGTGCGTGAAATTTGAAACCGTCATCCAAAATTATTTGATTCGTCAACTCTGGGTCATTGTACGACGTACAAAGCAGACATTAGTTTGAGAGCAAAGGCCTACATTTTTGAAGCCATGAGTTTTACCGTTCGCTTTAAGAAAGCGGTAAAAAATGAATTGCAGCGATTGGTCTCGTAAAACATTTTAAAACCAATCCAAACCTCATAATGGTCTTCCACAATCCGGAGTGGAATATGAATTTGTGTCGATTATATGGTGACGATCAATCCACAAGACGATATGGATCGTCCCCACTTTCAATTGGATTTGAAAAATGCTTATCTACAACTTCAACTTACTGAGGAATCCAAAAAATCCCTTGTAATAAACAATCCGTTCAGATTATACGAATATCAACGGATGCCCTTCGGAATATCTAGCGCACCAGTCATTTTTCAAAGACATGGAGCAAATTACAGCTGATTTAGAATTGTGTGCAGTATATATAGACGATCTCGTTATATCGGGCGCTAACAATGAAGAACATTTCAAGAATGTTGAACAATTATTATCACGATTAGAATCCATCGGATTCAAACTACAACTAAACAAATACGACGACCGAGAAACATGAAAGAGGTGGAATCTTCTATTGAAAATTGATATGCGTGAAGCTATAACATAATTTTACGTTTCTTCGGAGATTTTCGTAAAACAGTGTTGTTTATAAATCGATTAAGAAATGAATTGCTTTTTCCACTTAATCGGTAAGTTTCAAGAAACACATCTGGAAGTCACATTTGAATCCTGTTTATATCGTACAACTCTAGCGAATCAAGTTCTTAATCTGAACTTTACCACGAAAGACAATTTTAGGACCTAGATGAAGAACCAACACAACCTGTGCTCAAACGGGGGCTTTGATGTTTTCTCGGCCTAGGTTTTTTTAAGTTTTACTTGTAAAAGTCGTTTTGTATGGTTAAAATGAATATATTTTGATTAGATAGGAGAGCGAAAATTCTGAATTGAACTAGGCCATTTGGAGGGGTTCACTAAACTAATTTTCTAGTAATTAGAATTTTTTCTTAAATAGGAAAATGTTGCGAAATACTCATTCGTATCTACTCATGTGATATATTTTCGATCTATCACTATAATTCCGGTGAATTGTTGAACTGGTTTTTCGGTGAATTGTCATTTGCATTATTTGTTTTAATTAACTGTTACTTTCGTTGAACTGTCGTTTTCATTGATGTGGGTTCTGCACCATTAATTGAAAATCAATAAATCGAAAATGGCAATTCAACCAAAAAAAAATAAAACAATTCACCGAAACACAATTCATCGAAAATAATTATTGCTTGGAAAAGAAAATATCCTTGGTGAATTTTCGGTAAATGGTCTTTTCGGTAAATTGCCGTTTTTAGTAAATTATCATTTTTGGTGAATTACTTTTCTCTAAATTATAGTTCTGCAAAATTAGCTAGCATTAATATTACAAATTTTAGATTCACTATCGTTTACAATAATTATATTTAGAACTCGCCGTTTTGTCTTAGAATTGGCCTTAAAACAATTTCTAATCGATTTTTCTCTATTTTCAGATTAAATCAACAATAAATCATCACAACGTCGTATCAGGTAAGACATCGTAGAAATTGTAGCATTACAATGCACTAACAACCTACATATCACTTGCAACATCAACAAAACTAATCATGTATAAAAAAAAAATGTTGACCATTTTTCGAACCCAATATCTTCTTCTTTGAGAAAAGAAATCGTCCATACCAAATAAAAACAATTTCGATAATTTATGACATGTCCAGTCTGTCCCGTTCCTAAATTATGTATAATGAAAAAAACATAACCTTACATTTTAATTTGTTTTATAATTTCTTAGAATCGTTATCTTCCCAAACAATTGAACCGAATCATTTAGCCCGATTGACTAAACGAAACGGAATCTCGTTTATCAGGCATAAATTTATTATTAATTAAATATTTAATTAAAAAGAGATGCCATCATCATTAAATATCTCGCTTCAATGTATATCAGACAGCTGTTTTTATTATTGTATTAGGTGTATTATCAATTATGTCTTGTTTCTATTTTATTGTATCCGTCTTCTTCGCTTTATTTGGTGGCACACTGACCCGATTGATATACAGTCGAACACTTGATATCTAATTTTTGTTTTCTAATTGATTATGTAGAATTTTGTTTTGTATATACTTATCTCTGTCACTCTTCAAATAAAATTATGAAACAAAACTATATATATATATATATATGTATATATATATATATATATGTATATATATATATATATATATATATATATATATATATATATATATATGTATATATATATATATATATATATATATATATATATATATATATATATATATATATAATGCTTATATACCTTATCTAATCTTATCTGCCTCGTAATAAATAATAAATAGTTTTCGAAAAACATTTTATATTTTTTTTTGAAAAAATGGCAGATTTATGGTGTCGTAAAAATAAAATAACATTTTTATTTTTAGTATGGTTGAAACAAAAGATTAATGTCGGCCGGTTAAAAGAGGAGGGAATGATTTAGTTGGTGTGCGCATGAGCTAAATTGATTGTGTTGAATTCTTGATTTTGATTGGTCCATCCCTACCCTTTTGTTTTCGAAACAAATGAAAATAGGTGGATAATAATTTTGATTCGAAATTGGTAATGCGCAGATGTAAAATATATTTTTTTTTTTTGTTAATTTAGGTAGAGGGGATAAATGTAGTTTTGTTTTTTAAAGCTTATATTACGCAAGCTTGTATTTTATATTAGAGTGTTTGAGGTGCGGGAATGTAAAAGAGGATGAACGTATTATATGAATTTTGATAGGGCAGAGTGAGATAAGCGATATCAATTTTAAAGATGCAGATAGTATATTTGGCGTGTTGGAACCCTAATTTGTTTTCCGATGTCAATAATCAAGAGGGTCGAGCAAATTATGATGAATTTTTCTTATCAAATTTTAAGTTTAAAATGGCTAAATTGGTATTTCGTGTTGCAAACCTAACGGATATTTTTGATTGATGGTTCATTATACGGTTAACGATCGCTAGACATGCGATGCGCGAATCATGTTTTTTCTTCAAGTTAATCAACTGTCTGGCTCCAGAAAATAATTTTAAGCGTCAACAAACCATATACCGATCATATACATTTAATTAAAGCACGATTGTAACATGGTATGCAGCCAACGCCCAAACCACGCGTGATTATCAATCAATATGATCTATAGTTGAAAATGAACGCAACCAAAAACTTATATTTGGTATTTTTTTAAAATAATAGTAAAATGGCGTCATTTTAAGTGGCGTCTCTAAATATATTCAAATGGTTTGTATTTCGAAATATTAAACAAAGCCAACAACAATTGAAATAATATAATAATAGTAATCATCTTTTTTTTTTAATTTGGTTCTGAATTTATAAATTACATATTGCTGATTCTTTTACACATCAGTCGTGCGAAAGAGACACCAACAAACAAATGAAATCAACAATGTCGGAATCATAAAAAAAACGGCTCCCTTCTATTTATAAAACCCAAGAGAACGAAACTGGTTTTATTCGAGGCGAGCGAGCCCGATACATAAAAATCATATACACTCGAATGAGATGCACGATAAAAAGAAAATAACAAATGACGCCAGATGTGTTTTTTTTTTGTTGGAGGTTTTATGTTCTTCATTTTTGTTTATGAACGCGGTATGAGTGAAAGGCGTATATAAATTACGTTAGGGGCAAATGAGACGGCGCATACCAGACCAATCCAAGTAGAATTAATATATACATACGAGTTTTTTTTTCAAAATTAATTTTGTTTTTTCTCATTCAGTTTACATTTTACTTTTGTCGAATAAACAGTTTTCGATTGCTGGCACAATATACACGCGTTTTTCGAGTGAATATACAATAAAAGAGTAAAACAAAAAAAAGTGTAATTTATACGGTGTAGTGCAGTGAAAAAGAGATATATTATATTATATATACCAGTGGTTAAAAGAGAGCAAATATATGCCTATACAGAAAAAGTGAAATAAAAATATGTTTACATGTGTGATTTAATTAATTAATACTTTCATTTTTTTTTATACATAATTTTGTTTGTAATTAATTTAAATTAATTAATTATTATTTGTTCGTTTTTTTATGTTATGTTGCCATAATTTTATTAATTAATTTAAACAAAAAAAATTAAGAAAATTATTCGTAGTAATGATTCGAGTTTATTTCAATTTTCATTTATTAATAAATAAATTATTAATTTTATTATAATGGAACGACGTGCATATCGTTTTTTTACTAAAAGGTATTTTTGTTTTTGTTTAATTTTGATTTTTAATTTATTATTTTAATTTATGTTTTTTAATTATAATATCGTTACCAAAAGAAAATATTTATGTATATTTTAATATAAAATGAGAGAGATGCATATATATATAAAATGAACCGGTTTTACTATTAAATTTTTGTTTTATAAATGTGTGTGCGTAACGAAACAAAAATATCATAATATAAAATTCATAATATATACGTACACGCGATATTAGGTTGGTAAACATAAAATTGGTAAAATTCCCGATTGGATTTATAACTGTATTTGTAAATATATTTATAAATATATATATATATGTGTTTGTAAAATTAATGTGAGATAAGATATAATATATTTTATTCATTTCCTTTCATTTTTATTTTTGAATTGATTGGCGTTGCTATGGATATACTTACACATATTTGATTTCTTTTATACTCGTTTTAATCTTTGTCGCCATTTTTTTCAAAATGGACCTTTTTTTGTATACATATGAATGTATGCGAGTGAGTGTGTATAAAACATGAAACTGCAAGCAAAACAAGTTTTGACCTCTTTTGAGTTCTTTTTTAAATATTTATTTTGCAATGTTGTCAATGCAATATTTATCGAGAATGGCGAATTAAGACGAATTTTTTGAAGGCCAGGTGCCATTTTTTAACTGTTGTATTATTGTGTATTAAATGGAATAGGACTGCATATAAATTATTATTTGTTGTAAGCTTGAAATGTGAAATGCATGGAACCAGTATTTTATTTTGTTTTTGTTGTGTTGTGCTGTAGTATGGAATAAGAATGAACCGAGAAGAAGAAGTGATAAAATGGATTGTGTATTGCTACAGACAGAGAACAAAGATAAAAGAAACCATTGGTGTAGAGTGGAATAGGGAAATTTGTATAATTTTTCTTAAATTTGGGGGTGAAGTGCTACACTGGGTTTTGAGAATTTATAAAAGGGTAAATTTAGTGCTTTTGTGGATTTTTTGTGTATCGGGGGAAATTGAAAGGGAAAGGGTTTTTTACGATATTTATGGCGTTGTGTATTGTTTGACAGCTGTGTCGTTCATCATATTATCGATGATTAATGCGCATGCTTGGATAGATTAGTTTTATAAAAATTATGATGGAATATTTTGTGTGCGATCTAATCAAATTTCATTATAAACTTATATTCTCGATTGTGTTAAAATAAAATCCTCAAAGACGGAAATCGAATAACACGAAAACTAATTAAAGGCGGAAAAATTCAGAAAAAGTAGACTAGTTCAATTCACAAAACCTTGCAAGTAATAGTTGCAGTGGTTTTTTATTAGCACCCGATACATGTATCCGGAGCACCCAATTTTCTATGTCAAAACTTATATTTAACGCGCTATTTTTGCATGTAATTAATTTATTTAACTCTAAACTAAGATTTTTCATTCAACTTTTTAGTTAAAAATCGATATAAAAATATTTTGCTCTACTTTTTTTATCGGGAGCCGGTATCCATTTAAAAGGGATATTTGAAAAGGCCTTTGTTTTGTACAACCCTTAAACCAAAGCCAACTTGATTCTCGTGTACACATTTTGATGTAATGTCAATTTTTTGTTTTTGTGTTGTAGTTTCGAAAAACTTTATACGAAATTGTTTATTTTTTAGCAAAAAGTGGTTTCTGTGTATTTTTAAAGAAAACCTAGAAGAATGACCCAACCTCTTAATGGCGGCTCTTATTCGCGTAACGACAAAAGGTAATGACATTAAAATTGCATTAGCAGACTGAACATAGAGAAATTATTTATTAGACAGTAAATTAATGGTGGCCATACTTCTGTAAATATTCTTAGAGTTCAACAATCTTGCTGCTGAAAATACGTAAAGAATGAAGAAAATTTTTATCTTGGAAAATAAAACCAAAGTAAAGCCCTCCTTCTATAACCACCCATACTTTTGATAAAGCCGATTAATTATATGCCTAAGATTTAGAAGCGTAGGTCAAATTATTACTCATAGAAATTACATTAACATAAAACAATTTGCTTGTTAAGAAAATGAAAGAATTATTTATTGAAAGTATGCTTCATTTGCAGCTACAACTTTCCGCATCTTTCAGGCAATTTACGGATTCCCTGTCTGAAAAAATTCTGGTCTTTGGAAGCGATCGAATCAAAAAGCCAATTTTTGATAATCTGCGCGAGTACTGAACCGATGCTAAGAAAGATACCTGATTCCGGTAGTTCATAATATACAACACTCAGTCTGTATCAGTACATGACACACATTTGAGTCATACGGTTTCAATGAGAAAGTTTTAGTTATTGAATTATGATCATACTTCGGGAAACCCCCAACATTGGATTAGAGGAAAGGCAAAAGGAGTAACGATGCGTTTTAATGTTAGTTTGTTGACGATTTTCATATAGTATAGAAGGGTTTCGCTGTGCATTATTTTTACTTATAATTTTTGTTGCTAGTATCATAGCGGTTTTTGATTCTTTTGAGAAGTGACAAAATTTTATCAGTGTTTTGTGTAGTATAAAAGTGGTAAGGTAGTATTTTTATTGTTTCATTCTCGGATTTTGTTATTTTGGTGAATTTGAAGCAAATTGCAAATGTTTGTTTGTTGTGTTATTATAACAGGTTCTTAGTAGAAATTTTTGCATAATGGAAAGTCGAGGAAAGCGCTTATCGGTTGTACGTAAGTATTACGATTCTCAATTGAACTCAAGGGACAGTGAGATAGACTTTGAAGATTCGGGCAGCAGCTGTCGTATCTATGCTCCTGAGAGTATGTCATCTGAATCCTCAGTTGAAATAGACCTGCAAGACGTATCAGATCGAGAAAATCTCGTTGAAAATAATAATGATGAATGGGTTGACGTTGAGCTGGACTCAAATAACATTGTTTTTAACGGCGCAGAATTAATATCGATAGATTTACCACCAGCCGCCGAACCAGTGGAATGTTTTAGGGAAATATTTGACGATGTGTTGCTCGAGAAAATAGTAACTTGGACTAACGCACGTGCTAAGTTCAAGTTCAAACCTTCGTCGATGAAAAAATGTGATTAATAGCGAATTGAAATAAATGCTTGCCTTATGTCTACTAATGCCTCTAAATCGAAAATCAAGCCTAAAACACTATTGGAGTAAATCTGAGCTTTATGTTCAAACGGTGTTCGACCAGACAATGAGTCGAATAAGATTTGAAAACATACTTCGATGTATGTGTTTCTACGACGAGCAACGCGATGACAAAACAGATAGATTATACAAAATATCACAAACCACGTTCTGGCTAACATAAAAAAAATGTATAGCCCACCTCAAAATCAATCATTAGATGAAGCCCTCCTGTTGTGGCGAGGAAGACTGTCATTCCGGCAGTATATACCGAATAAGAGGCACAAATACGGCAATAAATTCTATACAAATTATGCAATCCCGAAGATTTTTTAATAAACTTAATTATATATACTGGAAGAGGCACGGTGTCTCATGAGAAGTGGCATGCATTTGGCGTCGTTGTTAAATTAATGAAGGAATATTTAGGTAAAGGACATACATTGTTTATGGATAATTATTACTGTAGTGTTGACCTGGCAGATCACTTGGTAAATAATCATACAAATATATGTGGAACACTATACGTTCCAACAAGAAACGCAATCTCCATCAAGTTATAAAAAGCAAGTTAAAACCTGAACCAATTTCATAGCGGCGAAACTGCAAGAACGTTATCGTATTAAAATGGAAAGATAAGCGAGATGTGTTGATGATTTTGACCAACCACAACGCCGAGCTTGTCAATTGAATTACTAAAAGAAATAATAAAGCCAAAAATAGTGGTAGAGTACAACGCTAATATGTCAGGAATCGACAGGATGGCTCAAATGATTTCGTATTATGCTTGCCCGAGACGTTCAGTACGATGGTACATGAAAGTTTTTTTTCATATACTGGACATATCAATATGGAATTCGTGTTGGATATACAACAAACGAAACCAACAGCAACCAATGTCACATCTAGAGTTTAGAGAAAAACTTATAACTTGATCGGTCTATGCCCATGTCCATGTTTTCGACTTTGGTATACCCAATAAAAATATTGTTTTTTTTATTATTGAAATTGAATTACGCTTATGTATAATTTATAAACAAATAATAATATTTAAGTCTCTTGAAATATAAACCTAAACTACTAGAACCACGAATTAAATCAAAAATTTGCGTTCCACCTAAACCGCATGTCACACATATGTGTCTTATTTATTGCGAAAATGAAAGACTCATGTCTCATATCAGTGACAAAGAAGCAACCCAAAACTCATGTCACATATATGTGACGTGCCAGCTTTCCATAAACTCATGACACATGTAAGTGTCATGAAATTGTTAATACGAGAGTTTTTTCCGAAAATTAAAAAAAACGTTTGGGCGAACGTGCATTAATGCTACTGCCAATTCTGATTGTGTTTGAGAAGAATCTTCAGCCAATAACGTTTCCAATACAGTACCTTTAAATTTTTTGGTTCGTTTTCCATGTTCTTTATATTTAATACCTAAATCATCATCAAATCTTTTTCCTTTATTTGGCTTGACACCTACATAAAACGAGTTACGTTTCTGCTGCACGTTTCCGCTACATTTTTCTTTGTGGGGGGAGTCATATTCACACACTCAATGTCGAAGGTCAATCGAAAATAAACTAACTATTTATTGACTTTTTCAAATAAGTTCATGGGGGTTTGAAATCAATCTCGTAACCCATCAAACTATGTAGTGCTAGTTAAAATTCACGCTGAACTCCTATCTGCACGCCAGCTAAATTTCTTTTATTTCTACCAGTTTTATTTTATTTTCGGTTATAAATATACATCTATACTGTTGCGGTGGTCACACCGATTTTGTTATCTAGATTTCCGACTAACGAAATTTTTGGTTAGTTCATAACAGTTATTGATAGATGTCACTTATTTACACAAAATTTTATGATATTTAGTTCTAAACTGTAACAACAAAGTTGAGATTTATATTCAGCAGTTAGAAATATTTTGGTATTTTCATTCAGCTACAATTCATGTAATTAGCAAATGTTATTTAAATATTCGATCGGTTTATTTGTGCCATCTATGTATGACTGGTATGAACTAACCACAAATTTTTCGGTTCTTTCAAATTCTTTTAAAACTTAATTGAACATCCATTGTGCACCTTGTGATATATGTTTATATGTGACACTTATGCCAATCCATTGAGGACGTCATCTACATACAGATTTCAGATCTCTAAGAATATTTACTAGGACTGCTCAGGAGATCAGAATCTGCATTCCTTTGTACTTGATCTGATCCAGTTCAGTTCAAATTTCGCAAAACAACAGTTTTCGCAAAGCCGCTGACTAGTCCTGTGGACCTCAAACGATCTCTTTTCACACTAAATTTCTGTAAGACTCAGTAGTTTATGCAATATTTAAATAGATGTCACTAGAGTAAGAGTATTTAATTGTGGTTTATATCAAACTAAACTTTTCATTTGAAAATCAAATTCTTGTAAATGTATGTCCGTTTTTCCAATTATTTAAAACCTGGAAGTAAATTTTGACTAATTTTTCTGGAAGTTTTGATTGTAATAAAAATATACTAAACTCTGAAGGGAAGTTTTTCTATGTAACCCCACTTATCCGTGCTATATTAAATATAAGCTTCAATACGCCGTTAGTTTCATATTTCTATAAACGTTTATGAATTGCATGGTATTCTGAGTCTTTCAAAAATACAGGAAGTTGATTTAAAATTTCAGTGGAAGTATTATTCACTGGAAGTGTCGATTTAATATTTTTGATCACGATATAATGGGGACCACCAACTAACCGCAATTAAATAATTTTCAAAAGATCAGGTTTGTGAATTCTATTGGAAGTGTAGTTCTGAAGGGGAATCTTCAGGAATTCTGAAGATTTGCTGAACTCTATATATTCTTGAACACCGAAAAGAAATATAGCCTTCCAAGTGATATTACGAAGAATAATGATGATCGTAAAGAGAAATTGATACAGGATCGTCATTGGATATTAAAGTTTACTATTTAACATTTTAAAATCGTTAACACTAGTAATAATCAGCAAAAATGTTCAGGAATTTTGAAAATTGTTTCATTTAAAAATCAAAACTTAGGGACAAATTCCAAAATCTAAGGGATCATACTCAAAAAAAATTTATTTATGTAGTAATTTGGTATTAATGAGCTACAGCCACTTAATCCAAGATGTAATTTAAATCAATTTTTTTATATTCTCTATTGCTATACATTGAATGCTATACATAGTCGATGCTTCCTTATCGGTGTGGTTCCAAAATAAAAATAAACGTTAGAATTTAAGTACACACGCACGTAAGCGATAAGGCCATTTATGTAAATAATGTATAGTTTATTTCCCTCTAGTAATAGTTTATCAATGCCGTCGCTTGTGTGTTTAGTATTTTTTTTTATTTTTTATATGTGGTCCCTTTGTAAATATATTGACATTGTAATTTTTTGATATTACCTAAATTTTGATTTTATGTATACAGTGCGTGGCTGGTGATCTAAAAATCGAGTATAATAAATTACCCCGCCTATAAAAAATAAAAAAATTCGCGATCTATAAATATCTCAACATCTCCCACGAGTTGTGTGTGCACATTTTAAAAAATGTCGGTAAATTTTTTTTAGGTAGGCAGCAAAATTTCATGTGCTTAGTCGAGCAATATGTGGAATAATTTTGATCGGAAATGCCAGAGGTGCCACATTTTAATTAACCGCAGAGTGTCGATTCACTATACATATATGCGTATATCGAGTTGTACATGTAATAAATCTGTGTGCCCGACCTAGGTTCAGGTTCAACAAACTAACCATCATTTTTTTTTTCTTTAGTTTTCTTTCAATTGGTTTTGTTGTTGTGCGTCTGTTTTCGTTTCTTGCTTTATATTCCTCTATATACAACATGGTTATAATGTATACATCTTGAATATTTCTTATGTATATAAAATATATACGAATTGTTTTTTTAAGAGAAATTCCTTTTTATATAATTTTATTTTTGGGCATAAGCTCGTCTTAACTATATGTTGAACCAAATTTTTTTAAGAATTATAGAAAAGTTTGTTTGTTTTTTGAATCTACCAAGTAGTGCAATCTATATTTCTATATTGCAATTACAATTTTCGTAAATTTTGAAGACAAATTTAAGTTCTAAATGTATGACAACATATGAAACGCGAATACAATTTACAAATCCAACTTTAAAATAATCCTAATTTTAGAAAATAATAGAATAAAATTTACGAACACGTAAATGCTTAACTCTAACACCCATTTCTGATATAATTGATTAGGTATCTGTTACAGTTAAAGTCCGAAATCGGTAAATGTCCGAAATTTTAATTTTTTAAATTCGTGTAAGATTAAAAACCGGTTACACGGTTCGTTGCTCGATAGTTACGAAATGTTGGTGACCTTTCTCCCTACATCCCCGAAATTTAATTTACTACCCATCAGAGGGCTAAGCGTCATGAGGGGCACAATTAGCTCCCTAGAGCACACGAGAGTTAGTAAAGCCGCCTACTGTTCCATGGGACTCTCGTTTTATAGATTTCGAAGCAATAAAACAGTTTTTCTCATTATTCGGACATTTTCCGATTTCGAACTTTTACCGTAACATATACGTTGTGTAAATATGTATTTGCAATTACAGGATACAGTTGCTGTAAAAAATACTGTTTTTTTATAAACTGCTGCTGTTTCAGTTTTAAGTTTCAGATCGCCCTGATCCTTTTCTCGTGAACTGTTAACCCTGACTGAACTGTTGTTTTAGCATTTCGTTAGTCACAGAGTCTGCGAAAATAGCTGTTTTTGATAAACGTGTTATAATCTAGTTGATGTTACAGATTTTCGGTTCCGAGTTTCTGTATAGACTTGTTTGGAATGTTGGATGTAAATTAATGGTTCTTAGAAACCTAAAATATTGTTTCCGATCTCTCCCAATTCTGATAAAACATGATGCCCGGTATAAGCATGACAAAAACTTCAAGACCAACCATGTAAACATGCGGATAGTCTTATGATTTTTGTTTTTGGTATCGGCCACGCCTGATTACACATACAAAGACAATACATACTCTAATTCACAATTCACTTCACACCGAAACAACAAGCCAAAATAGTGACGCTGTCAACATGGACTGTCTGACAACACTATTCGTCGTTTGGTGTCGAAACAGTCGCTCGAATGGTTATCACTGAACCTGATTTTTGGTAGCAAACTCTGATGACCGACGAGGCCCATTTCACACACAAATTGCCGCATTTGGGGAACAGAGAATCCACACGAGATCGATGAAACGCTATTGCATGACCAAAAAATGACTTTAGGCTGGCGTGTGACCAAAACCATCATTGGTCCATATTTTTCAGAGGAAGCGAAACAGTCAATAGGAATCGATATCGGTGGACGTTGGTTTTTGTGTCTGCCCGCAAATGCGTGAAAAAGTCTTGGAAGGTTACTGGTTTCAACAAGACGGTGCGACTTGCCACACTGCAAATCAAACAATTCAGTTTCTGCAACGAAAATTCCTTGGACGTCTGATGTCCAAAAGAAGGGATATTGACTGGCCACGCCGATTTACAAATTTGATCCCTCCGGACTTCTTTTTGTGGGATAATTTGAACGTACACTTTGTACGTCAGCAAGTCTCAGACCATAGACGAGCTCAAGGCAAATTGTGCCGAAATCATTGCTTTACCGCCTGAAATGCTCGAAAAAGTTCTGGAAAAAGCAGCAAGAAGGGCACATTTTGCTTTGACCAATAAAGGGAGCCACTTAATTGATGTTGCATTCAAAAACTAGTCCAAATAAATTGCAAGGACAATTAAATAAAAATACCTCATGAAATGGTATTCACAAAATGTAACTCGGCTCTATAGTCTTCTATAACTTTACAGCACCAAATTTTATGCCGTAAAGTTACACATCAATATTTCGGATTTGAATAACTCGAAAAAAAATTTCATTTTCTGAAACGGTTTTTGCATATTTATGTTGTTCCCAATAGCATCTCTATCCCAACAAAAGTTGAAGCTAAAGCCAATTGTACTTTTTGACCTTTAAAATAAAATTATTTGTATATGATTTTTTGCTTTTCTTATACACGCCTAAATGTTGATAATGAAATACTTATACGTACAGTTGATACAAATAGTTTATGTACGATATACACAGAAAAAATATTGTTTTTAAGGTATACAAACGAGTGTCTCCAACTGTATTAATATGTTGTTTAACAACTGTACAATATATTTTTATTTTACTTCTTAATTAATTTACATCAAATTTAATAATTTTATGACACATAGCAAATTTTATTTATAATGAAAGTTTATGTCAATATTCGAGTGTCGCCATCGAATTTGATAGAATATTTTAAAATAAAATGTAATTTGGTGCCAGCGGCGAAAAGTCTAAAATTTGTAAGGTTTTATTAAAAACTATGCTACGGAACAGGCCCAACTTGTTAAATATTGTTAGTTCAGAGTTTGCTTTTAAATATTGACGAACTTCGTCATAATTTTAAAGGGGTCCCAGTACATATCATATGTTTATCAGAAACGTTTTTATTTTGAAATGTTTCTAATTTTGTATTGGCCACTAGTGGCTACAATTTGTTCAGGCAAGATAGAGCTACTCCCCCCAATTAAGTAAGGTGTAGTATGCAAGTATATTACTGTGGGATTTTAAGTTTCTTTTGTAAATAAACCAAATTTTGTTTAATAATCTCGAACTTTAAATTTTCTCCCCCTACCGCTCGGTCGATTTTCGGGTCGTTTTCAGGCTATCGTTTAAGGCAGTTCTTTTATCACTTCTTACTTCTATTTTCTGGCTTTCCTCAAGGGACGGTTCTTGGTCCTTTACTATTATCTATGTACATCAATGATATTGTGTGTTCATTCAGGAATCTACCAGAGTTACTCTCTATTCGTTAATTCCATTTTCTAATATTGTAAGAAATTTAGAGTAATTCTCAATAAAACTTTTAGTTGAAGTGACCATTTGGTTAAGGTAAGCAAAACGGTATTTGGTATGCTTAATTGTCTGTATAAAGTTTTGTCGCGGTCAGCGTTGCTAATTTTATTTTTAAATATAGCTCGATACACTTTTGATATATGTACTATCAAACTCCTCAAATAAGCGTTCGTTTCAACTATTAGGTCATCATTTGATCCGAATTTCTTTCCACCGAGCCATTTTTTCATGCATGGAAATAGGAAAAATCACGATTGGTAAGTTCAGGTGAATTTGGTGAATGGAGAAGGAGAAGCAGTTAGAAGCCCAATTCATCCAATTTTTGCAGTGTGTTCCATGACTAATATGATGGTGCATTGTTATGATGAAAGAGCTCGTTTTTCTTCTTCTAATGTGGCCGTTTTACCTTCATTTTTTCATTCAAAGTGCTTAATTATTATATATGTATTCACTTTTGATGGTTTTACCTTTCTCAAGATAGTCGATGAATATATTATGCCTTGTGCATCCTAAAAGATATGGTCTATTACCAGCTGATTTACCAACACTCTAGTGATTAATCCATATTTCATCAACCGTTATGAATCGATGCAAAAATTCGGTTGGATTACGCCGAAATTTCTCCAAACACAGTGCTTAGAAATGGCCATTCGATTAATTGTTTCTTTATTCTTTCGATGTAACACTGTTTTCTTCTCACCGATGATTTATTTTGATTTTAAACCTTTTAAATGGGAGTATCACTACACGACACTAATTTTTTCCCATATTAAAAAAAAAATCAGTCACTTCAGATAAATAGAAAAAGTTGTTAGTAGTAGCGCATAGATGGCAGCATTCTAAACATTTATCAATCTACTCATGTACTTCCTACAATCTTACTACTTCCTACAAAAAAAATTACTTTAGCATAACATTTGATTTTGGGATAGACAGTGCCGGATACAAAAAATATGTTTACGGCACATTCAATTCTGGCTTAGAAAGGTTGAACTGTATAACATCAAAATAAGAAAACTCCAATTTTACAGTTTACCGTAGTTTGTAGCGAATTCAATAACACTGTGCTTGAATTGCAAACTTTTTTTTCGTGACAAGCTGGGCACCCGGGGGGGGGGGGGGGTAAACCTAATTCGAGTATGCTGAATTCAACGGTGCTAGTCCCATTTTAAAGTTAGTCCCCATTTTTGAGATATCGCATTCGACATGCTTTGGCTCTGAGTCAAAATATACCCTCATTTTCACGTTGATAGCTCTTGAACCATTAATATTTTCGTTATACTTTCTTCAGCAAAGTTGTTGTGCAGGTCAAGACCAACAACTTTGCCGAACATATCAAGACCGAAAAACCACATCTAATTTTTTTTTGCCTTTCATTTCGACGAAAAACACTGTTTTTATCATTTTTAATCATTTTGTTGAATTTAAATCGAGTAGAATCGATCGAATAAACATCGCATCGACAAATCTAGATACAATAGAAACTATTTAAAAGAAAGTTAAATCGATTCAATTGATTTTATGGTGACTTTTCCTAAAAAAAAAAATTCCTAAAAAATTAACATTTTTCTTCTCTTTGACAAAACAATGGCGTGCCGTTGCGATAGTGGATAAAAATCCTTGATTTTTCCATCCCATCGTTTTAACCAATTACGTACTTTAAGCCGTAGAATCCGAATCTGCAATAAAAAATAGGGGTTCCTATTTTAATTTCAAAGTTACGCCCTGCCCCACCTACAAGTAGGAGAGAA
Organism: Nephrotoma appendiculata; assembly: GCA_947310385.1. Lineage (NCBI taxonomy): Eukaryota > Metazoa > Arthropoda > Insecta > Diptera > Tipulidae > Nephrotoma > Nephrotoma appendiculata. The sequence goes on from OX371223.1 coordinate 334,918,227, forward strand.
GGGGTACTAGTTTTAGCACTAATGTATGTGTTTAGGAATTTAAATAAAATAACTAATCTTTCAGAATACATAACACTTCCCCCCCCCCCCTATCCCAGGAAATTACGTTTGAAATTCGTATTCAGTATTAAGAAATATAAAAGTAAGTTCAGTAGCGGAAAATTTTCCAATAACACAACTTTCGTTTTGGATTTCATAGTGAGCTTCCCGATCCGGAAACTATTCTGAGAAACACCTTTGTAAATACTAAATTAAAGGAGGCCTCTTATATATGGGGGTATAAGAGGTCTTTCCTTCCGGGCGATTTTATACTCGGTAATTCGTGTAAGAGAAAGCGTACATACATTATATTTACGTAAATTGGGGGAGGAGGAGGGGGCGGAGGGTTTACATAGGTTGGCAGATGAAGCGGGATATTATCAGCATAAATCCCATTAAAAAGTCATGAGTCGCATAGTTGTGTTAGAATATCTGTGTACATTTTATGTACCAACCAGTTTAATAAGTGTTGTTGGGAAACGAAAAATTTTAGTTTGGTTTTGCTGTGACGACAACATTTTAATTTTCGTCAATTTAAAAGGCATATTTTGGCAGTACCATAGAACATAATTTTCGATATTTCAATGGTCATTTTTAAAGATCTCACCTTTTTTGCTGCAGTTATCTTTTAATAACAAGATGCTTGGGCTGATGAATCGTATATAACTACATATGTAATTCAGACCTGGCTCAGGTGTCCAATTCATTTTATAAACTAATTTTGCAAATTTAGTTTTTCTTTACCAAAGCAAATTGGGCCTCTGCAGTCATTTTACATACTTTTAAAATATCCATATTATTATTATTATTATTACTACTAGGCTGGTCCAGTGAGCACATTGGACTCATAATACAAACCTATAGGATTCTATCACAATTCGCAAATGCGTTTGGCTGCTCTTACAAACCGCATAAGCTTAAACCAGGGCAAACGAAACAGCTGATCTACATTCCAAAATCTATAGATAAGAAATGGAGACCGAGCTACCTTAAAAGCTAGGCAACTGCCAACAAAACGAATGCTATTATCCGCCTCTTCAATACAGTCCAGTCGTCAAAGAATGATCCCCAAAGAATTTGGAATAAACCCCCATTACGTGGGTGAAGCTTGCCACTTGCGCGATTTGGCTCCGTTCAGAATGGATTATGTGTATGGCAACATGTATTTGAGCTTATGAAGTAACTAGAAATTCTTTCCCAATATTTGTATTTAATTAATTATTTAATACCGAGTTCTTGTACAAAATTAAAATTCGCAGCTCTGCGGCATAGCGCTTCGATTGCAAGTTTAAAGCAAAGCCCAAAAAGCATGATACAAAATTTTAAATTTTGTTATAATAATGAATTCCCGTCTGTGTGTTTGTTTGTTTGTTCCGAATGACATTTCAGCCGCTCAGCTGATCGTCATAAATTTGTTATCGCTTTTTCAACCAAGAAAATAAAAAAATTGGCTTAATTTTAGTCCAACCCACACAAATGAGTGAGTAAAAAACCATACTATGTAATGGCGTTGTTGATAAAAAATTTCGCTTGATTTGAAGTAAAACCAACACAATTGCGTATATAGATTTAGTATTTTTTTTCGGACGAAAATAAGTTAAAAAGGAATTCACAAATGTGTAAGTTGGTTCAAAAAACATACAAAACTAAATTTTTGACATGGCACTTTTGCCTTACCCGCACAATTGTGTTAGTAAAACACTAAAGGGTTATATGTATGAGTTGTATACCCAGAACCAAGTTTACGATACCAACCTTTTTGAAGTGGTCTAGGGGCTCTGGTACAATTTTTTTCTAAAATTTCAATATCTTTACATTTTGAGTTTAGATGTTATATGAAATTAGTGACTTGCTGGATCATTTCGACCCTCCTTATAAGTTTCCACACCATTCATCCAATCGGATTCAAATTTTGCATATAATTTGGGTCTAATTGGTGCCACACTATTTTTCCCTTGAAACGTCTGTTTGTTGCGAATGGGCGTGTCAGCCTCTCAACCGATCGTCATGACGGTTTTACTTTTTATTTATTTTTTCTAATTTTGTTTTTATTTTTTCACGGGAACGGGGTTGAGGAAGAGGATCATATGAAATTAGTGATATGTTCGAATCCGAGAGGTCCGTTCCCTGGATCAAGGGTACTCCTTATAAGTTTCCACACCATTCATCCAATCGGATTCAAACTTTACATAAGAATTTTATACCAAAATGGGTAGAGTTTCTTAATATTTTTGAAGAGACGCCCCCTGGTTCTAGGTGCTCCCATACAATTCTTTTTTTTTACAAAATATCGATTTTTTTTTTTCCCTTTTTTTTTCAATTAATCACATAAATTCCTTCACGCCTGTTTCCATTTAGTCGAAGTTACGATGTTAGCATGAAGATGGTGACCACACAAGTGAATAGTGTGAGACACGGCTGACTATAAAGATATGATTATAGCATGCACTTTAATGATTCAGATGAGCAAATAAATAGCATTGTCACGCTTCAAAGTTTCACAATGAATCGATTGGAATGTCTTGTTCGAATTTAAAAGCCACCTCTGAGTAATCTAGAGCATTTCCGGGATTTCTCCGGTTGTTTATCATAAATTGAAAATTCCTCACCTTGACAGTGAATCCAGTTTTTACCAATTTTCTTTATGAACAACCTCGAGAATGAAACTAATCAACGATGTGCTATTGTTCCCGGAACAAAACGTGAAATAATATCAGGTTTACAGATGCCATCCCATGAACGCGATCATCTGATGAATTTAAACTGCATTGTAGCAAATGCCATCAGATGATCACAGAGTAGGCATTCAAACAGACAAAACCCCCTCTGGCCAACATGAGACACGCTTCAACGCGACGTTAGGGAAACATTTTTGTAAAGAAATTAAAGTAAAAAAAGAAAGGAGGTATTGTAAAAAAATTAATAATGGTTTGTAAGAAAGGATTATATAATTATTTGAAAATGAGTAAGAAGCGCCAAAAATTATGAACCTAGCCCCACAAATAGGATGTTAAACAATATCATTGCAGAATGTTCTATAATAATCCCGTGCTCGTCTGTAAGAAGGCACTTACAATAAGCGTAAATATCTTCCATAAAAATATCAATAAGGAGTCAATAGATTTTCTGCAAAATGCCCGAATCCAGTTTAATATAGAAATCTAATTCTAGCACTCACATTAACTTCAAGGTTTTACGAAGTCTTGATAACACAATCAGACAATATCAAAATGTTGGGATCGAAACTGTAGTATAGTGGTATCGGATCAAAGTACGTGCGAAAAATACGTAGGCCAGGGCTCCCAAAGTTTATATTTTGGTTTACATACATTAGATTTCACCACATAGCTGCTATCTTTAAGGCTAACGCCCACTATATTTCCCTCGAGACCAGAAAACGGTGTTTTTATAACTCCGCAACAATTCTCAGACAAAACAATTTATACAATCACGTTTCACAAAACAATATTTTCAAAAGAGTAATGAAATATTGTTTTCTGAGTAATTTTCTAATTAACAGAAAAAGAATGTAGGAAATCACTCAGTTTGAAGTTATTAACTGAACGTATTCAAGCCGCAAGTTTCCGACTGAAAGTAATAAAATTCGATAAATCAGAAAACGTTTCTCTGCCAGCGGAATTGATCTGACATCGTTCATTGATGTTCTGAAGATATTAGCCGATGTTCTCAGCCAAAAAGAGATTCCTTCTATTAAAAAAAATTATAGGAGGATACAGGTTCGGATTAGATACCGTACTTTAATAGTGAAATAAACTTCAGTCTGAGTGAGTCTAACATTTTCGCCTTTATGGAAAACATGTTAATCTCGAGCTCCAGGTTCAATAAACTTTTAATATTGAAATAGCGAAATTTTGTCAAATTACACCCCCAGCTCCTCATATCAAACTAGTTCCAAAATTTGGTCGAAGCTTAATGACATTATGACCCATTAAATTGACAATATTCCTAATAATGGGAAACATGTTTATCAGGAGCATCAAACCAGCGTTTAATCAACAATCCCTGTATCCTTTATCTAACTTGAACCTCACGGCTGAAGTTGACTAAGATAATGACCCTGCAAATAGCCTTAGTAGCATAAATAAAATTTTAAACCGCTCAGAATCAATTCCAAAAGATTATTACAATTCAGTCATGCCACACGAGTATTTTTTGTATTTTGGCATTTTTTTTCTACCAATGTTTTGTTCTGCTCTCTCTTAAATAAAATTTTAACTAAAATGAGTAAAAAATGTCCTTGAAATATTTTTTATTTCATTTATGTTTGAGTTGTGTGGTAGAACAGAAAATTTGTTTAAGTCGCAATTAAAACTTGTATCATAGGTAAACGGGGAAAGAAACGAAGAAAAATGCGGCATTTTTTTTTTACGTGTGGCATGAGCCAATTTGACTATTATTTTGTGTTGAAGATTATGGGAAGCGAGAACGGACACTATCATGCATTATCGATAGTTTTTAATTTGGCTTTGGTTATTTCGACTAACTTTATTAATATTTCAATGTGTACAGCCCAAGAGCGTGTGAGTTATGATATATTTCATAGTTCATCGATAATTTTTATAAAAGCAATTCACCGAAAAATAGTTAGTTCTAAAACAATTAACAAAAAACAAATACAATACAAACACATTTTGTTTTATGTAAAATGTTTTTCTGTGAATTGCATTTTAATAAATTTTTCGTGAGCTGTGTTGGTCCTTAAAGTTAGATAGATTATGTGTAAGTTTACTTAAAAATTACGACACCTACATGTGCTTTGGATTGGCATAAAAGAATATCTGCATGGCCCAGTAAAGGCTTTAGATGAATATTTAAATACGAATTTAAAGTAGATGCAGGATGGTTTTTAATCCGAAACCCCACTTATTCGAAAATAAATTGTCCAGGTTGAAGGACACAAAATGTCCAAAAGGATTATAAAATATAATAATAATTAAATAAAAGCGCACAATAAAACCAAGCACCAACCACCTGTCACAGATTGCATTTAAATTGCTGCCTTTATGACCAAAATGCATTTGCACGACACAACAACTTTGTCTGCCGCGATACGCCTCGCTAGCAGTTTTTATTTAATAATCCAGAAATATGGTGTGCGATGCAATAGTGTAATAAACTAATAAAAAATGTTAATCACTATTAAAAAAAAAATAAAAATTTTAGTAGCTTGGTTAGGTTGGCCTGCACCGTATATATTATAAGAAACTCACAACATCACAAACTTACTTATTTAACCGTTTGATAACGCAACCGAATTATTTTTTTTTTTTTGTATACATTCTTTTAATGTGAGAGTCACGAGATATTGATTTAATTGTTCCCTTGCGAGTTGGAATTCGATTCAAGACTGTCAAATTTTTGTTGTGCTTCTATTAACCTTGGTTCGTATTATACAGAAAGCAGCGCGCCAGTCCCTTCTTCGTTTTCTTCTAACAAGCAAATAAACCAGAATATTGGTTATGTGTTTGATTGTATGTGTGTCGTCGAGACACAAATGTATTCAAAATAAAAACGATGAAATGAGATGAAAATATGTTGTATATAAAAGAAATCTCTTTTCTTATTTTACTGTACCAAAAATTACACCAACAACAAATCGAGTGTGTACAAAAAAAAACGCACACTGCGGGGTATTTTTGCTTTTATATGCTATTTTCGACTTTGTACGTATGTATATGTACCATTGTATGTGGTATTCGAAATTCAAAACAAAACAAATTTTCCAATTGGTGTTGGTAGAAAATTTTATGTGTGTGTATTATCTCAGTTTTTCTTTTGTTCTGTGTACAACACGTTTTTTTGTGTAAGCGCTGGTTTGAGATGCACGAGATATATCTGTGACAAGTACACATTGGTATTGGGAACCCAGTAATACTGAACCTTGCAGTACCTACGCTTCATACATATATAACACACATATTGACCGCGCAGCATTAAATTTTCAATTTCCTTTTTGGGAAAAACAAGTCGTTGTTATTATGTTGTTGCAGCATAAATTTGATATACCATCGAATTCCCTCGATTTTCAAATTATAAACGACTTCCTTTTATTCGTTTGAATTTATTTTACCCCCTCTTTATATTTTCGATGGGTATCAAATTTAAGTTTTAGCACGTTTTGGATACACAAGTCTTTTTTTTCCCGTGGCTGTACGACGACAACGTGTGCGGTTTGAAGCTCTAGACTCTAATTAAAACTGTGCAATGAGAAATGGGGGCCCCCAAAAAGGACTTAATACATTATCAGCAAGTTGTATGAGGAAGGCCATATATACATACGAATGGCGTACAAGCAAATAATCAAAACAAAACAAAATATTTAAACGCCAGAAACAGATGGGGAATCTCGTTATATATGTACGAATAATAATGGCTAGATATACACGGACGATGAGATGGTGGTATAGTTAAAAAATGTTATTCCATTCACCTTGATTGGATATTCATTTTTATGGATATTTGCTCTGAAAAATTGCAATATGTTTTCTTATTTATGTTATTCGGTGTTACCGTTATATATATATATGGAAATATGGTAAAATAATTATTATTTATTCATTACAACCCTCTAATTTGTGTCTGTGAAAAGTCCCAGCCCAAATTTTTTCCATATACATATATAGGAAATTCAATCTCATAAACAAGATCTCGTGTTCGAGCCATTTTAAAAACTTTTTTAGAAGTATTTTCACTTTGAAATGAGTGCTTTGCCCAATAAGTTATATTACATGTCACATGACATGTTAGATGCTGAAAGTGATCTTATTTAACTTGTTACATAACTTATTATGATTTTATGATTTATATGAAGATGATGCATAGTTTTCCTTACGTAATTTTCTAGTCACTTAAGAGACTTAATTAAATAATGACGTGTCATATGGCATGAAATACTCGAAAAAATGTTACGTACTAATTTCCACCACTTAAATGCCACTATTTTATAGTTTTCACACTTTTTTGTCAATGAATTCGCTAAACAACAGATAAAATATTAAAATTTTATGTCATAAAATATAGAATATTTGTTGCATATAATGACAATTGCCATATTGGTAACGAGAAAATTTGCTTGCAACATATTTAGAGATAAATGCTCTGATAGCCTTATTTAACCTTACTCATTCGTAATCTTAACTCTAGAGTTTCTGCTAATTCTATTCTATCTGTCGATCTCGACCTTCTCTTTACTACTTTATGCAACATGTTTTATCACTTGTCATACCACAGGCCAGTGGTAATATGTCATTTATTATCTCAGCAAAATTCATAATGGTAGTAACATTCACGATTTAAACACCCCTTAAAAATATCATAGAAACATTTTTTTCGGGCTATATTCACATATGCACGTTATTCTTGTATGCAACGGTTTATACGTGAAAGTTTGGAGGAGGTCGTCTACCTCAATTTTGACCTATAGAACATTTAAATATTAAATCCATGGTAGTTGGATTGAGTCTAGGACAAAGTGGGGCAGTATATAATAACAAGTTAAGAATATCTTAGGATAAACATTTTGACTTTGATTGTTGATTTTAATCGTACATTTACAGTCCGTAAACCCTTTAATTTTCTAACGTTTTTTTTGTGTTAAAAGAAAGTATTGATTATTCAGTGGATTTTAATGTCATTTGAAGATTAATTAATACCCCGTCCCGATCTTTTCAATCACGCGTGTTTATTAACATCACAGATCATAATCGATTGCGAAAATTTGTTATGCATCCACAGCCTCTGATGGAATTCGAACCCATTACCTCCCGTTTCAAGTGCGGAAGGTGCGCGGATGTTTAAGTTGATGCCTCCCATTTACTTTTAATTTCAGTTTTTCATTCGGTGAAAATTTGTTTTTTTGTCAGAATTATTATATTTTACACTGTTAAATTTTATGTTATCTACTATAAGCGGGAAATGCTATTGTTGTTGTTTTAGTTCCAACTTCAAGTCTGTGAATAGGGGTCAAAATGATGTGCTACGGGAGTATAGGGCTAAAATCTTTAAGTAGCTTATCTTATTTTGATGGCCATCAAAAATGAGGCCGCCAAAAGTGAAAACCGATTTGCATTAATCCAATATTGCAGGATTGATTAAATATAACCATTATTTTGTGATGAAAGTTATATGAGGCCATTCTAAATGTTGGCCAACAAATCTTAAAAAAAATGTTTTTGCTGTAAAAGATTGGATTATTTCACGTAATTTTGTTGGTTATTTTTTTTTCGAAGTGGATGCTTTTAATTTTGTTGTGTATCATGTTACGCCACTTATAACAAAATAAGGCAAACATGGTGCATTAAAACACTCTCTCTCTCTGTTTACAAGAATATATCTTGATCTTGACTTTGGAACTTATGGCTTATTAGCCATAAGAAATGCAGAAACCAGACAACAACGAAAAATCTGCTATCCTTTACAGAATCCTTTGTTCAATAGTTTATATAACTTGTCATACAACATGTCAATGACAATCTACTTTATTATACAAAATCGATTTATTAACAGAATGTTAAAAACTGCTAAACTTTCGTAGTTACAAATTCAGAGATTCTGGAAATAAATTTGATTGTAAACCCATAATTTCACGTTGATTATAAAGAAAATTTCAGTTCTGTTTTCAGTTTCGTATCGCCCATTGTTTAATAAGCAATTTTGCATGTCACTTCACAAACCTTGTCAGAAAAACATTGACTCATATTGTTTATAATTTGTATTAGTGTTTTGTGTGTCATGTGGTAAGTCACACACGGAAATTATTCTTATGTAATGTCGAAGCAAGTTCAACATGGTGCTTCATAGAGGGTTAACAGCACATGTTTTCACGTAGGGTTAACATGCAATAGTGTTAAATTTTATAGCATATAAGCATTTTCTTTACTGTATAATTGTAACCTTAGCACTTTGTATAATTGGTATATAAACCGCGAAAATTAAATGAAGTTTTGTAGCAAAAATTAATAATTGAGGCTTGATTTTAATTGATCCTTCGAACTAGCTAGCCCGGCGTACACACTCAACAACGCATTAAAGTGTACAAACAACAACTATACAGAAGTAAATAACGGAAAATGCAGACAAAATAATTGTCTTGCAGCGCAACTACAACAAGGATAGCGACATATGTAAAACCAAAACGTATTTAGAAGGTCGCATACAGAATGTTAAGTTACTTAAAAGATTATGTGACAATAGACGACCGAATTAGAGTTGCAACCCTGTCGCTGGAATCAGTTCATTCGTATTGGGGTTCTAGAAGACAACTGGTGGAGAGGTATGACCTATTCCTAGAGGATATGCGTCGACGGTTGAATAAGGGACCGCCTAGCACTCCGACGATTTTAACGCCCGACCGGTCACAACCATCGTCACTCGCCAGTCATGAATTTGAGATTCATCAGTGCCTCGCAAAGATCGGGAGTCAACGGATGATGGAGATGTCAACAGCAAATTATTTAAAAAGCAAGACATCTTAATGCGCCAGTTATACAAAAATATCGCGTCGATTGAGTACTCATTAGATACTTATTAGAGTGATCAAAAGAATATTTGCAGCTAAAAAACAACCAGTTGCAAAAACACATGGAGTGATCGACCAGTTACACACAGAAATCATAGTAGTAAGCTATGAAGATAAACAAGTGACCTCGTATTTTAAAAAGAACTTCCACGGCACCTTACAGGCCAATGTGGAGCAACGATTATCAGATTATACGACAACAACAGGAGGTTCAAAAATCAAATTACCGACATTGGACGTGCCAAATTTCGCTAGAGACTACGAAAATTGGAGTTCATTCAACGACATATTTATTGAACTCATTCACCGCAACAACAACATTTCGGATACAGTAAAAATGTCATATCTTAAGTCGCACTTACAGAAAGGTGCAGTGCAACTTATCAGTCATCTTTCAACAACCGGCGAAAATTATGAAATGGCTTGCAACCTACTACAGTCGAGATACAACAACCCCCGACTGCTGGCTGCCAAATATTTCAGTTCACTGATGTCACTTCCAACGACTCAAGTTGCAACTACCGGGGCGTTAAGAAATCTCCACGACTCCGCGAAGGAAATGATATACGACATAGAACGGCTAAATTTGAGCTCACCATTTGAGTCATTTGTAACATTCATCTTGATCAAAAAAATGGATCCAGAATCCGTTAGGCTGCATGAATCAACGGTATCTAATCCAAGGGAAATGCCAAACATATCAGAGTATTTTGATTTCATGGAGAGAAGGTTCCAGTCACTAGAAGCTATGGGCAGCATAAAATCAACCGTAACGCGAGAAACTAACGTAGCACCCTTCGTACCACCACTAAAACGTATACATGCCACCACTATCATCGTACATTGCCTCGCACAACATAAAAGTGGTCAGTGTAAATCTACAACATGTATGGTGTGGAATGGACTGCTACTATGTTATACTACTTGATGAATTTCACGATTTGTTTTATAATTGCTTACAGCTTTTTAAGTGATACAACAACCCCCGACTGCTGGCTGCCAAATATTTCAATTCAACGAGCGTTAAGAAATCTCCACGACTCCGCGAAGGAAATGTTATACAACATAGAACGGCTAAATTTGAGCTCACCATTTGAGTCATTTGTAACATTCTTCTTGGTCAAAAAAATGGATCCAGAATCCGCCAGGCTGTATGAATCAATGGTATCTAATCCAAGGGAAATGCGAAAAATATCAGAGTATTTTGATTTCATGGAGAGAAGGTTCCAGTCACTAGAAGCTATGGGCATCACAAAATCAACCGTAACGCGAGCACCTAACAGCTCCTTCGTGTAACCACTAAAACGTATACATGCCGCCACTATCATCGTACATTGCCTCGCACAACATAAAAGGGGTCAGTGTAAATCTACAACATGTATGGTGTGCAATGGACTGCTACTGTGTTATACTACTTGATGAATTTCACGATTTGTTTTATAATTGCTTACAGCTTTTTAAGTGATAAAGTAATATTTAAGGAGGCACGTCACGAGCAGAAAGTTTTGTTATTTAGCATGTTACATTCATTATTTGCTTACAGTTTTTGGTACGTAATGTTACATTTCACTTCAATAAATAGATTAAATGCAGGAAAATGTGGCACACAATTTTTTATTCTTCTGTGATCCGCATATCCAAGAACCGCTATGTTACTTTAGAAAGGAACATTCATTTCGGTTTGGATCCTTTTTCAGTAAGTTCAGTAAGTTAAATGTCATGTTGCGTGTCACAAGCATAAAATTGTATTAAGTAGCAGGTAATGTCACTTATATAATAAAACCGAAATAAAGTCGCTAAGTCTTAATGACTTGTACCAAGCTTACGTATAGTTTATTTTGAGGCATATCGCTGTGCTTTAACTTTGTAAGCTCGGATTGTCTAATGAAAGGCAGCGAAAAATCTGTGATACGCCTTTGTATAAAAGTTATATTAGTTGTCATTCAACTTGTCAGAGGCATATATGTTATCTCTTTTATAGCAAATTCAGTGGTTTATTGGATTATCCTTATCAACTCGCCACATTTTCAAGACATATGCCTCGGGCAGCCCTTTTCAATAAACTTCTGACTTATCTTTGATTTAAAACAATGATGCAAAAACATTATTAAACTCTGTACCAGGTGTTTGAATAGTTGGCATTCTAATTCATGACTTAAAACTGTGCGTCTGTGTAAAACAAAGGTTCTATTTTCTAATAATATGAAAAATTTTATTGAAGTGAAAAAAATTAAATAAACTTCCGTTAATAGGTTATCTGCAGCACTGAATTTTGGTCACTCGTGTAACTGTTTTTCGATATAACTTACTGCCTCATTCATTTTTTCCTGTAACGGACGAAGGCAGAAATGAGAAAAATTTAATAAATATTTGTGTTCCTTTCTTTTTTGCGACTATGCTTACTTAGAGCCGAATGATAGCTGTCGAAAATTACAGTCCAATTCAATAATAAGGCCCCTGAATTTAAATGTTGCAAATTACGGTTTAGCAAGAATATTTGTTAAATAAGAATACGCCGATCATTCATCAGGAATAGTTTTTGTGATCAACGTAAAATTCGAATAACTCTAATGTAAACTATTAACCAAAACTACAAAAGTTATTCAACTAACCCAAATTAGGTCAGTATGTATAGAAAAGATGCTTTGGCACTAGGGTTAATTAAAATTTTCAAAAATTATTATTAGTTGTATCGTAATCTGCCATTGAGCAATCTCCACACTTTGATTCTTTCGTCGTGATTTCACCACTTCAAAAAATCAATCGACCCCCACATTTGATTTCTTTGCGCATTTCTTTGTTTATGTGAGTGTGTAAAATTATGTTTTTTGTTTTATTCGTTTAGTAAAAATATTTTATTATTTACTGCAAAAACTGCTTCCTTATTTGAAAAAAAAAATATTTTTCCTCTCGAAACAAAAATTAAACTAAAATTAACCCAAAAACGACACATAAACAAGGTGTCCTTGAAATATTTATCTGTGTAGTAGTGCGAGAATCACTGGAATCAAAAAAAACTGTTGCTGAAAAAGAAAGAAAAATTTCCCCGCCACAAAAGTAGTTTGTTGTAGAAGGGGAAGGAAACGAGGAAAGAATCAAAGTGGGAACTGCGGATTCATACCATAACAAAAAAATATAACAAATCTTAACAATTATAATGTTCGATCATTTGCCGACAATTAATGTCATCATTGTGCTTCTACAAATTTAAGATTATAGGGTCTTTCATACAAATTTTGACTTATTGGGTCCTTACTTAATGTCAATACTCATGTAAAAACATGTGCTAATGTGGACTAAATGTACCAAACTCCATTACTTAAACGCAACCTGCACTAAGAAAATTATATACAAAAAAAATATACAACTTTTCTTTTGAGCCATTGTCACTTGAGTTATTTTACATACTCATAAGCACATGATTTGTTCCAACATTTTGTAATCTACTTAAGTATCATATTTGGGTTTTTATCTTACACTTTCCAATTGCTAGAGAAAAATTATAATTTTTGTACAAAAATATTTATTAGCAATAACATCCGCAAGCTCCATACAATAAAATAAAATTTCGCTATAGAAATGTTGCAATTCTTAACCAATATGGTGTCCCGTTTTCTTCGTCTAGTGTACATTAAAATTGTGATCCTACTCATTTTGCGGGAATATGGCATATCTAGACACATCACTAACTTACAAGGTTGAATGCAGCACGTAGCTCCATCTCTTATTTGTTATCAGCTTAAATAAAATATTTTTTTACCGGTTGCACCATAGACTTCGTATTCTTAACATCAGGCTATGGGCTAGGCGGAATTATTCCGAGTTGAGATGATGTGAAAAAAAAAAAAATTTTGTTTGAATAAAGATTTTTTCCACCTCATTGACGATATCTACTTTAAAGATCTCATTAAGTTCCTATTTATGTGTATATATTCAACCAAATTTTATGTCTTTCAAAGCAAACTAGGATCAGTATGGGGCGGCCCTTCACTCCTCACTTTCCCAGTTATTACCCCTAGTTCAATTCGCCGCCTGCCTACAAATTTCATTACCCTTAGTTCAATTCGCCTTCTGTCATTACCTCCCAGTGATAGCTCCTGCTCTAAACATTATCCCTTCCAATCACTTCTAGCCATTTACTTCACACATATCAAATCTAATCTAATTTGTCCTACATTTTCATTCAAAACTTGTTAATTTACTAGGAGCATTTTTCGATACTTTATTAGTCCTGTGCTCCCATCTATTGAGCATTTTAAAAAAGCATGAGGTCTAAGTAAAAGTTACTAGATAACGCTCCAATAGTCTTACATCTAGAGGAATATTTTATTACTAGAACCAAAGGTACTCAAATTATTAATAATATTGTTTAGGTTATAAAAACTACATATTTGAACATAGATCGACTAAATGTTATAAAACGAATTAAATGACACAAATGGTTCGAGAGAATTCCGGATAAAATAAATTTGCCACCTGTGACTCGCATATGAATTGACACTAATTTTTGTGGAGTCGAAAAGGCGAACATGGAAAAATAGCATGATTGTCACTTTTAATTTCCTAATGTTGTATTTATAGTAACACAGAGATCATACATTACATCAAGTGGTGACAGCTAGCGGCAAATATTTAATTTCTACAGTACTCAATTCGTGCTTCAATTCGTTTTTTATTTATAAAATTTCGAAACGAGACGGCCTATAGTAACTTGAAATCTTAAGCTTTTCCGAAAATCGCAACAGATGTTACAGCCAGTTTCTGTGGTTGCGCTATATTTCAAAAGGTTAGAGGCTACATCATTAGGGACCTTCAATATATGGGACGATCATCTTTCTGACGCTGGTGTCAAATTATTATTTTATTATGGAATATATACTTCTCGCTTATCATTGTAATAGTCTTGAAGGAAATCAAAAATTCAGCTAAAGCACCTTAGCTCTCGAAACTACAGGTATGACGCTGGTAGCGGTTAATTTTTTTCGATTCTGATATCATTACGTGATTTAACAATTGAAAGGTTTTTAACTAAGCAACAAATTTGTTATCAATGCTTTATTAGCCTATCATTGAATAGGTATAGAAGAACGCCACAAATTTTGTCTAAAGCAAATTAATACTCAAAGTTATCGTTGACGGGATGGTAGCTGGTTTAATTTTTTGTAATTCCCATATACTTTCATGGGACATATCGTTTGAAAGGTCTTGTACCATGCATCAATTTTGTTATTAGAACTTTAGTTCACAAATCTACCGTTTTGGCGCTAAATTATTAGTTTAGTGCTACGATGTCGTCTATTGATTTTAATGCCATCATTTCCGCGTGGATTGGTGACTTGGACGACGGTAGTAATTCAGCGTAAATTGATTCATTAAGGGGACATATCACCTTCAAAATTGAAAAAAAAAAGTTTTTTAAAGATTTTTTTTTATTGGAATGAAAAGAGATATCTTTTAATGGAACTTTCCATTGACATTTTATTTAACTGAAAGTAAACAAAAAAATTTTTTTTTTGGTTTTTTTTGCCCAATGTCTTCTGCTACAAGGGTTTTCCAAAAACACTGAAAATTCGCGGCGTGCATCATAACTACTCTCAGAAACGTCTAAAAAACAGGGTTTTATTCAGCTTTAAATCGCCCTTGGAATGAACTAAAAAAAAAATTGGTTGGAAAATAAAAAAATGGCGACATTTTTTCGAAAAAATTTCGAATTTTTCTTTTTTTGTCCCCCCCAATTAGTTGTAACTCAAAAAATTGAAAGCCGATTATTCCTTTCGTAGTTTATTCTGAGCAGAAATAAAGGGTGATTTTTTTGTGGTTAGGATTTTCATGCATTAGTATTTGACAGATCACGCGGGATTTCAGACAAGGTGT
Organism: Nephrotoma appendiculata; assembly: GCA_947310385.1. Taxonomy (NCBI): domain Eukaryota; kingdom Metazoa; phylum Arthropoda; class Insecta; order Diptera; family Tipulidae; genus Nephrotoma; species Nephrotoma appendiculata. The sequence continues at coordinate 334,933,678 of OX371223.1, forward strand.
CAAAGAGAAAGATGCTCAGTATGCTTTGACATTTCATAATGAATAGACTTACTAACGAGCAACGCTTGCAAATAATTGAATTATATTACAAAAATCAGTGTTCGGTTCGAAAAGTGTTTCGCGATTTACGTCCGATTTATGGTCTACATAATCGACCAAGTGAGCAAACAATTAATGCGATTGTGACCAAGTTTCGCACTCAGTTTACTTTATTGGACATTAAACCAACCACACGAATGCGTACAGTGCGTACAGAAGAGAATATTGCGTCTGTTTCTGAGAGTGTTGCTGAAGACCGTGAAATGTCGATTCGTCGCCGTTCGCAGCAATTGGGTTTGTGTTATTCGACGACATGGAAGATTTTACGCAAAGATCTTGGTGTAAAACCGTATAAAATACAGCTCCTGCAAGAACTGAAGCCGAACGATCTGCCACAACGTCGAATTTTCAGTGAATGGGCCCTAGAAAAGTTGGCAGAAAATCCGCTTTTTTATCGACAAATTTTGTTCAGCGATGAGGCTCATTTCTGGTTGAATGGCTACGTAAATAAGCAAAATTGCCGCATTTGGAGTGAAGAGCAACCAGAAGCCGTTCAAGAACTGCCCATGCATCCCGAAAAATGCACTGTTTGGTGTGGTTTGTACGCTGGTGGAATCATTGGACCGTATTTTTTCAAAGATGCTGTTGGACGCAACGTTACGGTGAATGGCGATCGCTATCGTTCGATGCTAACAAACTTTTTGTTGCCAAAAATGGAAGAACTGAACTTAGTTGACATGTGGTTTCAACAAGATGGCGCTACATGCCACACAGCTCGCGATTCTATGGCCATTTTGAGGGAAAACTTCGGAGAACAATTCATCTCAAGAAATGGCCCGGTAAGTTGGCCACCAAGATCATGCGATTTGACGCCTTTAGACTATTTTTTGTGAGGCTACGTCAAGTCTAAAGTCTACAGAAATAAGCCAGCAACTATTCCAGTTTTGGAAGACAACATTTCCGAAGAAATTCGGGCTATTCCGGCCGAAATGCTCGAAAAAGTTGCCCAAAATTGGACTTTCCGAATGGACCACCTAAGACGCAGCCGCGGTCAACATTTAAATGAAATTATCTTCAAAAAGTAAATGTCATGGACCAATCTAACGTTTCAAATAAAGAACCGATGAGATTTTGCAAATTTTATGCGTTTTTTTTTAAAAAAAGTTCTCAAGCTCTTAAAAAATCACCCGTTATATGTAGATCAACGTGTTAAAATTTTAGAACGATTGGATAAGTAGTTTTTTCTCAAACTTGCACGCCAACTTGAAAAACATCATTTCGAGATAATCGCGTTTAAAGTTCGCCATTTCGAGATAACCGCGTATAAAAACGACTTTGGCACGCTTCGCAATAAATAAAATAATTTTTTTTGAGATTTTCATGTTTATATCATTAAAATCATGTTTTTAAACGTTCATTCTAGAGAGACATATTCTATAATAAAAAAAATTTAGATTTTTTGAAAATTTGAAGGTGCTATGTCGCCTTAAAGATTAAGAGTTTGATCACTTTTATACAATTTAGTGACATCTGGATTTAAGTAGTGGCATTAGAAATAGTTTTATAGCAGTTTAATGGTATTGCAGATCGCAGCAGATTTTAAATACGAGTGCGTTAGTGTTTGGAGAGATTTGGTTAAGATGCGGGCAAATTATAAGAACCATCAAATTGAAAATTGTGGTGTGATTAAAAATAATTGTAAATGGTATTAAATGGACAAATAAATAATTGTGGAAATTATTTGTGGTTGTGTTTTAGTGTAGTGGGAATATTTCTGGTATTTTCGGTAAATTCCAATCGATAAAATCGACAAAGCCATGGAATGGGTGCTATTAGTCATGATGAGCCATTGGGGTTTGTGGAATCCTGAAGTGGCGAGGAGACAGCACATAAGAAGAATCAGTGAGCCAGCTCAAACATGATGAAGAATTCATCCGGGATCGGTATTGCCATAGTTCAAGAAGAGAGAATAAAACTTTAGGATTTTTGAAGCTGTACCATATACAAAATCGATGTCTCATAGTGAATCAGTGTTGGTCAGCGGGAGTAGCTAGAGGCTGTATTCATGGTGAGATATAGTAACGGCGGGTCACCTGGTATTGGTGGTTTCTTTGATTTTCACGCAGTGATTGTTTATGTACCGGAGGATGACAGAAAACTGTGGAAAGTGAAAAGGCCAGAGGTAATAAGGTGCAGCAATTGTGGCAATTTTCATTTGGACGGGACAAAGTGCCATAACTTGAACGACTGAGATAAAGGATTTTGGGAGCGTACATTTTAAGATCGGATAAAGCTCCGTTGAATGGTACATTGAAATTCGATTGGTCTGTGGGTGGAAAGGTGGCTTGTGCGGAAGTTGCATAAATGGTTGGCGTTATACGGTCTAAACTACAGAGGCGGTAGTTTGGGTTCAGTTTACAACGAACCGGTTTAATTAATGTCGCGATCTCGTCTATTGATTTGGGTAACAATTATTCCGCGTGGATTGGTCACTTGAGCGAGTCAGTAATTTAGCGTAGATTAGTTAATTAACGCTTAAAGCTCAGTATATACCTGCGGGAGTTAGTGCGGCTCAAACACTGGTATCGCACAGAATGTATTAAAACAACAACAAAGTTAAACATATTTCAACTCGAGTGTGGAACTACTGAGCTTAAGAGTTTAACAACATTTATACAATTTAGTGACATCTATGTTTATGTAGTAGTATTAGAAGTAGTTTTGACAGCACTTTAATGATATCGCAGATTGGTTACGATTGTTCGCGGACCAGCGAAATTGTTCAGCGTGGTTTATAAATACGATTGCGATGAACACAATGAAAGAGTCTTAATTTTGTCTTTGGAGAGTCTTGGTTAAGATGCGGTTCGCAATGGAAAAAAAGTTAACGGTGTGGAGGTGAATAGATGAAGGGTAGAATAAATGTGAAGTCAGTGAGGGTAACATCAAATAATAAAAGTAAATCTTATAAAAACGGGCATAACTGCCAAAATAATAAATTTTCTGGATGCCTTAAACTGGAACCGTTAATGCGAACACACAACACTGTATACAAGTTATACAAGTCAAGCTAAACACATACCTGCGGATTCGTGAAATGTATACCATGGTATTTGTAACGCACTCACTCTCGCATGTATGTACTGAGCTTCTATTTACAGGTTGCTCGTACAAATAGAGAAGTTCAGATTGAGAGACGGATAAACCGTCTTTAAATTTTGTATACGTTTTTGATCTTCACTCTATAACGCAGCAATTTTTAAATGAAATTTCGGTCTGTTTTCCAGACTTCTTACTTTACACAGTAAAAAAATCTCCAGTTATAATTAACTAGACAACATAAAGTTTTGCTAATAAGCAGATATGTTAGTCAGATTTCAAGGTGATGTATCTGTAAGTGTAGTTATATAAACTAGGATTCCTCTAGTTAGAGTAGCTGAATAAGCAGAAATTTTAGCTAGATTTTAAGTGGACCAATCTGCATGTCCCGATATTTTAAACAAAATTTTAACTATAAATTCGAAATTTCCGCTGGTTACTCCGTAGGTCTAACTAATCCAAACTTAATTATTATCGCTGTAGAATCATGAGTAATAATTAGATAAACAGTTAGATTATCAGATTTATTGAAATTCTCGTTTTTCTCCTCAAAATGTATAACTAGATTATCCAGTTTGTAATTCTTAACTGGATTATTAACTGGAAATTCTAGCAATCCGGATCTAGTTAAAATTTAGTGAAAAATAACACTGTGTAACTGCTAGGGCTACGTACCCTGGATTTGGGGATAGCGGGTTGTTTTCCCGAATTTCAAAATCCCGAATTTCAAAATCCCGACTTTCAAAATCCCGACTTTCAAAATCTCGATTTTCATAATCCCGATTTTTAAAATCCCGATTTTCAAAAGCCAGATTTAAAAAAAAGTTGAATTCGGGCGCACGCGGGCGCCCGAATTCATATTTTTTTTTTAAATCAGGTTTCTTAATAAAAATCGGTTCTTAATAAAAGTGAAGGTAAAAAAACAAAATTTAATATTTAATATTTTTAAAAAAATCCCGAGTTTGGTCGGGATTTTTAAAGTTTCAGCAAAGTCGGGATTTTGAAAATCGGGATTTTAAAAGTCGAGATTTGGAAAATCGGAATTTTGAAAATCAAAATTTCGATAGTCGGGGTTTTAAAATTCGGGATTTTGAAAATTGGGATTTTTTTATCGGGATTTTGATAATTCAGGATTTTGTGATTCGGGAATTTGAGCCGATCCTCCCGGGGTAGCATTTGTGGTATACCTATTGGTTCAAAATTCAGTTGCTATATATTGATAACTTTCTTGCCGCACTACACTAGATATAACTGTGCTTGACACCGACTAAATGGCACAGTGGTTAAAGCTTTGGAGTTTGGATCAGGAGGTAGCGGATTCGAATCCGGATTGGGGCAGGACGCAAAGAGAATTTCCATTTACAGATTACGATCTGTAATGAAATGGAACTCAAGGTCCGACCTATCTTCCATGCCCAGTATAGGCTAGTGGTAAAAATCGTATACATATAGCCGTACGTCCTAATTAGTAGGCAACGGCGTGGACGGATATAGCAAACCGCGAAAGAGTTGGAAGAGCCTTGGCCCCAGTTTGAGCGTTGAAGCGTAAAATTCCCATGATACTTCGTGCGATATTATGCACTTTAATATTCTTTTAGGCATAAAGTCCCACGAATACTAATTATCGCCTTACTAATAATTAAATCATCGAATTCCAAGCATAATTTTCCAATCAAATTCTTATTACCGTAACCATGGATACTGCATCTATTTGAATCAAATTGTGTCGGCATCTTATGTTTCATCTTAACAATAAATTTGTTTTTTGATAGCTTAAGGTGTGAAGTATAATCAAAAACTAATAAAATTGTAGCACCTGAATTAGAAATTAACACCTTCACCAAGAATTTTTTTTTAGCTAAAGAGCATCTCTAGCTCGATGTACGTATGTTGACAGTACCAATTTAAGACTAAGTGCAAGAAGAATATCCCAAATAAATTACAAAATTCATTATCACTTCCACATATAGCTAAACCCAAAATTCCCAGAATTCGGTCCTTGCCAAAAAATAAAAATTACTTTCTAAACAAAAGATGATAAATCAGAGTATTAGAAAAAAAAGCAACGCAACAACAAAATAAAGATTACAGACAAAACAATGCGAACGAAATGGGTATCTCGAGACAGGCCACAAAAAAAAACCTTTTTTTGAATATATTTGCTAGGCATGTATGTGTGGTAATATAAGAAATGTGCCCGGGATAAATAGGATTGGTTTTCAATTTCGTCTCTTTATTTTCTTAAGAAACAATTTTTATGTTGACAAATGATTGATGTTGTTTTTGGAAGGATGCTAGCAACATTTTTACCAAAAGTTGCCATTTTAATATTTAATAATACGCTAGAGAGATTATTTCACTTCCTTATATGTATAAGACGTTACGCATGTACATCAAAAATGGGTTCGATTGTTTCAGATTGATTGGATTCTACATCACAACCCAAACATCGTATAACCAACCATCGTTTACGAACGATGAAGAACACTTGTGTGTACGTTATAAAATAAATAAATAAAAAATAAATCAAAGATGAAGACGAAGAAATATAAAAGATACTTAATTATCGTCTTGTCCTCTTAACATTTTTTTTTTATCTAAAAATATTGACCTTTTTCTTCTTACTTTATTTATGGGTATATATCTAAAATTTTCTTTTGTCTATCCAGCTTTAAAAAAAATAATATTTTACCTGAAACACGGTGTAAATGAGTCTCGTATATAACACACACTTCAGATCTTCAGCCAAGAGCTCTAGATTTACGTTAAACGAATAAATCTTAAGATGTTACGAAATTTTTTTAAAACGAGGGGGTTCGAATTTAATTCCGATATATATTCGAATTTACATATCCATAAAGTCTATTGAACTTGCACACAATTTTATCAAATTAGCATATATGCGATTTAGATCTAATCAATTCGTAATGCCTTATTGGTATTTTTGATAATGTTGCAAAATTAACTTTCCACTTTCGTAAGTTAATTACCGATTTATGCAAGACGCTTATTTATTCGGAACAGAAAATATTATTTAGAATATTACAAATATATTGAATTACATTAAAAGGTGTTAGTGTATCCCACGCTAAATAAAATGAGTCACCGAAGACGTGATCTAATCGATTCGAGTAGACATTTGGTCTATTGTGTCTACTGCACTTAAAGAGCTCGTGACTTATGACAGCGATAATCTAATGCTGTAATGTGGTACTACTGAATTTTATTTTGCGGAAATAACTTTCTCCTGCATATAACGAATCGGCGAGTCGCGCGATAAAATTACCGATAATCGATTTTGTGCGGTGCAAATTTCAGAAGATAATTTTATATGTTGAACTTAAAATGTGTGTGGGAAGGATGTTCTTTGAAATTATAATAAAACGATTTAAATGCGCAAAAATTTTATAAAATTTTATTTAAGTATGTGCGAAGTCTAAAAGTATTGAGCACGAATCGAATCTTGCATTTCGGCTGGTTTAATCAAGACTTCCTATTAGCATGCAGAAAAGTTTTAATACCCCACCGCAATGTTTTGCAGCTGACATGAAATACAATTTTCGCTGGTCTCCAAAATTAAGCAGATAAATATTCCATGAAAAGTTAGTTTGTAGAATTTCGTAAAATTTTAACGCACATTCTAAATATTCGAAATTAACTAAATTTTCATTCGCTATTTTTATAAACACTTGATACATAGTGCAACAACAAATACAAATAATTTATGAAACGTCCAAAATTTTGCTTATTATAATCGTACATGCAGAGAAAAACGCAGTGAAAAATGTGTAGAGTTGAACAGAGACATCTATATTATAATACGAAACATACCAATTTCACTAGCTAAACTGTGTACCGCAAAATACAATTTAGCAGCGGAATTTCGTTTTCGCCTGTGTCATTTTTGTATGAAAAATTTGATTTCACGTCAAGGTCGGTATCCAGCTCGCGGTAAGATAAATTTTACATACAAATTTGACGTAAAATTTAGCTAGCGAAATAACAAAAAAATATTTAGCTCGCGATTTCGCAGATGCGGTACGCAGGTGACGCGAAAAGTTTGTGGTTATCTCATTCACATATAGACTGCGCTAGTGAAAACTCTATAAACGTTTTTGCAGCAATGTATCTGCCTAGAACGATAAAATTGAGATAAATTTTGACAGCACAACGCGAAAACTATTTTTTTTTTAATGGATGAACTAAATAATTCTATAGATTATGAAAGTTTCGAATATCAAAAAGAATACTTGATTGACTACGATGAAGTGGATACAGAAAACTTAGAAAGTAGAAATAAAAGAAACGTCAAAATTTATCTCTACATAAACTTTTTAACATACTAATTGTAATTTAACATACTCTGTAATTTAGCAGAGACTTGTTTAGACCGCGTTAAAGTTTATCTTAGCGTGAGCTGGATACCTAGCTTCAGCTGTGTACTAGACATTATGGACTAAAATTCACGAAAAAATCTTTTTTCCATCTTAGAAACCAAATTTGATCGAATCCGATTTGATATATTCGAAATGGCAAAATTCAAGCTGAATCCCATTTTTAAAAATCTATTTTGATTTGAATTTGAGCATAAGACCAGATTCAGTAATTATATTTAATGCTGCGGACGAGTAGTTGAGTAAATCATTTAATCAGATTGAAATTTATCCAAGCTTATCTAAAACCAGAACAACAACAAATTTAGAATTCTTAAAATGTAAACATTTACACAAAATTCTCTTATAAAATTTCTACGAGTGCGAGGCACAATATTTTTTAAACAATATGCATCCTGTAATCAAAAGACTGGTTCTTTTTACTCGAAGCGGTATTAATGGTTGAAGGACATAATTGTTAGATTTAGCTGATGGTAAACAATAAAGATCATACAGAACAGCCTAATCCTGGACACTTTCAATTCTATCCGAGAGTGCAAGCTTAAAACATATTTAAGCGTTGCTAGGACAAAGATGAAATGTGACCAAGTGAAAAACCATGCTGAGCAGGAAAAATAAATCATTTCAGATGATAATTAAAAATTGTGTATATTCTTCCGCCAAAAACAGGATATTTAAGTGAGATCTTCCCAAGTTCCGGGAAAACAAAACTGCGAAGACTTTTAAATGAAAGTCAGAGAATGAGCCAGACTTAGGGCACAGTTTTTGATATCGGATATCATCATGTCTTAAACCCTTATTCATATCAACGCTCATTAAACATGAAAAACCTCAAATTTCATCCGCGCTAAACCTCATTAAATTCAATTAATGATCAACGATAGATTAACTAGGAACATAAACAGCAGCTACTATCACAGAGCAATAGGCAGCTTACATATGAACAGCATTTCATTAGGCCAGAAGCACTAAACAACAACAACAATCAGAACAATGCCTTAGCTAAAGAGCTAAATCGGCATTTTTTTAGAAACTAGCTAGAAAAATTTATGTCAAAAAAGGTTCGTCGCTTAATTGCGGGAATTTCAATAATTCGACACGAAAATCTTTTCCAATTTTTAATTTATATAAACACGATTCTGAGCTTAGTATTTTTTAGATTTAGTACACTTCTACCTGAATATGTCCACCTCATTAAAATTAATATTTAACAGTGTGACGCATAACTATGTTATTTGTAAGTTACTGACACTCCTTCAGATCTAATACTTTGGAAAGTACTATTATTGAATTGGAAAATTTATTGTTAATCTTATGGAACCCCCTACCAGGCCTTTTGGGTAATTATGTAGCTTCCTATATCTTACAAACACTCTGGATTTAAGCAGATCGAAAAAACAACTGATATTGATGACTGAAAGATAATTAGAATGGCCCTGGGATGCACCTACGGCCTATATAAAAAACATTTTTTAATAGCATGCAACATCCTGCTAGACCTGTAAGCAACTGGGCAATATCACTGATGTTGCTGTAGCTTGGAAATCCTTAGAATAATTTTGACCTTTCCTCAATTTGAAATTTTATTTGTTTTATTATCTTGGTAGATCCATCAAAAAATCTTGAAACTTCATAAGGATTTATGCAATCCAAGAAATGCACTAAAGTTTATGTTAATTGCCTGCAAAATACTTCAAATGCTCGTTTCCCACGCGCGATTTTTGCAAAATGACCATAACCATGGCATTCATAACACTTGGCTATAAGTCGGTACGAATCCTGAAATCTGAATTTTCGACACAACGGAATTCATCAAATTATTTTGGGAGGTGGTTTTGTAAAAGTTGAATGATCCTTGAAAGAATCTGTGCTGATGAACGTTAAAACAATATTCGGTGTGCGATTAAACTAAATCGTTAACCACCGATTCGAACAGCTTAGAAAACGCGGATGAAATCGCGAAACCGCAATTGTTAGTTACGACGTATACGGATTCGTTTTAACAAATTGCCGTTAGATATTTTTCAAGACCGGGTGTTTTTGTTTACAGTTTTCTCCACATCACGCTAAAAAAGGTTCCAAAACTTTAGATTTTGACACATAAGCCATCTTCAATTTCGTTTGCAAAGGACTCGCTTTGGCTAAGTTCTTTTGTGAAACATCGGTAATTTTAGACATATAATTTGACAGTTTTCAATTTGGGGATGATTTAAAAATATCTAGACCGAGCTGCCGATATCCGTATTTATATGTAGTCCAAATCAATCAGCAACCGAATCATTGAATCTTAGTCTGTGTATGAATAATATGCAAACAGTATTTATTATTAATGTACTCAAAAATTTTAAGATTGGCTATAAGTGTAAAAGATCACGGCCAAATATCTGACAAGGCAATTATAATAGACATATAGTCGCATATAAAGCCGGAGCAATCAATACATATTAGATGGAATAAAAGCATTCATAAATGACAAAATTCATGTTCGTGTTCTCCCTAAATCTCTCTATCTCTCTCTTTTTCTCCCTCTCTTTCTCCCTCTCTTTTTCTCCTCTGTCTCGCTCCCTCTTCTCTCTCTCTCTCTCTCTCTCTCTCTCTGTGACACCCCATGAAGGGAATTTTCCCGCCTCCACAGTTTTTCTTCATCCTTCTCTGTTTACCTCTTCCGCGCCAGCGAAGTGTCGCTCTTTCCTTGCGATGTACAACACCCATGGAGGGATTAAACCGCATGCGCTGTTGACCGCCATCCTTCCATGATCCATAATATCACAATACTCGAGGAGCTGTTTCATTTAAAAATAAATTTGAATTCTACGTTGACTGTCAACTTCAGTCGGAGGTTGTCAAGGTTCAGCGATAGCTGTTTAATTCTCAAAATTGGATATCAATTCGATAATATTTTGATCGATTCGAAATTTCTAAATTTTTCGACGCATTTCAAGTTGTCTCTAGTCGTTAAATGTCGTTAAAACTATCGTTACTACTGCTTCGTTCATACAAAGTAACAAATTCTGCGAAAAACAGTCAACCTCAACAAAACGATATACTTACTAGGAGTCATACTTCTGAATACGATACGAAAGCGAGAGACCTGCTTAGATTCGTATTTACCCGTTATCGATAGTTATTCCATTAAACTGGCAGTTATCTTTCAAGTTTTTTTAATTACTATTTCACCGTCTAAATGTACTTGCGGCCAAAATTCTTTATTAGATATAACATTGAGAGATCAAGAAGTGCTCTAATTTTAAGGAACATGAAGCTGCACTCTAGCTAGGCTGCACTCTCATGGCAACGGTAAGAACTGAGAATCATAACAATTTTAAAAAGTGTTAAATTGAATCCGTACTTCTTCTACTTATATGCGGGAACGTAATTCTGGAGTTGGTGTGGCTGGTTGGCCATGAAGAATGTTACAATTACAATTCTATTGTCATCTTGAGTTTTTACCAAATCCGTTTTTTGGTTACTTTTTTCTTGCTGGTACTTAAGTCGTCGTAACTATGAGAAACCAAGGTATTCGGATGACTTTGGCGGGATTTTTCAGGAGCTTGCTGCACAGCGTCTATTACATTCCGTGCAACAAGTGATTTTTGAGCGTACACTCTGCCCAATAATTTTATAATCTGGTCTAATAGTGCACCGTTTGATGTTAAACTGACAACATTGAAATGTTTCCAGTTACTGAGACCCAATATTGCCCAGCTCGACCAATCGTGAATTGGTAAACTCTTAATATTACCGAACAAAGTCCAATTTGGTTTCTGCCCTACTTTGCGGTACATTGTCTTGAACAATAGAAAAGAGATCTTGTTTATCGATAGCAGGCAAAAAAGACGATCGATTTTTGATCGTAAATGCTTCAATATTTTTAAATTATCATCACTATTCTTCATTATAAATTTATAAAATTGTATGATTAAAGCTCAATTGTATATTTTGTGTACTCTGACAAAAATAAAATATTAAAGTAAAAATATTTAGTGAAAGTATTTATTTTTGCGTTACAACTTGTACAACGTTCTGCCTTTCCTATACTAAAGGGTTATCCAATTCAAGCTTGATAAAGTAAACTTAAAAAAAACACACAAAATATTCGGAATGTATTGTAATTTTTATTTCATTTTACAGATTGATCCTTGCCATTTTTAGTTAAACAAGATATCATTCAAATGTCCTCCACGGGACTTCTTACAGGCCTTGATTCTTTTGAGGTAATTTTCAATGACTTTTCGGCACATTTCGGGCGGTATCTCGGCCATTACCTTACGAATATTAGTTTTCAATTCGTCAAGAGTTTGAGGATTGTTTGCGTAAACACGATCTTTCGCGTAGCCCCACAAAAAGAAATCCAAAGGCGTTAAATCACAGATTTCTCTTGCAAAAGATCTCGATTTGCTCGTGTTACGTGACTGGTTGCTCCATCCTGCTGGAACCACATATCGTCAAGATCATAATCTTCGATTTTCGTAAAAAAATAATCGGTTAACATGCGGCCATAGCGCTCAGAATTGACGGTAACGGTTCGTCCATGGTTGTTCTCAAAAAAAATACGGCCCAATCACACCACCAGACCACAATGCGCACCAAACAGTGACTTTTTCCGGGTGTAATGGCTGCTCTACAATCAATTGTGGATTTTCTGAGCCCCAAATTCTACAGTTTTGCTTATTAACGTATCCACCAAGCGAAAAATGAGCTTCATCACTGAAGAAAATTTTGTTCGAAAAATCAGCATCGACGGCCTGTTTTTCCAACACCATGCTCCATATTCTTAAATGCTCCATATTCTTAAATGGCAGAATGTCAACTAAATAAATGACAGCGTACTTGACGTTTATCTTTGACAGATGTCGGTATACAGATTTCTACTTTATCAACCTCGAATTGGATAACCCTGTAGAAACGTTGATAGCAACGTTGATCTATCTTAATAAATCACTGAAATCGCTCAGAATATCGCTTAACAAATCCACTTGAATACCTTGACACCTTATCACTAACAACTTTATTGATTTCTTTATTTTAAAACGGCAAACGATAAGAGAATATTATTTATATTAAAAATTGTGCAGGGTCGAGGGAAACGTTTAGTGGTGGCCTTGAATGACCTTGAAATAAATTCAATTATTTTTCGTTCCACTAAGCAAATTTTTAATTTAGGTATTGCCAAAATTGCATAAAAATAGAATTCGAAAAGAGGAAACAAGTGATTAGTAAATATTCAAATTGTTTGCCATTTAATTCTAAACATTTTTGTATAATGGTTTTGAAAATTAATGTGGACTGCCCCCAATTTTAAATTCTTTTTTTGAGATATTCTACTCTAATAGGGCGATCAAAATCTTTATATTTACCCCATAAACAAAAATCAATACAAGTCCACACCTCTTCCAATCCATTTATCTGGAAACATTAAAATAAATTCCCAAGAAGCTTTTCCAAAATGAGGAGATTTACCAGCCAACTAAAGCCACACATTTCTTTGAGAATGTGAGAAATGTTCCATTAAATATTCCACAAGTTTCCACAAAGTGTTCCATCAAAGAAAAATCAAACATCAAACTCCGCCAATATGGAGTCATGTCACCCCAATAATGTAAGTTATGTCTGTCCACTTTACCGTCACTTTTTAATGTAGCTTCAAAACATGTTGAACAAAGTTTGAAAGTGATTCAATTCGAGCTCTGGCCGTCAATGACACAATTCTATTATTCATTAAACCATTTGCTGATAATTCCTGCAGCAATGATATGTGGTATGCATGAAACTTGTTTTCTCTCAAAACGCAAAACTGTTTTGTTCAAAATATTCCAGTATCTCCTGAAATATTTCGATTTGATGTTTGTAGGTCATGTGGTACTTTACGCCAGCACATTTATAACAATTTTCTCTTAAGACGGTGTCTCGTTGGATTTGATTCGCGTAGTGAGAAGCTTATTGTCTAACGAGTATATACACCTCTTCCAAAGTGTCGACCATCTCGATACCGTTCAGTGTTGTTCAGTTATCTAATCGCCTTCTGTTCTTTTACCGACAATCGCATATTTGAGATATATGGCCATCAGAATCCTTTATTTGAAAAACTCAAATTGTAAAATTCATCCGGCTGATTGTAAAATTGATCCGTCTTCATAGTCTTTGGAATCCAAAATTGTGTTGAATTAAAAGAATGAAATTCGAAAATTTAAATTATATGCTTGGATTATTCGATCAAAACATAATATCAAATTTTGACGAGAACTTAAGTCCATTCAATATAGAAAATTCGACGACTTTTAATTTGGAATATGTGAATGACTATTTCAGTTGACTAATTAAATTTAACATTTCTTTGAAGTAGCCTTAATTCGAAATCCGATTTCGGTAATACAAAAATGAGAAAACTCATTTATATAAATAAAATTTTATAATAAATAAAATTTTAAGTACAAAATAAAATGATTTACTAAAATTCGAAAAATTGATTTTTTCGATTATGAATATTTATACTGAATAAGCAAACGAAAACTTACAAATTTGAAGAAGTGTAATCTACCTGGGTCAATTTGTTTGTAATAGAGCATGCTGATAGTATATATGCTTGCCGCAAATTTTATGGCAGCACCTTCGTTTCAAGAATAGAATGAGAATGATTCTAATGATTGAGCATCAATAGATTTTAAAATTGTTCCACATTTCATTTCTTAGTTTAAAAGAGTCAGCAATCTTTTAGTATTGTCAAATAAAAAATGTCAAATATTAATCAATAAGACAATTAGAAGAGGGCCACAACCTTTTGGAAATAAGCCAATTTTTCCGAACAGGTGATTTTCTTATTCTAAACGTTTACAGATATTAATGAGCAGTGCTAAGAATTCGAAATAAATGACAAAAAATTCAAGTGAAATTTCCAGGAAAGTTTACTGCCTAAGATACCATCATGTTATTTGACGATGTTTGATAAGTTGATCATTTTCCCAAAAAAAGAAGGGTTAGATAGCTCACCGAAATGTTTTAGTCTAGCCTAGTAAAAACCAGTAAGCTGGTCTTGCATAAATCCGCTCACCTTTCTCAAGGCACGACATCTCAACAACTTGGCCAGGCCTTCAGCGTAGCCGAAATAGCCAATAAAGTCAGATTGCTAATTTTAAGTGAATCCGGTTATTTATTCTTTAATATAAAGTTAGCAGAACTCCGCAGAAAAGAAATTCCAAAATAATATGAAATATTAAATGTTAATTATAAGCTTACTATTTTGGTAGCTTTAGAAAATTTAGTAGAAATCAATTCAAGAAAATAACATGAAATGGACAGATAGACTAACTTTGGGCTACATAAATTGCCTAATAGAAATGTGTAGCCTCCATTCTTTAGATAAAACATTTTAAAGCTAGGAAAACACGAATCGACAAACGGGTTGAAAATTTAAGTAATAATGAAGAGCAAGTTCTATTGACAAACAAATAATAAAAACCCCCATCAAAAAATGTAGGCTCCACTGGCGCGACACACTGTGGCGAAACCTAATTCAAAAATTCACCCTAAATAATAAATATGTACATACATATTATGTATTCGAGTACACCCATACGAGTACCTAAAATTTAATAATACAAATATTCAATATTTCACTAACCGAACTGTAATACGACTTTACACATTCATTCAAATAGAATATTGCATAAAACGAAAAGAAGTAAAGAAAAGTATATTTTCTGTGAATCCCCGAATAATAAAAAAAAAAAAAACCCTTGTGAAAGAGAAAAAAGCAAAAAAAAATACTAAAATTTAAAATTCTGGTTAACTGAGTGTTCCGGTTATAATTGGATGCCAGATAATCGGGCTTTTATTGTAACATGAAAATAAAATCCATTCAAAATTTTCTACTAAAAATGAATATGAAAGAGAAAAGAGAGAGAAAAAGGAAAAAAATCCTAAAAATTAAAATTCCGGTTAACTGATTGTTCCGATTAATTGCATGCCGGATAATCGGCCTTTTACTGTAATATGGAAATTAAATCCATTTGAAATTTTTAACTAATGCTTTCATTAATGAAAATGTACAAAAAACAATTGCAAATTTCAAAATTAATTAAAAACAACTTATGAAAGAGAAAAAAGCAAAAAAATTCTAAAAAATAAAAATTCCGGTTAACTGAGTGTTCCAGTTAATTGGATACCAGATAATCGGGCTTTTACTGTAATATGAAAATAAAATCCATTAAAAATTTTCAACTAATCCTTTCATTAATAAAAGAGTGCAACAAACAATTGCAAATTTCAAAATGAATAAAAAAATGAATATGAAAGAGAAAATAAAGAGAGAAAAGCTAAAAAATTCCTAAAAATTTAAAAATTACTACTGATCCAGTAGGGCACTTTTACATTTTATTTCGATTTTAAATACACATTTTATATCATATGCAAAAAGATCTATGATATGCATTAATAAAGTCAGCCTTTATTATTTCATTTTCATTACAGATTTTCAGTCAACTTTTTTTAATTCAGGGAGCCAATTTTAAAGAGGAATGAAAATTTGAATTAACATAATATTTTATTTGATTTCGTAAATTCGATAATATGGAATATTCTAAATTTAAAAATGTATCCTATATAAATTATTCATTAAATTTGACATCGAAAAATGGTTTTTTCGATTATGAATACACTACAATCTCGAGTTGCATCGGTTCGACTTGCGCCGTTCTTGCGTCGCAAAAATATTTGATACCATCTTTTCAAGTTGCATCCCATATTCGACGCAACTCGGGAGTTTATTCTCTCCTTTTTACCACATATTTTTTCCCCCCGTACACTGTGCTTCTTTGAAGGACTGTTTCACGCTTCAATATAAGTTGTAATAGATTTTGTATTGCTTAGGTATTAAGCGCAGCTGCTTCAACGGTACGAAGTATTTGCAATCGATATGCAGTACAAACTAAAGCATTATCTGAGGTAGCATCAGAGTCGCACTGTAATCAGCAGAAGTTTTCTACTAGTGAAAATCGAATCTCTACTTTCAATTTGGATTGAGCAGCAAACCCAAATGAATATGCCCCTTAGCAAAATGATAATCCAAGCTAAGGCTAAAAATATTTTTGATGTAACTAAACGAAAATGTGTCATTTATTAGTGAAGCCATATATGAAAAGTTTAATGCTAGTGACGGTTGGTTTGCACAATTTAAAACTAGAGCAAATCTGCATAACATTCAATTAAAAAGGGAAGCGGCCAGTGCAGATCATACGGGTGCAAAAGAATTTTTAAATGTCCTCAAAGCTGTCGTCCAAGAAGGTTGTATCGATAAAACAACGCTTCCCGTGCATTGGAGAGCAAACAAGGAAGCATGGGTCACTAGACTTTTGTTTTCCAATTGGGTACAAAATTGCGCTATACCGGCATTCAGGAAATACTGCGTTGACCTAAATTTAAATTTCAAAATATTGGTATTGCTCGACAATGCACCAGGAAGGACCCCCAGCTTACATAGATGATATCATCGAAAATGTTAAATTCTCATTTATGCCCCCAAATACCACTTCCATCGTTCAACCAATGGATCAGGGTGTAATTTCCAAATTCAAATCTTATTATCTAAGAAGGACTTTTACACAGCTATTAAATGCTACCGATACTAATGATTTAACAATAATGAAAACCTTTTGGAAGGAATATATTTAAAGCTGTCAAAAATATTGGTGATTCGTGGGCAGAAGTAAACTCAACGTGTATTAATGGCGTCTGGCGCAGAATTTCGCCTGGATGTGTATTATCTGCATTAGAAGTTGACGAAATTCCACTGGTTCGTAACCATATTGTTAATTTAGCGCAGGAGGCTGACTTATAGAGTATGGATTCAATATGAAGATATACGTATTCCAACTGAGGAGTTAATGGAAATAGCCGATAATTTCACAGAAGATACTGACAATTTATTAGAATTTCATGAAACTAAAACCTTATCAACCAAAGGCCTTGCCAAAGCGATTAAATTAATATCTGATGGACTTGATATTTTTTTAAACAAAGATTCCGATGAAGAACGATGAATTATCAATCAATTTTTTTTTTGATTATGTAAACAAATGTTAACGTTTTGATGATAAAAAATAAATATAGTTTTAGTACAAATTATCGCATTTTTCTATGTTATTTGGTTTTCTCTGAGGACGTTATTCAAAGGACATTAATTGCAGTAACAATACCCAAAAATGTTTGTAAAAGATTAGTCAAAGCTTTTTGACTTGCGTCATTTTGAGTTGCGTCACATTTTCTGGAACGCGTTACCAACGCAACTCGATACTAGTGTATTTATACTGTGTAACTCGACATCGAAAAGTTACATCAAAATAAGGTTAAAATGAGAAACTTCAAAAATTCGGATTAATTTGAATCGACACCAGAAAATTCAGTAATATTTGAAATTTTCCTCAGTACACAATGGACTATTTGTTTAATGAAGCAGAATATCGGAAATTTTATTATTTCAATTATGAAAACATGGGAAATGATGAGAATTGCTGTTTTATGATACACATTGATGCGGATCAGTTCAAATTTTATATGGAACATCTGGGGATCTATTCTTGAAATCGGTGGAAATTTCCGTAATCGGGATACAATTTGCTATGAACATCTTTATATTACTAAAAATTTTCGCCGGCTACTTTAATCATTTTTCAAATTTGTACGCAAGTTTTCTATTATTTATTTACCTACTAAGGCTGTGTCCCAAACACCGACTTATTTGTGGATACCGACTTATTCAAATAAGTCATCTCGCGAGCAGACTTACCGTACGATTCTGGCGTATAGTCACAGAGGTCTTAGAGACTACAATATTTCTCATAACTAAGAGATTTGAACTGTTTTATTTGAAAGTGGTATAAGTCCACTTTTCAAAAAAATTGAGTTAACGGTAATTTTAGGAAAATATTTACACCCTCTCTCCATATTTATAATCATTCATTCAATAGAGTACGGTTGTCTTATAAAATAATCAAAAGAATTTTGGCTATAAAATGTTATCGCAAAAAACCTTTTTTTTGAAAGTGGAATAAGTCCATTCCTAATATGTAATTATAATAGGGTTCAAAAATTCGTTCATTAAAATGAATTATTCACTCTTTAGTGATCGAACAGTGTTATTTGTAATACTGATCAGTAACAATAATGAAAAGCATCAAAAAATATTTTATTTTACTAATCACTTATGAAGAATAATGTAGAAAGAAGTTATATTCACTATTAGATCGATCAATGCAGAAAATAATATAAAAATTTTATCTATTCACTACTACAATGAATGTTCGCTTTATTGATTGTTAAAACAAAAGAGTGTAGTAAACCCTCGATTTCACGGACCCCGATTTAACGGACGCTCGATTTAACGGACCTCGATTTTACGGACAATTTTTTTATTTTCCATTTTTGGTTGTCGATTATGATTGGATTGGGTATGTCGAATGGAAAAGGAACTCTTAAATGATTTGCATGTAAATGAAATTCTGGAATATCGCCATGAAACTCGGTAATTTAAACTTGTTCGGAACTCGATAATAAGCAGGGGGTTTTCTTGAAGCAAGCGGCTAGTGATGCTAACATGTTTCTGGTAAGGCTGGATGCCTTAGCATCTATCATCAGTACGTAACCCACTCATGGGATTAGTGAGTTGAGCGGCAGATCAGCTACTTACTTTCACCAAAAATCACATAATGAACCCTACACAAAGGGCTCGGATAAATTTATATTATTCTTATCAACAACGACCTCGAAAACTGTTCACGCGAACATGGAATATGATGTCTTCTAAGATCATGAGATCTTCAGAACCTTTAGAACCAAGCGAAAATTTACACTTTTGAGGTACTTGTAATACAAGAGCGCATAATCCATATGGCCATATTTCAGAACTTTTTCTAAAAATTATTTGATAAACTCATTTCATCCACAATACCCAATTTCTCTCCTAGAAGGTCATATTCCAGAACTTCTTCCAAAAATCCCATTTCAATCCAACATACCCAATCACATCATAATCGGTTAAGAATTGAACGAGTTCCGTCCCAGATGGTCATATTACGGAACTTCTTCCAAAAACAGTTTATGCATCTCATTTCCATCCTACAAACAAAATCCCTTCATAATCGGTTGAGATAAACGAGTTCTGCCCTAGGTTGCCATATTCCAGAACAAGTGCAACAAGTGATTTTACGGACATTCGGATTTAACGGACTCCCCAATTAGTCCGTTAAATCGAGGTTTTCTGTAGTAAATCCCGTTCGCTCACACAAACAAAAAATCATCAATCCTTTTAATATTTTTATTCACTCACTATTCGTTTATTACTGATTTAATATTTACGTTTAATACTACTTCTCATTTTAATTATTTAATATAATTTTTTTCATTAAAAAATTCATTTCAGTGAAGCATAATAAATTTCTTCTTGTTTTTATTTCTTATAATATGTTATTTTTGAAAGTGGTATAAGTCCATTTGGAGCTAAAAAAAACGTTTATTTTTTAAATATTTTCAATAATTATTTTTTCATAATAAAATTTAAAAGTTGTAAAAGTGTTAAAAACATCACTTGATTGATTAACGTTTGCCCATATTTTTAAATTAA
Source organism: Nephrotoma appendiculata (assembly GCA_947310385.1). Lineage (NCBI taxonomy): Eukaryota > Metazoa > Arthropoda > Insecta > Diptera > Tipulidae > Nephrotoma > Nephrotoma appendiculata. The sequence goes on from OX371223.1 coordinate 334,953,823, forward strand.
TTCAAACGCAAACCCTTAAATATCTCGAAACATGAAAAAATGGACTTATACCACTTTCATAAATAACAGTTCATTTCTCTTACTTAAGACTATTTTGCGATTCTGCACATACTGATCAGTTAAGAGGTTCTCTTAAAAACCTCTTAGCCTAATACCTACCAATTAGGTGGTCTTAAACATCATAAATGCTAGAATTTTTATTATGTTGCACTAAAACTAATAAAAAATTACGATTCTGTAAATAAATAGTTTATTAAATTATATTTTACAATTCACAAAAAGGATTTAGATGTAATATTTTTAGAAGAAAAATTATTCCGACATTGTCATTTCGAGCAGAAGTAAATATTTTGTTGTTGTTTATTTTCGGCAATTTATTAAAAATTTTATACAATACATTCTATAATTTACATTTTGCATTTGTTACAAAAATATGTCGTATTTTATCGTTTATTTAACAATAAAATACAATTTCAATGGCTCGCATTAATAAAAATCACATTTGACAGGTCTCCAAAAATATTTGGAGAGTTTTTAATATAAATTTTAAGAGTATTACTAACAGAATACCAATTAAAATATTCTCTTAAAAACCTATTAACGAAAAACCTCTTTACTGTTAGCCTCTTAATAGTCTTAGGCTGCGGTCCAATTCGTAACTTATTTTGTGAAGACTGACTTATTTGAAAGTATACAATAAGCCTCCTGTCAGCTAGACTTATTGTAAACTTGTTTGACTTTTATGCGAGGCTTGCACCCAAACTGGTAATTCATCAATATAATTCTAACAAGCTTCCAATAAGTCTATTCGACAGGAAGCTTATTGTAGACTTTCAAATAAGTCAGTCTCCACAAAATAAGTCACGAATTGGACCGCAGTCTTAACATCAGAATCGCACGGTTATTTGAATAAGTATGTCTACACAGAAATGTCTCCAAAAATGTGCCTTGACTAAATGTAATCATTTTTTTCAAATCTAGTGGCAACGACCAACATGTCAAGGACATTTTTTCTTCCATATAACAGAAATTACGTTTTGTTTTATTGATATTACGTCACAAATAAGTCGGTATAATGGGCGCTTTCAGGTCCACCAACTGTTGGCAACATGTTAAGCAAAATCAACATGTTGAGTTCTGAACGCGACCAATACATCAAAAAAAATATCCAACACTGTTGAGCTAAATGTCACTTTTTCCATCAGCGAATTAGTGTCGATACATTTAGCCATCATTTATATATTTGACTTTGTTTCAAATTATTTTTAAATAATAAAATCAAAATATATAATTTTATATTTCAATAGTACATATTATTGAAATTTTTAATATAAAATTTATCCAAATCCTACAATATATTATGGAGAATCAGAGTAAGTATAATATTTCGATTATGTATGTGAACATACATAACCTCAAATGTAAGCGCATCTTAATTATATTTTTCCCCCTTTTAGCCTCTTTTAAATGGACGAAAGAATCCACGCAGTTGATAATTGACGAATATAAATCACGAAAAGCTCAATTTAGAGATCCTAAAAAGAAAAAGAAAGAATTATGGTTAGAAATAAAAATGAAATTTCTTGATTTCGGCTATGATATTTCATTAGATTTATTAGACCGTAAATTTCGCAACTTAAAGAAAACATACACCGACATCAAAGACAAAAACAACCGAACGGGCAGTGGTCGGATTAACTGGGAATATTTCGACACTTTTGATAAAATTTTTAGTGACGACCGGGCAATAAATAGTTGCGTAACCATGTCATCTATGGATGAAGATAGATGTGTTGATACAGAAGTTTTGGAGTTGTTTGAAATTTCGGCGAGTTCACCGGGCTTTTCTTCTAGAAAACGAGCTATCAAAGATTATCGCCAAGAACAATTAGAAATAGAACGGGCAAAGTTGGTCAAAATGGATAGACTGATCGATAACATTGAGAAAAATACACAAATTCACGAGGACCGAAATAGGCTATTGCAGCAAATTATCGACCTTCAGAGATTATAAATTAAAATAAACATGACTGATGAAATATTGAAGTGATATGTAATGGAAAAGAAATGTGATTACTTTGGCCTGCAATTATGAATTTTTTTTATAAATACGTGTAGGCGAAATTATTATTTTATTTTTATTTCAAATAAATTTTCTTTATTAAAAAATATACAAAAAGTTTTTTATATGACTAAGTGCATAAAGTTAATAAAAAATTTCTTTTCAAATTTGAAATCGCAATACCATCATTTACGAACTCAACATGATCCGCAGAATCGGTGCCTTCGTATTCGATGAATTCGTCCCCAGGAAAAATGTCATTATCGAGAATAAAATTATGAAGAACACAAGCGGCTGTTATCGTTTCATTAATATGTTGGTGACTAGACATATCAAGATATTTCAACTTGCGGAATTTGCCCTTCAATAACGCGAAAGACCGTTCGACACATGATCGCATTGCACTAATTTTAAAGTTGTAATTTTCTTGTGCTCTGGTAAGGTGGCCATTCTGTTTGAAGGGAGTAACCAAATAAGTGGTATTTGGGTAAGCGGTGTCACCGATTATATGACGAGATTCGTTTAGAAGGGGTTCATCGCTGTCCGTTAATTTGGCATATATCGGACTTTTCTTAAATACACGTGCGTCGTGCATCTTACCTGGGCTGCCAACGTAAATATCTGTGAATTTATAATTATTATCACAAATAGCTAAAACAAAAGAAGATATTTGCAAATTAGGACTACTTGAGAAACTATAGTTTAAATGTATCTTGTTACCTTGAAGGACTATCGAATGAAATGATTTCCTATTATAAAAATCCACAGAATTTCCTGGGGGCTGCTTTATTTGGATGTGCGACCCGTCAATTGCACCTACTACACCAGGAATACCAGTCTGCGCTTTAAACTCCTATAAGAAATAAAACATAACATTTTAAGCAACAATTTTAAATTATAATAACCCTTGCTCACGTTCGAAATTTCTAATTGCTTTGAAGAATTAGGAAACAGAATATAAATTCCTTTTAAATTTGAAATTTCCTTTATTATTTGAACAAACACGAAATGTGCCGTGCTTAAGGCAATGCCGAATCTGTCGCTCGTGGACATGAAGCATTCTTCCTTTGCTAAAAACCATATCGTGAATAATATTTTTTTTTCTATTGGAACTTTACCATTATCACCCAACTTTTCTCGTAAAATGGTATGTAGTTTCTAAAATAAATAAAACTTGTCAATTAAAACCATACTATCACAAGCTTTCAGAGTAGTTTACCTCAAATGTGGATCTCGTCATACGAAAGTGTTTAAAAAAGTCGTCAAAACTGTATTGCGGAATTATAACCTCAAAATAATTTTTGATTCTGATTGGAGGCCCACCGCGCGTTTGTGCCATGTCTGGGGTCTCTAATGCTATTTCACATACTTCCATTATTGATTCTACACAAACATTTTCACTTTCGCTGAATTGCAGGAAGTTCAATAAAAAATTATAATTCATTTTGTGTAGGTGCGTAAAATATAATTTTCAATCATGAAACTTTTTATTAGTAATAAACGAAATGTATTCATACTCACAAGAACTAGTGAAAGAAGTTTAACCAATTATAGAACTATGTAAAACCAAACTAAAAATTTTAGTGATAACAATTACAACACGAAGGAAAATTTTTGTTAAAACAAAAAAAAATTGACAAGTGAACAATTTGTTTCATTCAGGTTACATTTATGATAGCAACATGTATCGCGGTTTTTGATACTGATTAGTATCGTCAACATGTTGGCGGAGCTGAAAGCGCCCAATGAAGTGGAACGACTTGACCGACTTATTCAAGATGGCGTCAAATAAGCAAATAAGTCTGCAATAAGTCGGTGTTTGGGACACAGCCTAAGCGAATAATTCCGTATCGATTTGCCCAGTCGGAATTTTTCCCGTAGTAAGTGGAAAAATTATGTTTCTTAATTTAGAAAAAGATAAGAAATTTAAAAAATTGATTAAAATAGCCGGCGAAAAAGTTTAGTAATATATAGAATTGCATAGCAAATTGTATTCCGATTACGAAATTTTCCACTCATTTCAAGAATAGGGCCCTGATCCAAATTTTATTTTAGATCACAAATTTTGATTCGAAGTAAGCCCCTTGGCCTTATTTCATGAAACATGAACCGAATCGGATCGGATCAAGCACCAAGAAACATAAGAAATGGTATAATTCGGAATAATCTCGAAAGATATCAACTAATTCTGTACATAGACTAAAGTAAACCACGCATGCGTACTTTGCTATTAATTAATTACATCTATTTCGCACGAAATTTCGACTAATTAGTTTCAACTTAATTAAAATAAAAAATGTATTACATAATTAAAAAATATTAATTAACAATGTTTTCTTGTTTCTTTCAGGTATGTAATATGAATGTCATCAATTGCATTTTAACACAATGGGATTAGCTGTACAAAAAACATGTGTAAGAGGTTTAACTGTTTTTTTTATAAATTATTTTACAAAAAATTTGTTGAATACTCTTTGGAGCGTTATAATTTAGTCACGAATATTTTCTATAGATATTCGACGTTATATAGAAATTCCTAGTAATTTCCATTAGAGTAGGTGAATAGAGCGCTTACAAAATATAATATGATATCGTACTATATATGATGGGCATTGTAGGTGGTGTATGAATGTGCATATGTATAGTATATATGAAATGTAACACTTGTTTAGTTATTCTGCGCGAATATGGTGCTTGAATCGATCGTATTCAAAATGATTTTATTATGATTTTTTTGTTAACTCTATTAACACTTTTTAAAGCGTGTAACACCACACAATAACGCAACTATCGTAACGATGGGTTTTGTTCTATAACACAATGTACGGCATTCTCCTTTATATACTACACATTATACAGATGTAGATATAGTCGGTATAGGTAAAAGCACACAGTGCAATAAAAGTAAACAAAAAGGCAGCACAAATAGAAATACATAATAAAAAAATAAAATTCTTCCAGACATGAATAAACATAAATCTGGACAAAAATTTAATTTGAAAGATCTTCATATATCGTATCACACCTTATTATTTTGTGTACGATTGTGTATTCCGTCCATATCTTCTCTCTCACAAGATATACTTTTTTGTGTGTATGCATAATAAATCATAAACACACAGCTAAACATATTTCTATATATGTTATGCTGCTGTTGCTGGTGGTGCTGCTGGCTGTTGCTGCAATCATACCGTACCATACACGATTCAAGAAACCATTTTTCGTTTGGGTTATGTTTCATCGGTAAAAACCCCATATTTGAATTTTGGTTTTGTAATTTATACCATGCCCATAAAAGCGCGGTCCTGTTGTTGTAGTTTGCTCTATTCCACTGTATACAAGCACATATACAAAGAATATTTTGTAAGAAGCCAAATAAGTGTTATAGTGCGGTATAAGAAAATACAAGAAAACGAAAGAAGTTGTTTTTTCTTAGGTTTTGTTGTGAGACTTCAAAATTACATTTATTTATTTTTTGTCTTGGCTCTTGGGTAATACCGTCTTGAAATTATTTTTGTGTTCGATTGGTGGTGTTTTTTTTTTTTTGGTTGTCAGCATATTATTTAGATTCGTAAAAGGGCTGGTAATTTTCGCTTTTGCTAATATTCTTCTTCTGGTTGAATGACTTGTTTCTCGCTATGTAAGGAAATATTCTCTCTTCTTCTGTTTTTGATTTGTTTTTGAGATAGACATTTTCCGTGTGGAATGAGATTAGGCAAGCACATAATATTTATTAAAACGGTGGTTTTAGATCGTGATATAACGGTTTTGGTTGAAATGGAGACAGGAATGCGTCTAAATTTGTCGAGGAGGATCGTATTTATTGTTTCAGTGGTCTGTGACATTTTTAAGACTATATATGTATATCTATAAATCTCTTAATTAATCGGGCCTGTCCAAACCTCGATAATGATACTAATTCACTTGCAGTGACATAGCCTCAAATTTTAAGATACTATTCGTAATTTACAGCGGAATGACATTCCTCCAAAGAAATTCCATATCCAGATAATTTTTCATATTTTTGGTTAACAATCCATGTATAGGATTTTATTTCTAGTACCTGCAATCCACATGGGTATCATCTAGAGCCAAACCGCAGCTCTGTAAATTCTTGGTTGTTCTGAAATGTGTGAGAAAGTTTAAGTGTAATGTCAAAGAACTTTCAAATCGCAGAATTCAAAATTTAACTAATTAATCAAATTGTTCAATAAAGTTAAAATAATAGACGCCAATCGAAAATAAGAGGCACGAGAACTCAGATAGATCAGGGGCCGTATTCTTGAAATCGGTGGAAATTTTCCCTTGCGGAATACAATTTGCTTTGAAATTCTCCATATTATTCGAATTTTTCGCCGGCTACTTTAATCATTTTTTGAATTTCTTTTCTTTTTTAAATATAGAAACATAATTTTCCCCCTATTAAGGGAAAAATTCCGACTGGGTAAATCGGTTCGAAATTATTCCCTTAGTAGTGAGACCAATATTAGCAAACTTGAAAACAAATTTGAAAAAAATTGCCAGCCGCTGAAAATTTCGAATAATATAGAGAGTTTGAAAGCAGATTGTATTCCGATTGTGGAAATTTCCACATTTTTCAAAAATACGGCCCCAGGGCGAAGTGATGAGAACCCGTTAAATTTGGTCTAGATATTTTTTATGAAAATATAAATCTTCCAGTAGATTAGTCATGGTCTTAAAATATTTACTCCACATGCGTTTTTCAAATTTTAACAGTTCAATTCCCCCCAAATCACCGATAACCTCATAATCAATGTTTGTAAGTTGTCTCCAAATAAAATTTGCCATCGATAATTTCTCTTCACCCTGATTATTTTATAGGGACCGAGGTACTTTCCATGTATCCTGAAAGTTAGTTTAATCTCGGTCCTTTTAATTGCAAACAAATCTTTTTGCCGTAACCCAAATCAACGCCTATGGTCTATTAAATATTCAAATTATGGTGTTCAAAAATACCACCCTACTAGCCAGGCTCGGCTCAACATGGCAAACAGACCGTATACAACGCAAGGATCGCTTTAAAGTTTTATTTTGATCTGAAATTTTTCTAGTTCGTGTCCTATATACAATATTCAAAGTTAAGAAACTTTATGTCTCTAACTTTTGGTTCTCAAGTGATTGAAGTCATATGTGGTAGTACTGTTGCTTATAACTTTTTGGTTTCGTGGTACATTTAGAATCTCATCCTTAAATGTGATTCCAATTTACTACTATGAGCGCTCCGCACTCTTGTTTGTTGTTTATTTTTATCTAAAGAGCCGGTTTGAACCTTAATTCGGGGGTGGGATGAAACTCGCGGTAACCTTTGGCGTGAAAAAGGTAATTAACACGAGCGGCTCCGATTATTGTTGGAAGGTACTTGCTGTGGTAATATCGTTTGCGTTGTCAAATATTATTTGCTAAATAAAAATAAATCCTCAGGTAACTGAGATGTACACTTATTTTAGTCTTTCCAATCTGTTCACTCGATCAATCGATCTTTCGGATCGATTTCGTTGTCTTACTGGTCGCAATTGGTTCATATCGTTATTGATTTTTCATTTTACTAAAAATAGAACCATATTCCAGCACTCCTCCAGATCTTAGACACTCGCTCGCTCTTTAGACATCAACGATTCTGCCTAATCCATCCTTAATAGTTGTATTTCAATTTTAGGCCGAGACTCACTAAACAGATTTTCTCTATTCCGTTCCTCCCTGGTTTCGTCTTGCTATGCAGCCTCTTCATACAGTCCTTCAGTCAACTTTGTGTGATATGTGGTTTCTTGCTAACTACAATCTTTAATGTAATAACCTAATATAGTAATAACCCTTCCACTTTCCAGTTATGGTTATTTTTATCGTTTTCTTCATGCTTATTAACTGTCTACCCTAAAGGCTCTAAGAACGCAATTTTGCTATATGTATGTATATCTTAGATTAAGCTCTTTCAAAACTCGTTAGTCTGTGATTCAAAAAGTCTGTGCTGGCAACCCCATTTATTATGTTGTATCGGAGATCGGAACTAAACTTAAAAGTGCTCGAGTAGCTTCACGTTAATTTATCTTCTTTTGATTTAAATGAATTTTTCTCCTCTAATCCGCTTGGGCTTGCTCTTCTTATCGTATTGCATTTAATTTAAAACCCTTCGTGGGCTAATTTGGATTCTTGTTTCGTGCTTATTTCTACCTTAGCCCTACACCTAGCTGTCCATACTTATTGGTTGTATATAAATTGCATTTTTACTCTGCTTGTTTTTCTTCCATTTGGAGCAACACTATACCTTCATCATATCTCTTAGCGATTCTCTTCGGTTGAAAACTCGCGGCTCAGGAACTTATCCCTTGAAATGTAAAATTTAGAGAATTCATAATTAAATCAAAATAGTAATGTTTTTAATTTTTTAAGTTCTAGACATGACTATAACCCTTGATACCCTTGATATTCTATGTAATTTAGTAAGAAAAATATTTTCTTTTTTAAATAATGTTATACGAAGTAAATTCAAAATGATTTATTGAAGGATTACAGTAAGAGAGATCCCCTATCAAAACCCATCCAAATACAAATAATAAACGTAACACAATATCCTTGTCCGAATTAAACGTATTCAATGTAACTAATCTAGTTTTGTTTTCAAAATTCCCCATAAATTCCGTTTGTAACGTGTAAATTCATACAAAATTAGAAATTTGCAATTCATCCAAAAAAGGTTTGATTCAAAAAAATCATTTACTGTGCTACGAGGATTTGTAGGTACTAATGCAAATTTCAATTAAATCGTTTTTTGTATGAATTCAAATTTCCTCATACAAAAATTCATCCAAAAATAATTCAAACAAAAATTATTTTAATGTGTTCCTTTGATCTGCCTCTGCATAGTAGACAAAGCAGTTACTAATATAATAATTATTTGTTTGTCATTGCTACATTTTGTAGTTGTAGTTTTTAAATTTATAATTCTGAATATTTTGAAATTATTTAATTTTGTCCCAATTATGAAAAATTTACAAAACTTTAATAACAATTTTTTGATTCAATTAATGTTAAAATATTTTCAATTTTAACATTTTGAAGCAATATATGTTTTCATAGTTAAAATTTATTATTTTATTTTAATTAGGCTAACAAATTTAAAATTTTCCCATTTTTTATAAATAACTGACTTACATGTAATTTTCAACCGAATTCTCAAAATTTCCGAATTCACAAAACTCTTGGAACTCGTACTTATATTCGGAGAAGCCTTTTATTATTCTGGTAAGAAATTCGAAAATTTTCTGACTCGATATTTTAACATTTCGAAAATTTCCAAAGGCTTAAATTTTTTTTACAAAATTCACAGAAATTGAATTTGTGAATGCCATTTCTTAAATAAAGAATTCGCCTTTTCTGAATCTTAAAACTGTCATGCAAATTAGGTAAAACAAATATTAAAATTCTGAGAGACAAAAAATTTGTGTTAAGAATTCTAATTTATTTTAAAGAATATTTATTTATTTCCCAGTTTAAAATTTAATTTTCGAAATTTAAAATATTTAATATTATTATTTACTGATTTCCAGAGCGAAATTTTCGAAATTTATTTACTGTTTCACAATTTATTTCAAACAGCTTCAAGATTTTTGCAGTTTTAAATGTTATAAAATCGGAATTTTAATTCAGAGTCTATATTTATAATTTAGTATTTATTTCGAATCAAAATAATTAAAAAAATTTGAGATTTTTGTTCTAATTTCTACATTGAATCTTAACAAATATTTCGTATTACACTTATTACAATTCGTAAAATTTAGGTTTTATTCAATTTTACAAATCTCAATTTTAAACTTATTTTGAAATGTACGAAATACAATTCTGAATTCCTAATCCTAATTCTGAATTTATAATAAAAACAAGTAATTCCGAATTTATAAAAAAATTTAGTTTCCTTTTCAAAATTTTCAAAATTTAATGTTGAATTTTTGAAGTAGTAACTCGTAAATAACTTTTCTGTAGTTTTTATATTTTTGTGGTTCAAATTTCCACAAAACAAAAAAAAAATGATAAAATTCATGAACAAAGTATGTATGTAAGTTTTGATCGTTGAGTTGGAGGTCATCTCATAGACAATTTCGAAAATTTGAATTTGAAGTTAATTTTCAAGGAAAATGAAAGTTTTATCTAGCTTATCAGATAATACAAAATTTACAATACAAAATTTGTTAAACAAATTTGAGGATTTCGACTTTTAAAGAATTGGATTTTATGAATTTTTCATCGAAATTTCGGTCAACTCAAGTTTTTTTTCTTTTCTTTTATTTATTTACAATGCAATCTGTTTTGGGGCTCGGGGCTAACTCTGCCCTTTCGTGGTTGTGCTTTTGACGTCCTTACAGCCTATACTGGCATGGAAGATAGGTCAGGTCAGCCCATGGGTTTTGCACACCGACAGGGGGTCATAGATGTGCTCTATTCCACTACAGATCGAAATCTGTTGATGAAATTTCACTTTGCATCCTTCCCCTTTCGGGATTCGATTCTGATACCTCCCCATTCAAACGCCAAAGCTTTAACCAGTGTGACCGGTATCAGCTCAAGTTAAAAATAAATAAAAAAATGTATGTTTTAAACTTTTTGAAGAAACAATTTTTACCAATTTCTGAGTTTAAAATTAATTTTTTCAAATTTTAAGTTTTAAAAAATTGGAAAAACCCCTTCCAGCACACTTGGAAGCTGGCTAGAATCCATTTTACTGACCAGTTAGTAGTCTGAAGTAAAATGTTTCAGCATTTATAAAATATTACTCTAAATGGTTTTACAAATTTTCAGAACATGGAATAAATTTAGAAATTTCGTGATAAAACGAAAATTGTTTGGGAATTATCAGTTCTGTGTTAAGTAAATTGGGATTTATTTTAATTTACAAAACTGAAATAGTTGAATTTTAATTCGTTTACTAAATTTTCAGAGTTAAAACACCAATAATATAAAAAGTGCTGTGTTAATGAATTTTAAAAATTTGTATTAAAATTTCGAACAAAATTTTAAAATCCTCAATTTAACTACTATATATCGTCATTAGCAAATAATTTCTAAAATTGTGATCTTTCCAAACACTTAATTCTCATAATCAGAAAGCTAATTCTGTTAAAATTTTCAGTTTTCAAAATTCATAAAAATTTTAAAAATAAACAAAATCTCATTATCTGAAAATTTAAATTCAGATTTAAAATTTTCAAATTTTTTTCTGAAATCTCTGTTGAAATGATGACTGCATATAATATTTAAATAGTTTACGAATTCAACGCACATTCAATTCATGTACAAATCATTACACTATTGTTTGGAGATTTTATAATTTTGATTGGTACGAATTCTAAGTTAATAAAAATTAATAAAATTTTCAAAATCTTTTAAATTTTATAAAAACTGATTCTGAAATTTCAGTAAAAATAGACATTCTCTAAAATTTAAATTTTTTTGAATTTTATGTAGAAATATTTTTTCAGATTTCCTGAATAGTTAAAACTGAATTTTCAGTATGAGGAGATAAACTCTAAAATTTAAAAATTGTAAATTTAATTTTGAGAATTAAACTTTCTATTTTCTTTTTTTCTTCTAATTTTAAAATGTTCGCTAAGTCTTTAAAAGTTCTGTAATTGATTTTTTTTAAATTTCACTAATATTACTAACGAAATTTTAAATAAACTTTTAAAATTTGGCTGCGTAGAGATCTTCATATTTATAAATTGAATTTTATCATCACTATAAAGAATTTTATTTTGTATACTTAAGAAATGTCCAGTCTGAAAAGTATTAAGGTAGTATGGTGAAATATTTATTCAAAATTTCCCACAAAGAACTGCTAAAATTAATTAAATTTTCAGTTTTAAATATACATTCAAATTTGAAATTTGAAAATTAAGTTTTTAAAACTTAATCTTGAAGTTTCTGTAGAATTTCCAGACTGTATACAAAGCAGTTAAATAGTTTGAGAATTGAAACAATTTTGTAATCCTAGACATAACTATACATTTTATAAGTTACAAGAGCACTCAAAAATAATATTCAAAATTCATAAAAATATTTAATATCTTGACTCTGTTATTTGGAGGTTTTAAAGTTTTATTGATAGTAGGAATTCTGAAAGCTCAAAAAAATTTAAAATCTTGTCAGTTTTTAAACAGTTTATACTGAAATTTCATTAAAATTGGATATTTGCTAAAAATTAATAATTTTCAACTTATTTCGAAATTAAAATTTAAAGAAAAAATTTTAAGTAAAAATTTGTACACAATTTCATTCAAATAATACTAAATATTTGTTTGGATGACAGATAACAAAAATTTTTAAAAAATTTACAAAGTTTCAATAACACGAATTTAAATCAACCCTAAATTTTAAAAATTTGTTGAGAATGCTGAAGATTTTGCGAAAGTTTTGAAGTTTGAAGAAAACGTCCAGTTTGTGAAACTAAATCGTTCCTAATTTCGATTTTGACTTGAACTTCACAATGCTTTCTAACATTAAACTACAAAGTAACTGAATAAATTCTATTACTCTAAGAATCGGAGGCCTAAGGTGTCCCTGTAAACAATTAATCAAACCGACTTTCAACTACTTTCGAGGTCAAAACAATCATCTAATCAAACGAAACCCTCCAAACGCATTTCTTCGATTCCATACATACATATTTCATAGCCTCCCCTTTTAATAAATGCAATTAAATTGAGAATAGCATTGGTCCAATATTTTAATTATTAATACAACAACAACCACGGCATCTTACTCACATCCATCATCCTTATGAGTTTAATACGATTTTGGTTATCTCTTTCTCCAGTGCTTGATTTGGCTTGGATGTACAAATAAAAATGTCGTGCATTTCTTAAACAAAAGAACTCCTTGCTGCTGTACTCCCTTTATTTTCCGTATATCCCTTTTACACATGTGTACCAAAATATATATGGATACATGGTTTTTCTGTTTGCAGGCAAGAGCACAAACCATAATATTCGTACTGTAAAGAGAAAATTTGTTGTGTATAGTTTCCCTCAACATCCCTTACATATCTTGGATGGTTAATATAAATTATGATGATGATGGAAACCATGCACGTTGTGCACTAGAGGTTTTCGATTATACATATATGTATATGTGTTTAATCTGGATGGGAGATGTTTTTGAAATCGAAAAAAACTCAACAAAAGTAAGAGGGGACTGCAGGATTCACATAAAAGGGCTACAATACTACACGTTTAGGGGTGAAAAATATACTGGGGTACATTTTTTTTTTAAATTTCATATAATATATTAAGGGTGAAGACGGGAATAAAAATAAAAAGCCATGAAAGTTTTATTACTACTACTATTTCGTGTTATTGTTGTTGTCGAATTAAATATTAGGGAAGAAAAAGGGATACGAATAAAAACCACTCCCTCAAAATGCTGTATTATGTTGTTGTTACTTTCATTTCTAAAATACGTATAGGGATTCTTTGTATACACACTCTTCCTGTTTTTGATGTAAGGATCTTTTCATTTTGGGGTACAAAATATTTTAAACTTTCGTATAAGGGTAGAATTTGAACGCCCTTATATGCGATTTACTATTTGGATTGGATTCGTTCTTCAATTAAAAAAAAAAAAAAATTCATAAAACGTTTGCCTTGTCCTGATTGTTAAAAAGGATTAAATATCTTTTGTTTTTCCTTACGTATGTATATTGACATCTTATTGATGTGCAGGATTACCCGATCAACAGGTTGGTCGTTGTGATTAGAAAATCTCTTATATATGATTCGATTGCTTTGCTTGCTAAAGGGGATACCAATTGGATATTTATTTATGACGAACAAAAAAGGGTTGATTTACTAGTAATAATAATTGGGGAATCTAGCAGCTTTAACCAAACTGCTAATTTGACGCAACCAACCAACCAAATGTGCGAGGGTGAAAAAATCCCTGTTATAATAGTATTATAGGAAGTTTCGTTTGTTCGTTGGTCTTCTTCCGCTTGTGAGTATTCGGTTTTTTTTGTTTTCCACTAATCCTAGGGATAACGATTTAAAAATAAAAAAAAATTACGTTATGACTGGACAAATATTTTCCGAATTTTTCTTAATGGTTCTCGCTCATTTACCATCCTCACCAGATTAGATAAAAACAAAAGAAAAGTTTGTTTTATTTTGGAAAAAAGTTTTTACCTCACGTTCGTATTTTTTTTTCATGCGGGAAAAATTCGATTGGCGCGCAGTGTATGCGGTTTCAAACTTTGGATGGAACTTGGAAACGGCTCTTGTGGCGGTGTCTAGGAGGCGCCATTTAATTAATTTTTTTTGTAGGTATTGTGACGTGTAAATAACGTGCGGCAGTAAAAAATTACAAGTATATAAGAAAATTGGGGGATGATCGTCTATGCAAAAATTCAGCGGTACAGTATTATGTTGTGACGCTGATTTATGTAATGGAAATTTTTTTTATATATTTTTTATGTAAAATGACTAATGAGTGGAATAATGATGAAAATGAATAAACATGTAAAATGCATTACTACGGTATATAGATGTTTTCCGCACCATCGCGCGGTTTTGTTTTTTTGTTCGGCTACGTAATCAAATTTTTATAGTTCGGGACGTTTTTTCGGGTTGGATATTGGCGAGGTTAATTTCTTTTGGGTTGTCTTATGAGGAATTTGGTTTGCCCTTAAAAAATAATATTTATTCCAAATTGTTGTAACCGAAATTTGTTTATAGTTAGGGTGAAATTTAATATAAGTTTAGCTAAAAATGTGCTGTAACATGAGGGGTGGAATTTTATGTTTAAATCGATGGAAAGTTTTTGTTTAGATTGGATTTTAAAATTATATTAGCTAATAATCTTCTGGTATTTATATGTATAGCAGATATTCTGATATATTTTAACCCATATTGCAGCTCATATCGATTTATCAATAGTTTTCTAACTCCACTGACTTCTCTATTTATTTAAAACTATAAATTATTAAAAATATATCAAATTTATAAAAATGAAACTATTTTTTGTTCAAAACATTCTTTCAGATTCCGAAAAACTAGGTTTGAGAAAACTCGGATGTTCTTAAAGTAGGCTCCCTGACTCCGAAATTAGTTCTATGTATATAACGATTTTCTATAACTAACCCCTTCTACAGTTATTAATCCACGACATTAATATCCTCAATTTAACCTAAAATTTACCGAATTTTAATTCCGAATTCGGAAATGTAAAATACTCCGAATTATTAAAAATACGTAGAATAATTCATTATATTTACAAATTTCAAATTGGTAATGTTATTCTTAGAATTTTTGTTAACTATAGCCTAATTTAAAATTTATCGAATTATTCTTATTTCGACTCAGTTTTCCAGCCGTGATTCATTAATTTTTGGATGAGGTCGATTGCCTCGACCGACTCGATTGACTCGATGTTTATTTGTATTCGCTTTTTAAGTCCCGCTAGGAGCTCTACAAGTGCCATAAGCCATTGGTCAAGATTTGTTTATAATTGAAGTCGCATACAAAAATTATTAATTTTTATATGAAGTTATCACTTATGGCCTAATACCGAAAAAATCACTATATATCGGACACTTTTTGTATCGTCAGGCGAATAAAACTTTCTTTAGACTTCCTGACACCCAAAATGTTTCGTTTTACGATTTTTCTAATTTTAAATTTATAACTGCAACTCCAGAATTAAGGGATCAAATGTCGCACATGAATTCCGAATTTTAAATCAATTTTTCTCAAATTTTGGCTTCACTAGGCCCTTGGCTGTAGCGACTTAAGAATTAATAATTCTCGTATCAAATTGTCATTATTTGTAATTTGTAGATAAGTATCTTATTGAAAATTATTAGGTTTTTATCATATTTTTGAATCCCGAATTAATTTAGTTTAGAATTTAAAATGACTCCTAATTTATACAAATTTACTCCTAAGAATTTTAAATAACCAGCCCCTAGAATTTAGCAGTCATTAATGGATGACTCTAATACCTCTCAATCTAAACGAACACTAATTTATATTCCGAATTCGGAATTCTAGTATACTCTGAATTATTTAAAACGTGACGAGTTCCCTTCCGAATTGCTATGTTTTATTAATTTTTTATATTTTGTCAATTCCGAGTTGGTTAAGTTATTCCGAATTTTCATACTTGATTTAAAATGAAATTTTTATTCTGTAAGTTTTATATCAAAAATCCCGGTTTCGAATTCTAGATCTGAGTTTTCAATTATCTTCTGTGTATTTCGAAAATTGAAGCATCATTTATTTGGCGAAGTTCAACATCAAAATTTATATTTCAAAATATTTTTATATACATATTTGTCGTTCCTTCCCTTGTATTATGTGAAAATTAAGAAACGCAAGCTTTGTTTAGACTTACTCACTGTTTCTTATACTTAGATTGAACCAGGTTTCAAATTCCGAAATAAAATTTCGCATTTCGAAAATCAAAATGACAAAAATTTACTCTCATTGATTTTAATGATAAATTATTGTCATATTTTGGTTCATTAAAATTGCGACTTCGTAATAATTGTTTTGAGATAGTTACGAATTTCAAAACGGGTTTTCAGCCAGTTTTGGATCCACTACATAAATCCCCAACTATATCGATTTAGGAATATTAGTGATTACTCCGTACCAATTATTTTAAACAGAATTAAAGGCTTTCAAATGAACTGAGAGAGTTACCTTATATTCCGAATTTGAAATTTCAATATACTACGAGCTATTTAAAACGTACCAAATTGTCTTTAAGTTTCCAGTAAAGCCAGTAACGTCACTATGAATTAACAATTATTCTATTCATATTCCGAAACTGAAATAGTAATTTACCTTTATTTAAAATATGATTGAAGAAGTTATAATGATCAAATGGGATTTGAGTCCGAAACTATTTTTTCCCCATCAATTCGAATTTCTTCAGTCATTCCTAGATGGTGTTAATACCCTAACAATTTCTGGATTTTTAATCCGAATTCAGGACCAATTTTTCTTTATTCATACTTTTGCTGAAAAATGTTCTATTCTGAATTATTATTTCTTATTATATTTTTGAATTCCGAAATTATTTAGTTACTCCGAATGTTTGAAAACCCCAAAAGACTGTTATTCGAATGTTTCGTCCAACTGCAACCTCACTCCGAATTGCCGGACGGATTGCAGAAGCATTTCGGCTTATAAAAAGGTGCCATAAAAAAGATGAATTAGCATTGAAAAAAATGAGCATTTTGAAAAATAAGTTTTTAAAATTTTTAAAAGTAATTTCAACTGGACAAAATTTTCTTGAAAACATTCTGATCGTTATTCAAAATTCTGTGCAAAATAATCAAGTTTTAGAATTATAATAAAAAAATTAAATTTCGGGATTCAGATCGTCAGATCTTCCAACTCCGAAATTTCCCATTGATTTGTCTAATTCTGTATTTGTTATTCTGTTTCGACTTTTTATTGAATTTCCTATCTTACTGTATATCCTTTTACTCGTCTGAATAACAAATTATCTGAAATTTGCAATATCTTGATGTTGTTATGTGAAAACAAAAAGTGAATTTGAATAACACTGGAAGTTAATTGTTATTATTAAGTAATGAATTTACCTACGAATTTCAACTGACTGAAGAATAGTAAATTAACTCCGCATAGATTTTTAAAATCCGTATTTTATCGTGGCTTATAATATTAGATTTTTAATCTACTATATTGGAATTTTCGATTTTATTGTAGTACTCCGAAAATGTTAATGTTTAAACCCAGCTTAAAAATTGGAAATGCTGAAGGTTAATATACTTTTAACTTCTATAGCATCGCTATTATTTTCTAATAATTTTTTTTTTAATTACGATATTTTTTGAGAAACCCTTAATTAATTTTAGTAGTACATAGCCAAATAAAATTTCGGAATTGTTATTAGAAATCCGAAACATTTTATTTAATTCTGTCAAAGAGTTTATAAATTTTTGTATGAATTCCGAATTTTAATATAAATGTATCTAATTCTAATCTACTCCGAAATTTGAGTTAGGTTTAAAATTGACAATTAGAAATTTGTGTTTCAAAATCTGTATTTATTCCGAATTTGGTATTTTACTTCGAATATAGTGTATACATTTTCAAAATTTATTGTTTTGAAGTTTTGGGTGATTCCGAAAAGATTTTTTTAGGTTTTATTTCGTCCTCTAATTAAAACTTGAACCAATATGTTAATTCCAGGTATTTCATATTCGAATTTAATATCGTAGTTCCGAAATCCGTTTGTTTTGCACCTAATAGTGTTATTCCGAAATCTTTTGAATCCTCAATTTTTCTTAATGTATAACCATTTACCTTATAACCATCACTTCAGCTACCGAAAAATTATATTTTTTTCAATCTTCCACTGTAATTTTGCCATTTCCCTGTGATATGTGCCAGACACGAAAAAGGGATGTTATAGTCATCAACTTAGTTTTCTTTTCTTAAGCCTATTTGTGTAAACGACTGTAGTATGCACATGAATAAAACCTTTACTCATAATTGTAAGATGGAAAATGATTTGTTCATTTATTAAATAAATTGTTTTCCGGGAGTTTTTCCGTTACATCCAGAAAACTAACTAACTGTACGATTTTACGATAGACTTTGATGTTGCATACACATTGAATCCCATTTGGGTGTGTGCTATATCTTTTTGTTTTGTTTACTTCTGTATAGTGTTCAACAAAAAATTGCAATCTCCTCAAAATTAATATTAAAGGGAAGGGATTTTTTTTTTGTACGTATACATTATACAACAAAAAATTCAGTGAAATTAGGGGACGAGGGCACAGATTATTTTACGGATACAAGTTTTTGACAAGTAACATTTATTTTGTTTGTTTTGTCTCTTTACAGATCGGAACACTACAATAATCTTCATAAGCAAGAAGAGGAGACTTTGACAAATTCTGCCGCGGTAACTGTTGTCAAGCAGAATAATAATAATAGCACGACAAATAATAGTAATATAATTAACAATAACAGTAATCTAAGTAACAATAACGTGAAATTAACGTTAAGCCCGAGGCCTTTGAAGGATCATACGAATATCCCAGCGACAATAAAATTAATTACGCCGTCGCTAAATAGTAACGATTTACTAAAGAACACAACATCGGTGGTTACATCGTCACCAAATTTTGTAACCACAACTTCTACGACACAGTGCCAATTTGGTAACGATACGGGCTGTCACAAGCTTGTCTTAAACGGTGCGAATATCTTAAATAATTCTAACGGTGGTATACAACCGAAAAACACTGCCACATCTAGCAACGGTTGTAGTACCAGCAGTAGTAGTACTAGTGAGAAAAAAGAGCGACCACTCAAGTGTCTAGAAACGTTAGCACAAAAAGCAGGTATCACATTTGACGAAAAATACGATTTGCCGTCAGCAAACCTGGAGAAATCTCAGAGTCCGGCGCAGGTGCAAGCGCCGCAAACGGTGCCCCTGCAAATAACCCCTGAACACCTCCAACAGTTGCAACAGTATCAAATGTACCAAGCAACTGGTGGTGGTGCCACATCAATCCAAGTAAAATCGGATTTCGGCAGTCAACAGCAGAATATAAATCAGGGCGCAACTGCTATGCAAGAATTAAAATCGCAAATGGATCAGGCAAATCAGGTAGCTGCCCAACAGCAACAACAGATGCAACAAATGCAAGTTATAGAAACGGGAGCACCACAGTCTCCACATCAATCTCCCTCTACGAATAATATGGGACCTCCGCAACAAGCAACGCAACAGGCCACACAGCTAGGTACAATGTCACAATTGCAGGCGATTCCAACAGGTCAAATTCCGGCCGAATGGGGCCACCAACGAGTGCAGGTTTTACAGAATCCAATTCAAAATCAAGCATACCTGCCACAATTGTACAGTCCCCAAGTGTTGATGAGCGGGAATTTAATTCAATCCGGTTTAGGTCAACAACAGATTCAACTTATAACCGCAGGGAAACCATTCCAAAGTGGACAACTTGGACCACAGATGCTGACTGCAACACCTGGAAAATCAGTGCTGGGAGGCGCGGCCGGTAGTTTCGGCGGAGCATATACGTTGCCCACGATACCATCGAGCCAGCCACAAACTCTATTATTTAGTCCGGTTAGTGTTTCTATTAGTTCGCAGCCACAGCAACAAAATATTTTATCTGCGGCCATGGCTGCTGCACCTAACACCCAAAAATCACCTTCACAGCAATGTGATGCTAAAGCCATAACCTCACAAAAAATTTTACAGAAAGTAGCGGGCGGTCAAGGCGGGAACGGAGGGCAAAATGTCAGCGCGGGTACGGTATCACCACAAGCGGGGCAGCAATGTGTCCAAGTATCACAGGCGATGCCAACAGCCCAAATTATATCGCCGATTCAACAGGCGGGTACTCAGCAAATGCAGTTCACGTCATCGTGGCCGATCCAAGGCATGCCACAATTTTGGGCGACCAACGGCCTTCAACCGCAGGTCATTACACAAAATCCAATCATTTTCCGCGGGACACAACCAGACGGAACCCAAGGCCTCTTTATGCAACATAATCCCCAAACGACCCAACAAGCGATTCAGGCCCAACAAAATCATAACCGTAAGTTAATATAACCATTTATCAAATTTTTGTTTTGTTTAGGTGTTGCCCATGGTGTTGAAACAACCTATTTAATGATTTTGTATATTCTGTCATAAAGAACAAACCCTAGCGCTGTCTCAACAAATGCAGCAACAACAACAACAACAACAACAACAGCAGCAGCCGCAACAGCAACAACAGCAGCAACCACAACAGCAAGCTGGTAAACCGCGTGTAAACGAAACTTTGGCACCAAAGCAGCAGCAAAAAGGACCTACTATATTGCCTCAGGGTAGTGGGCCTCCAATTCGGCCTTCTGTTTCGACGCAGACTGCCCAAAACCAAAATATGTTGCAATTTAAACAGGGTCGCGGGCGAACAAAACCGCACGCTGTTCGACCAGCTGGTACAAATATTAAATCGGATGCTTCAAATCAAACCAAGTTGGCACAACAACAGCAAGGTCAACAAACAATGCAACAATTGGTTAATGCTGCCGGTAATAAAATGGTGGTGATGAGTTCAGGACAGCATATTAGTATCGGTACAAATCCGATTGTGACTATGGCACCACAACAAATTGCGCAATTAACCGCTGATAAACAACAGCAACAGCAGCAGCAGCAACAACAACAACAACAGCAACAGGCTCAAGCTGCGCATCTTCAATTGCAGCAGCATATCAAAAATGCACAGCAACAACAACAGCATCAGCAACAACAGCACCAACAGCAGCAAACACAACAGCAAAACTCGATAATGCAGCAGCAACAAATGATGCAACAATATCAGCTGCAACTTCAAATGCAACAGCAACAACCACAGCAACAAATTCAATTTCAACAACAGGGTGGCCAACCGCAATTTATTACAACGCAGCAGCAGCAGCACCAAGTTCAAAACCAACTAATACAGCAGCAACAACAGTCTGCTCAACAACAGCACCAGCAACAGAACATGATCCCTCAAATTATGATTCAGCAGGCCCAACACGGAATTCAAGGTGGTACCACCACTATAAGTTTACAACAGCAACCTGCACAAAATCCCCAACAGCAACAACCACAACAACAGCAGCAGCAGCAGCAGCAACAGCAACCACAACAGCAACAGCATCAAAATATTCAGCCAAAGGCTTTAATCGGACAAGCAACTATAGCTGATCAACGACAAAATGTTATTCCAGTCTCATCACTTCCCTCAAATGGCGCCAACTCTCAAATCGTGATGCCAAACGGAACCATCTTATCCCAAGTTCATGTAAGTAGATTATGTGTTTATTACAGACTCTAGAATTTTATCCGAATTTTATTTTTTCAGCAACTCGGTACGATTTCCACACAACAAAACATCGTTAATCCATTATCATCTCCACCACAACAAACATTGCAACCTCCACAAAATCCTTTAATATCGATGGCGACTTTAACCGCGCTTTCTGGTGGTACCGCAACCAATCAACAACTTCTTGTTAAGGAAGATGATGTTAAAAATGTACTCCAACAGCAGCAACAGCAACAACACCAGCAACAACAACAACAGCAACAACAGCACGCAGTGCAATCTACATCATCTCCAAATTCGACATCGGATCAGTCGAATAATAATAATAATAGTAATAATAACAATAACAACTCCAGTGCGAATAATGTAACGACATCGAGTGCCGTGACATCTACCCCAACGAAACAAGAACCTCATCAGCAAAGTGTAATGCAAACTAGTACGGCCCAAGATAATTCGAAAATTGGAACATCAAATACGGTCGCGTCATCGGATGCGGTTACAACGAAGCTGTTAGATGTTTCGGGTGTAGCCCCATTGGATACAACAGCGACGAGTAGCAGTATTGGAGGTATGTAGAAAATTATTATAAACATATAAATATATTATGGTTCGTTAGTTTTCCCGGCATCCCGATCGATCGGTGCGAAAATGATGAGGGTTTCGAGACAAAAAACGGAATTTTAAATTAAAAGCATATTTGTAATGTGCGTTAATTTATATCCCCTCTTGTGTGTGTAAGCCGAACGATTTTCATTAAATATTCTCTCTGATACTCTTAGTAAAAATACTCTACACACTATATAAAGGAATTTTCCAATTTTTCTATAAATTTTTTTTTTGCCAAAAGTGGAATTATAAATTTTCGAATTTTACAAAGAAAATATTTATTTAAAGGGTTTTTGACTTGAGTGTTTTTATTTATATTTTGTACAGTATTTTGACGAGGGCCGCCTCGTAGCGACGTACATACTCGTATATATTTTAATGAGCTTAATCGATTGTTATTGTATAGATGAGGTGAGGTACACGGGAGGTCAATGCTCGGCGATGAAATGTAAATTTGTTTTTAGTCAACATTTTAATGATGATTGGATTTTATTGCAAATTTTTGTTTTTGTGTGTCATTTGCTGTGCAGACAGTGCAGAGAAATTGTGTGCATTATCGAATCAAGCGGATATTGCTTTCGCTTCCGGCCGGAATATTAAATTGGTTGTTGAATTTAATAAATACTTAATTAATACGATATTTGAGTAATTATTATAAAAATTGGATGTCGAGCCGATTTTTTTTTTTACAAGTTGTAAAATCAAAAAGGAATTGATTTGGGATAATTGTAGCTGCCCCATGTGCTGAAAATGGTTTCACATATAAAAACATTAACAACTACTTGAATATATTGTGTCAACGTTCTACCTAACCTTCTACCGTGCCACCTAAGGTACAGATTCAACACCGCCTTGGATTTGAGCACCGTAAAACTTCGTAATTTATGTTACGTTTTATTATCGAGGAACAGTAAACCCTTAGCAGTTCGAGGTTTTCACTTTAATCGATCCCGAAATTTTGCTAAGCGGTTGGTTATAGATTTCGTGCATTATACGAGTATTTAATAAGATTTAAATCTGAAGAATGTATATGGTATATGTTGTGGTAAACTCAACATTTAAAGCCAATAAGTTCTGCTCGGGTGTACTACGAAATCCCGGTTTTCAAAATTCCGGTTTTCTTTTCTTCTAGTTATAAAGTCTTGATTTTGAAAAATATTTTTTATTAATTTGGGCCGGACTAATAATATTTTAACATAATATATCTTGTCCAAAAATTTTCTAGAAAAACCAAAGTTGCGAAGTCAGAGACGAGATTCGGTTTCGTGGAGTAGGTGCTATTTTATCGGAGTCGGAAAAAACTGAACTACCATTTTTTTTATATCAAATACAACAACAGTGCCATATATTGCCACCCGCTCTAGAATTAGACGAATTCCTAGTTTTCGATGGTTTTCGAAAATTGAACTTGCAATTCCTATTTCTTGAAAAATAAAAAACCATAGTAAAGTACATAGTAAAAATGTAAAGGATCGGGATGTATAAGTCGGGTCGCGGCGCTTTTGTAGCTTCTTTCCCTAATTAGAAAAAACTTATAGGAATTTAAAAACCGATAGGAGCAGGAGTATAGGAAAATTGCTTTGATATCGATTTTGACGATCAATTTGGACAGGTTTTGGAAAAACAGATTGCCTTAAAATGTAGAAAATTTGAGCTGACTATTAGACTGTCTCTGCGAGCCCTAAAGATCGAACTGCTATGCCTATATTTGTCATTTATAAATGCGTAGTATATTCAAATGGAGAACAACGTCCTTATAAAATGGAAAGTAAATGAAATAATAAGTGATTTTTTGAAATGTTATTTAACATTTAATAGTATTTTATTTATTTTTGACTTTTGTTATAGTTTATTTCTTTTTGGCTTCACTCTGCTATTTGTTTTCGAAAATAATTGATTATAAAGGCGGAAGGTGAATGTCAAAATTCCACGTATCCAGTCAGTGATATATTTTGATGAAGGAAAATTTTATCATTATATTTCCAAAAACGAAAAGTAACTTTGGTCCTTCGGTAAATTTGGCCCTTCGACACATGCGGCTCGTCGAGACATTCGGCCCTTCGACACTTTCGGCTCTTCGTAATATTGCCCTTCCACATTCGGTCCTTCGAGATTCAGCCCTTTGTATATCATACCCAATTGTAGAGGCTTCAATAACTCTCGCGTGCACGCGGGAAGTTGCATACCTCTTACCCCTCCGAGGGCCTTTAGAAAAAAATTTCAGGAGAGCGGGGTTCAATATCATGTCGAGAATAAAGCAGCAGTTTTACTAGTTTTATTCTGAGTGAATGATTCGAATTCAAAACTGATTTATGGATACAGTTCTGGAATACGGTCGATAGGGATGGAACTTAACCATTTCTTTACTGATTACATATGTTAAAACTCTACAAGTAAGGTCTAAATGGGATTCTAAAATGATTTTTTTGCTTAAGCTATAGAATGTGGCCATTAGCGGCAGAAATTGGATATTTCTTGACAGATTATGTTAAAACTCGAAATGTGTGATGGAAATAATATTCTAAAATGATTTTTTTGACTAAATTCTGAAATATATCACCCTTTTTGTCCAGATACGCAGAGCTTTATCAAAAAATCATTTAATAATCCCAATTAGATCGTGTGTTGATCTTGACCCATTCACATCCCACATGTCGATTTTTGGCATAATCAGTTAAGAAATGGCCAGGTTTCATCCCTATCCGCCTTATTCGAGAACATTATCAAAAACGCATTTTTTGAATCCCATTTGGGACCCACATGTCGAATTTCAACTAAATCGGTTAAAACATGTCCTAGTTCCATAGCGATGGCCATATTTCAGAACTTTATCAAAAATCATTTTAGAAATCGATTTCCATCGCACGTGCAGAACTTCAATCAAATCGGTTTAGAAATGGCATAGTTCCATCTATTGACCGCTTTATCGAAAAATCATTTTAGAATCCCATATCCATCGCTCGTATCGAATTTGAACAAAATCTCAATCATAACTCATTTTTGAATTTTGTCAAAAAATCACTTTTTTTTAGTCCCATTTTCCCTCATGTCAAATTTTAAAAATTCAAACCGGGATTTCCTAAAAATCAGAATATTTTTTATACAAAACCGGGAATTTTAAAACCGAGGTTTTGAAAACCGGAATTTCGTATGATATAAAAGCTTCGCAAAGCTAGCAGTGGAATAAGCTTGCCTGGTTCGTACCCCTATTAAGCAAACTTGCTACTCTACTTTCGTTTAAAACTCACGGAATCATTTTGTCACAATTTTAGGAAGTTAGAAAAGGCTTATGACTACGAAAGCACACTAACCTAAATAAATCTTTTTCGTAATGTAGAAGAAATTATGCGTCATTTGGAGGATTTTGCCATTCATATTTAAGGCGATCGACATTTTATTTGTTTGATTTCTATTTCAAGATGCAAACTATTTTACTTGAGTTGAATGTGGTGCCAAGCTTCTTATATCAGTCATTTACTAGCCTTAGAGCGAGTGCAAAATGGTGCAAAAGATCGAGTTGCCAAATGGTCCGTTACCTGTAATAGTATAGCATAAGTTACGCAATTGAGTTAAGTGTAGTTTCTAGCAGTGTTCTTGTATAATCGAAAGTAATTATGGTCTGACACGTGCTGCGTCAGGTAAAATTCTACTTCGCCAAGCTATCAGGTTTATCAAGAGAGCTATTTTTGGAATAGCCCGACTAGTACAGGGGCCTGAAGTGCGGTTTACTTCATCCGAAATAGTTCTAAAGGCTATTGCCATCATCTAAGTATACAGTTTCGGTGTATTTAGTTTACATTTGTCGTTACGATGTAACCTGCACTGCTTGGACCCATATAGGGGACGCATAAATAATTATAGAAGTTACAGCTCCAACTAATTGTCGTTTTTCGCTTAGTCTGCCAACGTTCAAATTATTCGAGATAAGCCTTACTACCATATTTCTTGAAATTGGATAGAAGCTATTTCCAAACCCTTTCTGCTAGTTATAAGCACCGCTTCCGTTTTTTCGGCCACTTGAGACCCAACTGAATTAAGCCATTGTTGAATTATCTGTCGCTTTGCAAGTCAATCTCCACCCTTGATAACGAGCTGAATAGCGTCAAGAGTTAAGCGTGCCTTCCGGAAACCATATTGTAGGGCCTCCGACGGACCGGCGGTTCGAGAAATGACTCGGGTCCATCCAACAGGCAAATCGGATGGGTTCCTAACACATGCACCACCATCTAAGTTCCTATACTGTTGACATAGTATTGCAACGTCTGGTTACAATCCATGTGTAAACTGCGAAAGGAATTTTTGGGCGGCTTAAATTTAATTAAAGTAGTTTCGTTTCCTGCGGTTTTTTTTACGGCCGTCCCAAAACAAAAATTCGGCAGCACCTAAAGTAAAAATTTGATAGGTTATCCTCTATTCCTAGGTCCTTATATGACGCGGATCTATGTCATGATCGTACATTTGTAAACCCAATCTAAACGGATTCTACGGACATCAGGCATATTTCGATCGACGATCGTTATCATTTTGACCACCACAATATGCGTCCCTCCGTACGCTTGTCTAAGAATAGTCACAATATTCTAATCGGGGTTGTTCACTTCTTCAGAGTCTTTAGTTATTGCGTTAAAACATCCGTCTGTGTGACTTCATCGCTGTTCCAAATCATCAGACTAATTATGTTAGGATCAGCTACAGTTTTTCTTAACTCTATTTCACAATCGAGGTATATACGTCTCTTATCTTATCACGCATAAAATCAAGGTTGGTACTAGACCACCTGTAGGCATCTGTATTTTCAGCAGGAAGAAGCTCTTCTCTATTTTATGGACTTGGGCGATTCCTGCAAAGTTAGATGGATAATATTAAAGATGCCACTTTCTTTCCTTTGCTCAGAATTAACCATCGAGCTTACACTTAGTGAAGAATAGTCTATCACAGAAAGAGAGGGGAAATAATCAAGCCTCTTGCTTTTGGTTGAAGTTTAAGCTCCGTGATCGTCTTGCTTTTGTATGTACCCGTCACAGCTTTTTTTGGCTTCAGACTGGCTAGCCTTAATGTTCATTTTAAAAGGATTACTATTCTCATGATTTCATGGCGAACGTTAGATTTCCCCTTTATAAACTTGGCCAGTTCATCGAGTCCTGCCTATCTATGCGCATCAATGGGATACAGGTCTCTGTACTGGACATCGTCAAAAGAATAGCCAGTGACCAAGGTTTCCACGCTTTACTGATAGATTATCACTACTAACTGTATCAGTTAACTACGCCACTGATGAAGAGAAACTTGTAGCTCGTAATAAAAACGATTGTTGGCTTGGGATTTCAACCCCTTGCTCCATAACGTTGTTTTGATTGATTGAATACATTATGTATCTGGAGTGTGGGCTCTTTCCATAGCATTCAATATGTACTGCCAGATATGAAGTTTCTAGCAGTGTTTAGTGCAGTTACAAAAAATCAAGCTATGCCTGTGAAAATAAGAATTTTACAACAAAAATTTGTCTCCAAAATCTTTAATTCCCTCGCTTAAGAGTTTCGCTTTCATATTCCTTGTTGTGGACCTTTTCATCGTAGTAGCAACCAAAAATCAAAACTAGGCCGCTCTTTGTGCCAAATTATTTCAGCATGGCCATACGATTATAGTTGCATTTCATCGAGTGTATCAGGTCCCCAAAAAAAATCGCAGTACCACCGTGTTTGGTTTTCTTGTTATTATTTATCCAATTTTCGGCCGTGTCTTTCAGTTTCAGATTCTAGTATAGGTACCAACCAAGGCACCAACAAATCAGATCTATGTTGAATTTTTATGGAACTTCCGATCTGAAGGGATTTTATGAAGTTTTCCTTGGATTGGTTTACATTTCTTTGGATGAAATACTTCTAAAATTAAAGCGTTTGCATGGTCAAATAATGTTTCAATTTCTGAAGAGAAAGGAGAGGTTCTTAATTAAAATTCATTACTGTTTTGTAAACTTATCCAATGATCAAAAATTTTGAACTATATTCAAGTTTCGTTAAGGATAAATTTTACTATTTAATACAAAATTCTGCATCGATTAAGGCAAAAAAAAATCTTCTAAAGTCGGAATTTAAAAAGTTGTATTTCTGTTGTATGTTTGCTTTTTTGCTAAATTTTTACGAAAATTGTTTGACAGCGGGGCTCTTGATACGCATAATGTGTCTACGACTTTAAGGTTAACAAACGCCAACCCGGTTCATCGTTTTGCTTCACCCAGACTTAACTACTTTAAATTGGGTAACCAAATTTCGTAGAAAACCTTCCAAATCCGAAAAATCTCACACTCTCTGTTCAATATAATGTTATACAATTTTTGTGCTTTACCAACAAAATATATTTGGAGGAAAATATTTATTTTCTGCAAAATATGAAAAACCAAAATTTTATCGATTTTTCTCACAAAAAAAAACCGGTTTTCGTTTACCCATTTTGCACACACCCATCCATATGTGCATGCATGCATGCATCTCTATATAACACCAAATACATACACACATCAAAATTTCCACCATTAGGTGACCTAATTTTCCGAAAAATAATAATTACGTTGCTCATCTTCGTGTTAAGATATAATTTGAAATTTTTAGCTTGAAGACCTTATAAGAAGAATACACAACCACCACCAACCAGATGTACTCGTACTACAAAGAAAAGTAATTATTTAGATTAGAAGAACGTGACCTTCGGGTAAACATTAAGAAATATACATACTTGAAACGGTTTCTTATGATGTGCGCTTACACAATGCAATAAAAAGACGATAAAATTTGTGTACAGTGGATCCAGTCAAATTCAAATCTTTATAACGCATTTTCTTAATTTCGTATAAAAGTACATATGACTTTGTAGATGTGTGTATGGTAATTTATTTTTCTTTCGTGTAATGCATTTTCGTTTCGTGTGTGACATAATCTCGTCGATGTGAACGATGCGTGTGTGACATAATGGAAAATGTAGAGACATAATAATGAGGAACGATGCAAAGAAACGGAAACTGGGAATTTAATTACACAAACAACAAAGGATTAGCATTGTTTTTGTAGAGATTTTATTTTTGTGCTAAGTGGTTTGTTGCTTTAAATTAGAAGATTATGTTAGTGGTTTATTTAGTATTTCGTTGCAGTGAGTTATGGGATGAAGCATCCGGCTTCATTTCTCCACAGTTATTTAAATTTTTGATGTGTATGATCTGTTTTGTGATAGAGAGCTGATGATTGTACCAATGTTTAAAGATCATTATTGTTTGAGTTATTGATTAATAATTGTGTATACGTGATCTAAAAAAGAATTTTAAATCGTTAATTTATTAATAGTTTCCGTTAATTTTTTTTAAATAAAATACGTTTTCAAAATATCTTCCTTGATTTTTCTCTAAAAACGGGAAACTGCAATCGAACGATCCACTATTAATATTCTCACAAAGGGGAATCACACCTTTAATCTAAGTTTTAGGTACTTAATTAAAATTAGTCACTTATTCATAGTAGAAATCGGTGAACCATTGTAAAGGTTACATTTTGCACATGAAAATAATTTGGAGAGTTTAGGCGCTCCGTGCTTCGTCTTTGATGTATTGAACATATTTGGCTTTTTCGCTGGTGAACAGTAACAAAATGAAAACAGAAGTGGAATTATTCATTTCTAATTTCGCTTTGGTAAAATCGTACGAATTTCACGTGAAATCGAACTTTAAGGCTTTAATCTCGAAAAATGCAACATAAACTAAGTCGTTAGTCGAATATTATGGCGGTATACATCTCGGGCCTTTAGAAAATTTCGTGATCTGTTTGTTTTCTAAAGGCGTATGATAATTGCTTCACGGAGCTAATTCATCATTGTTTATTTTTATATACAGTGCCTGGCTATATTAGTTGCTTTTTTTAGAAATTGTTAATGACACATTATAGAAACTCAGAATATATATTATAAATATGAAAGTTATTTATTTAAATATAGTTTATACAACATTTATTTTTTTTTAAATTAAATTCAGGACTTTATATAATATTTATTTGACCCTAGTCAAATTTTAATATTTTGTTATATTGCCCTTTGCCATTGTAAGTGCTTCCACACGTCGGGGCATGCCCTTTACACACTCTCCAGCGGCTTCAGCGATACCTTGGTCATGGTGTCATACCGAAATAAGCCGTTCAATGAATCTGATCAACAAAAAGTGTTTTCAGGTATTCCCCTTTTAACCAATCGTAGAGATGCACTGTAAATGTCTAAATGTGAAACCTGAAAATGGTATCTCGCCATCTATGGAATAAAACATAGTTGCATTTTATTTTAAGTCATAGATGGCGTTTTAAGAATCAATAAACCCAAAATTATAAAATATAATTGAAACATTCATACTAATATGGCCAGGCACTGTAGGTTAGAGAACTTGCCTGCACTTGCACTTCATTTTAGATGTTAATTACAAATAATTCTGTCTTTGTAGCTGCCTTTGTTTCCTTACAGTCTTTAGTCTTTATATAAAATTAGGCTCTTAGATATTCAGTCCTGAAAAGTGCCTTCAAGATAGAGGATTTTCACCAATCAAAATTTTCATTCCTGGCCAACCGTTGAAATATTTTGTGTATTTAAATCCTTTCGTTTTGTGTGTATGGCCACAAAAGTTTGGCCTAGTATTTTTTTTGCGAGCAGTAAGCTAAATCCAAAAATTTAAACCTTTTTACCACGAACAAAATGATTGCTTTTTGCCAATTAGTCATACTAAAGAAATCTAGAGTATGCAAAATCATTTGCTGCCGGACATTAAATTGAAGACAGATAACCGTAATTTCTGAATTCAGGAAGATCGGATATCCCTGCATTTACTGGTCAAACAGTTGAAATGTGATCGCGTCGAATCTAACGATATTCTTACTGTAAAGTGGTTAGTCTTTCAGTCCTCCAGATTGAAACTTTTTGCAATTTTGCAATGCACAAAAAAAATTACCGAGCTTTCAATATGGCTATCTAACATAAATGAGTATTTTCTATCGAAAAAGGGGTTTTATGACTGTAAAATTATGACATAAAATAAAATTGTTTTACAAACTATTTTGAATATCATTCCATAAATTTCCGCCAAATTGAAAAAAGAAAACAAAACTTATGCAGAGGTGAGAGATGTAGATTTATATCGTCAATCCAGCAAATATTGACTATTGTCATCAATAGTAGACCATGGCTTTATACACAATGACTTGTTTTCGCAAAAAGAAAATCATGGTACAAATATTTCTAATAAAGAAGAGGACGCTAGACGCTGCCAATAATGAAGATGCTTCAAAGACATCACAATGAGTATGAACAACCACCAGAGATAGAGGGTTTTGATTTAGACGAGAATCTAAATGTTATCGAAGAAGATTAGAAAATGAACCCAATCCATTCGATTTCAAATGGAGCCACAACACGATAAATAAGTAGAGGCAAATAAATGATAAAGCGGAAGATTATAATGATCAGCAAATTAAAGAGAATGGTGAAAAGACAGACGATCCTGAAACTGGTACTGAGGATCTTGAATGAACAAAAGTTGGTCAATAATTACCATAATTCAAAAGATAAAACTTCAAATGAACATAACATTCAAACCAAACTAGATACAGCCAATGCAAAAAGTGCAAAAGATCAAACCAATACATCAAACAAATTATTATAGGAAAGAATAAAAATGAACTGTGAGAATGAAACTAGAAGCTAGCCCTGGTCGCTTCGCGCCCCAACCTCAATTAGTGCATTTCTACAGTATCGTGGCAGCTACTAGTATATTTAGCCTCCTAATGAACTTTGTAGAATAATGGGGTTGGGATTTTTATAGAAATAGTTTGGAACCTGATTTTCAGCGTTTATTCGATTCATAATCTTTACTAACAGTATACGAGTAGCTTGGAAAAGCGATAACAAAATTGTTTAATTTTTAGTTATTAATTTTTTGTAACATCTGTTGCATCGATAAAATCTTAGCTGCAGACAAAACTCTTAATCTGCCCTTATCGAATTTTAAACAAG
This sequence comes from Nephrotoma appendiculata, assembly GCA_947310385.1. Taxonomy (NCBI): domain Eukaryota; kingdom Metazoa; phylum Arthropoda; class Insecta; order Diptera; family Tipulidae; genus Nephrotoma; species Nephrotoma appendiculata. Next base: position 334,986,411 of record OX371223.1, read on the forward strand.
ATTTCGATTTGGTTCCGAAAATATAGTTTGGTTACTTGGTTAGAGCAAGTATTAAATATTGGGCCATATTAAAAGTCTCCGCGGTTTTTTGTTACATTTTTGTTCACCATTATTATCTATGATCTTTGCCATTTTTCGGGTAGCTTCATAATTCCATCGGTGTAGAACTTCTGTGGTTTATCGTCGAAAAATTGGGCCAAGTGATTTTCAGTGGCGCTTCGGTCGGCCAATTTTTCAACATCAAGAGAGTTTTGCAGAGACCGACACAAATGGTAGTCAGACGGTGCAAGGTCCCGAATATACGGTGGATGTATCAAAACTTCCCAACCAAGTTCCGTCAATTTGTTCCGAGTCATCCTTGTTTGACGTCAATCCAGGCTTTGAAGTTGTTTGTGGAAGGTCACCAGCCTTTGACCATGAGCGTTTTTGTTTAATATTCTCGTATTTCATCCATTTTTCATCGCCTGTAGTGATTCGCTTCCAAAATGGTTCGATTTTGTTGCGTTTCAGCAGCATTTCACTGATGGTAGTTCGGCCAATCAAATTTCTTTGCATTAATTCATGTGGTACCCAAACATCGAGCTTCTTTTTGTAGCCTGCGCTTTTCAAATGGTTCGAAACTGTCATGTGGTTGATGTTTTATTTTAAAGGTCGTGGTAGCTTAAAATTTCGCACTTTTTCTCAATTTTTGGTTCGGAATTAAGAATAGTAATACTTCTTGGAATCGAGTAGTACGGTAGTACACAAATTCAAAAAGTAACACATATACACCGATGATAGCACAACAACATTAGTGAAACCGTTTCATCAAATTCTGCTAACTATATCAAACTTGACTTGATATGTTAAATTCATCCAAGTTCTGTATTTCAAATATGTCCTACAATATTAAAATTAAGTCAAAATTACCCGCTCGCAGTACATGACAAGGGGGTGAAGTCCGAGATTCATACCTCCTCGCCGGTGCTCCCTGAATAACGCTAAATGAATCAGGCGGTGTAGTGGAGACGAGCAGACTAAATCCTGTTTATAGTCATGGACACTACATGTCAGGGCGGGTTATTGGCGCCCTAAAACCAATACCAAACCAGCGTCTGTTCTCCATGTTAGGAGCGGCTGAAGCGGGCGTCTGTCTTGTATCAAGCGGCTCGCTATATAAATGTGTTCAAGGTAGGACTGGATGCCTTAAGATTTTCACCAGTACGTGACCCACACACGTAACAAGCGGGTTGAGCGGCAGGCCAACAACCTTCCCTCATAAAAACCATTTAAGTTATGAACCCTGAACAAAGGCCTCGGATTACCATATCGGATTCATTACAAACTCGACCTCGGAAATTGTACACGGACAACGCTTTAAAAATGGGAACATGGAACGTGCTTAGCCTCTTAAGACCTGGAGATCTCCAGAACCTTTCGAACCAAGCAAAGAGTTACACATTAGACGTACTTGCACTACAAGAGCTTAGATGGTCCGGGAGTGGGATCCATGACACCACCAATGATTACACTCTTCACTACAGCGGCCATCAGAACGGAGGAGAATTTGGAGTTGGCTTCCTCATCCATCGGCGCGTGAAGCACCACATCATCGATTTCCGCCCGATCATCATGCGGATATGCACGGTCAGACTTCGCACTAATAAGTTTAACATCACGATCGTTAATGTACATGCACCCACCGAAGATAAATCTGATGACATCAAAGATCTCTTCTTTGTGGAGCTGGAGGAAGTCATCAATAACATACCGCACCACGACATTAAAATCATCGTGGGCGACTTTAATGCAAAAATCGGTAGGAGTGCAGAAAATACATCGCACATTGGTCCCAACAGTCTGCATCTAACTAGTAACAACAACGGCCAACGCGTCACCGACCTGGCATTAATGTACAACTTAGTTGTATCAAGTACGTTTCTCCCACATAAGAGAATCCACAAAGTAACGTGGAGATCGAATGATGGAAGAACGGAAAACCAAATTGATCACGTCATGGTGTCTAAGAGACACTCGACCAGTATATCTGACGTTAGATCCTACAGGGGTGCAGATATGGACAGCGATCATATGCTTGTCGTATTTAAATATAAGTGCAAACTGTCATCTACGTTCAACAGACAAGCACAAAAAACCGTTCGATGGAATGTGGATGCTCTAAAAGACCAAACGTCACTGCAGAGTTACCAATCAGCTGTCACTAACTATCTAGAGCGGCCTAGCAACAACGAAGAAGCTCCTTCTACCATCCAGGAGCAGTGGCACACAATACAGTCAGCCATTACAACCGCGGCGCAAAACACTATCGGAAGAAGACCTCCGAGACCCCGCAATGATTGGTTCGATGATCAATGTCGCCTGATCGTCGCAAATAAACAAAAGCTTCGTGAAAAATGGTTGGCTCGCAACACTAGAAGCACACATGCAGAATATCTCCGCGCCAGGAAAGCCACGACTAAATACCTTCGTCAAAAGAAACGCGATCATATGAGATTATGCATCGAAAACATCAGCTTCCAAGCGGAAGTAGGAAATTCAAGGGACTGTTTTGCCAATGCCAGGAATCTCACTAAAGACTTCCATCCAAGAAGTACAGCCATCAAAGACGGGAATGGAGAATTGAGGACAAACGTGGCTGATGTTCTCTCAGTATGGCAAACCTACTTTCAAAATCTACTAAATCGGAATGACGACGTGACCCCCATTAGAACAATAGCTCCTCCAGGTGATGAGGTCTTCGTCGAATATCCCACAGTGGAGGAAGTAGACGCAGCTATTAGTCGATTGAAAAACGGCAAGGCACCCGGTCTCGATGGAATCCCCGCAGAATTAATAAAACTCGGAGGCGCTACTCTTGCAACAAGTCTATACGATCTCATCGTATGTATTTGGGACCAAGAAGAGTTGCCGGAGAATTGGAAGACCGCGCTCATATGTCCGTTGCATAAAAAAGGCGACCGTCTTAAATGTGAAAACTATCGTGGTATAGCTCTATTGAACACTGCTTACAAAGTGTTGGCTAATGTTGTACTTGCCAGACTCATCCCTCTCGCCGAAAACATCATTGGCGACTATCAGTGTGGTTTTCGTCCCAATCGATCGACCACTGACCAGTGTTTCACCATGAGGATGATCTTGGAAAAATGTTGGGAGTACAACATAACCATACATCAATTATATATAGACTTCCGTCAGGCATATGACAGTATAAACCGCGATAACCTTTGGGCCGCGCTCATATGCCTAGGAATTCCAGAGAAACTCGTTTCTCTGTGCAAATTAACAACGTCTGGGTCTGTATGTAGAATTGTAATCGAAGGAACTGTGTCAGACTCCTTTGAAATAACATCTGGTGTTCGACAGGGAGATGCACTCGCGCCTGTGCTGTTCAATTTGGCGCTTGAGTACGTAGTGAGGAAAAGCAACATCGAAACTTCGCGCTGTATATTTAATAAATCAGGCCAAATTCTTGGATATGCAGATGATATCGTGCTTCTTGGCCGAAGACCTAGCGATATCATAGACAGTTTCGTGCCGCTCGATCGCTGCGCAAGAAGACTTGGTTTGAAGGTGAACAGTAACAAAACCAAATTTGTATCAACACCCAGGAACATCTCCATGGCAAATCTCGGAATTGGCGACCATAACTTTGATCGCGTTGAAAACTTCAAATACCTCGGGTCAGTTATAACATCATCAAATGACATGCAGGCAGATATAAAAGCCCGAATCGCTGCCGCACATCGAGTTTTCTACGCCCAATCAAAATTATTGCGATCTAGACATCTATCGCAGTCGTGCAAGCTCGCACTTTATAAAGCACTCATAAGACCTGTGCTGGCTTTCGGAAGCGAGAGCTGGACCATGACCACTAATGATTGTAGATTATTATCTACCTTCGAAAGGAAGGTCATTCGCTCCATCTTTGGTCCTATTAAAGTCGCGAACAATGAATATCGGATTCGCATGAACCACGAGATAAAGCAAATTCTTGGAGGTTGCGATATTATCGGATTCATCAAATCCAATCGAGTAAGATTGCTCGGCCACGTTGCAAGGTCCCCACAACAACGAATGATTTACAAAGTGTTCCATCAACAACCAGCCGGAGTACGTCGTAGAGGAAGACCCCGACTGCGCTGGCGTGACGACGTCGAACAAGACCTACTCGTATTAGGATGTCGAAATTGGAGGACGAGAGCGATGGACCGAGAAGGATGGAGGACCATAGTGCGGGCGGCAAAATCCCTTCATGGGATGTAAATGCTAGAGAGAGAGAGAGAGTACATGACAAGTTGGGGCTTGTGGAATTATGCCGGGAATCAAAAATTTGTAATGTTCATATTGATGCATTACACTACACGTATGCTTCCATTGTCTGATTCAATAAATATTTGCGGTCCGCAGGCATGACTTCGAGACAGAAACACTATGCTTTACGTTTTCTAAGGAAGAACAACATTGAAATTTATTTCTCTTTGTAGGATCGATAATTGTGCTCATTCCAGTTTCGCCTTTAATCAATGTCGATATCGAGCTATTCTCGTTTTCGAAGTTTCTCTAATAGTCTTTTTCTAATTTTTTACTCGCATCCGATGAAGACGGGTGTGGAGTATTAGTTTTGAAAGCTTACCGAACCGCAAGTATTCAAAAACTTATTTGTGAAAAGTTGGCGGTTCCGGACTTTATATATGGCAGTCTTTCTTGGATTCGAGAAACTTTTTTGAGAGTACCACAGTGCCAAATAAAGCAGTTTTTGAACGTTTAGCTTTATTAGTCAATATGGCTGGGCCAGTTCAGAAACGTAGTCAAATGTAACACACGAAATTTAATGAAATTGTAACTATTTAAGGAGCAAAGTAGACTTGTTTAATTTAAATGCATCTAACGTACCAAGGTGTACATCTTCTTTATCGTTAAACCTTTTAATGTTTGTCCTTAAAAAATCTTCCACGGCACTATTATTTTATCGCGTATAATTTTTTGTATGTCATTTACAAAGATAAGGAACGCAGTGGTTCCAAATTGGATTCTTGAGGCACCCCAAATTTTATACCGTCTGCTGGCAATTTTCTATATGCATACTACCTTGTTTGAAGAGTCCTATTCCTGAAAAAACCTTAAAAACCTCTCAACCTTAAAAAAACAAAATCTGAAGCTTCATAACAATTTGTTAAGTAGCTGGTGCTTGAAAGTTATATGAGCGTCATCGTCTCAGTGATTTTGTAAAGTATTACGGCACATTGGCTCCATCGAATACATCAGTCCTCCCAGCACAAGCGACGAACATTCTTCATGAAAGGTTTTTGACGTAACTACACCAGAAACGTTTAAAAAAACTGGGTCTGCGTCGGACCAGACGGTGGAAGTTATACTTCTTTGGCCATTTGCACACGCCCACTCACACACACAGACAGATAGGATATGTAAATGAAATATAAGACATTTTCCTCTGTTATTCAATATATTTCTCTTCAATATATTATTATAAATAATTACGGTTATTATTCTCGAACTCGGAATCTGTACCATTATCTGTATTTTCATCCATTATTGGAGATTTCTAAAAAAGAATGAAAAAAAAAAAAACAATAAGTACCCCTGGATATAAAAAGAATGGTAAACGGCCCTGTTATCGGCCGGTGTCTTCGTTTTCGACCAGTTCCATCAAGAAATGACAGTGTGCTAAAGATTTTAAGGGCATTTTATTCTTTGATCGGAGATTTCAATGTCAACTGTTAGTCATCGCGGTCTCATTTCTGAATCAGATAGTTCAGTACGGTGAGCAAAATGTGAAAGTCAAATCTGTGATCGAACATCCAAATATTGCCCAAAACCTTTACGCAGTCTTATTTCTCAATCAGAAAGTTCAGTACGCTGAGCAAAATTTGAAAGTCAAATCTGTGATCGAACATCAAAATATTGCCCAAAACCTTTACGCAGTCTCATTTCTCAATCAGAAAGTTCAGTACGCTGAGTAAAATTTGAAAGTCAAATCTGTGATCGAACATCCAAATATTGCCCAAATCCTTAGCGTAGTCTCAAATCTCAATCAGGAAGTTCAGTACGCTGAGCAAAATTTGAAAGTCAAATCTGTGATCGAACATCAAAATATCACCCAAAACCTTAGCGAAATCTCATTTCTCTATCAGAAAGTTCAGTACGCTGAGCAAAATTTGAAACTGAAATCTGTGATCGAAGAAAATATTGTTCAGAACTTTACCGAAGTCTCAAATCTCAATCAGAAAGTTTAGTGCCCTGAGTAAAATTTAAAATCTGTGATTGAACGTTCAAATATTGTTCAAAAACTTGAATATTATAACCGCACAATTATACATTTCTGATTGTTGATTAATTTCTATTTTCACTTTCATTTTATAAGAGAAGAAGTACTCACTGTTTTGCTTGATGAACACTGTGGATGGAATTGTTTTTTTTGTTTACGTTACACCACGTGCGGAGCAAGAATCCCCTGATTGTAGCACAGATTCGTTGATAAAATACGATTATCAAATCAATATAGAAAACAAATCATTCAAAGACGATCAATAAATAATCATGAAAAAATATTTTAAAAACCACCAAAAACTACAAATCAAAGTAAATCAAACAATGAAAATGAAAAACACAATGACGCACATTAACGAAAAATTTCTGCATGCGTATGGAAAATTTTTCTTGTTTTGTGATGTCGTTGTGTTTGTTTTGTTTCCTTCATTCGAATTTTTTTTTATACATACATACAAAACCGAGACAAGTAAAAACAAGCCTACTGCCTATACAAAAACGTACAATCATCGAATTGTCTTACTTTTTAGCGTGACGCGGTTTCTCGACCAGCACCCCATCCCAAAAGTCTCCAACGGGCGCAAAGAAGTATAACTTCAAAAGTTGTTCGGTTGATGACTGATGACCGTATTGAAGGTGCATGAGATTGCTAAGATGGTAAACATCTCAGCTGACATAATTGTTGCGGAAGGTATGTGCGCGGTTTGATTCAAACCGTTGATGAAGCATGGATACATCATTACACATCAGATACCAAGGAACAATCAAAACAATGGTTAGAAGGTGTTGAAAGTGTACCGGGCTAGTAATTGCTTCCCATCCCCTGTATTCTCCAGATTTGGTAACTTGCGCTTATAATTTGTATCCAAACTTGAAGAGGCAACTGTATGACCGACAATTTTACTCAAACGAATATTTTGAGTAATTGAGCTTGGACTACTTTAAAAAGCCATCGAGCTATTACAGACATTGAAAAATAAAAGTGAATTAAAAAGATACTATTTTACTACTCAGGTCCGGGACATTTGAAACAGTCTGTGTTAAGATTCAAACCAATTAAGATCTAAGATCAGGATAAATTGCAGAAGATTGTTGTGAAAGCATCCTTATTTGCAGTCGTAATTATTTTAATACAATTTTGAATACCATTAGAATTATCAATTATCTCTCTTGGAACCCATTTCCAAGAAAGTGCGGTTCCTAAACTACGATGTTTCTTGCTCAAAGGCATTTACAATTGTGTTAACGAATATTTTGGCTTCTTAAGGTTGGCAGACTTTATAATACTACCAAATGTCATGACCTGGTGGCGAACTAGTTACTTTTGGTTTTTGGATCGAAGTTAGTAATGGTTTTAGGATTAGAAGACTGATTGTCCTTCTTCAAAGTGAATGGATAAAACTGTAGTAACCAGACCACGAAAATAAAATAAAAGTTTCAAAAATTAAGAGATAGGAAAGTATTATGACAACGAAGCATACGATAACGAAGCAGAATTGACCTTGAATTTCTTGTTTTTTGACTTCTATCGTTCTTCTTGGCTTAACCCTTATCACTATATAGACTTTGTTTTACATTGAGAGTTTATTTTCTGGATGTTGGACATGCATTAAGACATGCTGCTCGTCTTGCATTTGTGGCTACAGAGGCTTCCGAACATCGACTCAATGGATTCTGGTATGTTTACCCCCTTCTTTAGCTGTAGAACATTTACCTATTATTTTAAGAATCATTTGGCCAGCTTCAACATATACACATTTTCCTCTTCCGTTAGATCCCGTTTTAGCGGTTATCTCTTTATTTCTGAAATAAAACAAGCGAAAAGGCAAAATGATGAAAATTAAAATGTTCCAATTAAACACTGTGAAATGTTCAAATCAAATTGGCGATGATTTCCCTAATCATGATAGGGGATGCACCCTGATTCTTATAAAAACACGATACCGTGTAAACGCAAAAATAAATAAAATAGGGTTTTTGTTGTAATTTGAGAAGCTTACTGTGGTTTCACGTTTACACATTATCCTGTGTTTTTGAGAATCAGTGTGCTGAAAATGCCAATTGACAATTTTTGTGTAACCTAAGTTTTATGAAACGTGTTTGACCAGCGCAACATTTTGGGGTAGATACTCGATCGGCTAGCGAGAAAGCAATTTGCTAGCCAACATCCTGGCTACTTATTCAATTTTACCAATGAAATTTGATTTTCAATTTATGTTTTTCAAAAATTGTTTTTTTTGCGATTGCACAGTAAATTTTGTGGCTTCAAAAAATAAACAGCAAATTTTTGTGTTGTGCTACTGTGCAATTGCAAAAATAAAACTTTTTTTGAAAATCAAATTTCCGTTTTAAAATTGACTGAGTAGCCAGGATTTCGGCTAGCAAATTGCTTGCTTGCTAATCAATCGAGTATCTACTCCTTAGTCTGGTATTTACTAGTCGTGACAAATTGAAAATGTATGTCGTTTAGTGACAATTGTCGATTTATCAATGTTTATGAAATACGGAAGGACGAGAATGACTAATTTACATACGCTAAGGTGAATGGATGATGTGTCACATTTTTTTTTAAATTTATAATCTGCCAGAATCCTTTCGGATCGTCTATAATTTTCGATTACATCAGTAAAATGTAATTATTTTATAGTTTCTTGGACGCAGGAGCAGACATAGGGAGCCTCTTATACTAGGTCGATAATTATCATGGAGTTGGCGATATATTTATTTTTTTAAATTAGGTCTGTACTAAAACTAGTGTTTACAATGCTTAGTTTATAACAAAGAGTAATTTAAAGTACGAGATAGGAAGATGATACAGATCAACAATGGAATAATTAATCTGGTTTCTCAATAGAGTAACTAATCTGGAAAATATTAAATCGTGTTGTCTGTCATCATAATCGTGTCCAAATTTTTCTTGAATATTTTCATATCACAAGTTAGCTTTTTCATTCACAATTGTTCTCTTACTACTGTACAAGCAGCAACAAAATCCGCCTCATACGTTGAGGGCATTTACACTTCCCTATTGACCATGTTACCGTAAACTTTGAGTACATATGCACTAGCTTCGGCACGACCATTCGCTCAGTCAACGTCGGTGTACCCAATCAAAACATCTTCTACTTCCCAATATTAAGTACAACAAACTACCCAATAACTCAGGGCTCGGCAGATTTGTTAATTTTTGGCAGTATCCTTCAGAAGTTTCAAGATTCTGATCATTGGTATAGGTGATGAATTACGATAAGACTTTTGAGTATGGGATTAATGTAGTTCCCGGGTAATCCCAGGAATCCCGGGACTTCATCATTCAGTTCTATGAACTGCTTAACAATACCCAGATGCATCATATCGAATTCATTGATCAAATTTGTTTTAGTATCACCTATCTACTCTGCATCGTCTCCTGTAATTATTATGTTATCAACGTAGATAATTAGATAGGTTGTAGACCTATTACTCGTTCAAGTGCACAGACAATGGTCAGTGTTTGATGTTTCAAGTTTCAGTTTAGTGATGAATAAATGAAACCGGTTATTCCAGCACTTTAATCCTTTGAAACCCATTGTCCGTACAGTTTGTATGAGAATTTAGTAGTTTTTTTGCAACACATGGGTAAGAATGTCCGTTTGCATGGACATCTCTGGTGGGCCTTCCAGAATGTTTAAATTTCATTTTTTCATGGAAGAATGTTTTCTGTTGTCTTTATCACTACAAAGATATGTCAAATAATTTTTAACTTACATAGAAAAAATTCAGGTCTAAAAGGGTTAAGAGATTTCAGTCAAGAAAATCTGTGACAACATCTAGATGATGCGTTTTGAATTTGGATTTAATAGCCGCATCAATAGACGTATAGTAGCAACAGCAAGACTGGCTACGGGCGAACAAGAGTCTCATAATTATGACAATTTAATCGTTTGCTACCAATCTTGCTTTGTATCGGGTTGAAATTCCTGTAACATCCGAGGCTTAGTGTTTAATATCCATATTGAACCTATTATATTTGCGGCTTAATAACATCCCTACATTCTTTGATTGTTCTGCGTCACTTTGTCTCATCATCTCGTCCGGATGCATCTTGAAAGTCCTTTGGCATCTGTGGCATTCTAGTGATGGTATATGCCATATGATTGTCGCACTCATTATCATTGAGATATATTGGTCGCCGGGTTATTCGTTTGTTCATATCAGGACTATCATTTAACACGATAGTATCACTTGTTTCTTCATCTGCAGCATCACAAACGTTTGGGTTATTAGGTTTTCTACACGATAGGTTTTCTACGGTAATCGGATCTATCTGATTCATGTCTACGTGTTAGAATTACGCACCGCATCGATTCATCATTTGATCATTTTCCTTACCAATTAATCGATTTCAAGTATTAGCATATCCATTCAAGATATATTCGAAACTTTTATATTATAGCTTTAATCTTTTATCTTGTTTCGTGATCCATCGTGTGTTTAAACTCAAAAGGTGACACATAGATTGAAGTGTAAACATTCCAGCCGGCGATGCGTCGATCTGACACAGCATTCAAAAACCACAGGAATTCCGAAAATATCACTTGGCATCCCTTAACCAATCCTTTGGAAATTTTACAAACATTTAACATTTCAAGGTGTTCTGAGTGACAGCCCAGTTGGCCTTGCTCTCGACCACTGAATGTTACGGGGTTCATCAGTTTTATTCTTAGATTTGAAAACAATGAATCCATTCTTGATAGCACGTACTGTCTCATTTTCAAAGATGATCTTAAAATCATCGAGTTTGCTAGCTGACAGTAGATTGTGCATCAACTTTGGTGCGTGACACACTTTGTTATATTTAATTCGTTTACTTGATGACCTTTGCCAAACGATAACACGGGTACGGTACCAGCATTGGAAACCTATAATGTTTCATCTTGTTTGATGACTTGGATTTGAAATGGAACTATGTTCTTCATGTCCGTATTTGTTTCATTATTAATCAATAAACTCTTTGTACAACTTAGTCTGAATCGCGGGCCAAACGGTATATAATCTCTCTTTAATTGGCTTTGCAGCATCAACATCAATGACGTGTGAGAGTAGAGAAGTCCAAATTTGCAAAACGATGGAAACATCTCAAATGACTGCATTTGGTTCTAGTTGATTCTGTGGTGAAGGAATATGTGATTTCGTCTTATCAGGTTTAGACTACGTTTTTAAATTTAAAGAACATAAAGCAGCGGTAATATGAAACAAGTTCCAATATTTGATTCCTAACCACAATGATTGGCTAAATTAGGAACAATATGCAGATGCATCATGTGAGAACGATTATAAAATTGTATTAAAACGTGAACATATCCAAAATGCGCTTGTGACCATTCGCTATCTGAATGATCGAAGGGGAACTTTAAGGCGGGATAAGGCTCCATCTAATTGATCGTTAGTTCGTTAGTTCCTTGATCCCTTTCTTATGAAAGAATGTTGATTCAGAGTAATTTCGCATTCTAGTCCAGGTGTAAAGTATTATCCATCGTTAGCTATGCCTTTACCCATCTTTCAGTCAGCATACGGATTCGGCGTCCAAAAAATTACTCGTGTTTTAAAGCGATCCAAGAATCGACTCAATTTATGGCTTCGTAAGCAGTGAAGTGCTGCTCATCTAGAACATGACTCATCGACCGGAACGAGTGATAAAAGGAAGCTGTTACGGAATGGCACGATGCAACTCGCACATTCTTCTAAATATGCAGAGGCCTCTCTCGCGGCGATTTGGGCGATTAGATCTCAGAGTTTTGGGTCGTGGGGAAGTTGAGGCTTGCATATTCCTGGGCTTCACCGTGTAACAGAACAAAAATAAAAGTAAAATTAACAACTGAAACCAAATTTACATGACATCAAAATTATGTCGGCCGAAATTTGAGGAACAATGAAAATAAAGACAATAATAACCGGGTGTGCTCGCCCAGGAATAACCCGATATCCTCGAGTGTCAAGTATGATATCGGTTGAAGAGACCCCTCGAATGACCCATCGAATCCTAGAATCCGATGCTCAGCCACAACGAAGCAGCTAATAAGGTAGGGACGTGTCCTCAATAGGCAAAACCTCTTCACTCGGAGAGACCTCTAGAGGATCTCCCACAATCAACACTCCGACAGCTTGAGACTGTCGGAATGCCACGAGGAGACCGTGTTGATTTTACGGTCGCCTCCGAACGGACAACACATATATACTGAACTCACCACTCTGACCCTGTGGATGTCCTGTCAAGGGAATGAAGGGGAGTGGCAAGCCCAGCCTGTTACTATGGAACCGACTCGTAATAAGACCCGTCCGATTAAAAAAAAAAAACAAATTGAAAATTAAATTTAAATTGAATTTACTTTAAATAGAGAATCAAAAAAAAAATACGTTAAAACAAAAAAAAAATACCTTTCAACTCGATATGGCTTTGGTGTCCTTTTCCGCCTATTTTTGTTACCAAACGAAATACCACTGGCCCCGTGGTTGGCCATCCGCAACCGCAATTGTGTTGGGCGTCTTCCCGCCATTATCCGAAAATGAAATGAATGGCCTTGGTATGTTGCGGTGTTTCACCGATAAAAGAAATCACAAATGACCGGCCGTTGCGGTGCCTCAACGAATCCAAAAATTACAAATGACCTGTTGGCTATACTTGTACGTTGCGGTTCCTCTCACCGATAACACGTTGCCGTTGTGCCCGCCCGACACAGGTGCTGCTAATAAACCGTTGAACATTATTGGATGGCCTCGTACCTATGCCACCCTTAATATTGTGGCGCCCTCGTAAAAAAAACTCAGGATTCGTTTCGGCTGATTGAATGTAATTCCTGACTACGTTGGACAAAAATAACTATGTAGATGGCCGCACGTAATATTTACGGCGTCGTTCAGTATACATACACCACCCGTACACGTTCGATGAAACTGCCGTTTAATTTCTAGACTGTTGCAATTAATTATTTTTCCGAACAACCAAAAACTTGTACTGCGCTTTCACAATTATCCGATGTTCACGTGATACAATCTAGGTGGATACAGAAGATTAAGGCTAATTCACAATAATACAAAACTTTAGTGTTAATGCCCTAGAACAGATGATGGCATCAGTAAAATGCATCAATATTATTCGATGGTAACGAAATTTAAAAAAATTAAAAATACAAGGTTGCAAATGAAATAATGTTATGAAGCGCCTCTTAAGTTTCCTTGACAACTCTTGCAACATGTGGCCGAGCGTTGTGCTGAAAGATCAGGTTGTCATGTCTTTTGGCATATTGTGGGCGTTTCAGCTTCAATGCTCGGCTTAACTGCATCATTTGTTTTTGATAACGTTCCCCAGTGATGGTTTCGTTATGCTGGAGTTGCTTATAGTAGATCACTCTGAACTGATCCCACCAGATGCACGCAGTATTATACTCTTGAAAAGAATGTTCGGTTTGACGGTTGAAGTTGATGCATGACCGTAGTTGATCCACTTTTCGTCTCCCATCACTTATTGAGTGACGTCATCCCCGAGCAATTGTTTGCACGTGAAAAAATGGCGTTCGACATCTCTTGACTTGAGTCCATATGGAACCTAATTTCCTCGTTTTTGCACCATACCCATGATCTTGAGATGGTTTTGATTACTTGTTGAGTCACTCCCAAAGTTTCAGCGAGTTCCTCATGAGTTTGACAGTTCGTCTGTCTCCTTTCGCGTTCTTTGTCACTGGCAATTTTCTTCAAATTAAAACAAAAAAGTAACGCTTCCGCAAGTTGTGTTTTGTTGACACAAAGGTTGACATGGTTAGAGCACACAAAATATGTTGTTTACACTTCAGTGACATGACGCATTTGTAGAGGGAAATGATGACGCTTTAATATGAATATAGTTACAAGATGGAGCGATGCGATTTAATACTAGTTACGCCATCTTGTATATATCCCTCCCTTCCAAAGCGCATTCTCTAAATTCGCAGCATCTATGTTCAACTCAGAGCTGAATATCTTAAATGTAAAATTTCTAATTGTCGTGTCCTCTACTTTGTTATCACTGCCACGAAATTAAGAAGATCATCAATTGTTTTATTCCATTGTCACCACTAGTCTCTTAATGCAAACATATTAAATGAAAGACGTATTACCCTGTTCACTCTGGTAAATTTGGCATGTGACAAATGTTTAAATCTGTTTTCCACACTTCATAATTGTTTGGCTTTGGTTCGAATATCACTTACGCTTATATCGCGTTATCTCTCCAAAAACTATTCAGAAAACGATGTAGGCGCATGATACGTAACCACCAAGCGGCATCATCTGCGTAACCGCACAAACAAATCATATCGCATGACGATAATGAATGATTCACAATAATTTCGCCGCTTTCGATTTAATTACTTTGTTATTGTCGCATATCGTTCACTTCATAAAACAAACAAAACAACGTAAGATGGAGAATAACAATAAATATTTTGGAATACACTAACATTGATGTAATACTTCTAGTCTTGACATTCATTAATATTTAAAAAAAAAAAAAATAATAATAATAATAAAAAAACAATTGATCTCTACATACATCACATACGTAACGTACATGTGAGGTAACGACGACACACAGGCAGAGTGTGCAGAGCGCGGTAACCGGTGCACACACAAAACAAAAGAAGAGATAAAATATTGACGTGTGCTCTACTTTGTGTGAGGCGCGTTTATAGATTTTTGCGGAATATTGGTGCAAAAATTAAAAGTAGTTGGTGTGTTTAGATGTGTGTCTATATATACCGCTAATGCTTATTAACTGCGTCGTTAAATTAGCATTTGTTGCGAATTTTGACCGTGTGTGCCTGTGCGCTGTTGTTTACTTATTTACATTTTGTTGTGTGAAATTCTCGATACATATATACGTGAAATGCGTGTTTTTCTAATGTTTTGTTGACAACGATCAACAGGAAATAATTTTTGTTGGTGTGCGATTAAGTATTTTTGCGAACCACCCGGTAATTTCGTTTTTACGTTTTTTGGTTCAATTTTTTTATTTTATTTTTTTATATTTTTTTGTATAGTTTAGCTTAGTTATTCCATAATTTTATCAGAGTTATGAGCAGCGTGTTGTGTGTGTTTATATTTTATTTTGCTAAGTGTAGTAGAGTTTTAGTGGTTTAATTTAATTTTGCGTTATCGTTAAAATATTAAGAAGTGAAATAAGATTAGTTTATAGTTTATCCCGATTTACAGAAATAAAAAATATACAAACAATACTGTGACACGTTTTGATAGCACCGTGATAACTGTGTTGTTGTGCTTGTAACGGTGATTTTGTGTTATTTTTCGTAGTGTGGCGCGAATTTACGCGTCACATTGCATCACTGGGTCCGTCCAGTTGTTGAATATTTTTTGGATTACATATTATACGCTGCGAAGTTTAACGTGTCACTGGTAAGATTTCATAATTTTTGTAATTAGAATATCGACCAAATTGAGTCATTCAATCTGGATTTTTCCCAGAATTTATTTACGCCGTAACAGTACTTAGTATTTTTCCTTTATTAGTTTTTCATGTTTGTTAGAATTTTATTGGCTATAATTAATACCAAATGCTCGATTTTATTCGTCGAATTAATTTTCTATATATGCATGACTAATGTGCATGTTTCCGATGCAATAATTCATTTTATTTACGTTTAAGACGAAAAACAGTTTTAATCACTTTATACGTTCCCAGAAAATTTCAAAGAACAGACACCGTTAAAGGGTTAATATTTTACATCCGCGCCAAATCGATTTGAGCTGCAAATTTAATGTTGTCGCCTCTGTATTTGAGATGTTTTTTTCAGACTCCCATTTCATTAGCCTCGAACATTATGTAATATATTCACATATTGCTGTTTATTGTGCTTCACACTGTAAAATCCCCACCAAATTCTCTTCGGGCATCCTATACGGGTTCGTACTTTAATTTGCAAATAAAAACACTCAGCAATTTAAGTTACAAAACTTTATTTTCCAAACAATAATTTCTACAATAATTCATTAGGTTCACTGTTCACTAATCCACTTTTACTGTTCACTACTTTTTCACTCTGTACTGTACACTGGTTAAATTACAACTGTGTCGCTTATCGATCGCTGTTCCAGATAATAATTTTTATTGTATCTAGCGATGTATGAATATTGAAATTGTAAATCACTTTTCCATGTAGTTGTGTATTCGTGAACATTCCACCACATCATCAATCCTCCTGTCTTAATGATTAACGCTGTTAATCGCCGCCGTTTAACACAATTGCTATCGTTTTCTGCATATTCCTCTCCACCCAAATCTTCGTCACCTTTGGATTGACAACATTTGGTGGTGTATAGCTTAATCACTCGACTACCGAGTGATATATGCGTGTTTAGAGTAGAATTCGTAACAATATTTGGGACTTGACAACTTTCACTGTGAACGCACCCTTAAACAAATAACCAAACTGTCAGTGTCAAAACATTCAGTAAAGACAACATTTTCATCATGGTGAAGTACACGAACGAACAACGTTTACAAATAATTAAAATTTACTACAAAAATTCCGATCTTCAGCGATGAAGTGCATTTTTGGCTAAACGGCTTCGTCAACAAACAGAATATGCGTCATTGGTCAAGTGAAAACTCTCATGTGCTTCAAGAAACACCATTTCATCCACAAAAAGTAAATGTTTGGTGTGGTTTTCATGCTGGTGGACCGTTTTTTTTCGTTGATGAAAATGACCGTCACGTTACAGTCAATAAAGATCGCTACAGAAACATCCGCGAAACGTTATTTCGATGGTCAATTGCATGAACTAGACATTAATGGTATGTGGTTTCAACAAGACGGTGTGACATGTCCACACACAGCGGGTCTAACAATCGACTTGAAATCTAAATTCGGTGAACGAGTTATATCCAAAAATGGTCCCGTCGATTGGCCGTCTAGATCGTGTGATTTAACACTAGTGTTTTGGGTCTACGTGTAATTCGGAATTATCGACGTGCTTGTGTCAAAAATAGTGTAGACAATGTCGATAATTCGTAGAGTATGTAGAATATTCGTAGACTATGTAGATTATTGGTTTTTTGTTGTTTCTCCATTTTTTCAGTACGGGGTTGCCAATGCAGTTTTCCATTTCAAATTGCGAATTTCGAATATTTTGAAGGTTATAATTTAATTTTTACAAATCTAATAAGTGAGATTAGATCACCATATATGTGAGATTAGATCACCATATATGTCACATGGAAATCGCTGCTTGGTCGGATTGTGGTATAGCGTTGAGATTGTGAGCCAGTGAAATTGTTGAAAAATCCACAATTGTGTTGAATTAATGTACAGCTTCCTTGGACGCTTTAACATAATCGCCAGGAACTTCAATTACTCTATTTAAAAGTTCCTTTCAATGCAACTATATACATACTGAACCGCATTCCATTTAGTAGGTGGTTTTGAAGTTTAGTCGAGCATTTGCTGCAAAAGTAATATTGCGATTTTGAAATATACAGCCATCTGAAATATTGGAGGATTATTTGTAAAGCTTGCCATATAGTATGTAACACAGGAAACAAATGTGGAAGCTGTTAGTTAACAATCAATTTCAGTAAATCCTGCAAATAATTTTGTGTATAGCATTTAACACATTCGAGTAGCAGAATAAATTGATTCTGCAATACTTTAGCCTTATAATGTGAATGCTCCTTGCGCGCACTATCCCAACTTTCAACGTGTTTCTCCCACTGGCTCTCATCGATATTTTTATTTTCATATTCAATACATATGTCGCAACCTTCTTGAAACTGAATAGGCTCAGAAATTTGTCTTTGAAAAATTCGTGGAAGCCTTAATTCAAAGACATTGCTTCTGGTTTTCATTGCACATTTCTTTATAAAATCCATATAATTGATTTAAAGCCACGTAATATTGATCAAGATTTAATTTGTTTGTCATTTCTGACATAATGGCAAAGTTATTTTGCCAAATTGTTCAAAAATTAGGTCAAAAACTCTTTTTCTCCAGGAAAAGTTTTGACACGAGAATTCCTGTGTTTGCGTTTTTAGTTTTTTTTCGAATTTGGAATCATTCATTCCGCATGCACTTTCCTTAGCCCAAACGGCCATTTTCACTGTAAATCGACCGACCTAGCTCAATAGTTCTGAGAAACATATTCCGATGTCCTTTTATCAAATTCTGACCATTATGCAATATGCAATTGAAAAATAGAGAACACGTTGAGTAAAATCGTGACCAACTTTGGAAAATGTATAGTCAACGTGACTTGTAAAATCAGAATTACTAGTAAATTAAAAACAACCTGCTTCGCCTGCCTTAAGGGAATGAAAGGAATTCAGAAAAAATAGCTGGTAATAGAACCAATAATTTTCGACATTGTCTACTTTCTCTACATTGTCGACGTCATTTTTTAATTGTCTAAATACATTTTCTACACGTGTAGAAAACGTACATTTTCTACACGTGTAGGCACAACGCTGTTTAACACCTCTAGAATTATTTATGGGGCCACGTTAAATCATTGGTCTATGCTAACAACCCGAACCGTGTGGCCGAGTCCTTGATTCAATCACATTTTTGATGTTTGTCCACAGATACTATTGATTCCAGCTTTCGTACTTCCTAAGACACAAACTATGGAGCTTATGTGCTGTTCTGCCATTATTGTTGATGTGTAATAGCTATTGCTCTAGCATAGCTTATGTTGTTCAATGACTTTATGAATTCTACTGGTATGCTCAACTAAATTTGTAATTATTGATAATTTGGCAGATGCCTAGGTATAATGTTTTTGAAACTTATACACTCGAAAGTCATTGGAAGATCATTGATGTGGCAGCTATTCATCAAAAATAAATAGCGATATTTCGCATCTTCCCTCTAATTAAAAAATCAGTGTAACTTTACAGGTCTTGCCATAAAGCTCGACAATTGTGTTACAATAACTATTGAATTCGGAATTGGTCCATTCAAATCTAGGACAAAATAAAGGAAACTACTCAATTTTCAAAAAGCATTGGTGGATTATTGAGATGAAATTTTAGCGGAACACTAAACACGCAAAACACGATGTCGTAAAATTTCTTATTCAATTAATTACTTAATTAGTTACTTCCTATACTTGCCAAATAGTTTCTCGTGGTTTAAAGTACTCGTCAGGACAAACGGTGGTAATAATTGATATGCGAAGGTCGATCAATAAGTACCCGCGTGGTCGGAAAGAAGACGCAAGTTTTTTATATTTGTATTATTTTATTTTTCAAGGTAATCTCCTTTTAGGTCGATACACTTTTCCCAACATTTCTGCCGTTTCTTTAACCCCCCCCCCCCCCCCCCCTCACAAAAAAAATATGATTTCTTAAACTCTTCAATATACGCTTCTGTCTCGGGGATAACCTCCGACCCTCCGGGCCGACACCTTTTTCACACATGGCCTCTGCTACTTCACGCACGTTCGGCGATCAGCGATAATCATATGTGTACATCTTTTCAACAATTTCCTCAGTAACAACGTCTGCCTGTCATCAGAAGCAGATGTACAACCACGTTTAAATTTGTTGGGCTAATCTTTTGGTAGTCATACATGGTGAAGGGTACCATAGAAAGTATCAATATTGTTCTTTATCCATTTTATTGAGAAACACGAGTGATGCAACCGGCTGCCAAATAAAAAATAACCTGTCAACTAAACTTAAGTTTAGTGTAGTGTCGTTTGACAGATGATAGTACACGATAGTAATGTCAACTTCCCTCAGCAATGCCATCTGTTTTCGAACACGAGTACTTATCGATCGACCCTCTTAGTATTCATCGTCATTTGATATACGGAAGACTGCAATCAAGAGCAAATGTGATATACAAAGGTCGGACACTGTTATAATTATCTTCAATGGAGTCACAACATTCTGCATTACAGTTCATTTAGAATTTAAGATATGTAAATGTAGGCGCAATAGCTCAATGGAAAATGGAGAGATCAAATTCAATATTACTAAGTGATACATGATTGGATAAGAGAACTCTTCCACTCGATTTTTTGTATTAGTTGCGGCTGGATTGAAAAATGTTTCGCATAGATGTGACAATTTGTTTTTAAGAAGCCTTAATAATTGATTTAATTGGCATTTTGTTAACAGGTTGAATGTAAATATCGTAAGCAAGTAAACTTTGGTAATTTGTGGGAGAATAATGTTTTATAAAATTCGAACACTAGATGAAACATCAGAATTCCGAGTTCATTTGGAATAGTTATCCTGAATGACGTAAAATTCATTTGAACACCAAGGAGTTGCACTCTTTTAAAAAAATAGTTGGGTATTCTGATTTGTTTTTAACTGACATCTATATTGGTGTCGTATTTCTATTGAATATGTCATTTTAGTTTACAGCTTGTTCAACAGCATCAACAGATAATAATTCGCGCCGTCGTTTTCTGTAATTTTTCTGGCACTACAGTTTTCCTAAATGGTTTGGTTTGTTTCGTGTCTTGTGATCGAGTTGAAACGTCAAGAATAGCACTTTGCAGATTTGCTTGTGCTGTCTCAATTCTTTAAATTGAGTTCTTAATTGTTTGACGGGCTGAAATGATGAAGTGCTTTTTGCTCATAGTTAAAATTCACCTTGGGAGTTTCTCTAACATGATTGAATTTATCTTTCGATTTTTTAACTCGTGGTCCATTGTCCCAAAACTTCTAACGTAGGCGATAACCCAAATCAATCGTTATGTAACGAAAAGGGTGAAAATTTTTGAAATATGTGTCGTTGGGCAATAGTTGCAGCATTTTACTATTTCGAACAAAGTTCGTTCCGGAACTGAATGTTAAATTCATTCAGCAGTAATCAACTCGCCTTGATAGGAGGGTGGTTGAATCAGTCTTAGTTTTACATTAAACCGCTGTGAAGGGTTTATGAAATGATGTAATGGCTTATATCGTGTTTGATATAAATGACTTACATTTAGAGATTGGCTTGTAATTCCTTTCTAAAGTTTTTTCTAGAATTTTTGACGTGACTGTGCCCTAATTAAGGTTAGATAGCTACTGTTCCTGCCATTGTAATGTACCCAGTATCTTAGATAAATTGGGTAGAAGCGCCCAGCTTAAATAAGTTTGAATATATCAAATTTGGTAATTATAAAGCATTGTCCTCTGCTTGTTGATCTAATATTCGAATAGCTTGAACTGTTGCGGAAGCAGACCGCAGTTAGCGGAATTTTTCAAAGTTCTATATTTATTGACCTCCATAACTTTTGGGCCGTTCTCCAGTGTTCAGCGGCAAAGTTAAAGATTTTTTTAACTTATTTTTTGTTTGCCGGTATCTTAAAGTAAATTATTATGTCTGTTACTGTTGGTGCAGCCCACCAAGCATCGAAAATGGCTCTTACATTTATTGTAGAGTTGTTCGCTTTTAAACCGCATGGCGTGGTAGTTAATATCCACCCTCTCGAATCAGCAAGTTCGTAAGAGTTTAAGTTGCACTCATTTCGGCTGATTGTTGGATTGGATTGCATTGGATTAAATGCTTGAGCCTTCTCCTTTACGTGAGGCAGAATTTCTATTTCGATTAACATCTGGTTTGTTTTATCATCTCATTATCCAATTAATGTTATGTAAAATTTAATTTTTGATAACTTAAGACGTTGTGGAGGTTTTTCGGTTATAAACGATTCTGAGACTTCTCATATTAGCCACCACTAGAGATCTAGCAGATTTTGAAATCCGAAATTTAAATCAATTTTTAAATAAATATCTGTTTCTGTATGGTTAGAGATAAGATAAAGTTCACTGTTGAAAGTTATGTCCATGTAAAATAATTATTCCACTATTAATTGAAAATATTCATCAATCTGCTTCATAAATTCTTTCGTTTTCTTCTTGTAACTGCGATTGTAAATCAATCTAATTAAATTCGAAAAAAGAAAAAAAGAAAAAAATGGAATCCTAGAAGTTCCCGTACTCAATGCCACAATGGTCCTATGGTGCAAACCGTGTATTCTATCTCAAATCGCGACTGTGTTCCGCTGCTTTGACAAACTGCAAGAGCTCGAACCAAGGCATTGTGGGCAGCTGATCAACATTGAAAGATATGTGACCAAGAAACCGGAACCTAACTAACTCGAAGTTGACCCATTTCTTCAGAGACAGAGCATACTTAGTTAATCTCAAATAAGGTCACAAATAATCGCTTGCTTAATTAAAGCTCCGTGGAGCTACAAACTAGTATTGGCCAAAAAGTCAGGCATCTACATTTCCCTCAATATCACAATGAGCCAGCACCTACATAACCTTGACATTATTGATGCAAGGCGGCAAATAACAAGTTTACAGCCCTAATCAGTTTGGAAGTGGTCACAGGATTCCACAATGCATTGGGCATGCAGCTTTACTATCCTTACACAAAATCATATTTGCATCTGAAATAGCGAAGTAATCAATCGCACACAGTGTCGAACCCAGACTGCCGTAAGATCGTAGATCAAGTGATGGGCAGTAACTACCAAAACCAGCACCTATTTCAGAGTGGGAGCCGTCCGGTTATTGAAGTCTTGGGCAACCAAAGTTCTCTCAATAGGTAAACCACTGAGAAAGAGTTATGAAGAAATTAAAAAAATTTCTATGTCCTGAAATCAAACCTAGGACTTACCAAATGCTCTTCTACGTTGCGAAAAAACGGCAGTGGTTTTTTGAAGTTTTCTAAGTGAATTTTCCAGGAAAGTTTACTGTCTAAGGTAACGCCAAGATGTTTGATGGTATCTGATCTGGTGATCTTTTTCCCAAAAAAGAAAAGGGACGTACAGTTCACCAATATTCTTTCGTCTAATAAAGATCAGTAAACTATGGTCTTAGATGGATTAACGCACAAACCTTTCTCAAAAGGCCACAACTCTACAATTTGTAGAGCGCGCTACATAAATCAAATAGGATTGTTAAGCATTTACTCGAAATTGTGATGACCAGATAATCAGCGTAGCTCAGATTGGTGTAATTTTACGAGTAAGTCATCAATCACCAAGTCACAAGAGCGGTGACAAAACACCTCCCTGAGTGAAACTCTTTCTCAAGCGACCTTCGAAACGAATTCATGTAGAACAGTTTCACACGATTGCACATTGGGAAGTTAGATAAGTCGCGATCTCTGATAAATCTGTCGATAATTCCCTTTAAACTGAGTTTTGAGAAAGGTTGAGGGGAAACTAATAAGCCCAAATGCTTTAGAGTCAGTGTAATCTGGCCTTCCTGCTTTAGGCATGAATATTAATTTTCTACTGCACAAAGAATACGGAACAATCCCGAAAGCAATATAAGCTGGAAAAAGTTGAAGTAACTGATCTCGAATGAAAAGAAACCTTCGTTGTAATTCCATAGGAAAGAACCCAGCAACCGGGGACGTGAACAGTCAGTAATATTTCCGCAATTTCCCTATTGAAAGAGGTCTGCCTGCCATCAGGGGGACGCTAGTAGTCTAGCGATGGCGGAAAGACTGTTAATTTCTTCACAGAAACTAATCCAATCCATATGAGCGGATCTTAAACTTTTTTATATTCTCTTTGTAATATGCTAAGAATTAATCCCAATTATTCTGAAGGTTGAATTTTGGCTCTATTCTTAAGTTTCCTGGTAGTTTCCTTAGTTTTTAAGATTGGAACACTAAAAAAGCGTATTCCGAGTCTTTTGTTTGCTAATGAGAGATCAAGATTTTTCAAATGCTAAATTGATGGCTTGCGTCAAAGACGATGCTAGCCAATCAATATCATCAGCCGATTGTAAACCGCCCAGTGAAATTATCAGAAGTTGGAGCTGAAAAGTGAAGGTTTCCCAGTTTGTTAGCTTCTTATTACGGTAAGGTTTATTACACACCTTTGGTTCGAAGAAAGAATATCATTAGCCAGTTTTCAGCTGAATACCAAATCAATAATTAACATAGAGGACAAATTAATCTCAATCACTTTCCTCATTAGCTTCAGAAAAGTTGGCTCACATCCTTTATTAAAGATTTCAAGTTCTGAAGTACTTAGCTAGTCAGATTGAGACGGACCCCTATTACTAATATTGAAACTGTCCCAGATCTATCACTTATCCCTGCTACTCAATAAGGTTAGCAAACTCTTTCGAAGATGGAGGTGAAGCGGCGTCAAAAGAAAGATAAACTGAAGTTATCACCAGTGTTTTGCATGAAATCGAAGATTTGAAGGTGACAAGCACATCCATAACGTCAGCTGAGCTACATTCGTCTAGAAAAGATCTTGGATCGCTTGGATTATCAGGAAGCCCCGGGTCCCAAGTGTAACAGAATAGGTTTCGGAGATTCATCGACTGTTAGTTGGCAACCATCCCAAATATTCTTGATTTTGTTAACACGTTGAACGCCATGAGAGTCACCGGTGACCGGCACTGAGTTTGTTCGTAGTGCCACGGGAGTCACCGGTGACTTCAGTGAATTAAATGCGTCACGAATGATTAGAAAAATTAAGTGTTATGTTGTAAATAATATTTCACCAAAATATGCAACAGTGAGAAATTCATTTTGGCCAGACGGGAATGCCATATAAAATTAGCGTGGCGTTCAACGTATTAACCTCTGTATCCAAAACCAGGGCTATGTTTCATCATTGCTGCACTTGGAGAAGATGACACCATCAACTAGGTAATTGAGACACGAAGCCGGACGATATAGCCAATTTAAGAACACGGCAACTAAGTTCCGATCGGAAGACCTGCAGTCCGGATTGTTTTCACGAACACAGAATATTTTCACTCTCTAAATTGCAACGGTTTGCGTGAAAATACGCGTCCTTTTTCCAACCACTTTCGGTGTAGTACGCGATACAGCGTGTACTCTCTTACGAGTAAGAGTTGAGATGCTGCTTTGCTCCTCAACTATTTCGTGAGAAAATAGCACTTTAGCTATTCTTTTTCGCAACCCCTCGTGACGCGTTTGCCAAGACGCTTGTTTTTAATGAGACCTCTTGTCGTCCAATTTAAAGAGATCAGGCTCCAAACCCGAGCTGCAATCGGACAAAACTGTTGACACTAGAAGTTCCGAGGTCATCAAGCAGTAAGTCGGTTTCGATGACTAATCCTATTTGACGTCCTATAAACAAGAAAACAAACTAAAAGTTTGTGCAGATGAAAAAATGTTTTTATTAATCATCCAACGTCGCGTAGAACTTTGGAGTATGCAGTGTTTCTTCGAATGATTCCTAAGCTTCCCGGTATAATTTTTTAATCGTAATGTAAACGATCACGATGGTCCATTCATTAGTATTACATCTAAATCCGATTAATTAATGTGTCCGGTTTACATTTAGTTACATCACCAAAATTTGAAAACCATTGTAATATTTAGGATTTGACCAAATTTTGCTGACCAAAATATTCTTTAAACTTTTTGGTTACAATATAAAAAATTCCTAAAGCACACGTCTGTTCATGAATTTTACCCACCCCATAAAACTTCATACGGAACTTTCACAATTTTTACGCGTAACTTTGAGTTGAATTAAAAAAGTGTTCGTAAATCAGTATTTATTGGCAATTTAAATAATTAAGTTCTAATTCGGAATTGCTCTTTTGACTATTAATTTTGCCCACCTAATTATTAGATTTTGCCGAATTCATAAACCTGCATACAGAATATCAAAATTTTGAATATCTTTTTTGAGTTTAATTTTATGAATCATTACAAAATGTAAAATAAATGATTTATGTTTTAGAATTGTCCACCTGTTTATGAATTTTGCCCACCCAATTATTAGTTTTTCCAGACTAAACCTGTTGGAATATCAAAATTTTCAATAAAGTTAATGAGTTTAATTATATGAATGTTCGTAAATCACTACAAAATGTAAAGAAATAATATATGCTTTAGAATTGTCCACCTGATAAATTTTGCCCACCTAATAATTACTTTAGCCAACCCAAAGCAATTTAAATAATGTTCGTAGGCTGTCAATTTAAGTAAAGGTGTAATGTTCAAGAATTGTTCACCTGTTGATGAATTGTGCCCACCACCAATTACTTTGGTCGGCCCAAAGAAATTAAAGAAAGAAGGTTCGTTGGCTGTCAATTTAAATAAACGAGTTATGTTTTTAGAATTGTCCACTTGTTGATGAATTTTGTCCACCCAATAATTAATTTCACCCATCTTCTTATAACTAGTATGTACTTCATTATGTACTTCATTAATTGGTTAAATTTGAATATTCCGCACATAGATTGGGCAAAACCAATTATTTGGTGGGCAAAATTCATCGACATCATCTGGGTAGTTTTAAGACATAAGTAATTTATGACCAAATTGACATAGTAAAGTGAACATTTATATATTAAACACGCTTCAGCGCTTTTATAATGTGTCATTTTAGTGGAAAAGTTTTTTAACGGGCGGTTAAAATGTTGATAAAACTACGAATTAATTAATTTCTGTAAACTCCGATTTTGGGGTTCTCGCTCAAATTTTACTATGTTTTTTGTAGTTTTTTTAGGGATGGACAAAACTTGTACATGTGGGCCAAATTGGTGATAGCTAGCATCACATATCAAATTTTCTTATAAGATTTTGTTTCAATGTTGGAATAATGAGGAGTTATTGAAACACATAAGCGCTTCAGCCCAGTAAAATTTGTGTATTTATATTTCTGAATGTATGTGTATTTGAAATGTAATTTTTTATAAATATGCTGCCAACTCTTAAAAAAATGTATGGTCACCTTAACTTTAGTCAACCTTTAATCGTCCTGAAAGATGTGGCAGAAGAGCACGCTGATTATTTGAATTGGTTGCGTAAACAGTTTTTCAATGACAATTTGTTAGTAATTAATTCGTGGAGCTTTTTTGGGACTTGATATTATTGATGTATTCTGGTTCGTTTTAATCTCTTTGTTACATTCCACAATGCATTCATCCTTCATTTTCGAGAGGCATCGGAATTGCTTATTGATGGTTTCGTTGTATTTTATTTTTTAGTAGGTTAAATTCACTGCTCAGGCAATTCTGCGGACTACGATCAGGCTGCGGACCACGATTGCTTTTCGAAGGGATTCCATTTCCCGTGAAGTGGTTTTCCGACTTCAAGAAGATACTAGGTTACTTTATTTAAGACTTTAAACTTAACGAGTATAACTGTGGTAGTATTAAATTATATGTTTTTGCCTTTGCGTCACCTCGGTTGCGTCGAGTGTTTAGGGATTAGAGATTCTGTCGTTGGCTGCTCTAATTCGCCTTCCAGCTGTATTTTATCTTGCATTCAATTCTTAAGTAAGTCCGAATTAGTGTTATTAGTTGTTAATTCGGACAAATTTTCTTTTTAATTGAGATTGTACTCTGATTCATGATTACGTATGAATGGTCAGATGACATTTTTTCAACTATTGCCGTAGATTCATATTTCAACCGGGTTGGTTAGCATGTAGCACTCGTCTTAAGTGGTTTTCTCTTAAATTGATTTTCGAAAATGTCTAGCACCGGATTAGAATAAGAATGTTGTTTTCAAGAGATTAGATTAGAATCTTAGTATTTGTAATTCCACAGCCACTTCGTGTGTTCTATAATTTACCGGATGATTGCCTTTGCAGTTTTTCGCATCCAGTTTACTGGAACATTTTAACGGTCTACTCTCTCGCCCACAATATTTTTGTATGTGCTTAAAATCATTATGCATTGAGATATCAATCATAGGTTGAGGTTTGCGTTGATATTAAAAAGCTAAATAGTGGGAGGTCTATTTATAATCTTGCTATGAATCAAAAGAATAAAAAGATTTAATTTGCAGACCTTTCCTTCTTGCAAGTACGATGAAGACCTCTGGTCATAAACTTAATTATTGCTCGGTTATTTTTAAGCCGATATACGATAAAAATTGGTTAAAAAAATCAAACTTGTATCGAAAAGGTCGGTAAAATCGACCACCAATTTCGAGATCACCCATTATTTTTGGATTGCATCCAAAATAAAGTTTCAATCATAAAATTTTTGTGTGAAAACTCCAAACAGTTTGTTGATTTTTTGCGGAAATTCTTTATTATTTTTTTTTTATTCTATTTATGTAATGCGCAAAGTAGGTGTGAAATTTAATAATTAGAGTCGCCTCTTAAATGTAAATAAACAAAATTTTTGCGAAAGAAGCTGGCCATCCGTCTTATTGCGCATGCTGCATTAAATTGAGATCATAACAATGATTCTTAATAATGAGTTTGGTGATAGTGAATCACCGCATGTCGGAATATAATTGATAATGAATGTATCATGCAAAAAAATGTTTTTAATTCAAAATTGTTAAAGTGGAGTCAAGATTGCAGAAGTAAAATTAAATTATGATTTTTAACTTCCTTTCATCAATACAGCAATCTAAATTATATTTTCATTGAAATTTCGGTGCTAATATACATACCATAATATTGGTATTTAATAATTTAAAAGTACAAGAGCTGCTAAAATTTGTGAAACCTGGTCCTACTCGTCTTTTTGGTGGTAAAAATAAAATACATTCACTTTACCTAGCAAAAACAAATAGAATCTTAAATATTCACATTTAAAGGTATTTAAGCCTATTCCCATTATTCAAGGAACAAGCTGATAGGAGAGCAATGGGGATCAAAAATGCTTAAACAGTATTTTTCATCTTCTTTGTAGACGTAGAAGTCGATAGATTTATGTCTTTAAAACTGCTCGTTGGCATATTGCTGGCCCTAGTTCATAAACCATTATTATTTACTTACTTACTGGGCTACTTCAGTATATCAACTTTGTTGCGGCTATGTTGGCCATAATTTTACAACCAGTACAAAACTATCTTCTTTTCTGTAGTGCGCAAATCAAAGCCGGCTTTCACTCGTCTGGTGCTTCAGAGACCATAAAGTTCCTACATTCGGTAGAACATTTGATCTCCGCCGATTTAGCATTTCCATTCCAAGAAATAGAAATTCCACCTTCACCAGAGCCTTGTTGCTTTTTATTTTTAAGGATGGGACCCTGTAGCTATTTCTTTTCAACAAGTTTGGGAAAAGCAACGATATTACTGAGCGCCATGAAGCTGGCACCACATCAAACGAATTTTATAAAACCAAAAGTTGGGTCACCAATTACACTTGGCCAGTTATTTCTCGTAATTGGTTTGGTCATCTAAAAACCCCAAGTAAGGAAACCTTAAGCTCAAAATTCTGATAATTTGGCAGCTAAACCCAACCCCGCCTACAAATGTATTACAATGAGTTAAAAAAGATTAATTTATAATGCTGTGCATCCGTAGGTTTGATAAAATGTTACACAGAAGGTTTTTGTTATATGAAGAGTTGCGTATGCAACATAAATAAAATTTGCGTCTGAATCTCATAATTCTATTTTCATTTTTTTGTACTAAAATTAATTGTTTATTAGATAAACCTAAATTTGGCCTAACAATAGATACCGACAATTATTTGATATGTTGCTGTTGTGCATCTTTCTCAAAATCTCACAAAACTGCTGTTATAGAGTTCACCATGCAGCAAAACATTTTGCTAGCTACCTTGAAAGGGTTTTAAACATAATTCCCCAACACGATGTAAAGATTGTTTTGGGTGATTTCAACGTGCAAATTGGTAATGTAGACAGTATTCATCGTGGTAACATCAGCCCAGACTCCCTACACCTTCCATCAAACAACAATGGGATGCCCGTCACAGTACTAGCTCTCCTAGCCTAATCCACAAAAGGAAATCAAACCATGGAGTACGGTTAATCAAATCGACCACTTCCTCATCCCTAAAAGGCATTCTTCTAGCATACCGTCTGGTATAGTTGCGAAATATGCCGTCCGAGTCATGACGTATAATAACTGAGTTCAACGAATCTGACGTTGGAACGCCAAAGCATTAAACAATGAATTTACTCGGGCCAACCACGAAGCTAGCATATTATAAAACCTGGGCAGCCAATCACTACCCCATTCTTTTGAAGAACAGTCGAAAGCAATAAAATTGCCGATAGCATCTGTTTTAACGGAATCTATCTAATTTAATTCGAGAAAAGGATCACACACGATAATGGAACGACATGGTTGCGAGAAAAAAACAACCGACTGTAGAAAGACGAAACTTGAATGACGCAAACAAGAAGTTGATAAAATCGAAACTCTCACTTTGAGAGACAGAACCCGTTCCAGAAAATAAATCGCTACCGAATTTTATCTACGTAGTAGCGCAATTCGCATCGAATCTGGAGAGTTATAAATGAACACAAAAACCGTCCAGTGTGGCGAAATTATTTCTAGTCACTCTTAAAGAGACAGACGTTATTCGGCAGCGAACAGCCAACATCATTGCATCAATCTGAAATCAATGTAGAAATGACACCAACACCGGCTCTATCTTACGATAAAATACGCAATAATAAGGCACCATGGATTTGGTTCGCATTGAGAATCCCACTACATAAAAAGAGAAACCGACTTATTTGTAACTACTATCGTGAAACAACTTTGCTCAACACCGGCTACAAGGTTTTGGCCACCGTAGTTGCTTAACAGTTATCAATTTACAGCGAGTGGTTTTTTAGCGACTGTCAATGTGAGTTTCTTCCAGGCAGGTCAACAACAGAAAAATAAATTATGGAGTATTTTGTCACTGGATATTAGTTCAAAATTGATGGTTGATTGGCTATAAAAGCAAGTTGATAGTCGAAGGCAATCTGCAAGTGAAAACCAATTACATCGATCATGTGAAGGCCAACACGAGAAGATGATTGACTTCAAATACCTGAGATCGATGATAAATGTGGAAAACTTAGTCTCTGCAGATATAATATCATGAGCACATTTCGCGTAGTATATCGCGCAAAACAAAATTAAATATCTACAAAGTGCTGATGAGACCAGTAGACACTTTTGGTACCGAATAGTACGTATGATGCTCGGCCCTAAGGATGAATAAATATGTAGGTTGTGTCTGAATCTCGAGAACAGAAATGATCTGAACAACTTTGATATAAATGAAAGAATTAAATCTTCAAGGCTAAGATGGCTCTGGAGTGGGCACCTATGAAGACAAGACCTCGCGGAAGGCTTTTTATTAGGTGAATGCAAACGTAGAATGGAACAACCAAACTCTTGGCTATCGGGTCTGGCGCCATCTTGTTGTCCACAGAGTTATCTGGAAGAGTATTGTTGAGGCGGCCAAATCCCTTTATGGGATGCAGTGCCAGCGAACAAGACGTAAAAGAACAGGTTCAGTACAAATAATAATGTCATCGCACATCGTACTCGTACTACCAGATTCATTAATGTGCCTTCGTGATGCTTTGCAAAAAGTGTCACTGTCAGACCAGTCCGCACTCGTTGAGAAATTTGTTAACGAGATTTGTTAATTAAGCCGACCTAAATTTTTCAATATAATTCTCGATGGCCGTTCAGATTTTGTGACTTCATCATCGTCACAAAATCTGAACGGGTCTGATTCAAGCATAAGGCGGTTTGCATTGAAAATGATCTTAAATTCAAAGGTTCTTCAAAGATCAAATCACTGAACTCCTTCACGAGAGTGGCTGCCTCGAAAATTTACTACAAAACCTATCTTGTTAATGAAACTTTTCCGCTCTGGGGATGGTTTGTTATTGGCTAAAATTTAAAAATTACTCATAATTGTAAGTGGAGAATTGCTTATAGCAAGCATTCAATTGCTTTTTTGGAAAAATATTTCTCTCGAAAAATCTAAACCGTGTCAAAATCTAATCTAAACTTGAAATTTTCAAGGTCTCATTAAACCTAACATAAATACACAGGGCCCCTATCGAATGCAACTCATCTTTCAGTTCCATGGGTTGAAACGTTGATTCTTGTTAAATGAATATCCCGGTGCTCGATGCTTATATGAATTTATTTATTTGAAGCATCCACTTAACATTATCTAATCGCACATTTGTTTTTTGTATTTGCAGAAACAACGCCAAAATCCGGATCAAACCAGGCGAGCGAATTACCATCTCCATCTTCTGTATCAAGCGGAACTAATACAGCACTGAAACCATCCGAAACCTGTGAATTATTGAATATCAAAAAAGAAGCCACTCAATCGTCAGCCCCATCGACCCCAACGACAACAACAAAATCGGATAAGAATGACGAATTAATGGAACACGATGGTTTAACCGAAACAATCTCATCATCTACATCGACGACAACCACATCAACCACAGTCACATCCACAGTTTGCAAAACCGAAAACAATAACAGTAACGACAGTAATAATGCTAATCCCACCTCGACTAGTGGTGGCGAAAACGAAAAAACATTACCGAGCAGTAATACGTACTCACCATCGCTGCTGAGTAATTCCGGTAAAAATGAAAAGTCAGGACTCCCGAAAGCCATGGTTAAACCCCACGTTCTAACCCATGTCATTGAGGGATTCGTCATACAAGAGGCAAACGAGGCGTTCCCAGTGACCCGGCAACGATATCCTGAACGTGACGCTGCCGATGAACCACCAAATAAAATGCAAAAATCAAATAATACTAATAACACGACAGGTAACTCGGACGACCCGAATACATCGAATACAAATGGTCCTATCACACTTGGCGCTCTCGGTACTGGTAACGGTATAACATTACAGTGCGAAAATTGCGGTAAAATCGAGCAGGCGTGTAAAATGAAGAAGAAACGCTTTTGTTCGATGTCATGTGCCAAAGCGTCAAAAACGTCACAATCGACCGATTCAACAACATCATCGAGTTCTTCAGGTGATTCTATTCCGCTCGCCAGCCTCGTCGAGTCAAATCAAAACGCGAACAAAAAGCCACAGATCAAAGAGGAGAAACTGGACGATAAATTATCGAACGGGCTTAGTAGTAGCAGTAGCTGTAGTAACAATAATATTAATATAAATAATCGTCCATTAAGTCCGACCATGATGCTGGGCGGTGAAGAAGCGCCACTAATCGTTAAATGGACCGTAGCCGATGTCTGTGAATTTATTAAAAATCTTCCCGGCTGTTGTGATTATGCGGACGATTTTGCAATTCAAGAAATTGATGGCCAAGCCTTATTACTCCTGAAAGAGAATCACCTAGTGAACGCGATGGGTATGAAATTGGGGCCGGCACTAAAAATTGTGGCAAAAGTCGATTCGATGCGGATCGGTTGCAATGGCGAAAAGGATCAACAAAACTAAAAGTGTGAATATATGTGTGGCGAATCATCATCGTTCCGGATGGGTGTATAAATTATTGAATTCATATTGAAATAAAATGTCTAGGTTTTTTTAATTAAGGAAATTCAGAATCTTGTAAATTATTAAATAACGTTAATTTAAATTAATTTTTAAGGATATATTATATAAATATAAATAAATAATGAATTAACTAATTATATATTAACGATTAAGTAGTACTGTCGCGTTTTTAAATTGTACATTGTCGATCGTGTATTACGACTAATTTAGGAGTAGATTTTTTAAACTTAATGAATTAATTAATATTATATTTAAAATAAATACAAAATTTGAAATATATATACATAGTAATCTTAAGGAAGAATATTAAAAAAATTCAAAGTCTTATTATTTTTGGTTGTTTAAAATTAGGTACGTTTAAAATTAACGCAAGCATTTCTTCCGAATTCTGTGGACATGCAACGTTAAACAGAGCAGCCAAAATCCGCCAAAATTTAGTTTCTAGCACACCACATCATTTTGGGATTAGAAAAAATCACTCTACAGTAGAACAAGTTCACAGAATAACCAACATTTCTTGGATGTGGCTCAAGCTTTCGACAAAGTTTGGCACAAAGGGCTTGAATTTAAACTGCATTGAGCAGATCGACACTTTAGAGTCAAATTTGAAATTGAGTACTCTGTAATAAAAAGAATATCATTGGTATACCACATGGTAGCGTACTTGGAGCTATTCTGTTTATTCTTTATACGAGAGACCGAATATTCAATATACTACGGTAGCAACATTTGCAGATGATACAGCTATTCTAGCAGTTGGAAAATATCTTTCGGAAGCAAGAAGCACACTTCAAAATGCAGTTAACACTGTGAGCAACTGGACTAAAAAATGACATCATATTAAATGAAGACAAATCGGTACACGTCAACTTTACAAATCAAAATGTAAACTGTATTCCCGTGTTCTCAACTCAAACTAAATTCCATAAGCAAATACAGCTTGATGCTAAGCTAAGATGCAAAGAATACATCAAGAAGAAAGAAGACGAATTAAACATCAAATATAGGAAAAACGTATTGGTTCATGGGTAGAAATTCTGAGCGCTCAATACACAACAAATTGCTTCTATACAGGCAAACGTTAAATCAATCTTGGTTGTGCCAAGAAAAGCAATGTAGAAATGGTACATTACGAACGACAACCTTCATAGAGACTTGAAGATGGAATACGTCACCGATGAAATAAACAACCTAGCAAGGAAACACGTACAGTGATTATCTCGACATGAAAAGGCAGATATTCGTCGTATGTTAACCGCTGAAGCTGGGCAGTTCGAATTAGGATAAGAAAGTATAAGATAGATAAATTACTAAATGATCTCTGAATCAGTTGTAATATTGAATAAATAAATAAATAAATTTGAGACGATCAGCTCGAGATGTTTTTAAGCAAGCCACTAACATAACGTTAATATTGTGTGTTGCGTAACTTTTATGAGTTTTGCAGATACCACGTGGTATAAACTTGGATTCCTAGTCCTCCAGAAAATTCGAATGTGGTACAAATCTTTTCAAGTTTGACCAGAAATTATCTGATACGTGTTGTGCTGAATATTCTTAGTAGTTGTCTTCATTATGCGCTGATATCTATTATAATGACCATGCACAATATTAAACATATTAATCTGCAGCACAGCAAGTGTACTTCAGCTAAAGTAGTTTTGTATCGCAACAGATTTATTCTAGGATTCATACCGAAGACAAACAACGACAAGGAACTATTTTAGAGCATCAGTGCAGTTTAGGTGATATTTTAGGCGTACTTGTGTTAATTATCACTTTTTTAATTTTAGATTTGCCTTACAACACCTCCCTGCCTGCCCGTCAGAGGAACTTCTTGATCTTATAAATAGGAGCATGAATAAAAATTCCTCTTATAATTGGACCTGATGCCAATACATATTACTCTAAATGGGAGATTTGCAAAAAGAGGAGCTTCTCTGTTAAATTTTAAAACTCATCAGAACTTGAAATTTTCAACAATTCCGTTAGATATGAAGTATTGGCAGTGATTTGTGTTATCTGGGTATTGCAGATTAAGGTTTTAAATTGGAGGGTAACGCATGATATTTGAACCTTTTGATTAAGTTATTTCAGTCAATTTTAATTTTAGAAGGAACCTTAGCATGTTTTAACAGTCTACAAGCTTTGTGAAACAACACTGTGTGAACTTGTTACTCGCTCAATATCATGAGTTCTCGGTGTGCATTTTTGTAACATGTCGTTTGCTACAATCACTAATCACTGTTTCAATTTTTCTATTGATAACCCTATTCCAAATTGAAACTAGTTTGACATAGCGAGCTCTTCATATTGTCGATTCTTGACGTGTTAAAAGAGGTTTCCATGTCAAACTATCACTAAACGACGAAATCTAAGTATATGGCTTGACTATTCTCTTTAGGTGCACGATTTCCAATTCGGATTGTATTAAGCATCTACTTATTATTTGGGACTCATATTGAAAATTTAGTCTTGAAGACAAACATCAGGAAGCATTAAGGAAGTTCTCATAGAAAAATGTTGCCATTTCTTTTAAAATCATGTGTATTACGTGTGCTGTCATACTTTTCGTTCGCCTGATGGTTGGTAGTCAACTTACAGCACGCCATTGCGAAACTTAGTGATTTAGTGAAACAAGTATTTGTCAGCAATCACTGTTGCTTTTTCGTCGACTCGAATAAAAGCTTTGTTAGGCTTACAGACTATTACGCAGCTTTACGCTTGAAATAAAGAATATAATACTCTTGGTGCATTAATAGGGTGGTGCACTACTAACCTTCCTCAATCATTCTCGGTGGTTTATCTTTCGAGATATTTGTGGATGGCTCCGAATTGCTGGATTGCATTGTCATAATCGCCAGTAATTTTTTCTGACATCTCGTTCTAGCCTCAGTACAGGTGTGCTCTGTATTGGTTTTCAAGAGTTAATACCTGAAAAAGGTCTAAAATACGAAATTAATGACGTATTGTTATTTTTTTGCATCGATTGTAAAACCGGTCAATTGATGGAGCAACCGTTCGTCTGTCTTCCAAACTGGAGAAAAAGTGCCGAGATCTCCTTAGTTAAATCTTGTAGTAGCTAAGCTAAGGCAGATGCAGCTGAATACTTGTAACTGACGTAATTGATGGCGTGGTGACACAGAAAATATTCATCTCAAAGATAGAATTGTTTCCATAATCCGGCTCAAGGAAGACAAATAGCCACATGGCTCTTCCAAGTATAATATCTTATATTGTCCCCATTCCTTTAAAAAGGGTTGAAAATCTCATCGGCTTCACTTTTAAGAGCTGAATTGAGGCTTAACTTATTTTGAATCGCTTGCTTTAACCTCACAACTTGTTAGAAGTCGATCCCAACTCACACGGAATTCCACTGAAATTGACAAATTTTTAAAATTACTTTCCGAGCCGTATATGTGAAAGTCATTTACATCAATCATTCTGAGTTTTACGCAAATCAGTTAAGAAATCGCCTATTTTTTTCTTCAAATAGACAGTTTTTCAGAATCCAAATAGTACAGCTGGATATAGTAAGTTGCAAACCGACACACATTTAATTCCATAGATATTTTTATGAATTCTGGTGTGCCGAGCTTAACCCTCGCTAACAGTCATATTCCTTCACGAAATCGTCTAGAATTGCTTGGTCAGTATCTAGGGTGCAAATAGACTTACATAAAGTTGCACCATCCCACCAGGTCTGGGTACTTGAATTCTTTATTAACTTTTACTAGTTTGGTAATCTATCAGATTCCATGTACTCTAACTGTATGACTAGAACACGAAGTTGCTAAGTACGCTGATCAAACCAGCTCAATAATGCACAAAAACTGATAAACTATTGTTAAATAAATGTTATGATTTTCTCGAGAGGAGGATGCGATTAAAATAAAATTATTGTTGTATGAGCAACCTTCCCATAAAATTGAGGGAAAACGAGAGGGCCACGCCAAGTAAAAGTAATTGTGGAAGTGGAGTAAATGAAAAACGGTTTTAGTTACTACGAGCCCTAAGCCAAACTGAAGTCGAACGTAATGAAACCATCGAATAAAAATTTTATTACTAACATAGCGAACCAGTCGAAAATCCAGTGCAACTTATGTAACAATAATGGCCATTTTTCTTCAATGTGTCCGGACTATCTTGCCCTATCTAACAGTGATAGATTTGCGAATATTCAATCGATTTGTTTATGCTTAAATTGTTTGAATTGTCAAAGACCTCACAACACAACACTGCATGCGTTTTACCAAAAGCCAATAACTGGCCTGAATGATATCGTTCAAGCAGTACCACGCAGTCCAGGTCATCAACCAAATTATTAAAATCCACAACATCAAGTTACCTAGGAAAGAGCCAATTTCAGCATTTATAGTCGAAAGAATTACAGCTTTGCTCATGCTCGTTCGCGCAGTTCAATCTGATTTCGTAATACAATTTTTGTTTGTATTCGTATTCAGGAATAGGACCCCAGGATTAGTGGTAAATGTTAGCAAGCGTGTCTTTGCTACGTCTAAGGTTTTTTTTTCTGGGACATGAAATTTAGTGTGATGACATAAAACCATCCAAGCAAAATTCAATGCTATAAATAGCATTCCTAATCCTGAGACGATTAAAGCTTTACGATGATAAACTTTTATAGGAGATTTATTCCAAATGCTGCGGAAGATCAAGCAATCTTGAACGAATTGCTCAAATGATAAAAGGAAAGTTGCTTGGACTGACGAAAGGGGTAGCGCATATGAACTCTGTAAAAGTAAACTAAAAACGCCGTTATTATTCCACACCCTTCTTCGGAAGCTGAATTAGCAGTTATGATGGATGCGTCCAATTCAGCCATTGGTGCGTGGTACAACAGCGATTGTCGGGGACTAACCACCGGTCAAATTAAATGATAGTGCGTATGATCGCGAACTATTAGCAGACTATAGCTCGATTAAACACTTCAGGCATTTGCTCGAGGGCCAACCGTTTGCTTTGTTTACGAATTACAAGCCTTTGATTTATGCCTTACAGCAGAATTTGGATAAGGTATCTCGTCGTCAACGTCGCCATTTGGACTTCATATCTCAGTATACTATGGATATTCGACACATTGCTGGTAAGGATAACATCGTAGCTGATACATTGTCAAGGATCGAAAATATAACCCTTGGCAGCTCAATCAGTTATAACAGTCTAGCAAAAGATCAGACCACAGATTTTGGGGAAGTAATTTTTTGACAGTGTACATAATTTATCACATTCGAGTATCCAACATGGTAGCAGTGACTACAAAGACTTCAACTCATGCTCACACGTTTTTGTAAGAGTTGAAGGGGCTCTTCAACCACTTGATGAAGGACTGTTTAAGGTCAATGTTTAAGGTCATAAGGTCATAAATATTTTACAGTGAAAATGAGAAATAGGGAAATAAACATTTCCATCAATCGCCTAAAACCTTGTTTTTTAGAGCAATTCAATTCCAGTCGCATTGATACATTTTCGATCACCCCAGTAGTGAATCTTCCGGATGTGGTACAGCCAAAAGTACAGTTATTGAACAAGGCAATATGAAGTCTGGAGAGTGATCGAGGTGAATTTTTACTACGCTTATTTTTGGTATTTATCATTTCGGAAGCATGCAATAGAGCAATAGAGTCATTTCCTAATTTTGCTACCGCTAAACGCCAAATTTTGGAGCAGTTGGTAGCTTTCTATACTCAATGGAGGTCATATAAATGAGCTGCCACCATTTGTTGAGTTTTGTACCAACAAAAACTAAACGTAATTGTGCTATGATTAGCTTAATCGTGGTTGCGACCAGATTGTCATCCCACCAGAAGTAACAAACGTTTTGCCCCTGACAAAATATATTAAACCGATTTTTCTGGCTTCTAAACCAGCATTCAATTATCGCTTTTAGGGAAACTAAAATATTCATTTGTTTTCACTATCTTATCGAGGCGACCATCAAACGAACAACAAAATCGTTTCGAAATTAATTTACATCATTTGAGTTTTGTCGGGGTACAACCTATATACTCACGAATAATGTTACCAAAATTACTAAAAATTCTAAAAAATTTCCGGCCAAGAATTAAACCAACACCAAAACTACCGCCTGAAAAAGTAAACAGTTTAAAACCGCGAAAACCTGGAACTATTTTAACCACAGTATGGGACGTGTATCTTTGCATAAAATTCCTAAATTTTATTCCGATCACATTTCCACCAGATCTGAATCAACAACCATATTTCCATATCGTTCGTGACTCAATACAAGTTGGAGCCCTTATCATTCTGCTACTCCTCCAGCTGTGGATATATTTCTTTGTGAATATTTTCGTATCCCGATCGATATTGCTCGATTTTGGTAATATGACGTTGATTGTGTTCGGAACGATTTTACTGCCGTTGAATGTTGTGTACACGGTATGGACGCGCAATAGCATTTGGAACATCTTTAGGCTGCTTGATTATGTTGACCGGGAATTTCAAAATTTAGGGATTACGATAGATTATCATCGGCATCGTTGGATCGTGTTGGGGTTCTCCGTGTTACAGTACGGCCTGTTTATAGCTGCGCTGATATTCGATGAAATCCCGATCTACGAGAACGCTGTATTTAATCCAGTCCTGTTCTGCATTAAATTTAACGCGTACGGATGTATTTTACTGGTTCATGGGGTGTTTATTTATCTTTTGATTAGCGTGTACACCCGATTCAAATACATGAATAAGTGTTTCCAGTGAGTATTTATAACGAATTCTATACCTGACGTCGTTATCATTATTTTTTTTATTTGCAGAAATTATTTTCATCTGAACTTAGCCGAGCCAATTATTTCGGTATTGCCCCATCGATCCCGAGAGGCGGTACACAAATTTTCTGTGATCTACGAGAAGCTAAACGACATCGTCGATTTAGTAAATATTACGTACGGGGCTAAAGTAATGTTTTGCTTCGGGCTTATTTTCGTGTACACAGTATTCACATCGTTTGCCACATACTGGATTTTCATTAGGTTCGACTGGGCCGATTTACATTCGTACGTATGCAACTGCGTGTGGAATTTACTGTTCGGTGGCCAAGTGCTACTTATTTTAATCTATGGCAGCAGTATTTATTCGGAGAGTGGGGGTCTTGCCTGCTACGTCTTTTGGACAATGAACATAACCTCGAACGAGTTAATTATCGAACGGCTTTTTGAATTTGCCCAACAAATTCGACATCGTGCGCCAGTTATCACGTGTGGCCTATTTTCATTCGATTACACAGTTTTGTACACGGTTCGATATTATATACGCCGGAATTTTTTTCAAATATATTAATTGGATTTTAAATTACAGATGGCAGCATCACTGGCGACGTATCTCATCATTTTAATACAATTCGAACGATCCAGCAACGCGTTAAGTTTTAACACGACCATTACAAATTAGCAACTCATGCAAATTTAGTTAGCATTTTCCAATCAATATCTACCTACAAATTTATTGATCCGAGTATATTCTACCCTAAATTATTATTTTTGTACGGTAAACACATTTTCCTGGACAACAACAAGGGCACCCCCATCTACCATCTAATTAATTTCTAATTAAGATTTGTATCTCTCGAAATCACATACAGAATATAAAATATAATTCACCTGTTTGTGGATAGGGTTAGTAATAGTAATTTGATTGTAGTCGCTAGACGTGTATAGCATGATGAAAGTAATGTGGGTTTCAAGTGCGTCCAACCGAAAAAATGAAGTGGAAAAAGTTTCGGTTTGGCATAGATTGCTATTGGGCAAGGCGCTCTGGATGACCATAAAGGAGTTTTTGAACAGTACAACGCTACATGGATATCGATACATGGTGGAACCGAATCGGTTTTGGCTTGAAAAGTGAGTATTTTACTTGTTTTATATTTTGGGAACCTAGCTATATGTGTTAATACTTATAACATGCTTTGGTGGACCGTTAATCTTTCCACTATAAGTGCTTTTCCGGATCGGATAGCAAGGTAAAATCAATTTACCATCTTCTCGCGAAACATTCATTGTGAACAATTTAACGTATGGCAACTTATAGCATCACCACAGACAATTATTAACCAGATGGTTATCTTTCTACAAACTTGATATACATTCCCCTCGGGGACGAGTAATTCGTGTCGATCTCTCAAATCACCACGAGAGGCTATAACGTTGAATAAAGTTTGCAAATCATCAAATTTAATTTTCAAATTCGAGTCAACCGGTTCGATACATAATCAGTGAACACCCGTACGACACAGAAAAACAACGTGTGCAGAAAAAATCGCTGAGGCAGTCCGTTCATCGTCGTTGACAAGAACTTGACCTTTCTGCGGCGTCAACTTGGCGAGCTTTGCGTCGGAAACCCAACTGACTCAGAAACTTAAGATAAAGGATTATAGACAATGCCGTGCGTTTATTGG
The DNA here is from genome assembly GCA_947310385.1 of Nephrotoma appendiculata. Taxonomy (NCBI): domain Eukaryota; kingdom Metazoa; phylum Arthropoda; class Insecta; order Diptera; family Tipulidae; genus Nephrotoma; species Nephrotoma appendiculata. Next base: position 335,028,346 of record OX371223.1, read on the forward strand.
TTGAGCTCTGCAGCAGTTGGAAGTTGATCCAAATTTCGCCAAAAAAAAATCATCTTTAGCGATGAGGTCTACTTCTTTTCAGCATCAACTGCTTCCGGAGTCACTGTTTGGTGCGGATTTTGGTTTGGCGTTAACTGTTAACAGTGAGCGCTACATATCGATGTTAAGCAGCTTCTTGAAGCCTAAACTGGATGATATGGAAAACGACGCCATGTGGTTCAAATAGGTACAAATAGGCGTAGACACAGCGCATGTTACGATGAACATTCACGAGTAATATGTGACTCCGTGGTTATCTCGTGGACGACGTCGTGAAATGGCCACCGAGAATCGTGCGATTTAATGCCTATAGAGTTTTTCTTTTGGGGCTTTCTTGACTCGCACGTCTTGGCGAATAAACCGCAAACATTTGATGCCCTCAACAGCAAATTCGAATGACATCTAGCAAATTAAGCCATAGTTATGCGAAAAAGTATATAGAAAATTGGATCTGCCGAATACGTATCGCTAAGCAAGGCCACGGCGGATATTTGTGTACAAGTTTACACAAAACAAGAAGTAAAAAAAAAGGAAATTCGACTTTTCAAATTTAAGTGTGTGTGAAGTACTGAATGATAGTTATCACTGGGTAAGAAAACAGGAATTGACAGAGAAACAACAAAAAATTGAGTGCGATTGCTGGGTGGGTAACTGCAGCAGAGAGATTTTCGAATTTCAAAATGAAACTTTGCATACCAATTAAGCATAATTTGTGCTCATGGGAAAATACTATAGTACTGGTCCAACTGACGACTCAACTGACAAAATTCGTGCGTATCATAGAAATAAAATTTGCATAAGTTTTCATTCATAAATTAAGGAAAACAATCGAGCCCCTAAAAGATGCTACGGCTGTGTGCCAAACTTAAGGTAAAAGTCAATTTTAATTAAATTTTTCGGCAAATTCAATGAGTTTCCGAAAATTCTATGGCAAACTGATCGAAAAATCTGATCTAATGACTATTCGGACACAGTCATAGTATCTTTTAGGGGCTCGAGTGCTTCTTAGGCTGCTTGCCAAAAAATCGGTTTTAGAACAGATTTTTCGATCAGTTTGCCGTAGAGTTTTTAAAAATAAATGAATTTACTGAAAAATTTACTTAAATTTGACTCTTACCTGACTATTGGCTCTCAGCCGTAATTTATGAATGAAAATTTATGAAAATTTTATTTCTATGATACGCACGAATTTCGTCAGTTTAGCCGCCTGTGGGAAGTGTTAAAATTAGACTAAAATGATTTCTGGTTTTTTCTGCTCTTGGACTATCAATAATTTTTTCCCGTGAGCTCTAATTTACATAAATTGGGTTTAATCGGTATGCAAAGTTACATTTTTTTACCAACCAAATGGCATAGTGGTTAAAGCTTTGGCGTTTTGATCGGGCGGTACTGGGTTCGAATCCCGATAGGGGCAGGATGCACAGTGAAATTTCATCCACAGATTACGATCTGTGACCCCCTGTCGGTGTGCAAAACCCATGGGCCGACCCATCTTCTATGCCAGTATAGGGTGGCATGGAGCTTGCAATGTTCAGATTGGTCTTAAATCGGTCCTATAGCCGTACGTTCTCGAGTTGGCCGGGAGGCGTAAAGTAAAGACGAAGAAAGCAGGATGAGCCTTGAAAAACATATCGCATAGTTAACAATATAAAAATAAAAAAAATTTAATTTAAAATTCGAAAGTTTCCCTGCTGCAGCTACCCACACGCGGTGCTGCATACCAGTTTGTTTCGATGGAGTTGGGTTGACGATACAATTTTGCGGTTCAGTGTAATTTATACTGCCAGTAATTCTATCAATTTTAATTCCGTTTGGTCGTCGTTTCGATTTTCGTTTGGATTTTATTGTTCAAGTTTCCTTCAACATACCGCCGCCGTTGACTCACCAGCGTCAAGGTTAGGAAGGAAACATAATTTATTAATTGACCGTTTCATCGTGACGCTGGTCACTACTGCAATTAAATACTCCATTCCCGGATGTATCTCGGCAATTCAGACCAGTGATCATTTTGACGGACGCAGGTTTGGTTCCCTATAAGGATGACTAAATTTTCAATCTCATGCGCTGATACGGGTTCTGACATTTGCAAAATTTGTTGAGGAATGTTAGGTATTCTAAGTCTAACGTTCAGCAAGTCCTTGTAGCATTATCTTGATGTGTTGCAGGTTTGGTTCAGGAAGCTGGTTTAGCGGGTGGCTCAACTGGAAATGTTTCGGTGTCAGGGTGTTATAATCATTGTCGTGAAGGTCTCTAAGGGCCGGGAATTTAAGAGGGCCTCACCCAGTTTAATTCGAGTCAGGAACCCTTCATTAGTGAGTTTAAAACAAACTAACAAATGTAGGGGCAGCCGGAGGGATGAAATACCATTGGATGTAACGTTTGGAGCATGAATCGGCCATAGCTACTTGATTGGTTTGGGATTGGTGTTGATCGTATAATTCACGAAGTTGCCTATGTGCCCCAAGCAGTTTGGATTCATTATCGCAATATATATCGAGTGGGATGTATCGGTACTCATATCGGAGGCTAAATCTAATGTGGTTGCCTTAGGCGCCATGCAGACGTATATCACCAGGCATATGCCTTAAATATTTTTGCAGAACTGTGACGATGGGTTTCGAATGAAAATGGACCAGTGAAGTCTAGTTCTAGTCCTATTCGGAGGAATGCTCTGACTGTTGTGTAGGTCTCGACAGCAAACTGTGCATTGGCGAATGATTCGTAGACTGAGATTTCTTGCTCGTAGAATCTTGACTCATTGTTTTAACATGGACTGTTGGATATGCTTCTCTCGCACCATTCTTTCAGTGAAAATGTGGCTGGGGGTAATACAATTGGATGTTTAACATCATATCCCACAACGGCATGTTCTAGTTTTCATCCCTCTCTTAGTAATCCGTATGCATCGATATATGGGAAGAAGTAAGGATGTAAATTAGTTTAAGGATTCAATTTCACTTGCCTTTGTTGTTTTTGTGGATACGTTGAAAAATGTCTATCTAGGCATCGCATATTTCTGGCATTTTATGGAGTTCAGGGTTCTTTAGTGAGGTTTAATTTCAGATTTCTAACAAATTCGATTTCTACTGCTTCTATTCTGAAACTCTGGAATCGCCTCACTGTCGGAATAATTTGACTCAGGTTCCGATAACCGATTCAGGAGTTGAGAGGTATGTTTCAGGAGAAAATCGGGACCATTGAACCATAGCTTATTTTGTATCAATTCTTGTGGTAAAATACTGCGTGTTGCACAAGCTCCCGGCTTTTGACTCGATGGAACATGATGCCACTTGTTTACGAGAGGTGCAAGTGATAGCGGTTCGGTTAGTTATAAAAGATAACCAATCTAGCGTGATTTAGGAATCGATGTACAAATATATTTTTGGACTAGATGAACACAATGATCTTTGAACTAATTCTAGACGTAGTCTAGTAGTTCCTTCTACTGTACGGACATATTTTACGGCAGCGTAAGCGTCTGGCAAACCCATGCAGTTCTAGACAAATTCACTGCTGTGCGATATCCGGTTAAAGTTGGGGAAGGTGGGTACACTATTTTTAAATGAACGGTACCTGGTGTGTCAATAGGATATACTGTATCAAAAATTTTAGACGTCTCGGATTGGAATGATCTTTTCGTAAACTTATTTGTTTTGGTAAGAGTTTATCGGAAAACGAAATAATCCTTGACGGAGTCATATTTGATACCTAGACCGGAAATTGATTTGGGATCGTCTCCTATTGATCAAGAGGGAAGTTCTCGATTTTTATGCGGAAGATTTTTTAACAAAGGAGGGTAAATGACATATTGAGAATTTTCAAGTTTTCACAGTACTAGTTATGCGGACAGTACCTTTTCTAGAAGTTTCCCCATAACAGGGAGCAACATTATATAGATCTGTAATATTTCGAAGAATGTGGATCTCTATCACCAGGTTTTCTGGTAACACTCATTTCACCTGATTTCCAATAATTTTGTTATACTGGGCCCAATAATAGGCCATGCAATTAGAATTATATCACATTTCAAGTGGTCAAGTACTGGTGACTTGTTTCGCCTAAAACATTTTAGAGCAATAGTGACTTCTTCCCATGTGAATGGGGGTCTTTAGCAACCGTAGATGTTCTACTGTTGGAAGCGATCTCACGCATAGCTGCATGTGACTCAGTTTCTTCTGATGTTTTGTTCGGTAGAAGAAAATTGAGCAATTCCAAATGTGTGTAACGCCACGTATCTGTGACGGCTCCATTTGTCTTTTTCCTAATAGTGTTTAAAACTGCGGTTGATTTTAATTTGCCTTTGGCAAATTGATATGCAAGATCTCTTATTTCTTCCCGTCTGATATGCCTATCTGCGCTCATGCCAATAATAGGTATAAGTTTCCTTAGATTAGAGTTCCACCAACAATATTGGTTTTTTTCTCCTTGGAATTGAGTTATTGCAGACATTGGTTAAGCGTGTTGAGATCAGCACAACATGAGCATGAATTTCATCGATCAAGTCAATTTCTGGTAGTGCTACTATACCGTCCAAAGAGTGTGCCTAGCAAATAGACGCTAGTCAGCTATTGTAATGGCAAATCTCGGAGTTTTGCAACATAAGAGCGGATTATTATGTGGCGAGTTTGATAACACAAACGTGATGATTCTGTGATCACTAGATGTTCAACTTTATAGGTTTTGCACTTCAAATTCACGATTTTACAAATCATATTCAATTTTTTTTATTTCAATCTCAACTTTTTACAAGTCAACATCAATTTTTTACAATTCAATCTCAATTTTTTATACTTCATTGTCAATTTTTTGCAAAGCAAATTCGTGTTTTTACAAACCAATTTCAACTAAATGCAGAGCAAATTCAAGTTTTAATATTTCAAATTCGTAAATTTTTTGCAACTTTTTGCAAAACAAATTAAGTGCTCCCAATTCTTAACCGATTATGTTGGGATTCGGTATGTTGGATGGAAATGGGATTCTTAATGAATTTTTGGAAGAAATTCTGGAATATGGCCTTCTGGGACGGAACTCAGTAGTTTCTTAACCGATTATGATGAAATTGTACATTGTGGATGAAACTGATTAATGATTATTAAATAATTTTAAGAAAAGTTTTAGAATTTGGTCATCTGTGGCTGAATTCGGTTTAAATATTTCAATTTACTTTACATTTAATTGAAGTTACTTTGAAAAAACATAAATTTGCTTTGCAAAAAATTGAGGTTGCGTCAGAAAAAATTGACAATCAATAATAAAAAATTGTGGTTGACTTGTAAAAGTTGTAAATAAACAAAAAAAAAATTGAATATAATTGCAAAATTGTGAATTTGAAGTGCAAAACCTATATTTATCCGACTTGTCGAATTCCATCATTATCAGTTAAGTAATAGCCGTGCTCGTTATATATGGCCTTATTAAACAATTTCGTCTAGAAATCATTAATGAATCTCATTTCCATTAAATAATGTAAACCCATGATCGTAATCGGTTAAATTACCTGAGTTTCGTTCAAGGTGGCAATATTCCAAAATTTCTTCCATAAATCATTTAAGAATACCATGTTCATACAATAAGCCCAATTAAATACATTACAATTGGTTAAAAATGGCCGAGTTCGAGGTGGCCTCTCCCAAAACTTCTTCCCATAACATTTTCAATCCCATTTCAATCCAACATATCCAATTCCATCATAAACGGTTAAAATGGACTGAATTCAGCCACAGATGACCAAATTCTAGAACTTTTCTTAAAATTATTTAATAATCATTAATCAGTTTCATCCACAATGTACGATTTCATCATAATCGGTTATGAGATGACAGAGTTCTGTCCTAGGTGGTCATATTCCAGAACTTCTTCCAAAAATCAGTTAAGAATCCCATTTCCATGCAGCATACCTAATCACATCAAAATCCGTTAAGAATTGATCGAGTTCCGTCCCAGGTGGCCATATTCCAGAATTTCTTCCAAAAATTCTTTAAGAATCCCATTTCCATCCAACATACCCAATCCCAACATAATCGGTTAAGAATTGGGAGCACTTAATTTGTTTTGCAAAAAGTTGCAAAAAATTTACGAATTTGAAATATTAAAACTTGAATTTGCTCTGCATTTAGTTGAAATTGGTTTGTAAAAACACGAATTTGCTTTGCAAAAAATTGACAATGAAGTATAAAAAATTGAGATTGAATTGTAAAAAATTGATGTTGACTTGTAAAAAGTTGAGATTGAAATAAAAAAAATTGAATATGATTTGCAAAATCATGAAAGTGCAAAATCGTGAATTTGTTGTGCAAAACCTATAACTCACACATCACCCAACTATTGAGCTCAACAAGGCTCTATTGACTATTGTTAGATCAATATTGAAGTTCCAATTGTACTGTTCCAATCAATATTGAAGTTCCACGTCGTTGGATTTTCTTGGCTGTTCATTATAAAGAGGTCACTCCTAGACACAAAGTCCTTTGCTTTTCTTCAGTTCGTTGGTTATCCCTCATTTCAATTCCAGCATAGAAGCCCACAGTAATCACTAGCTTTTTTGGTGTTGCCCCGATAACGGGCCTAGGATCATTTCGATTTTGCACAGATGGTACTCGATCGGTTCACTCTATTGGGTGTATATTGAAAATAAGTATAGAAGATCATGCCATGCCAGCATTCATGTCAACATTTTGAATACTAATTTCAGTAACACAGGCAATCCGTTTTGCTGGCTATCACAGGCAATCCGCTGATTTGGCCAATGACCATATGTTGGTGAGAATAAAACACAAAACACCTTGAACTTTGATTTAAACTTTATTACACACAAATCATTATAACTGATCTCATCAGCTGTTCTCCAGTTTCAACCTAAAATTAAACTTAAGAAACAAAAATTAAATATGTTATTATATACTTACCAGTTTCATTATATAATTTTAATCAATCCGGAATCTTTGTTATAAATCTGAAAGTAAAATTTATGTAATTATCAAATTTAAATTAGAAATAATATTTTTTATACTTATCTTTATATAAATTAGGAATCCAATTGTAAACACTTTGTCAACACGAATATGTCACTTTGAGTACTCTACGTAAACCAAAATTTGTACTAGAATTGGTTGCGCATAGTAAAGTTAAACTCGTTAGTACTTTATATTTGGAAATTTGAATATCTTAACTAAGTTCAGCTTAAAATTGTAATTAATTAATTTAGTGTACAAGAATATGCCATTTTTCTAGTAAGAACTAAAATAAATAAAACTCGTTCACTTTTTTGAGAACCTTTGAGCAATCAACATTTATAATTGGCAAACCGAGAAACCACAGTGTCTTATAGAAACCAATTTATATTTAATAATAAAACAGTTGTTAATCTGGAATCATCGATAGTGTTTTGTTATACCAACTTTCTTCAAGTTCATCATCAATTTCGTAACTGTACCAATAGTGTTGGCTTCATCAGTAATTTTCTGCTATATTCCGTGCAGCAATTTTATCAACAACATCTGGCAGTCTTTTCAACATTTCATCATCCGGAATTTTATCACATCATCACCGGCTCGTCACAGATCTACACAAACATTTTTTGGTGCCGAAACCCGGGAATTCATGACAGATAAGTAGAATTTTAATTTCATTTATTTTTGCTAAATTAAACGTGTTTATTAAAATCTACTGTGTCGAACCTACCGCGTAAAAGAAACCGCGTGGTATAAAATTTATTTGTTATCAAATAAACAAAATCCTTGTTTTTAAACGAAATCTGTGAAGTGCTATATAAAATATAATGACTGATAGATACGAACGCTTGCGTGATCGCGCTCATAACCAAATGGTTAATATTTTAAGTTTTGCGAAAGCAATAACGGCGGAAACCAGTCTCGAAGCCATAAAAACACGACTAGAGGTATTAGAAGTTAGATACGAATCCTTTAACGAGATGGAACTTCAATTAATTGTAAACGCAGATTATAAGCCTATCACCGAAGAAGTTGATAATTTGTACTATAATGCACGGGAATTGCTAACTCGAGCGAGTGGTACACAAGGACGAAGGGGCCTTGATACGAAAACTGATTTTAATAGCACTCTCGAGCAATTCGTTGGTCAGCAGAAAACCTTCTACGAAAGTGTAAATTCGTCACAACACATGCGCCTACCTAAGATTCATATTGAACCTTTTTCGGGTGATTACAAATATTGGGCATCTTTTCATGATTTGTTTAAAACTACGGTGCACAACAACCACAGCATTTCTGATGTTCACAAGTTACAAATGCTTAATGGTTTACTAAAAGGTGAAGCAGCCGCATTAATTCGGCATATATCGATTACCGAAAATAATTACGCACAAGCGTGGGAGAAATTGTGCAACCGGTACAATAAATTAACTCCAATAGTGGCATCTTTGGTGCAAACGTTCATTGACCAGAAACAGAGTACCCAGAATAACAGTAACGGAAGAGAATTACGCCGGATCAGTGAAACTTCTGATGAGATAATTCGCGGGTTAAGAGTATTAGGGCCAGACGCTGAAACACGTGACTCATGGCTCATCCATATTATTCTTGGAAAAATCGATGAAGAAACTAGGCAATTGTGGGCAAGTGAAACAGTCAGTGGTAATCTCCTCACATTTGATAATTTATTAACATTTCTGAACAAAAGATGTGACGCCCTGGAAATATGTGAAGCAGCAACAAAAAGGGTTACACCTAGAACAACCTCAAAAACTTTCGTAACATCTCCGTACAGTACTGCATTTGAGTGTGTGGTATGTAAACAGCTACATCCAACTTTCAAATGTCCCGAATTTAAAAATATGGAGTTCGATGCAAGATCAAGAATAGTAACCGAAAAAAGTCTATGCGGCAACTGTTTAAAGCAAGGCCACCCTAGTGCGAAATGTTTTTCAAAATCTTCCTGTTTGATTTGTCACAAGCGACATCATACTCTACTTCACCAGCGTCAGGCTGAAACTCCTTCAGGGTATACTCCAAAGATTACAACACATCATAGTTCTGTTGATCAATCAACAGATGAGCGGCTTTCTTCAGAACATAAAACTGAAGAATCTTCAAAGGTTTCAAATAACCTCAACAACCAGATTAACACAAAGGTTCTACATGTACACTATTCCTCTATAACCACGGTGCTACCAACAGCAGTTATATACATCATGTCACGCACCGGTAAACTCCAGTTGTATAGAGCCTTGTTGGATTCAGGATCACAAACTTCGTTCGTCACCGAAACATGTGCTCAAAGCCTAGGCCTAAAGCGTAATCACGCATCGTTGTCGGTTTACGGTCTAGCATCGGCACCAGCTGGAAGAACACGAGGGAAAATCGATATGACCATACTCTCACGAACCGAACCAAATTATAAACTTTTAGTTACGGCTCATATCATTAATAGTATAACCAACGTTTTACCGTCAAGGCCAATAAAGTTCAATCAATCTGACTTGCAGCTGGAATTAGCAGATCCACAGTTTCATACACCTAACAAAATTGATGTACTACTCGGAGCTGATGTGTTTTTTGAAGTTTTAAATCCCCATAAACAAATAATCGATGGGCTCCCCGTACTTCAATCGTCAAAACTCGGATGGTTGGTAGCAGGATCATGTCACAATTCATCAACAGATGTAACTAATCTCCACGTAATCTCTGAACCAAACTTTCCAGTTACAAATGAAGACCTGTTTGGGGAATTGAAAAAATTTTGGGAGGTAGAAGAAGTAGTGTCTCAAACAAATTCAGCCAATACTTCTCATAAATGCGAAGTCTTTTATGAGCAAACTACCACCAAAACTGAAAGTGGTCAATTCATGGTGAAACTTCCATTTAAGGAACCAAAACCTCTACTAGGGAGGTCATACGAAGCAGCGCAGCAACGACTGTTAGCAATGGAACGGAAATTTCAGAAAGCACCCGAATTTTTTGAATTGAATAAGTCATTTATGAGGGAATACATCGATTTAGGACACATGACTTATATACCACCAGATCGAATTCCAGAACAAGACGAAAACAGGTATTATTTACCACATCACGCAGTAGTAAAACCAAGCAGCAGTACCACTAAACTAAGAGTGGTATTTGACGCATCATGCAAATCTAGTACGGGAGTATCACTTAATGATGTTTTAGAAATTGGTCCAAATATACAAACTGATCTGTCTACAATCCTATTAAGATTTCGCAAACACGCAATTGCATTCGTAGCAGATATAGAAAAAATGTATCGGCAAATTTTAATAAACACTGATGACGCCAATTTTCAGCTAATACTGTGGCGTGAAAACTCAACGGAACGAATCAAAACTTACAAATTAAATACGGTGACTTACGGAACTGCTTGTGCACCATATTTAGCAGTAAAGACGTTGAAAAAATGCACCGAAGGTTTTACTAAACTTTATCCAAATGCTGCATATACAATTAACAATGACTTTTACATTGACGATTTGCTCACCGGATGCGATAGTGTTCAAGAAGCTATCATGATCAAGGAGCAAATAAATACAATTTTAAAAGAGAGCGGCTTCAACCTAAGGAAATGGAAATCCAACTCGCAGGAATTTTTAAAATCATTTTCCCAGCATGAAGTTCAAAACATTCCGAAACTCATTGAAAACGATTCATCAATCAAAACACTCGGCATTATCTGGAATGCAGAAGAAGATACATTTTCCTTTAAGGTACAGGAAACTGTTGAGCACATAAAGTGGACTAAGCGGAAAATACTGTCAATGGCATCTAAGGTATATGATCCGTTGGGCTGGCTTGCACCGACAGTAATTTTATTCAAAATGTTGCTACAGAAGTTGTGGCTGCTGAAGTTAGGATGGGATACTGAGTTACCTAGAAATATCCTCAATTCATGGAAGACTATATACGAAATGTTACCCGAATTAGAGAAAATCAAAATTCCTCGGTGTCTCACACAATCAACAACTACATCCCATCTTCAAATACATGCATTTTGTGATGCCTCCGAAGCTGCTTATGGGAGTGTGGTGTATTTACGAAGCATTAACGAGTCCGGTAAAATTAGCGTGAATATTATAACTGCAAAGAGCAAAGTATCTCCGCTAAAGCAAATTTCGTTACCGCGATTGGAACTCTGTGGAGCGGTCCTTCTGTGCAAATTAATTAAATTTTGTGTTGCATCTCTGTCTTACAGGGACATAGAAGTCTGCGCCTGGACAGATTCCATGATAGTACTGCACTGGCTATCCGATGTTCCTCGACGTTGGAAAAGTTTCATTGGCAACCGAACGGCAGCAATTCTGGAGATTATTCCTCGACATAATTGGCATCATATCGATTCAAAACAAAATCCGGCCGATACAATAACTAGAGGAATAAAACCCCAAGCGTTGCCAAAATTATCCATGTGGTGGCACGGACCTCATTGGTTGAGTCAACCAAAATCTTGTTGGCCAAAGGCTATTTCGATACCAACAGAAGCGGATAACTTTTCATTCGAAGAAAGGTCAAAATATGCAAATGTTTGTACTGAAGTGACCACCGAAGCCAATATCGTTACAAACGTAATCTCAAGGATCTCATCTTGGCTCAAAATACGCAAAGTATTAGTGTATATGTTGAGATTTGGAAGTCCAAATCGAAGAAGACAATTGGCGAAGCAACAATATAACACAATTACTGTAGCCGAGTTAAATGACGCTGAGAACGTAATATTTCGGAACGTACAGCAAATTGCATTCAAGAGCGAATTCACGATTCTCAGAAAACAAAGTATATTATCATTGAAACACCAATTAGCGTCACTTGACCCATTTATAGATTCTAATGGGTTATTACGAGTGGGTGGCCGCCTAAGAAAATCCTCCTTACCTTATTCAACGATGCACCCTATCATTTTGCCGAAGAATAATATAGTGTGCGATAAAATTGTTCGAGATATTCACTTCAAGCACATGCATGCTGGAAATTCATTAGTTTTAAGTATTGTGAGAAACAAGTATTGGATGATTGGAGCACGAAACATCATTAAACGCTGCATAAAATCCTGCACGGTGTGTATTCGTTACCGCTTTTACAAGAATGAACAAAAGATGGCTGATCTACCAGCAGCACGATGTAATCAAAGTCGGCCGTTTTTACACACTGGATTGGACTATGCTGGGCCACTATATATCAAAAAAAGCAAACGTAATAATTCTCCGGTGGAAAAGGTGTATGTGGCAGTTTTCGTGTGCTTGGCAGTGAAAGCTGTGCACTTAGAGGTAGTGGGTAGCTTAGATACCGAATCGTTTTTAGCTGCCCTTAAACGGTTTATTTCAAGACGTGGAGGCCCACAGAAAATTTGGTGTGACAACGGATCTAACTTTGTTGGGGCTAACAAAGAACTCCAGAAACTTAAACTCCAGATAATAAATCAATCGAACAACCAATTAATTTATGATTTTTTCTTGCAGAAAGGAATCACTTTTCTCTTCAATCCTCCTAGCGCTCCACATTTTGGAGGATTATGGGAAGCTACAGTTAAGTCATTTAAGTATCATTTGAAAAGGGTAGCCAACATAAACCTGACATTTGAGGAAATGACTACGCTCATAATTCAAATTGAGGCACTGTTGAATTCGAGACCATTATGCAGACTTAACGACGATCCAGCTGATATACAAGCATTAACACCCGCACATTTCTTGGTTGGAGAACCTCTGACATGTATTCCTGAGCCAATGTTGAACGAGATACCACAAAGGAAACTATCGAGATGGCAAAATATTCAGCAGCGACTCCAAGGATTTTGGAAACGGTGGCATCAGGACTACCTAACGTCATTACAACAACGTATCAAATGGAAATCTACGACTGATCAGTTCGAAGTCAATGATGTAGTTTTAATACGAGAAGAAAACTTATATCCCAGTCAATGGATACTTGGTAGAGTTATCACGATTCATCCAGGCAATGACGGCATCACCCGCGTAGTTACACTAAAAACATCGAAAACCGAACTGAAACGTCCAGTTAACAAATTAATAAAATTACCTGTAAATCTTAAGTAACAAAATTCCTTAAGGTGCGGGAGAATGTTGGTGAGAATAAAACACAAAACACCTTGAACTTTGATTTAAACTTTATTACACACAAATCATTATAACTGATCTCATCAGCTGTTCTCCAGTTTCAACCTAAAATTAAACTTAAGAAACAAAAATTAAATATGTTATTATATACTTACCAGTTTCATTATATAATTTTAATCAATCCGGAATCTTTGTTATAAATCTGAAAGTAAAATTTATGTAATTATCAAATTTAAATTAGAAATAATATTTTTTATACTTATCTTTATATAAATTAGGAATCCAATTGTAAACACTTTGTCAACACGAATATGTCACTTTGAGTACTCTACGTAAACCAAAATTTGTACTAGAATTGGTTGCGCATAGTAAAGTTAAACTCGTTAGTACTTTATATTTGGAAATTTGAATATCTTAACTAAGTTCAGCTTAAAATTGTAATTAATTAATTTAGTGTACAAGAATATGCCATTTTTCTAGTAAGAACTAAAATAAATAAAACTCGTTCACTTTTTTGAGAACCTTTGAGCAATCAACATTTATAATTGGCAAACCGAGAAACCACAGTGTCTTATAGAAACCAATTTATATTTAATAATAAAACAGTTGTTAATCTGGAATCATCGATAGTGTTTTGTTATACCAACTTTCTTCAAGTTCATCATCAATTTCGTAACTGTACCAATAGTGTTGGCTTCATCAGTAATTTTCTGCTATATTCCGTGCAGCAATTTTATCAACAACATCTGGCAGTCTTTTCAACATTTCATCATCCGGAATTTTATCACATCATCACCGGCTCGTCACAGATCTACACAAACACCATAAGTGTGGTTCTTGCACACATAGAATATTTATGTCGTTGTGTGAGGTAGACGATACGTAGCATGCTGTTACAATGTATTATATTTTGATTAAAAACCATGTTTAATAATTATTAACCATGTGCCTACGTGGTGATCATGTGGTTCTTGCATTTTCTTGCAGCTTGTTCAACTGACAGGTTGGTTTTTATTTGGAGAAATTGCAATTTTTTGCAATATAACCGAATAGTTGGCGCCTAAAGCACCTAGTTGATAACAAACTCTCTCACAACGCATCGTTACCAGTCCACGTTCAGTCTTCCAGACTTCAGCATCATGTTTTTGGTTGCCAGTTCAGCTTCCACCATTCAGGTGGCTACGAGACACACGCCATCCATAACTCCACGTTTTCCGTAAATTCATATAAGTGGATCATCCCACAGCTAATAATCGCTTCTGTTGACAGGCTGAACCCATTATCTCTTGTTGAGATAATTATCCGTTTTGTCTTTATCTTACTTTGCACACGCTTTCTGTTTTTACGTTTCGTGGTGCTACTCTTTCTGCGTTATCTAAATTTGGGCGAAGAACTGAAACCCGTGCAGTCATCTCTAGTGTCTTTTCCACAATTGCGTGCCTTAACCAGTTTACCAACAACTAGATTTTTTTCCAATACGCATCCGAAATCGAAGTGTTTAGATTCTTGTCATATCTCATCTGTTTCGTGTACTTTGACCGTTAGCTTCTTGTAGCTCCTTGAACCACTACTTCGTTGTCTCTCCTCGATCTCGTAGCGGTTCACGCGGATGCAGGAGCTACGCCTGTATTGTAGTTAGGTTGGTCACATATCCATTCATCCAAAAATGAACCTCATCGTTAAGGGTGAATTGTTTGCCGAAATGAGGGTCAAATTTCAACTGCCCAATCAGCGGACACACATGGTACACATGGTACATGGCCGATTACCTTAAGTTCCTGGGTTAATTCGCTTTTATACGGGTGCAAAATTCTGAAAGTTGGAAGTCGTAGAAAGGCCAAGTTCTATAAACAACGAGAAATTGACACGGTATCATGCATGTTTTCAGCACACCTTGCGTTTTGGCGATGCACGGGTATTGCCTGATTAGCGAACCGATTGACTCGAATTTGGCCACCAAATGTCAAATATTCAACTCTGCAGGACGATTGTAGTGACGATACAAATCACGTAATGTGCGGAACGTTTTTCGAACCGAGCATTGGTTTTGAAAATTAAATTTGATGATTTGTACACATTATTCAATACTAAAACCTGTTAACCTTGTAAAACACTACTACGACAACCTAACAAATTTCGGGTGTCCCTATTGAAAATCTCTTCATAACCTTGATCCACTAATCGATAACTCATGCATACACCACCGACCGACCACTGTGGCATCGAAAAATCAACCAAAATACCAACTGATTAAAGCAGCAACAGTACGCTCAACCAGTTGCTACGAAGGAAAGATTTTAAAATGAGGGAATTGTAATGTTTTGGAAGAAAAACAAGGCACGCAACCTTGCTATGAATCAAATAATTGAAAGGCACGAAGAACTTTGTGTCGGGGTCTCAGACGATGTACATAAGAGGCTACACTAGAAGAAACACCATCTGCCAATGGCATAACATCAGACATAAAACTAGAACCTATTGATATCCCCGCTTTAATGGAGACCACATGAGATGGAGCAGTTTCTGAAAAATATTCAAAAGGTTGATAGACCAAAACCAAATACTGTTAAAAAATCAACTATTTGTAAAATCATATTAGTGGTGCAGCAGATGATTATTAGAGGAGGGTCTATATGCGGGAATTTTTTTTAAAATTTTTTTTTTTTTACCAATCTGGTAGGTGATCAAACGATTCCAATCATAATTTGTATCAACATCTGTGGATGGGGTGATACAAAGATCAAGCCCATTTACTACTACAAGCAAGATGAAAACGTCATATTGAAACTAGTGGAACAGTGCTGGTTGTTCACAAAAGAAGTAAGAAGTCTTGGTTACGTTCATAGGTTTACAAAAATTAAAGGTTAATCATCACAAATCTATCTAAGAACCAGGGGAGTCCAAGAGTTAGTGTTAACATTCAAGTTTAATTACAAATAAATAAATAAATAAATAAAGTGTCATTTTACAACACTTCTGATACACTACGCAAATAAGATGACTCTGAACGGGAGCAAACTCTTTACGTTAGTTTCGATCCGCCAAAAGTATTGAATAATAAAGGGGGGCGTTAACAATAAAAATAGACCAATGTACGGAACAACCACAATAAATGGTTTTCCAAACAACAAGGAAAAAAAAAAGCACAGACTCTGAACCAATTAATGGAGGCTCTTTTAACAGCAACAGTTATCTCACCCGGACCAATTCCCCATTCAGGAAGCAAGGTAACAAAAGCTATAAAGGATATTTAGCACAATTCGTCTGTTTCACAATAAACCCCGTTTACCTAGAAGTAGTAAGCAAATTGACATCTGAAGCTGTTCTAGCGGCGTTTAAACGCTTCGCAGCACGTCGAAGTCATTGTTCGAACCTTGTTACGACCCCACGGTCATAACATTGCTCTTTTACAGTTTTATTTTGAATTTTTAATTTCATTTTAGTCGTTTGGTTGCATTTTACTTTCATTGCCATCTGTATTTTAACATTAATATTAAAATTGTTGTGAAGTGTGTGTGGGCCTTAATATTATGTTCCTTGTTTTTTACCCACTCTATGGTATTACATAATTACGATTATTTTTGTGCATGTGTGCGAACGGCTAAAATATAGAGGAATATTTTTTTTGTGGTTTCCTGTTTTGGTACGCACAATTGATGCACGGTAGAGAGAGTGTGCAAGGGACGCGCTCGAAAAACAAAAACTATTTTTCTAGATTTTTGGTGCGAGAGTTTTTTTTTAGTTCAGTTTGGAATTTTGTTTCAAGATACAGTTTATTTTTAGAATTTTGGTGAAACGAGTTTTTTTAATTAATCGAAATTATGCGATTTTTGCATTCAAAGTTTTTTGAACAAACTTTAGTATTAGATGGTCAAATTTATATTGTTTAAAATAAAAATTGTGTTGTAACAAAAATTATAATAATAAATTTGCGTTGATTCGAGAATTATTTTCCGATAAAATCGTACAGTTTATGGTTTTTGGTGAATAAAGTTGGCTCGAACCATACATTAGACAGTGCCTGCGATTTTCGGTTGGTGCGAGTTGTGTCGATCTACGAAGCATTCAGACCTGGAAAAATTTTCTTGGAATAAAATTGGTGGTAGTGCGGAGTGTATTTACATCGGCGGTTTAAAGGCTGCCAATCGTGAGCTTATCGTTGATTCAACGTTTTGGCGGCCTATTAAGGCCAAATTTTCGATTAACGAGAGACCGATCATGGTCAGTTATATTGTTTTCGATATAGATGAGAAGACACCTCAACTTAGTTCGGCTGGCAAGGACGCCGCATCATCGCAGAGTGACCTTTATGAAGGTTAAAAGTACGATTCGATGTTTTTCTGATTTTTTTTGTTTTAATTTAAATTTGATGGTCAATTTATTTTTTTATTTAAATTTCATTTCCATTCATATTTCCCATTTTCAATTTATTTTCCAATTTTTTTTCTTGGGTCCATATTTGTAGGCTAGGCTTGTCCCTCTCCGTCATCCCCTTGGCAGGACATCCACAGGGTCGTAGTGACGAGTCCTGAATATTTGTCGTCTATTCGGGGACGACCGTAAAATGTACATGGTCTCCCCGTGGCACTCCTGCAGTCACAAGCTGTCAAAGTGTGAATTGTAGGAGATTACCTAGAGGTCTCTTTGGGCGAAGAGAGGCTTTGTAGGTCGAGAAATGTCTCTATCCTCATATGCTGCTTCGTTGTGGCTGGATGTAGAGGCCGATGTTTAGGGGTTGTTGGGTTATTCCGGAGGGTTTAAACGACCGAAAATCCTGAGATCCAGTCGGCAAAATCACCATGAGAGTGGCCTCTGCTTGCTTATATGAAATCTGCTGGTTGGCTTCATGTCATCCGTAACAACCTCTATATCGACTGTGGCTCCAATTTGTAGGGCTTCAAAGCTTGTGGGGAACGATCTGGTCGCCTTAATTGGAGAACAACATCTAACATTTGAAGAGATAACAACATTAGTTTGTCAAGTAAAAGCATGTCCAAACTCAAGACCCCTTCTTCCACTGTTATCAAATCCCAACGACTTTACAACGTTAATGCCGGGGCATTTCCTGATAGGCGTTCCACTCCGAATGATACCAGAATTGACCTAGCTAACCAAATATATACTAATGTTACAGAAGCGGAATAAATGGAATATAAAGGAGCCAAACATTGCAAGGGGGGAGGGGCTATAACTCATTAAAGAGGAGATTTAACTCCAGAAAAAGGCATATAGTGGTAACGATGGTTTTGTTAGAACGATAACAGTCATAATCAACAACGGAGAATAACTGAAAAGGCCAACCATTAATATCAGCCGCTTGTCGATTGAAGGCAATGGACAATGTGGATTAGTAGCAGCAAGGCCACCAAGAATATTCAATATATCGAGATTCACCTCGAAGCTCATTGATCGATATATCGAGCAGGAAAACCTGTAGGGAAACCATCGAAAAATTGAATGCCAGCCAGAAACACGATAAGGAATTATTACAAAACTAATGAAACACATCCAAGAGAAAACAACCCAAAAATTTGAGGCATGCAATCAAGCTCAAACAACCACCCTGATCCATGCAGAATTAACAGACCTTGCTTACACACTAAGCTGGAACTTTCAAACCACAACATGACAGAAGTTCACCAAGGGATCCTCGATTCGTTGATCATAACTCCACACCAATTTTAGAGACAGATCAAGCCGCCGGAGGATATAGCTGCCATCTATAACACAGCCACTGTAAAAACGTTAAAGATTGAGGTAACGGTTAAATTCGAGATCACAAATCCATTCCACGGAGGACTCGATATAACATACCAAGCTGGATGACCAGTTCTTGAAGAGGATATCCACATTTTGCAATTCCTTAATTCCCTTTACCATCTTGGATCAAGCTCAGTGCGGTTGTGAATTTTGATAGCATATTCGGCTCTTTTTGACTCCCAACTCTTTTGTGGTTCACTTTTCCCGTCCTTACTTTTTCGCCGTTTAGTTCTGCACTCCGACAGCGGGTCATAGTTGTGGTAATTTTCATCACAGATCGTAATCTGATCTTTTTGCTATGAGAATTGGCTCATAAATTTTAAGTTCTGGCTTATAACTCGGAAAAATTTTCGGGAGAGAATTTGGAACCGAACTTAAATTTAAGACGAATTTTGACAAAACAATTGCGATGTTAAGTCGATTTCGGCCATCACCTAACCGATAACAATCTATCTCAGATCTTTACTCAGTTTTAACGGTTCGGGGATTACGATCCCTCACATGAAGTAAATTTGTTTTGCTTTTGCATAATGAAATCGGACTCCCAAATATAGAACCTCAAGGCTTACTAAAATTAACGAATTCTTTAATTTTACATTTCAGAATCATGTGGCTCGCCATTAACGTAATTAATATGACGTTTGCCTTGTTTATCGTGCTCAACCTGTGGTTCGGATTCACCGAAAATCCGACATTTATAACCTTGGCCACACAACAGTATCCCACGTGGGAAGTGGCATTTCCAGCTGTCGCCATCTGCAATATAAATAAAATTAGTTTGGAACAAATCACGAATTACTCATCGTATTTGGAAACTAAAATCGGATTGAAACAAATTAATCAGCAATTTATACTTGACCGGTTACAGTATTTGGGTCGACTGTACGATTTTGATATTGAGGGGCGTGAAGATATGGTCTGGACGCAAGAGCTGTTGGACCGTTTTGATGTTGATGCTGAAATGGAATTTTATGATGTGGAAAGTAAAATGAAAACGGTAAGCCTGGCGCGTGTTGTCCTTGATATTTCAAATATTTATTTGTTGTTTGGCCAATTTCAGTTTAGTCCGAGCTGCGAACAAATTCTGGTGAAATGCCGTTGGGGCGGTGACGACTACAATTGTACCGAGCTCTTTAAAATGCGTAAAACGGCCGAAGGATTTTGTTGCATATTCAATTATGGTCGATTGCAGGACACGGATGATGTATCCACCGAGTATCGAATACTTAAATCGGATTCGAGCGGACCCGATCTCGGATTAATTGCGGTATTAAATCCAATGACTACCGATTATTTTTATCCGTTAAAAAATAGACAGGGATTCAACCTCTACGTCTTTAATAATTATAATTATCCGGATGGATCAACGGGATCGCTTCACATGGAAACCATTGGTTTGGCGTACGAGGCATTTCTGCGACTTGGTGTCGAAATTTTAGAGAGTGTTGAAGAGGTGCACTCATTTTCAAGTGGGCAGCGGGAATGTTTATTTGCCGATGAATTATACGATCAGTACGCGGGCCGTTATAGTCTAAGCGAATGTTTGGTGAAGTGTAAAGTGCGCAGCATAATAGCCCTGTGCAAATGTATCCCGTTTCAATACCCATCGAATTATGCCGATGGGTTGAGCACTGGTGTTGTAAAATGCACATTACAACATATGACATGCTTAAATCGATATCGTACTAAATGGACAACCTATCGGCCACGAGAAGGTATCGAAACGGTTGGACTTGAGGGTGAACTAGAAGATTCATTGAGTTGTCCTGATTGTTTACCGTTGTGTTCGTCGATAAAGTATTCGGTGGATTCCAGTGGCGCGTCGATTTCAAATCTACCACAACGCGAGCCTAAACGCGATATGTTTCTGGACATACCAGATATTACAAATTTATCGGTGATTCGCGTTTATTTTCCATCTTCAGACACCCAACTGTACCGTAAGGATGTTATATTCACCTGGTATGAAATATTAAGTAATTTTGGCGGTATGCTAGGCCTCTGCATGGGGTTCTCCATAGTGAGTGCAATCGAATTATGTTATTTTCTAACCATCCGCTTCTACCACAATCTAATCAAAATCAGCTTTCCGCATCTAATGAAAAGCTCAACGGAGCGTATGCACAAGAAATTCTTAAACACGTTTAAGGAGAAGAGGGTGACGTATAATGAGGTGGAAATGCGACTGAATAATGAGAAATTTTATTACTTAAAATAAGACCGCACGGTGTATAGATACATCACCAACAACTATTTATACAAAAATTTATGATTCATGCACGAAATATCTTATCACATACATCAAATCACGGTAACCAAAGGATTAACACAATTTTGTGCGTGTATTTCAACTTGTTATCGATCGAGCTACCATAACACTTCAAGGCGGTCATCTCTAATCCGAAACGAAAAAATTTAATGGATCTACCTATAGTTAGCTTCCGAACAAATTCCTTATCACAATTATCGATAACACGGCGTAATATTTTCTGTTATGTCTTTACGGCACAATAAAAATTTTGATTTAGTTCGATAAAAATTTTCATACGATAAAATCGTGTCTGTAGTCTAAACTATAACGTAAAAAATAGTAAAAATGATTTTACTAATATTTTCACTAGCCCTGTGCCTAGCCCAATTGTGCAAAGCGCAGACCGATGATCCAACGACAGTCGGTGTTAGTTCACAAAATGCCTGGATGGTCGTGGGAATTGTATTTATTGGCCTATTCGTCATTATGTGCTTGGTCTCAATCTATTTGATTGTGCTACGAATGCAAAAAATACGTGAATTACGTGAGATTGAAGTGCGGTACGCAACCGGTTTGGGTAGACATCAGAATCCGTGGTATGGTGGACCAGGCCAGCCGATACATCCGAATGCAGCACGGCCATATTTAAATGATGCACATTTGCACCAGCAAAATAAAAATATTGGATCATCGTACATGTAGATTAAGGAAATTGTTAAATAAATTATTAATTTTTAATTATTTAAAAAATGTTGTGAATTTTATTTTTATGGTTAAAAATGTTGTGTTAAAGACTTAGTGAAATTGTGTTGCTGATAACAATTCTATAATACATAAGAACCCTGGGCTAATGCTAGCGTAAATTTTATCTTATCGGGCATCGGTGTTGATCGAACGGATAACTAAGTGATTACTCATAATTAGTAGTTGTTAAATTTTGTAGGCTTTTTGTAGAGTTGGACAACGATATTTTTCTAACCTCAGTTTTTTATTGAGCCGCCATTTTGATACGCCATTTTGTTTAAATGGAACAAAAATCGGGTTGAGATAAGTAGGATGAAATCTAGTTAAAAATAATTATTTTGTTTACATTTTTAATGATTCAAGGCACTCATCGGTCAGCTTCCATTGAATGGTACACTCAAAAAATGGCTCAAATGTATGGGTTGAGTCCAATTGTTTCAACTGTTTTTCTTTCTGGTATAAGACTAGCAATTCTCTTCCGCAGGTTGAACCCATCCAGTTGATTGAACGTTTGACTTTCGATGGTTATCCTTTGAGCTGTTCCAGAAGTTCTCTCATTTAATTGATCAGCTAGTTAAGTTAAGGTTTTCAGACGCTTGAAGAATCAATGTGCTTGGTGTCCGATTCCACTACATTTGGTGTCGTCATAGCTGAGATCGATACTTTCAATGTTCCGCTTATTATGTGGCCATTGCCTATTTTAATAGAAACAATTGGAGTGTTGGATTCGTAACTGCTTTTGGACGTTGTTATGGTTCAAAGGCATGAGCTGGAAAGAGATAAAATTGAAATCGAAATTATAATTAAAAATTAAATTGAAAAAAATTGTAATATGAAATTTAAGTTGAAATTGGAATTGGCGTGTTATAGCAAAGCCTCCTAAATATAAGAGCCGTAAGATTCTGCCATTTTTTTCATGAGTTCAATATTCAGGAAAAGAATATTTTAAAATTTAGTCATATTATAACGCAAAAACATTTAAATTACACTAAATTCTTTCGAAGAAAAATGATAAAAAAAATTGATCATGATCAAAAAATTTTGATCACAAATACCTTTTCATGTTTTTTAGAAAAAAATAATTGATTTTTTTTTTGATCAAAGATCAAATTTCAAAATTCTAATTTTTTAGAGGATTTGTTTTGTGATACAAAAACAGAAAAACGTCAATGTCAAAAACAAAGAAACAAAAAACGCACCATTTTTATTATCGGCATTATAATTTGGTGGTTATATTTACGTGCGTTATTAAATGTTTATTTAAATTAAATATTATAAATAATATTAATTTTTGTTTAATTTAAAGTGAATTTGGTGTAATTAAAACTGTTTTTCTTTTTACGTGTAAAACATTTTTTGTTGATGTTTTGATTTCCCTTTAAACAAATGTAAACAAACCATTTTCGTGTTCTTTCTAGCACAAAATAATTGATCTCATTTCAGAACACAAATTTTTTTTGTTGTAGAAACAAGAATTTGTTTATATGTGTATGTAAAGAAAATAAGAAATTAGTATAGAGTGTTCCATCAAAAATCTCAGCTTTATTTTTTTCCAAAAAAAACGTTCGTTTTATAATGCTTTTGGAGTAGCAATGTAATATGGAGGTTATTGAGTTTTGGACTCTATTTCAACATTATTGATGAAGAAATATCGCAGGCTATATTGTTTCACCCTGTAAAATAAACAAAACAGAACTTCATAAAATAAAAACGTTGTCATTTTATTCCATTACCTGCCTGCCCATACAATTGTGTGGGTCAGGCAAAATAATCATGTCAAAAATATATTTTTGTATGTGTTTTGAACCAACTTACACATTTGTGTATTCCTTTTAAACTTATTTTCGTCCGAAAAAAAAACACTATAATTATACACACAATTGTGTTGGTTGTACTTCAAATCAAGCGAAATTTTTTATCAACAACGTCATTACATGCTATCCCTTTCCTGACCCGCATACACAATTGTGTATGTAACGACAACCGTATATGTCAAACATAGAATTAGGTGGTAATTGAAGACCAGTGTACACAATTGTGTGGGTCAGGCAAAATAATCATGTCAAAAATATATTTTTGTATGTGTTTTGAACCAACTTACACATTTGTGTATTCCTTTTAAACTTATTTTCGTCCGAAAAAAAAACACCATAATTATACACACAATTGTGTTGGTTGTACTTCAAATCAAGCGAAATTTTTTATCAACAACGTCATTACATGCTATCCCTTTCCTGACCCGCATACACAATTGTGTATGTAACGACAACCGTATATGTCAAACATAGAATTAGGTGGTAATTGAAGACCAGTGTACACATTTGTGTAAACCATTTAAATTTGTTTTCGCCCGAAAAATAACAGTAACTATAATAATGATAAAGTAATTAATATTTTATCAAAAAAAACTAATCATTAATATGTTATATCATTAATTTGTTATCAATTTATTATGCTTTTTTCAAAAAGAATTCCGATTTAATTAAGATCCGATAAAATACGGAAGACATTACAACCTGTCATTATTTACATACACTTTTGTGTATGGTGAACTTAACTTGAAGCAAAAAAAAATTGTTTTTGAACCCGAAAGGGCTATGTTTTTTTACTCACACATTTGTGTGGTTCGGACTCTAATTGAGCCAATTTTTTTGGTAGAAAAAGGGTTATAAAGCTTTTCGTAATTACTAAACCGATCAACAGATGTCACTAGTATAAATTTAGAAAACAATAGCGACGAAAAATTGAATTTTTTTGAACCAAATGTTTGTTTAGAAAATTTAACAATCCATTATGTATACTGCCTGGTTCAATAGATTATGCAGATCTCCTGGAACTGAGAATAACGAAACACTAGCGAATTAGCAAAGATGTTTATCTTTGGAATTAGATTGAAAAGAAAAAAAGTTTGGAAAAATTGTAACATTTTTCTATTATTGTTTTACAGCGCGCGGCAACTATGGTGGTGAAGAGAAAAGGACGGGAGAGAGAAGTGAAACATTAGAAAATCTGAGTGATAAACTCTGAAACTTCCGGAAAAACTCGAAGAAAATTGAATTTTCTTTTCTAGCACATCAGTTGAAATTAGTTTGATTTGGCTCTATATTTTTTTGCGGTGTTCCTAATTTGCACGAGATGATTCTTACGACAGAAAATTTGGGAAAATCTACCGTAAAAGTCGGAAAATTCGGAAAATCGAAAAATGAAATTTTGTACTGGATTTCGCACGTATCCGGTCAGATGGTCTTTCAGAAGAGAAAAATTAGAAAATTAGTTTAAAACTCGGTACCTTCCGGAAAAACCCGAAGAATACATATATATATTTTTTTGATCTAGCGCATCAGTTGAGAACGGCTCAACCGATTTGGCTTAATCTTTTTTTGTTGTGTGCGCAATTGCCAGGGATGGTTTTTACGAAAGAAAATTTTTGGAAAATTCACCGTATAAGTCGGAAAAATCGGAAAATCGAAAAGAGATGTTTTTGTATGAGACTTTGCATGTATTCAAACCAGATGGTCTGCTAGAAGAGAAAAATTGGAAAATCTTAGTGGAAAATTCGGAAACTTGCGGAAAAACATTGAATTTTTTTAGCACATCAGTTGAGAATGGCTTGAAATTGCTCAATCTTTTTTTGATTTGTTTTCAATTCCCAGGAGATGGTTCTTACGATAGAAAATTTTGGTAAAACCCGCCGGAAAAGTCGAAAAATTTGAAAAATCGAAAAATGATGTTTTTGTACGGGATTTCACACGTATTTAATCCAGATGGTTTTTAGAAGAGAAAACAGAATATTTTTTAGCGCATCAGTTGAGAACGGCTGCTTAAACTTTGTTTGTTTGAAAATTTTTGGAAAATCTAACGTAAAAGTCGGAAAATTGATTTTTTGTGCGGCATTTCGCACGTATCCGATCAGATGGTCTATTTGAAGATAAAGATTGGAAAATCGGAGTGGAAAACTCGGTACCTTCCGTAAAAACCCGAAGAAAATATATATTTTTTGATCTAGCGCATCAGTTGAGAAGGGCTCGGCCGATTTGGCTTAATATTTTTTCGTTGTGTGCGCAATTGCCAGGAGATGGTTCTTACGATAGAAAATTTTGGGAAAATGCACCGTAAAAGTCGGAAACCTTGGAAAATCGAAAAATTATGTTTTTGTTCGGGATTTTGCACGTATCCGATCCAGATGGTCTTTTAAAAGAGAAAAATTGAAAAATCATAGTAGAAAACCTGCACACTTCCGGAAAAACCTGAACAAAATTGAATTTTTTTTTGGCACATCAGTTGAGAATGGCTGAACCGATTTGACTCAATGTTTTTGTTGTTGTATTCGCAATTACTGGTTGTATTCACCAGAAGATGGTTGATATGAGAGATTGCGTTGATATGTATGTCTAGATCGAAACGGAACGTTTTAATTTCATTCACTTCAATCAATCAAAACTACGTTCAGAGTAGTACACTCATCTCCGAGATGCGATCGCTTCGGATGAAGATGCAACCAACATTGACTATTTTCCCAGCGACATATGTTGGTAGCCCACGGCATGTGAATGAATATGCGCAGGATGCTATGGCGTATGTGTGACATAAACTAAGGACGCTAATGGACTTCATCGTTTTTCTCAATCAATCGCCAAATTTGATTCAATCGCCAAAATACCAGATTCAGAAGCAAACCCGGAGTTGTTCGCGGTAGTTGCAACAAACATGATACCACAGTCATTTATTCTCAGATGATTCGGATGAATAACGGTGTTGTTAATTCCAGCATTTTTTATAATGATTATCGCCACCGTTTACAATTGCATATTGCCGTTATCTGCATAATCCTCTCTATACTTTGAATGCCATTATCCAATTTTCAACAGTAGTGGGAGACTACTTGGTTCGGTAGCATCGACGATATTAAGAATACAAATTGCGTGATAAAATTATAGTCTGCAACTGCGGGTTCAAGAAATCGCGACCTGCGTATATAGATTCAAGTTTAGTGAGAAGCAATGGGATGATATTGTTTTTTATATTTCTCTTTCTAGCTTACTTGATTTTTTTTTACTCTGATTTACTACAAAATCTCGTTCCACTAACAGTTTCACGCAATCGAAATCCACCTTCTGTGGGGTTGATAGCAGATGGTGGTGTCTAAACTACTAGAGTTCAAAACAGTATTTATAGATTAAGCATTAAATTTTGTAAAAGAAGTGCTAAAACTTCCAAAATTGTACGGCAAGTTTAGTTTTGTTTTAACAAATATTTATTTAGAAATAGTCAAGCCTCCACCCGTGGTAATCGTACTATTCATTAAATAAACATTAGTTGTACTGAACATGCTGACCAAGTTTCATGATTGTGCCTGCTCCCCATCGATCAAAATACTTATTTCACCCTTGAATTCAACAAAATTTGTCAAAAATAATATTTTGAAATTTGGGTTGAAAAGGGGTATTTTAGACACTCGTTATCTTAGTTCGTCAATTATAAAATATTCAGATTTTACAGCCACAGTACTTACGGCTTTGTCCTTAATATTTTACGGAGATAATGCCAAATAATACCAATTCTGGTATTGGATCATCGTTGCGTCTGCTGTGTGGCACGTATCCCCGTCCTGCTGGAAACACATCTCGTATATCTCCATATCGTGGGGCCAAAAGAAATCGGTTAACACCGTTCTGTACCGCTCGCCGGTGCCCCGCGTAACGTATGTACTAATGCACACTCATTTTGATAATAAAGTTTTTTCGTTTGAGCGTTCTGCTCAATCGTGTAACTTGTCTTGGTGGTTTGGCATTAGTGACTGAAAAAACACAACATATTAGATAGAGGCCACCAAAACAACATGGCAGCCATAGGCTGCCAACATTGGCCCGCTCAAATGTGAATACTTCAAGATGCCAATGAAGTTTATCCTGAATTGCTTCTAATCTAATAAAATGGTGGTTAGTGCTAGTTTAGGAAGAACTTCAAAACTCTACTGAGAAATATGAAGTTCATACTATACTTCACATTAAAATAAAATGAGTAGACTTATTAGTGATTTGCGAACATTTAGATAATTTTGAAACAATGTTAATTTAAAAAAAAAAAAAAAAAAAATCATGCCAAATTAATTATTTATGTCCAATTTGATTAAAATAATTCCCGCAAAATTGTAGAGAAATTATGTTTTGCTAAAAGTAAAACGTCATTCTAGTGAAGAACGGCATTTCTTAGAAAATTTCACTCTAAGAAAATTCATACCTCAAAATTTTTACTGATCGGCAAACTGGTCGCTATAATATTTTGGTACACACTTATGTGCACGCCACTTGTATCAACCCGATTAAAATTGTAATTGTGCGGGAATTATTTAAATCAAATTGGACATAAATAATTATTTTGGTAGGATTTTTTTTTTTTGAAAGACTAACATTGTATTGAAAATTGCCTAAATGTTCGCTAATAACTACAATTCTTCACTAGAATGTCGTTTTATGGTATATATGCGAGCTTCATTAGAATTTTAATCGGATTGCCACATTGTAAAGCGGGCATATAAGTCTACCAAAATATTATAGTGGTAAGTTTGCCGATCGGTGAAATTTTTGGTGTGGTCGAAGCGCAGCGGTTAAACTTCCGAATTTCTAAATGAAAATGAAACTTTGCATACCGATTAAGTCCAATTTGCCCCAATTAGTGCTGATGTGAAAAAATTAATGCTAGTTCAGGAGCTGAAAAGACAGGAAAATACAATTTCAAATTTCGCCTGAAAGACTAAATAAATTAAAACCGATTACCAGAACAAAAACAGAAATTATTTAAGACTAATGTTAAAACTTTCCAAAGGCGGCTTTTCATTCATAAATTGAGGAAAATTAAACTTTAGCCCCTAAAAGATACTATATTAAACAAATAAAATACTGTGGTCGTTCAATAATATTAATAAACAATATAACAATAGAAATGAAATGTTCTAAAACCCAAGAATAAGAAATCCAGATTGCACACCCCTTTCAGGCTTGTTCATTGCATTTCGAAAAATATAGTGGCTGAATTTGTGCTTATCCAGAATTTGCCCAATTTCACTGAACAAAAAAAAATAGCTGAGTTAACGATTTTCAAAAAAAGATATTCTACACACTTTATGTCTCTAGAACACTTTATGTCTCAAAATTGTTGCCTGATAGGAAGATGCAATCAGAAGTGCGAACTTCATTTGTTTTCAGAACACTTTATGTCAAGAAAATGTTCATTCAACAATCTTTGTAGTTCAATGGAATTGAGCCAATTCTGGATTACCACAAATTTGTCCATTACATTTTTCGGATGGCATTGAACATGCCTGACATGAGTATCCTATCTAAATTCCTTATTTTGAATTTTAGAACATTTTATTCTCTGTATTTTGTTTGTTTAATATAGTATCTTTTAGGGGCTAGGTTGTTTTTGAATGAAAATTAAATTTTCTCTGATCGTTGAAAATTTTGCGATTCTGAAAAATTTGTCATATTTAATTTAATATAACTTTATTTAGAGTTATATTGTTAATTTTTTAATTGATTTTACCCATTCATAAACATTTATAATTATATGTAAATATTACTGATTTGAGTCGTGTTCTGATTTCTCTACCTAAATGACTGCTTCAAACCAGTGAACTGTCATTAGTTTTTGTTTTTTTGTTGGTTTAGGATTAATTTAAGATAAACTTCAATTGGGTACTTCTTGCGTGTCATGATTCTATGCCAATATTGTAACTGAACACACACAAAATAACTGCTAGCTAACATATTTCAATTAATACTTAATCACAATATTGAATTAAATCAAAATCCCCGTAATATATTGAGTTCTCACAACTGCGTCTAAATATAATCCGTTAACTTCCTCGAATACATAAACCACTAAGTATTTTTACCAAAGTACAGCACAAGCTACAACAAGCACCTTCAAATACTATTTAACTGTTATCATATTCCTTGAAACGATAATCAAAATAAGCACCTCGATATAAATATCAGATACGAGTACGAACATATACATGAATCCGGTAGCGCGTATATTATCAAATGTGACGGAACAACGATTAGAGGAAGTATCATGCATTTAAATATAACTGACGGTATCAGACAACCAGGTAGCTGAATTTCGAAGTTTTTTTTGCTGACCAAATACGTATCAATTACATACGAAATTTAACTTCAAACATTTTAATTTGTAATTGATCGATATTGTTGTGTACACACGGTGTTGTCGATCGCAAAAGTTAGGCTAAAATAGGATTAGAAGGATTACATTTATCATACAACCAAATTAATCGTTATACAATAGACGATTCCAAATTTTAAGGTGATATATTGTAATGAATCAGCGAACGGAGTGGAAAACATTTTTTCGGTGACGTTCTTTCTTGGAGAATTATGTGTGGTTGTTTTTTACTGAACAGCTCGAAAGCATTAGGTAGTTTTATGAGTAAGCACAACGAGTGCAATTATTTTATTTAGCAACCTCAGTATAGAAATTTCTGATATCAGAATGAGGATTTATACCTAAAAAGTATTTTTTTTAAATGCTTGATTGATTTGTTTATAGCATAATTATGTACATTATATCATTATATCTTAGCACTTTCTAAATAGATTTATTGTACTAATAAAAAAAAAGTTCGACTATGGCTAATTTTAGCCATTTCTTTGTTTGGCCTCAATTTGGCATTTTAAAAGTATTATATAAATTTGTCGGATTAAGGCTATGTGGGTTTGGGTTGGTCATACTCATGTCTTATTTTTAGGAAAATTCGGAAAACACCCTCCATGGCAACTCGTTTTTGAATTTGGGAACTTGGAAAGTTAAAAGTATCTCAAAACCAAGATGTACACACTTAATATTTTTAACGTGCCAAATTTAAATGTAACTCTAGTTCTGGACCCAATTTTGCAAAGGTGCCACGAAACGATTTTTTCTTATCTTCCTAAAAGTAAAAGACACCATCAAAATAAAAATGATGCATATGAAGTTATTAAAATCCAATTTGCGAAGGTTGTGAATGTGAAGGTTGCAATACCCGGAACTTATTATAGAAATAACGTTATAAATAAAAATAAAAATCGTTGTTTTAACTTTTGCGAACTTTAGCCATGCAACCGTTATATCTATATAACTTGTATTTGAACTAAAATACACCTTAAAATATAAATTTGTCGAACTAGGGCTATATGGTTTTGAGATGATCAAATTCATGCCTTGATGGTGGAAGTTCTATATTTGATAAATAATTTCAGTTCTACAGCAAACTCCTTTGATTGAATAAGTTTAATCAACAGAACTTGCGCCTTCTAACTCAAAACTTAAATTTCGCAATTGATCTGGATCTAGTCCATATTTGCGTAAATGGCAGAACTGGCATGCGGATTTACGTGTCTCCGTTGGGATCGGCTCATATAGTTGTAAGTATTTGATCCGAACGATTATTGACGAAGGTATTCCATTTTGTGGAGTGTGCATAAGCGAATCTCTTACGATTATAGAGTCCGCCCATGCAAAGTGATCTTTGAAATCTTGGTCGATTCGTTGATCTATGGTCGATTTAATAGCCTGGACAGACTACGAATTATAGTTAAACGGGTCTTGCAAAATTCGGTCAAATACTCTAGAAAGTAAAATTCAATGTTTTCCTACACACTACAAAAAGTTCAAAAATCTACCATCAAATTTTAGTTTTTCCTTAGGGCACTTGCACCCCGATTCTGAAACATAGTCAGTGACTGAAAAAATGGTCTAAGGTAAGACTTTTTGTCTTTATTTCGAGTTTAGTCTTAATTGACACGGGGTCTACACTATACAATCTCTGAGACTGTCTCTCGTGATATTTTATGCAGGTGTATGCTTTTTTTCATTGTTCATTGATAAAAATTATCAAACAAATATCATAACTAGGTAGGCATTTCAGTCTCATAATAATTTCTTCAAATGTTAAAAGGCCGTAAATATTTGCCGTGTTTCTTGAAGCGCGTCGATCCGGGTCATTTCAAATTTTATATGGACCTAAATTTTATTTTAGATTACAGTGTCGTTTCATGAAACATGAACTGAACTGAATTAGATCAAACGTCACGCAACACCAAGTGTTCAGTCGGGTAAAAATGATAAAAATATCAAAATATTTTTTATCAGCGTTTGCCATAAAACGCACTCATTTATCACAAAAAACAAGAATATTTTTGTTTCTAGATGTCAACATTTTTGTTTGTTTCATTTTTTTTGTGATTTCGAAAGAGTATGGACACTTTAATGTTATATTTGCTTCTTAATAAATATTAATCATTAAATTATTTCAGCAGAAATTAAAATTTATCAAGGCTGACAATAAATAATTTTGCGTTTGTGTGTTTTATTTCGTCAAAATTACATTTAATGTGTTATTAGCTCCGGCATTGTTTGTTCTATGGTTAATGTTGGTATATTCGAGATGATGAACGTTAATGCATAAACTGGCATATTGTTTATGCCTTTACACGTAAGCACTACATAAATCTATCCAACGTTTTGTTTGTTCATAAATTTGATTGTGATTCTATAGCACCTAAACTCCACTTGCACACTAATTTTAACCATCTAAATTTTCTTTAAATCTGTCATACACGGTTTATATTGCACCCATTAATCGTATTTGGTAGATTATTTTTTAAATGAAGGTCGATTTTTCGATGAAAACCCATTAGGGATTGGTATTACATAGTTGTTTTGATATGCAGCTACTGTATTTTGACGTATACAAAACCAATTTATAAATGTTTTATTTGATTTGGTTGTTCACTCGGGCTTAACATAAAATTGTACGGAGTGAAGTTAGGGTCACAAAAAATATCATGATAATTTTTATCATTTTGTTCGGACTAAACATGCCGATCAACCAATTTATAGATTTTTATGTTAAAACAGTATTGACGATTGGAGGATCATGAGTGGCACGTAGCGGAAAAATTTGAAACTCAACGAGCTATGCCAATTTGAAAAATCGAAAATAATCGGGCTATGCCAATTACGAAATACGCGTGCTTTTTGTTATTATGAAACGTCATAGAAGGATATCTAGTCTAATTTTTATTTTTTCCGCTAGCTGAGTTTTCCAACTTTTACAATCGTCAATAGTGAACTGTTTGTAGATCTGACGGCAAAAATATTAACCTTATTGGGTCTATTTTTGTATGTTAATTTTTATTTTCATAAAGTATGCCGTGCTAAAATTTCATGTAAAAAAAGACCCAATCAGCTTATTTTTAATGCGCTAGATGTCACTACACATTTATAGTTCTCAATTGAGACTTGTACCCCTGTGCTCTCGCGGAAAAATGTCTTACTACGAAAAAGAGTTTACGCGGCTTTTTCTATGAATTATTTATGAAAAGTGATCCTGGAAAGTTTAATATTATTTGTATATTACATTAAAATATAAAAACTATAAATGTCGTTTTGGAGAAATTACGGACGAATCATCTCAATGCCAACTTCTGCTAGCTCATTGCCGATCCTAAACCATCACCAAAACTAATAAAACGGGAGGGAGAAACTCCTATCAATAGTTTAATTGCATGGGTGCTTTTATAGATTCTGCAAGTAAGGCATCGGAATTGAATGGTCTTTATTTCCATACAATCAAAAACGACTATTGTATTTGGAAATTTTTCAAAGCAAGCTGGCAAACTCTTTAAATTTTCCTCTTTAGTTTGCTAATAAATGCAACATTCAGTCATGCTGCACTCCAATAGATTGTCTGAGGCTCTGTTTAAACGGTGGAACCTATGTCTATATATGTTCATCATCTATGTTCATTTCAGTCTTCTTTCTCTAGAATCCATTGACCACTAAAAATTAAGTATAGGAACGATATAATTACAAATATTGCATGATATTATAATAACTCTATATACAAATCTATACAGTCCACTATTTTGCTACTGTCTATGTTGCCCGCCGAAGATTCCTTGTTCAAGCTGAACAGTCTAGACTTGGCACGTTTTCTTTGTAAAATAGGTACAATTATTTGTTTTTTTTTAAAGTGACGATTGCAAATTGAAAAATATTTGGGGAAAGGTTTGTCCATTTTTAGAACAACTTTCCACTTCAGCATCTCCTTCCGATTGCTAAGCAATTAGATGGGATTTTCTGCAACGAAATATATGGTTTTCTGCATTGTGAAACACCGAAATATTACCGCCGAGATCTCATAATATAAATGTGAATAGTAGTTGTCAACCCACCATAAAAACTAACCAAAACGGTTGAATATTCAAACAATTTTAATACTAATGAAAGTGTAAACTAACATTTTATTCTAGATTAAAATATTTTCACCAATTATTGTAATATAAATTCAACACATTATGTAAAATACTTGTTTTAAAAATATTTATTAGAATTTTAATATGAGCTATCAAAGCTTTTGTGTGAACTTGTATTTAACTAAAGCTTTACGGAGAATCTGCTAGACGTCATGTTACCCATCGTCAATTGACAATTTCATTGGGCAGCATTATCATTTCGTAAAAAGTTCATGATAATTTTTTCATGAAATAGCTTCCTGATAATTTGCTGAGACTTTCAAAGTTTGTATAACATACTTACACGTACATTCATAAATTTAATCTCATGAGTAGTGTAGACCCCGTGTATGACACTTTTCGTATTCCACGCATAGTCTTAATTGGCGTTGGTCTTAAAAAGTCTTACGTAAATCATACAAATTTCGTGGTCTTATTGGTTACAGACTACACACAGAATACGAAAAGTCTCATAATTAAGACTAAACTCAAAATAAAGACAAAAGGTTTTACCTAAGACCATTTTTCAGTCACTGTGCTTCAGAATCAGGGGTGTTGATTTAATTTTTTCTAAATCAGTTTAACTAATCCGTAGTCTGCCTATAGGCTATAAGGTAGCTTGTGGTGTATATTAAGCTACTCAAATTTTGAAAAGCAAGCCATCCGTGTATGTCAAACAGTCTTTTCTCAGATAGGATTCCTCGCTTTGTTATCGTTGGAAGACTATACTCAATCTGAAATTGGAAAAAAACTTTTAACGGATCAAAATATAAACCTAGAACGTAAAAACATTTCAAATTTAACAAAAATTATGTTATTGTTCAATGTACAGCCACCTTTAGCGCGGATAATACCATCGAGTCTGTCCGAGAAGGCCTTCACACGCCGCACGAATTTGGTCTGATGGCATTTTGGTCCATTCTCGGCGAAGCACAATCTTTAAGGCGTCGACCGCCTTTTATTTTTTGAAAAATCCATTGGGTTTAATTCTGGGGTATATGGTGGCCATT
This sequence comes from Nephrotoma appendiculata, assembly GCA_947310385.1. Taxonomy (NCBI): domain Eukaryota; kingdom Metazoa; phylum Arthropoda; class Insecta; order Diptera; family Tipulidae; genus Nephrotoma; species Nephrotoma appendiculata. The sequence goes on from OX371223.1 coordinate 335,063,509, forward strand.
GCTGTGAAGAAATGAAGCTGAGAATTTTTCTTGTAAAAAACGTTTGATTTCGCGGGCTTTATGGGATGGTGCCGAGTCTTGCTGAACCGTCCAATGGTTTTTACCGAATTGTTTACGTGTCCAAGGTAACAAAGCATCGTTTAAAATCTTTTCATAGTAGATTTGTTGATTTAGTTTTACGCCCTAGTGATATGCATCCTGTGGCAGTCATTGTGGCCCAAACCATCACTGATGCAGGCGCTTGCTTTCGCTGAGCGTCTTTTGATTTGAACTCTAACCAAATACGATCGTTTTGTTTGTTTACATATTGCTGAACTGTACAATTTTTTTTTCATCAGAAAAGACCAAATTCTCAAGCTCGCTACCAACGTGCAAGTGTTTTAACACATTTGCTCTTGCCAATCGAACTGCGTTTTGCGCAGGTGTTAAATCTTGCACGTTTTGTATTTTGTAGGGCTTCAATCGTAGTTCGTTTTAAATATGCGCCCCATGCTACGAGCGGACACCTTGAAATTTTTCGCCAACCGAAGTGCGATTTTTCGTGGATTAAGTTGAATTCTTCACCAGCTGAATAATCAGTCACGTGAATCAATTTTAATTAATTTTTGGTTAAGAAATAATTAAGAAGATTTTTTAAGATGTAAATTTGATGCACTTTTATCAAAAATAAAGTAAATTCATATACGCGGTTAATTTTTAAATCTTAAACGGCAAGTATGCGCTCAAATGCACACAGTATGACTTGCGTGCCAAGTCAATTATTCATATCTCAAACGGGACGTGCGCGCTCGGGATCACATGACCACTTATACGCGCCCAAATAAAATATTCAAATTTCAACTTCGGCTAGAGACATTTTACGCAGTTGTTTTACGAAATGCATCCAACTGCTTTTCGCTTGGCAGTTGAATTCGTAATTTAGCTGGGCTTGAAGACTTGCATTTCTACGGGACTTCTCGATGGAGTTGGTAAGCCGATCATAGCGCATAAATGTCCGTGCTGTATAAGAATTATAAGGATATCGTGGAGAGCCAATTTTTTTGCTACATTTTCAATATGGTGTCGGTTGTAATCAAGAGTTCATGTCATCTGCATACTTTATCCAGAGATCAAGAGGTTTTGAAGGTTAACAAAAGCCACAAATATAAGCGAAAGTCTCTTGAAGCTGTCTTGGCATTCGAAAGACTGCTCATCCTGTTAAGCAGTGATCCCATTCATAATGGTTTATCAGACCCTGTGCAGCAGTAGCTTCTTTGAAAGTTTTGTAAATAAAACCATTGAATGTTCGTACAAATTCAAAGCTGGTGGAACCTCAAATATGTAGCAAAAGCAGCCGGAGGAACAAACGCTCCTCATCTCTCAACTTTACTGTATATGCATTCGTGCAACATCCTTCTTCCCACCTCTTTGATGAAGTTGCCATTTAGCGCGTATACGTAAACGTAATGGTGGGGAATGTCAGTATATAGGAAATTGCTTGTGTTTTGATCATTGACGTTGAGCTGAAACCAAGACTCAAGCTTCGTTCGGTCAGTTTGTGCTGGAAGCAACGCCTCATCTTCATTACCTGCTTTGAATGCAATTATTTGTTGATTCGGTAGGTGGATAGAAAGACGCATCACGGCATAAGATCGATCATGCATTTTCGACTCGATAAAAAATAATTTGACATCGCGATTTTCAACAAAGTAGCTGACTTATCTGTCTCTCCCTCTCTCTGTCACTATATCCCATCAAGGGATTTGGCCGCCTCACATGAGGTTTCATAATCATATTTTCATTTCGGATAATGAGTGATTAATTCATTGATCCTAAACCAGCCGTGAAATTGTTTCCTTGTCACCACCGGGAATTGAACCCGCGACCCCGGTCGCTGGAGCAATCATGCTAGCCACTTTGTCACCGGGGCGGCTGACTTCTGGTGAACAAAATATAAATCATAGTTTGGTTTTATTCTAAATAAATCATTATTTAATACAATGGGCTTAAGAAAAATGAGTTATGGGCTTCCAAATCCTAAAAAATGTGTAAAGTGTAAAAAATGTCCGCCTTGTAAATGTATTTAAAAAAACTAGAGGTTCTTTTGAAATAACTTTTGTTTTAAAAACTTCTCTAGTTTATGTCCTTTCCAACGGTACGCTACGTGTCATAGAAATAATTTATTTTGTAGTGAAAATAAGAGGTACTATTTCGCCCTGTTCAGGTTTCCGGTTAGGAATTCAGGTGGCGAAACCCCTTCATGGGATGTGAAAGCCAGAGAGAGAGAGAGAGAGAGAGAGGATAAGTATATACCTTTTAAATTATTGATAAATTTTCAATCAACTTCATTTATTAGATTTCGTTCAAAATGACTTCCTCCGCTCCGTATGCGTGCAAGTTTTTCTTATCTCTACGATTGTTGTGCGAAGTTGCATTTCAATTTTAGTTTTTTAAATGCGGCGCTTATCATTTCAATTAAAATTTCTCTTATGGGTACCTTTGTTGCGTACACCAATTCCTTAGTGCGTCCTCAGACGTAGAAATCCTGGATGTTAAGTTTGGGAACTGTGCAGGAATAAGGCCATCCCATGGAATAGGGCCACCTTACCAATCTTACCGTTCGTTGTTTATGTGTCGGATAGCATCCTCGTCAAAAGCTTGTATTTGTATTTATTTAGTCGACTGAAACATTATGTTGCCTCACATTCACCTCAAGCTCGTGAAAATGAAAGCCCTCTCTCTGGCTTTCAAATCCCATGAAGGGACTTCGCCGCCTGAATTCCTAACCGGAAACCTGACCAAAATAGTACCTCTTATTTTGACCACAAAATAAATTATTTCTATGGCACGTAGGCCACCGTTGGAGAGGGCATAAACTAGAGAATTTTTTAAAACAAAAGTTATTTCAAAAGAACCTCTAACTTTTTTAGGCGACTATGGCCTCTATCACCTCTATCTGTTGTGCATTCTGGTTATGATTCCTGTGTTTTCTCTTATATTCTCTCTCTCTCTCTGGCACTTTATCCCATCAAGGGATTTGGCCGCCTCAAATGAGGTTTCATAATCAAGTTTTCATTTCGGATAATGAGTGATTAATTCATTGATCCTAAACCAGCCGTGAAATTTTCCTTGTCACCACCGGGAATCGAACCCGAGACCTCCGGTCGCTGGAGCAAGCATGCTGACCACTTTGCCACCGGGGCGGCTCCTCTTATATTGCTTGCACCTAAATCTTGAACTACGGAAATTTAAATTATGGTTTATTGTTCAGATAGTTAAAATGACGGGTTTTCTTTGCTAATAACGTTTTTATATTTTCAGTTTTGCTATCTTTTGTCAGTTTTGCTATCTTATCAATGGATTTTGTCCGTTTTATCGGAGAGGAGAAGCCAAGTTGAATTATAAAGTTTATAAATACAAAACGAACATGAAATTTTCCAATCAGTACATACTACAAAGTGCGCCCGTTTACTCAAATTAAACAAAGTGAATTAGTTATTTAAAATGGAAATACTATTAAAAAAAGTGTTACTAGTGGCCACTATTTTGCTCGGAATAATTCAATATACAAATTCTAGTGTACAAAAATCTTGTCGCCTATATACCTTACAACATTTTAATTTGGTAAAATTTCATAACCAGCGGTTACAAGAAATAGTGCTTAAAGACAGTTTTAATGGGGAAAATTTGGAGGTATGCCTGTCATTGCACCCAGACAGCTATAAGGATATGAACAGCATACATATGAATTTGATAAAAGTGAAAAATAAATCAGTAAGAACAAGTTCTAGTGCATTCTACAAGCGCTGGCATGAATATAACTTACGGTGCACTAAATATAATAATCAGCTATGCATCAGCTACAAAAATCCGCAAAATTTTAAACTTACGGTAAATATTCCATCGAACGTTTAAACATAAACTATTTCTAACAATTTTTTAAATATGTGTTAGGTGCACTTGAAAATTAATGTAAAAACCAACGGTATGAATCATGTGGGTATTCGTGACATTAAGATATGCCACCCACAAAAGGGTAGTGATCGAATTAAGCGCAGCTTCCAAATAATAGAAAGTAGTGTGAAAAATAGTGGTTTTTGGTTGCCACCAAATTGGACTCCGCCCACAACGGAAATCGATGATTCTGATTGGTTGACAACACCAGAAACAACAACTCCCCCTCAGACCACTATAGATGTCACCACCACAACAACACCAGCAACAACAATAACAACGACAACAGACACAGAAACTGACACGACTACCGCAACCACTGACACCCAAACAGAACATCCAACTGCAACGTGGCCGGTACCTACATTAACACAATCCTCGCCAACAGATACAGAAAGTGACACGACTTCTACAATTACCGAAACCCAAACAGAAGAAAGCTCAACTACTCCTGATACAACAACAACTATCACGGAAGAAAGCACAACCACTCCGGATACCACGACAACAGGAACAGGAGATTCTACTTGGACCACTCCTACGTGGCCAACAAATACGGGCACTACGGACACGACCACAACCAGTACTACATCGACTGATACCACGACAACTACCACAGAAGAAAGCACAACTACTCCTGATACCACGACAACAGGAACAGGAGATTCCACTTGGACCACTCCTACGTGGCCATCAAGTACGGGCATTACGGACACGACCACAAGCAGTACGACATTGACTGATACCACAACAACTGCCACAGAAGAAAGCACAACTACTCCTGATACCACGACAACAGGAACAGGAGATTCCACTTGGACCACTCCTACGTGGCCAACAAATACGGGCACTATAGACACGACCACAACCAGTACTACATCGACTGATACTACGACAACTACCACAGAAGAAATCACAACTAGTCCTGATACCACGACAACAGGAACAGGAGATTCCACTTGGACGACTCCTACGTGGCCAACAAATACAGGCATTACGGACACGCCCACAAGCAGTCCTATATTGACTGATGCCACTACAACTACCACAGAAGAAAGCACAACTACTCCTGATACCACGACAACAGGAACAGGAGATTCTACTTGGACGACTCCTACGTGGCCAACAAATACAGGCATTACGGACACGCCCACAAGCAGTACTATATCCGAAACCACTACTACTCCTGAGTCGACAACGATAACAGAGGATTCTGTTTCATGGACTACACCTCATTGGCCAACTGCATCGCAAACGAATTCAGAAATTATCACAACTACCACAGAAGAAGGCACAACTACTTCTGATACCACGACAACGGTAACGGGGGATTCTTCATGGACGACACCTGTGTGGCCAACAACAGCACAACCTATTGTAGAATCTACAATCGACACAACCATTACTAAAGATTCAAGTGCATCTTGGATTGTACCAGAGTGGACATCTAGTGGTTTGCCTCTACAATCTTTACAAGAACTAAATGTTGCAAATAAAGGTTGGCCTCCAGTAACCGACGGTTATACCACTAAAGAACCAAATGGTGGTTGGACTGTACCAACTTGGGCACCGGATCCAACAGACACAAAACCAACCGATGGGTGGACTGTGCCAATCTGGCCAGAGGATCTAACAGATACAACTACAACGCCGGCACCTAAAGAACCAAACGATGGTTGGACTGTACCAACATGGCCGGCAATAGAAACAACTACAGAAAACGAAAAACCATATAATACTTGGACAACGCTAACATGGCCAACTACCACATCTACCGCAACTAGGGATTCCAATTTATCGTTAAAATCTTTTATCGATAGTTCAAATTATCGGTTTTTATCGATAATTATACTGTATGTTTATCTTGATAACATCTAAAAATGTAAAGCAACGTATTTGTATATTCAGTATAAACTAAAATTTATTTTAAAATAATTCAATAAATATAATCAAAAAATTCTAAAAAAACAAAACAAAACAGATTAAAATTTCATTCGAATTACATAGTTCAGTCTTATGCACGATTTACATGTTCCAATTTTTTTTCCCAGCAAATTTTTTACTGAAAAATAGAGCTGCACGCAAATAACAAAACGCTACTAGTTAAAAAGAGTCAACCATATGTAAACAACATTTGCTCAAATTGAAAAGAAAAAAGTCCAATTTTATTTTACTGGAATTTGTTTCATGCTCCTCTCGCAAAAGAAAATTGTAATATACTTAACCCTTCATTTTTTACTGGAAAATAAAATTGGAACATGTAAACCGTGCATTAATATGAAGAAATTATATTCTAATATAATATAGTATAATCATATAATATGAATATATTACATAAAGAAAAGTTGCTTGATTATTTATGGTTCATTATAAAATAAGATCCTAGAAAACATAGTGCATTTATACTAGCATCACATAATCGCGATCTTATTTTTGTGCAGAATAATCCCGCTGCTGAGAAGGCTCGTTCCGATTCAACACTAGTTGGTCTAATGGTACTTAAGTATTTGTATACATTTTCTAAGTAAATTCCACGACTCCCAATGTCTTCATAGTATAGCATTTCCCGTTTTATTATAAATTCGCGTTAAATCCTTAGCTTCTCTTGTATGAGTTGAAATTTGCGGTTCTTCATTATCACTTAATTTGGTTTTAATTTTTAAATTTAGTTGTTGTTTAAGAGTTAAAGTGTAATCATTCATCTGAATCTCATTTTATTGTGGTTCCGTTGAATCAAGAAATGCTTCTGAATCACCTTCGATTTCACTTTCTACTTCATGCCCATCTGCTAAGCGGACCACAATTTCTACAATAATTTTTGTAATAGTCGCTCGGGACGTCTGGTTAAAAATTACATAATTCACCACCCATGTTTCATTATCGTGGGGATTATTTAAATATAAAAACACGTCAGCATACGGTGTTCGTCGCTGTGTGATGCGTATAATTTATTCATCTAAAAATGCGTTACTTAGAAAGTGTTTTTGTTGGTGTAACTGATCCAGCATAAATTTTAATGCAATATCAGCTGTATATAAATTAATGTCCCGAGAACAAAGCTTTTCTGCAGTTACTTTAATAACAAGCATTGTAGATATTACATTAGACAGAAGATTGAATTCTGCATCGGAAAAATGAATGTCACTTCTTATATCTATTAAACTTTTTCTGATGGGATTTTTGATCTTATTGAATCTTTCTAGCATTTCCAGCAAACTATTCCATCTCGTTGGTGAATCTAATATAAGAGACAGCTCTCGACCTATTTCTTTACGAACATACTTTTGAAGTGAATCGTCATTTTTAGTTGGTGATCGCCGAAATATAGAAACAACTTTCCTTACTTTTTGAATTAAAATATAAATTTCTGAGTTGATAAATTCATTTGACTCCTCTATTGCCATTTCAGTTGTTCTAATTATTTATAAACCATTATCTTCATTATCAATAATGTCATTATCATCATCGCCATCATCGTCGATTGTATTGTCAGAATTTTCAATAATAGCTGGGCAGACATTCCGTTGATATAAAATTTTAATCACAGCGAGTTGTATACCGTATGCGTAGCATAACTCTTGATTAAGATCAAATAATTTTCCAACCTTGATCATTTCTGCCGCACCGTCTGTCGTTATAGTCACAATATGTTTGACAGATACGTTAAACTCTTCTAATCGTTTTTTAACTATTTCCACGCATTTTTCTGCAGGCATTGATCCTAAAATTCGAACAATACCTAAATTCTAATCCTCATTTCTACTATGAAGATTTAGGTTAAGAGAGCGCCGGTTTCTAGTAGATGTCCACTCGTCAAACGTAGCGCTAAACCTCTCACCTGAACTTATCATTTTTGTAAATTTAGTACTCATATTTCTACGTACGTTTTCAAAATATTTAACAACAATATTTTTGATAGATGTATTGGATTTTGGGATACCGTACCCAGCATTTCTTAAAAGTCGTTTTAAATCCACAGATTTGGTAAACATTCGAAATGGAACACCATCCAAAGTAGTCATGCGTGCAACTGTTGCTTCAAATGAGTTATCAATTTGTTTTTCAAAAAGTTAGATATAATTTGTTGTACCGGTTTGCCAGATGTAACTTTAATTTCAGTTGATGAACTTGGGCCAGTTTCTTGTTCGATATTTCTTTTCAATAAATCAATTTTATGCTGGGTCTTTAAATAACTGCGAAGACCTGTTGTGGTTCCTCCTGCCGATTTAATTCGTTTTTGACATCCACTTATCTTACATATTCCATAAATCCCATCTTTCGTACGATCAAAATAAAACCAGGGTGAATTTTTGTTGTGTGTTGTTTCATCGATGGTATTTTGCATGGCTAATTAGCCAGAGTTATAAATTTATCCTTAAAACAAAAAAAAAAAAATCCTGATAAGTTCATTATAAAATTGAAATTATTGTTCAGTAATAATCGTTATAAAATAGTTACCTGATTTTAGCACATTACATAACACATTAAAAACTTATTTAATACTAAATTCATCAACTTCGTGTTTTTTCTTGTTTTGGAATAACAGTCAATATAAAACAACAACTAAAAACTAACAAATGAGATTTTTTGAAAACCAGAAGAGACAACTAATGAAAAAACAAACTAATTATAATTAAAATAAAACCGAAATTTTCGTTAATTGAGAATACTGAGAGAGTGAGAGCAAGATTATATAAACCGTCTACTGCAAACAATTTTAATTTTACTATAAGCGAATGGTTTTATCGAAATTATCGATAAAAATTAAACAAATTATCGATAATATTTTATCGTCATTTTCGGCAATTTATCGGTTTATCGATTAATCGGTTTATCGATTATGGAATCCCTAACCGCAACTGACGGATGGACTACACCGACATGGCCATCGAGTCAAACTTCGCCCGGTCAAACTTGGATACCCGATAATTGGACACCACCACTAGTTCCGGCTGAGATTCACTAAAACGCTGCTATTCTGTTAACCACACAATTACAAAAAATAACTGTAATTTAATAAAAAAATAAAAATTTGATCTCAAATGGTATTACACGTACATTCCTTATCGAGTTTATTGATTTTAATAGTCCCTCCGACGACACACAGTGGCTCCAGTAGGTTTTGAAAAGTGTGCGCTTTGATTTAAAAAAAAAAAAAAATTGCAACTATTTTATTCATTTTAACTAAGCCAACATTTTATTATTGGGCACGGCCAAACTGAGACAGTTTCATGTCTTATTAAAATCAGTCACATCTCTTATAGGAGCCCGTGCAATTTATAACTAGTAGAAGCGGACAATTGAAATTGTCCGACAAGCGCTCGATAAAATAGGAAAAATGCAACAGACGGACGGACAGAGGTGTAAAACCTCTGAAACAACTAAGGTGGTAATACAACAAATTAGCCCAATAGTAAATATACTCGTACCAATAGACAAAGAATGAATAGAATCGTAAGCAAATCAAAAAAAAAAAATTACAGAAACTAGTTTTGAAATAACACTCTTTTTATTATAGATAAATATAATATATATATATATATATATATATATATATATATATATATATATATATATATATATATATATATATATATATATATATATATATATATATATATATATATATATATATATATATATATATATATATATATATATATATATATATATATATATATATATATATATATTAAGAGGGTCTTGTACCAAAGTAATGGTATCTTGTGCAGGTTCGATAAGCACTTGTGTGAACATTTTCTTCTAGAATTTTTTTATATTCATTAGATAACATGTAAAACTCGTGCCTAGTTTTTCCAAATTTTCTTTTAATTTTTTGTTATTAGCTCTCAAACTTGGACAACTTGTGGTCGGCGATCGATCGTCGTACGAGAAAGACGCGTTTTTGTCTTTCTCTGTATAGAAAAGTAAAACTTAAATATTTTTTTCTGTTTTAAATAAATAAATAATTAATATGTTGTATATAAAAGTTATTAATTAAATTAAATATATAATATAAAGTGTTAATAAATAAATATTAGTAAATTAAAACGTGAATTAACGTGAAAATATGCAATTATTATAACAATTATTTTATTATTTGTGTGACGCATTGACGCCTGGAATAGTGAACGCATCAGCTAAGTGTTTTTTATGTTTCATACTTTTTATTTATACTTTGTTTAATTTATATTTTTGTATAAAAAATTTATATAAATATTTATTTTATTAATTTAAATATTTTTTAATATACATACGCATTTGTAATATGTGTCGTATGGTTCACGATTGTGTGTGTGTGTGTGTGTGTGTATGTATGTGGGTATGGATATTCACGCAGTTTAGTTTAAAGTCAAATAAGACAAAAAGGATGAACATAAAATACTCTTCAGTTGCTTATCATTCATTTTACGTTCATTTTAAAATGAATTTTTTATGCTAATTTCTCTTCGCTCTTGAATAGTATAATGAATTTTCAGAAATGTTATACAGTAAAAAACGAATAGTGTCTAGTGAGCGAATAATGAGAAACTAAAAAGGTTGATTTTATTTTTTGTGTTAGCGAACGGGATCTACTGCTCTTTTGGTTTTACTTTTCTATTCTAATAAGAAAACGAAAATTCATTATAGAACTGATTGGATAAGATGTATTGTTGCCTGTATTGAACGATCGAATAGAGAATATATATCATTTCTTTCTACTTTATTCTTGATAACAAGTGAATAGTAAAACAAAATATTTTTTGTTCCTTTACATTATTCTTGTTGATCAGTATTACAAATAATGTATTAATTCCATGGAAAGATTTTCTGACAGCAATTTTTTTTACTGATAATACGCAAAAAAAAAAAACTTTAAAAATTCATAAGAGTGACAAAGAACAAAAATATTTTTTATTTCATTTTATAGTAAAATTTTGGCATAACCTACAAATTTCATAAAATATTTAATTTGTACATTTTCGTACAATTCGTTTTTTTTTATATACATATTTTAATTTTAATATATATACCACAAAAAAATTGAGAAAAAATGGAAATTGAGCGGGAAATTTTCATGGCATTCGTGTGAGGGTGTTTTTTCGTGTTTGCGTTGTTTGGGCCTGCATACATACAAGGCGTATATATTGAAAGACGGCCGTATACACATCAATAGGCACTGATGCGTATATGTGGGCTTGTGTGCATATGCATGTGTGTATGTTTATGCGTGTGTGTGTGTGTAGGTTCATACAGTGCACCTAGAATACTGGAGGCCACACTGCTTGCTATGTCATTGAGTTTATGTCTGCAGTTTATTCTTTGAACTGTAGACGGCAGTCATGTTCATAAAAAGAAAAAAGAAAACAAACACAAAAAGAAACATTTTTTATACGAGTGCTAAAAGTAAGGTTATGTCTTCTCATAAATTATACGAAATGTGTACACATTTGATACGTGTTTTATATTTAACACAACTTAGAATGCATAATTTTATAATAATATTATGAATTATTAGTTTTACCAATAGCTTTTTATTGAATTTTAAAATATATTATTAAAATATTTTTCTTGTTGTTTGTTTACAATTTTTTTTCTTATCAATATGACAGCAAACACAAAAAAAAATCAAAACTTTTTTTGGAATGAGACCTCATATGTGTTACGGCATGGCAAAGGGAAAATGGTTTTTAATTTTCATTTGTTATGTCAATTAAATCTTTGATGTGATATCCTTCGGCCTTTTAATGTTGACTGTTTTTTTTAGATTGCTTACTGCTGACACTATTTTATCGAAAAGAATTTATTGCTCAATAAAATATTTCTCGAAACAGGTTCGTCTTTGCATGGGAATGATATATACGAATATCGATTGATTTGAGTTCTAAATCCTAATCAACGACCTGCTCATGCACCAATTGTGTAAAAAGCCTTCCGCGTGGTTCTATCTTCCGTTCGTGTCATCACCTCACATAAATCAGGATCGTTTTTGTTTGATTGACACAGTATACTGCGGAAGATGCATAAAATCAATTTGGGCTTAATTGGAATTCTAGCAAATCGCAAATCTAGCAATTAGCATTAATTTGGGAGAGGCTTAGTTCGGCTGGGTCATCTGTCAACGGGTTGTCTTGACGGGTAAATGGAGGAATAGAAAAATTCCATGGCCGATTATTTTCGTTGAAAAATCCAGTACTTCACCCTGGATTTATGTTGGAGTCCCGGTTCAGCTCAACATATCAGATCCGAACATGATTAGTTAAGACATTGCTTAGCACGGCCGAACTCCAGAACTTCTCTAAATCCATTTTTAAATTCACTTGTAATTCTGCTGTCAAATCAGGTAGACAATAATTGGTCGGGATATGGCCAAGTTCCATTCAGAATGATTGAATTTTAGAACTTTATCAAAACGAAACGTTAAAATCCAAATACAAGTTGATTTTAGTTTATTAAAATCCTAGCCCAGCTCTACAAGATGAACTGGAAATTTCGGTTGGAAACGGCCTATTTCATTCATTATAGCTGAATCCGAAAATTTCGTCAAATTCGGCTTTGCACCCCGAATTTGATAATCATTTGTTTTGAATTGGCTTAGTTCCATTGAACATGCTAGAGTGCCAATCCAATTCTGCGTACCATATTTAACAGTTATTAGTTGAGGAATAGTAAAGTTCCATTGAGCATGATATAAATATCCTGTGCACTATAATTATACTTGGTAATTAACCGAATATTCTCTTCTTTGGTGAAAAAATTAATAAAATATTTGAAATTTTTGCGAATTAAATTAAATTTGTTTGAAATATCCTATCCGGTAGTTCATCTGGCATTAAATAACATTGATATTTTTCCGGGAGCCATTGCCTTTGGGATGCCTTACATATGAGTTTTTTAAAATTTTTTATTATATTTTTCCCCCCTATTTAAGGGTTAAATACTAATGGATTTTAGACTAATTTTAATATAATTTAAATAATTATGGTTTCAGGAAATCCTATTGTAAGTTGTGAAATTGCAGGAGGATTAAATTAATACATGTTTATATTATTTAGGAAGCCGGAAAATATTAATTTAGAATTAAATTTCAGAAAATCTACAGACGTGAAATAATATTTCTTTAAAATATTAATTGTTGATTGTGTAGATTAGAATGGTGTTGTCATTGCATTAATAACTATCGACTTTATTTAGGGGTCTGCAACTGGGCCGATTTAGTCAATTAAATTTTGCATTAATTTACAATTACATTTCAGGAAATTTCCAGATGTACGTGAAATAATACAAATTCCTCCTCAGGTTGCTGATTTAGAGAAGCAATTGTTGAAGACCAATACCATCGTTATCCATTAAACATATTAAACCTTTATCCTTCCTTAGTAGATTAGTATTGTGCTGTCTTTGTGTTACTAACTATCGGCTATACCTAGGTGTCTGTAACCGGGCCGATTCTGTCCCACTTAACTAACCTATCCAATCCTTCGGTTTTGTTATATGTAAAAAAGAGTGTACGGTGGGCCCGGCGTCACCCGGGAGCTCCTGTGTAAGAACTTGGTCGTACATTCAGAATCAATCAAGAATCAATCAAGCTCTCAAACTTGGACAACTTGTGCAGGTTCGATTGGAATGTACAACTACAGTAGACAAAAAATTCTTTGACAAGAATCAACTAGAATTCTTAATCTCGTGCCTAGTTTTCTTCTTTTCTAAATATTTTTCAATTTTAATATATTAATTATAAAAATAAAAATAGTTTATCAAAATTTTTCATGAAAATAAGTTCAGCAAATTTCCGATTGGTGGCTAATGCTCGTTTGGTATGCGCGCACGCGAAGAGAATCAAATGTTTGAGTATGTGTAAATAATTTTACACAAAGAATGGAGAAAACAATGGAGAAAAAAACGTAAATGAATGAATTTTGGTAGTGTTCTGTATTTATGATTATGTAATCGAAACCAACACTAATTTATTCTACATTGAATACTAATGTACATCTACATGTAGATATATTAGATTTTTTGTGTTGTGTGATTTGTATTTCGATTCGATTTAAAAAAAAATCGAATCAAAGAAGACACACACTCAAAGTTGATAACGATGTAATTTTTGATACACATTATGTATATTTTTATTTTGTACATGCTTTGATATTTAAGATTACTATAAAATATTTATTGTGCACTAATTTATTATTTTACAAGGCATTATTATTTATATATGTAAAGCCTATGTATGTACATATATGTCTATAAGAGAAATTAATTTTAAAACAGCATGGGTATTTTTAAGTTTGTTTTACTTAGCCTGGGAACCATGCAAGAAACAAAACAAGGCGGAACTTTGAACTATTTATGAGCTTTTGAAATCTGTAAATGAATAATTTTGAGCTTCTTTGGGGCCTGATCTCTAAAAATATTATTTTGAATAGAGATATGTGCTATTTATGTGTTGAAATAATTAGCGATAATTTTAGTTTTTATGATATGATATGATATGATATGATATGGTAATGAATCACACTTATGTTTATGTTACGGTTAAAGTGCGAAATCGTTGAACGAGCAAATTTAAAAAAATTTAAAATCGTTTACACGATAAAAATCGGTTTTAAATAGGGCATATCCTTGGGAGGATTAAATGGTGGAAGGGAGGTGCAGGAACTTGCCGTATGTATGCGGCAAATCACAACAGATTTGACAATATCTAACAACATGGCTGCTATAACCCAACAAATTTCGAGCGTCCCTATTGAAAGACCCTTTACAATGTTCAACATCATTACCACGCAATAAAATGATAAAGCATAAACACATTTTGAAACAAATAATGACCATACGAGTACAAGTTCCTCGGGTTCATAATCCTAATAAATGCCAAAATATGACTGAAGGAATTTAGGAGCACAAAGAGTCTACTAGGCTGGACCACCAAACTCTATTGGGTTTTATTTATTTTATTTTCACCTACGAATTTCCAAGTTGTTTCACTTCTGCTGGCATCACTCGTTTCCATGTTAGAGCTGGTCGTCCAACTTCCTTCCTCTCTTGTACGTTCCAGTTCATAGACTTGCTTGTCATTTAATTCTGCGAAATTCTCAATATGGACAATCCATCTCAAGGAGGTCTATATTTGTTATTTTGTTGGACCAGAAGCACCGCAGTATTCTTCTAAGGCATTTATTTACAAACACCTGTAGCTTATTCTTGATCGTATGTGTACGCATCCAGGTTTCGCATCCGTAGAGCAAGTGTAACTTCGCCTTGGTCTGAAGCTAGCTTGTTCCTCTCTTAGTTTCGGGTTGACTGTCCGTGAAATTCTATAGAAGATGGCCGTTGCTAATATCTTTATGGTTAAGTTGAAGAGGGATATATATATCGAGCCAATTTTAACAATCGCTCATTTCTTGTGAATCGTTATTGATTAGTGCACACGCATTGATTGATGTAGTACGCTCATGTTATGATCTATGGGGTTTATGTCTCAATTTTTAATACCCGGGCTGAGTGTGTTGGTAGCCATTTCGGTATAGGTTTCTTAGATTTGTTTCCACTGTTGCTCTACACTAATGGCTTCGCAGAATGTGTTTTTGTGCCTAGCATCTTTTAATCTGTCAATGTTTAGTTTTTTCCGACCTGTCTCGATTCGTTTTACAGCGACAGGTTTAATTTTGATTTGTGATATTTTGCCAGTTGGTGGTCACTGTAAATGTCTACGCCACTCACTCTCTGCCCTGACATCTGTAGTGACTTGAGAAATTTCTTGATGGTCATTACGTGACCTATTTGAGTGATCTATTTGGTTCGCTATTCTACTTCAGGTGATGTCCATATGTGTATATTTTTGTGAGGAAATTTGCCTTCTTCTTTTAATTATCTGCTTTGTGCAGTAGTAGTCGATGAGTCCTTCTCCGTTATTAATACGCACAGAGTCTATATTGTTTGTTTACCCATATGAGATTATCAGGTCGGTTTTATATATTGCAACC
The DNA here is from genome assembly GCA_947310385.1 of Nephrotoma appendiculata. Lineage (NCBI taxonomy): Eukaryota > Metazoa > Arthropoda > Insecta > Diptera > Tipulidae > Nephrotoma > Nephrotoma appendiculata. The sequence goes on from OX371223.1 coordinate 335,079,408, forward strand.
TTTTACATTGAAATCTATTCTTCTTGTATTATTTTGATCATTTTCTTATGTGTCCTTTCTCATGTGGTCACCCATAACCTTGTAATAATCCAAGCAATGGTTGCTTGACTTTAGTGCTGAAGTTGTTGTTGTTTTATCTATCTATGCCATCCACCCCCAATTTCAAGAAAGATAACTCCATTGAAAAACGACCAGGAAACACTACCGTTGGTTGATTATCAATTGGTGAATCTCTGGGTCAAATGTAATCCTGAGCTAACCCAAGCAAAATTGATATCACCTACATTAAAAAACCCCCACCTGTATAGTTGTTAATGACAAGATCCATGAAGTGTTTGTTTCGAAAATGTTCATAACAGACCACATTTGGTACTGTGAAACCATAGCCGAATTTAGCATTGTAAGTCGCATATGGTTTTACCAATAATATAAGACATCGATTAACCAAGGCATTCAATCTCACGTATTTGTTTAATACAAAAAATTAAATTTTAACTGTCAAAATATGTATAGATAAAACCCAATTTAAACTGGAATACTAAAAGGTCGTCATCTTTCATACAGAAAAACAATGAAAAACAACAAAAAAGTAATAATCTACATTGTCTACAAATTTTCTACATATCCTACCAATTCTCGACATTGTCTACTCTGACAACATTGTTTACACTCTCAACTATCAATTATCTACGCTATTTTCGACACCAACATGGAGACAATTCGGAAATACGCGTTGACACACAACACTGATCATCATATCAATCGTAACAGATTAATTTATGGTATGAGGCTTTTCTATTTTGAGCTTATAAATCGTTAAACATGAAGACAAACGTTTGATCCAATATCTGGTGGTATTCTGGGGTAATAAATAATATTGAACTCACTAAAATCGACATTTTTGTACATATCTGAGGTACATTTGTAAATCATTTGTGCTTGTAAATCACTAAAGGGATGTACATTTTGTACATCCCTTTAGTGATTTACAAGCACAATTGTGCGAGTAGGGCAAAAGTACCATGTCAAAAATTTAGTTTTGTATGTTTTTTGAACCAACTTACACATTTGTGAATTCCTTTTTAACTTATTTTCGTCCGAAAAAAAACACAATATCGACTAAAACTGAGCCAATTTTTTTGTTTTTTTGGTTGAAAAAGGGATATCGTCTGAGGCCAGTTCCGTCTAATCTGCTTGATGTGGTCTAAGATTTGATTGATTAGTTGATGATAATAACTGTTTTGCGATGCATTTTTCATTTCAATATATATTGTAATAAATTCTGGGAACCATCTTGATTTCATTGCTACATCAAAAGTTGCAATTTACAATATGCAAGTTTACGAAACCAATAGAGATAAAATTATAAATGTAAGAATGTTAGGACATACGAAAATAAATTTAATTTTTACTAAATTTTATTTATTTTGCTTCTTTATTTTGTTCACGTTTCTATACCCGTCATGCGTTCTTGATGCAGGCATTATTAATGCATTTTGTGTTTACGCGAGATTTCTTTATTATTAAAAACATTTCCATGAAAATTAGGACATGAATGCACTAATTGACTTCAAATTATTTATTTTCAATATGTACATGCATACTGCTATGTGTTTCGTTTTTATTCCATAAACCAATGCCTCCTAAACTACAGGCCTCTTACTACTCTCATTTTTTGCACATGACGTCAATTTATGTCTGAACTGAGACTGCGCTTAATAATATTGTTACGGTGACACCTAGATTAGAATAGAATAAGTTAATTTCATTAATTGTTCAATTACGTGTATATTTTATACTCAACATTTAGGCGTATTTCTATACTAACATATTTGCTGCGCATTTAGGATTATTCTAGAAACAAATATTTTGGTATATAAAGGCGCGCGTTGACGTGTATTGCTGAGTATTATTTTAAACGTGATACAGTGAAGGTTAAATAGAAAGATTATTAAAGTGATTATTAAAGTGATTATTAAAGCGATTATTAAAGTGATAATTAAAAAGTGTGTTATAATTATAGTAATTAATTGTGAAAATTGTGTTGTATAATAAATTGTGTTGTGTAAATAAAATTGTGTGAGTTAAAATTGAAGCAGTGTATTTATTCACAATCCAGTGATTCGAACCTTGATTGACAAGGCAAAATCGTAACAATTGGTGACAGCGGTGGGATTGTGAATAATAAGAGAAATGATTCTCTACGAATTAAAGCTTGCGCAATTAAAGGAGCAACTGAAGCAGCGAGGTTTGGCTAGTGAAGGCACAAAAGCTAGTTTGGTGGAGCGACTACGTGAGGCCATGGAGAAGGACGGTTTAAATCCAGATGTGTATGATTTCGAGGAGGACAACACGGATGAGATCAGTGTGGACAAGAAAGAAAAGGAAGAACAAACGATGGTCGGAGCAGCACAAAACCCATCTGGAAGTTTTGATTTATCGCAGTTAATGGCAGCTATGAATCAAATGATGGGTCAACAGTTGGGTGGAATTAAACAGCAGATGTTACAAGTCGAGCAACAAGGGGCGGACATTAAACAATCGAACCAGGAAATGAAAAAGCAGATGGAGCAACAAGGGGCGGACATTAAAAACCAAATAGAAGATGGCCAAAAGAAAATGGACGAGAGGTTTCTGGAGTTATCTTCTACACTACACGGTAAAGTGGAAAAAGTGCAAACAGAAGTACAAGAAATACACGCAGAAATTCAAAATGTTAAAGGGACGGTTCAACAAAAATTTGAATCGGTTAAACAAGATTTTCAAACGGAAGTTAAACGTCTCGAGAAGGAGCTCCAAGATGTCAAGGCGAATGGAACGACACAGCAAGTGATTCAGACGGTTAATGCAGTTAAGATAAAACCACCAACATTTGATGGAACAACATCCTTCAGTATTTTTAAGTTCCAATTCGAAACGGCCATTAAGCAAAATCAGTGGACTGAAGAACAATGTGTTGCAGCGTTAATTGTGGCTCTTAAAGGCGAAGCGGCGGAAACACTACAAATCATTCCCGAGCAGGAACGGAACGTTTACATGGGAATTATGAAGGCGTTAGATCGAAAATACGGAAGTGACCACAAACGAGAAATCTATCGCATGGAATTGAAGGGTCGATACCAAAGAGCAGGAGAATCGCTACAGGAATTTTCATCGGCAATTGAGCGGCTCACGCATTTAGCACATTCAAATAATCAGCAGATTACATGGAGCGAATTAAAATGGATGCATTCATTGACGGTATTCGAGATCCTGAGACGCGCAGAGCGGTGATGTTGTCACCTAAGGCAACTTTCACGGAAACCATCGCTTGTGCGTTAACAAACGAAACTGCGCAAACCATCATCAAACCAGCAATGAAAATTCGTCGAGTGGAGATTGATTCCAGAATAGACACCGCACGGGCTACGCCAAGATTCAGAGATGGAAGTGGCAGGATTAAATGCTGGGTATGTGATAGAATGGGTCACATCTCACGGGACTGTTGGGAGATTAAGAAGAAACGAGCAAGGTCGCCATCTCCTATGAAGCGTAGACCAAACGAAGAGCAGATAGAATCCAGAAAGGAGCGTCAGACGACAGCGGAGTCGTTAAACTAAAAAGAGTCAGCTTGAAGGGGCAGAAGCTGGCTCCCACAACCGATTGCCCCACAACCTCCATCCATGTTTCTAGAATAGCAAGGAACGGTGACAGCTTAACAATTGAAGCCGATATTGATGGGAAGAAATGCATGATCACGCTGGATACGGGAGCGACACATACGATTGTTCGTGAGGATATTATTGATGGAATTATGGAACCAGCTAATGGCATTAAATTACGAACGGCGACTGGAGAAAATTCAGCAATAAAAGGGAAAAAGGTCGTAAAAATAAGGATTGGACGAAATCACTTTCAACACGAGGTGCTGGTTGCAGATATTGTAGACGAAGTCATCTTGGGAATGGACTTCATGAGAACGAATGGCTTCGTGGTGGATGTTGGACGGGGTGTATTAACCTACGATAATATCGAGTTGCCACTTCACGTTAGCGCCGTTATAGGAGAAACGACCAGGCAAATTATAATGGATCATCGGGAGAAGCTGCCACCGAACTCGGAAACAATAGTATGGGCAAGATTGGAAGGAGGTTCTGGGTCACCCAGGTTGTGGGTTGTGGAAGCCAATGAAGCAGAGAGCGGAGCCAGAGAAATTATGATCGGGAAAGTTTTAGTGAAACCAGACAGCGATAATAGAGTACCAATTAGGACTCTAAATCTCTCGGATAAGACGAAAACCATCAAGAAAGGGACAATAATCGGAAAATGTGAAGAAATATCGGCGATAGTGAAGTGCGAGCAGAAAAATCCGATTAAGACGGCTAACTCGCAAGTGCATAAAGAGATTATAGATCAACTTATGGAGAAATGGACCGAAGATCTTACCATGGAACAGAAAAGTTTGGCAAAACAATTGCTCGAGCGGTACATGCCAATATTCTGCAGTACATCGGACAATAATGGGAGAACCACAATGGTAAAACATCGAATAGATACAGGAGCAGAAACGCCGATTCGACAACCACCCAGGAGATTACCATTGGCAAAGCAAGGAGAAGTGGATCGAATGGTAAAAGATATGCAAGCAGCAGGGGTAATCGAAACATCAAGCAGTCCATGGAGTTCACCAGTGGTGTTAGTCGAGAAAAAGGATGGTAGCATGAGATTCTGCGTGGATTATCGAAAATTAAATGCTGTGACGAAAAAGGATAGTTACCCATTGCCAAGGATCGATGACACGTTAGACACATTATCGGGTGCTCGAATATTTTCGACATTAGATCTGCAAAGCGGCTATTGGCAAGTGGAAGTCTAGGAGGAAGATCGCGAGAAAACGGCATTCAGTGTGGGTAACGGATTATGGCAATTTAACGTTATGCCATTCGGATTATGTAACGCCCCTGCGACTTTTGAACGGCTAATGGAGCGCGTGCTAAAGGGATTACATTGGAGGACGTGCCTCGTATATTTGGACGACATCATCGTTATGGGCAAGGATTTCGACGAGCATTTAAGGAATTTGGCAGAGGTTTTGGATCGGATACAAGCCGCCGGATTGAAGCTAAGCCCAAAGAAATGCAAACTATTTAGAACGGAAGTAAAATATTTGGGTCATAAGGTAACAACCAATGGAATCCATACCGATGAAGACAAGATCGCAGCAGTGAAGGAATGGCCACGACCTAAAAACTTACATGAATTACGGAGCTTCCTTGGATTGTGTACCTATTATAGACGATTCGTGCCAGGATTCGCCAATATTGCAAAGAGTTTACACGAGTTAACCAGGAAGAACAAGGCATTCGAATGGAAGGATGATCAAGAAGAGGCATTTGTGGAACTAAGACGACGATTATGCGAAGCACCAATCCTCGCATACCCTATACCCAACGTTAAATTCATTTTGGACACCGATGCAAGTAATGATGGTATAGGAGGAGTATTATCACAGGCAACAAATGGTGAGGAGCGAGTTATTGCATATTACTCCAAGATGTTATCAAAACCGGAACGGAATTATTGTGTAACACGGAAAGAGTTGTTGGCTATAGTGGAATGTGTTAAGCACTTCCATAAGTACCTCTATGGCCAAAAATTTCTTCTACGGACGGATCATGGGGCTTTGCGCTGGTTGTTACAATTCAAAAATCCAGAGGGACAAGTAGCACGTTGGATCGAACGTTTGCAAAGCTACGATTTCCAAATTGAACATCGGAAGGGAACCGCACATGGAAATGCCGACGCATTATCAAGAAGGCCATGTCCCGTGGAATGCAAGCATTGTGGGCGTGTGGAGGGTAAGGAAAACATCATCGATATTCGGCTTATGCAAGTGCTACCTGATGAGGAATGGACTGATGAAATGATCAAGAAGGAGCAATTACGGGATGCTGACCTGTCATTCATCATGAAACATAAGGAAAAGGAACACCGGCCCACATGGAGTGAGATAGCTGACAAAGCTCCCATTGTAAAAGCATATTGGGCTCAATGGGATAGCCTCCACATAGAAAATGGATGTTTAAAACGAAAGTGGGAAAGCACGGATGGTAAAGTAAAACAATTGTTGGTAGTGGTGCCAAAAGATCGGATAGCGGAAATCCTCAAGGAGTATCACGGAGGAGCAAGTGGAGGTCACCTAGGGATTAATAAAACATTAGCCAAAATTCGCCAACGTTTCTACTGGTCCGGATGTAGACAGTCAGTAGTAGAATGGTGTCGAAGATGTGACCAATGTGCGGCAGTGAAGGGACCAGCACGAAAAAGCCGTGGAACCATGAAACAATATAATGTCTGGGCACCATTTGAGAGAATTGCAATGGACGTGGCGGGGCCATTTCCGACAACCGAGAGCGGAAATAAATATGTGCTAGTAATAATGGATTATTTCAGAAAATGGCCGGAAGTGTACCCCATACCCAATCAGGAGACAACAACAATAGCTGATGCCGTGGTTAACAATTGGATTAGCAGATTTGGTGTACCTATGGAAATTCACACGGATCAAGGAAGGAATTTCGAATCGGTGGTATTTTAGGAGATATGTCAGATGCTTTGAATCAATAAAACAAGAACGACGCCTTTACACCCACAATCGGACGGTATGGTGGAAAGATTCAATGGTACATTGGAGGAATATCTAGCAAAAGCTGTGGAAAGGAACCAACGCAACTGGGATCGACATATACCAATGTTCCTGATGGCCTACCGATCAGCGGTACATGACACAACAGGAGTGACACCAGCTAAAACCATATTTGGGAACAATCTGCGATTACCAGGAGATTTAAAATTTGGGGCTGTTCCATCAGCAGCTCTATGCGGACAGGATTACGTCTACCGAATGAAAGAGGAACTTAATGAAATACATCAATTTGTACGGGAGAAAATTCGAATATCAAGTGATCGAATGAAAGCTCGATATGACATACGAGCAAATAATCAAGGCTTCGAGGAAGGGCAATTGTTATGGCTTCACAACCCGCAACGGCACAAGGGATTATCACCGAAGTTGCAACCCACATGAGAAGGACCTTACACTGTCATTAAAAAGTTGAACGACGTGGTTTATCGCATACAGAAAGGACGGAAAGGTAAACCAAAGGTGGTGCATTTAGAGTGTTTGGCGCTCTACAGAGGAGGTGATCTGGATCCTGTTCGGGACGAACAGGCTTAGGTGGGGGGTAGTGTTACGGTGACACCTAGATTAGAATAGAATAAGTTAATTTCATTAATTGTTCAATTACGTGTATAATTTATACTCAACATTTAGGCGTTATGCGGGAACTATAGATAGAATAATAAAAATAAAAAAAATAACGTAAGAGAGCGAGAGATAGGATTTATATGTATTCGACCATACTCAGAATAAGAAAAATAAAAACTATAAGAAAAATTGCGTTTTATTTTGCTGTCATTTAAAAAGAATAACCGAGCGAAAATTTTCGTCCAAGAATAAAAAACTTAACAAATACAACAACAAAACTCGAACAAATTTTTGTGCGTTGAATGTAATATGCATGTTTATTATTTTATGTATGGTAATTTTGAATTGTCCGTGTATATTATCTTTTCTATTTATAAAATATTCATGCACACATATACAAATATGAATATAAAATCACAAATAATTTTCACTACACCGTAGAATTGTATTTTTCTAAACCTAACCTAAAAAAATAATTTATCGAATTGCGGTAATTTAAACCGCATATAAATAATTTTTATAATCTTAAACACATATATTTGTTGATATGTAATACGTTTATACTCAAAACTATTGTAGTTTCACTCAAGATTTTAGGAAATACATGAAAAAAATATTACATGAAAAATATGAATGAACTTAATATTTTAAGTAATCTATAGCCGAAAAGTCAAATTGGAAAAATAATTTTTTGTCTTCGTTTCTTACGTTATTTCTGTTATTTTTTTTATTCTACCTATAGTTGGCCCATTATTTCTATACTAACATATTTGCTGCGCATTTAGGATTATTCTAGAAACAAATATTTTGGTATATAAAGGCGCGCGTTGACGTGTATTGCTGAGTATTATTTTAAACGTGATACAGTGAAGGTTAAATAGAAAGATTATTAAAGTGATTATTAAAGTGATTATTAAAGCGATTATTAAAGTGATAATTAAAAAGTGTGTTATAATTATAATAATTAATTGTGAAAATTGTGTTGTATAATAAATTGTGTTGTGTAAATAAAATTGTGTGAGTTAAAATTGAAGCAGTGTATTTATTCACAATCCAGTGATTCGAACCTTGATTGACAAGGCAAAATCGTAACAATATTAAGATATTTACACTAACAAAACAACTAGAGAAAGCAACAACAATGTAGACATAGCGTGTCGTCATCATTTGGTGTATGCGGCCTGTAGTTTAGGAGGCATTGCATAAACCAACAACATACACTAATTAATTTTTTTCCATTCATAAGCAAATCTAAACAAGAAATCAAAAGTATACATATAAACCACCACTACTAGGAAAATAATGTAGTATGATTTGTAGTGCGTATTTTAAATTCTAGGTTAACTTCAAAATTAAAATTTATTTTAGTAAAGGACCCTCTTAAAGTTAAATAGTATAATTTTTTAGTAATATATATATATATTAATATAGTATCTAATTAGATTAAAATCTATCAAACAGGTCTGTTCTACTAGTTAAGTGAAAATTTCGCCCATAAAGGGTCGTGCGATGATGTCATCGATTGTTATAATCCTGACTGCTGAATTTCAAAATCAGAGAAGATCGCGTTGATTTGGGTATTGTAAATGGTAGTTGGGATGGAAGGAGAAACAAGATGAAGTCAAATTCGCTCAAGTTGACGAACTACGTTTTGCGATGCAAGAAAGTCGACATTAAAATCAGCAGAGAAAATTGTACGATGACCAGATAGATGTTCTTTAACTACTCTCACACCATCCAGTAGTGTTTGGAATCTGCATGCAGGAGATCTGTATGCACCAATGATGTCAATTCCATTACAAGTGATTCCACAAACATTACTAGTTTCGTTGGTTCCGTCTTGAAATGTGTGAGAGTATATACTGGTTACTTGACGATGTATTTCTGGTCGAACGTATATTCGGCATCCTTACATACTTGAATATGATCTCCAATGACATAAGTGTCATTCTCGAGTATCCAAGCCTCGGCGAAAATTAAAATGTCATAGAGTTGACGAAGACTTTGTCATTAGAGTATATCTTGTGATGCGCGTTTAATGACTGGACATTGTGAAAAATGAGCTGACAAAGCTCATCTGTTCGAAATCGTAAGTGAAGAAATGTTGGCTCCAACTTCACAGTCTCGTGTCTGAGGAGCTCTTTCGTTAGATGGCTTTGTGCAGAAGGTTTGTTTGTCTTCACAAATGGACCGATAATGGGAAGTCTAGCTGCTGACGTTGCTCGTGAGGCTGTAACATACATGAGAGAGCGTTCGATACCTTTATAGGTGTGAACAACTACTTGCTCATATGTGGAACCTTGACTTTTGTGGATAGTCATCGCTTCTGCAGGAGTTAGCGGGAACTGGTGGCGAGAAACTTTGTTGGTGCTGTTGTCTCTCGGCTAATTGGTAACTGTAATTATCTTGATAGGTGTCCAGTTCCAAAGAGATTCAATTCCCTGAGCTCTCATCATTCCAATTCGCTTTTCTCGTAGTTTTTGACCGCATCTCGGATCATCAAACTTAATCCACAAGATCTCAGTTGCCAATCGAGTGAGATCAGGCTTAATACGACCTTGTTGGACTCTTTTCTATGTTCCGATTACGACATTTACTAGCCCGTCCAAGCAATCTTGATTTACTGTCATCAGGTATCGACCCTCTAGTTTCAGCAAGAGTTCAGTGGGAAGTCCTTGTGTTTTTGACAGTTTTTGTTTCGATACCCATTTAAGAATTTATTGCTTTGCTGCGGGTGTTCCATCACCACAAGGATTGTCGAAGGCACCGCGGATAAGAGCTGATTCACCTGGCAAAGACGAAAGAGTAGCGATGTTGTAGGCATTCACTTCATCATTTTTATAAAAAAGATGAATAGAAGTGCGTGAAGGTGGAATCGACCTCAAAGCAAAGCAGCGACTTTTGATTAAATTAACATCGTCTGTTGTCATTTTTCCAGATGCCATGTTATTGAGACAATTTGCGAAGATGAGATCATCTCTCTGACGCATAATCTGAGTTAAGGTGTGTACTCTAAATGTGCACCAAAGAGGACGTCCTTCAAATGTTCCCGCGCAATAGCGTTAGTCGGATCTCCGGACATCAACGAAAAAGGTTGTACAGGCCTTAATTGGTGAAAGTCTCCTACTGTGATGACAGAGACACCTCCAAAAGGAAGCTGTTCATTATAAGTATTATATAAATTTGTCGGATTAAGGCTATGTGGGTTTGGGTTGGTCATACTCATGTCTTATTTTTAGGAAAATTCGGAAAACATCCTCCATGGCAACTTTGCGGAATTGGACTCTGGGCTAGAAAAATTCATGCAACTCGTTTTTGAATTGGACTTGGAAAAAATTATTTCGTTAAACTGGAATTTCGTTAAAACGAATTTTTTTTTTTGGTTCAAATCACAGTTTTATTTCAATCTACATACATATAATTATTATATACATAATACATATGTATTATGTAATACATATGGTAATAGAAATCACAGATTTCATTAAAAAAACAATTCAAATAATTACATATTTAAAATTATACATAGTAAATCACATACATATTCATAAATTTGTACATATAATATATGTACGTTACATATTTCACATATTCAGACTTAAAGTTATGTACCTAATATTTACATACATAATTATTGAGTAAAAAAATCGGTTAGTTTGGTTTGTAGCATATTCTTAGTAGCAGTTTTCATTATAAAATTTTCGATGGCCTGGATGTTATGAAATGCTTCCCCGGGAGCATTATTAACTGTCGACAAATAAAACTTGACATCGCTCAAACAATTCAGAGCTGTAGAAAAACACATTTTAGTTTTACTTATAGGTTCTTCCGAAGCATTGCTGTCACTATCGTCGCTTTCAAGTGTTAATCCCACTGAATTAGACGCATCTTTAACACTTTTCATAATTTCGTCGTTAGTTAACTCATGTGAAATTAAAAGTTTATTATCGACATCGACATAATCCTGAAAGGTGATACCAGGCACATCGACTAATTTCCACAAATCCTCCAATTCAGTATTAATGTCATTTTGCTCTGATTCACTTTCAATGAATTCAATTTCTATGGAGTCAGCTTCTGCTTCAAAAAGTCGGGTTTTAAGAAAACATTTCATAATGATTGACTCCCGAACATCCCACCAAGCCGATGTTAATAGCTCACAACCTTCTTTTACATTGAGCTTGGTATCACTCAATAAATTTAAGAGTAATTTTTGAACTAACTACTTTCGAAAATTAATTTTAACTGCCTGGATTATTCCAAAGTCAAGGGGTTGCAAAACCGCTGTGCAGTGAGGTGGGAAATATTTAACAGTGACGTTTGTCAACTGACAATTTAAGTTATGAGCCGAACAATTGTCTATGAGCAGCAAAATTTTACGTTTATTTTTTTTCATTTTTTTGTCAAGATCGACAAGCCACTCGTTGAAAATATTTTGTGTCATCCAAACTCTTTTATTGGCACGGTATTCACAAGGCAATGACCGGATATTTTTGAAACATCTTGGTTTCAGTGATTTTCCAATTACTAGTGGTTTCAATTTTTTCGTTCCGGTGGCATTGCAACAGAACAATGCGGTAAGCCGCTGTTTGGATTTTGTTCCACCTTTACAAGAATCGCCTTGTATTGTGAAAGTTTTATTAGGCAGAAGCTGATAAAATACACCTGTTTCGTCGGCATTAAAAATGTCCCTCTTGTCATAAGTTTTTAAAATTGTTTGAATTTCACCTGAAATGAGAGACATGGTTTTCACATTGCCATAAATACATAAAAAAGTCAATTCGTATTTACCTGCGCGCCACTCGTTCACTTTATCCAGTGGTACACTTTGTTCCTCGCCGCAAATTATTTTAAAAGAAATGCCAAATCTCTCACGAAAACGATTTAACCAACCGACACTAGCCTGAAAATTACCATGCTCAAACAATTTGGAAAATTCTAAGGCTTTTTCACGAATTAGAGGGCCATTTATAGGAATGTTTCTCGATCGCATTTCTTGGAACCACTTACAAACAGCCTTATCGACGTCTTCAAATTTTGGTGCTCTAATTTTCTTTCGTTTTGGACCAATAGCGCCGTCTCTAATTTGTTTTCCAATTTTATGTCGATCTTTAATAAATGTTGACAACGTTGATGGAGCGATATTAAATTCTTTCGCCACACTGTGTTTTGCCTCACCAGAATCAATTTTTTCGAAAATTTTTAATTTCTGTTCTAACGAAAATTGTTTTCGTTTAAAATTACTCATTTTATATGTTTGTATACACAGTGATTTCCCGTATTAAACAAATGTGTACGACTCAGACAGAGAACAACTCACTAAATGTACTAAAATATTGACTGTCAAAAATATGTATGCCGAAGGAAATTGTACTAGATGAGGGAGTTTACATGTATTTACATTAAAAGCTGCATGTAAACTGATTTTAACTTTATTTTAATTTATTTTTGTTTTTGTTATTTTTTATTTTTACTTCGTTATACTGAATTTATAGTTCGCTACAACGGAAATTTTGCATTAAGGAGATGCACTACGGCCAACCAAACAAGTTGAAAAAGTTCGTTATACTAGAAATTTCGTTAAAATGGTATTCGTTATATGGAGGTTTCACGTATTATAAACTATAGCACCAGCATTAACACAATACTTCATAAAAAAATAATTGCTCCTCATTTACCACACTATTTGAATAGTAATGTTACATATTGTTCATCAAACGCTCGTATGGCGAAGTACAAAAAATAAAAAAATATTCCAAAACAAATTCAAGAGAAATAACGGTAAATAATTTTGTGCATCATAAACAACGATAGATATGTGCTATAGAATAAAGATAAAATTTTCCAGAAATTGCTTGTATTAATAGTGGAATTTTTGAAAATCAAAAGTTGCTAATTCAATGGCCATGTACTGTATGTTGATATCGTGGAGAGCCAAATTTTTTGCTACATTTTCAATATGGTGTCGGCTGTAATCAAGGGTTCATGTCATCTGCATACTTTATCCAGAGATCAAGAGGTTTTGAAGGTTAACAAAAGCAACAAATATAAGCGAAAGTCTCTTGAAGCTGTCTTGGCATTCGAAAGACTGCTCATCCTGTTAAGCAGTGATCCCATTCATCATGGTTTATCAGACCCCGTGCAGCAGTAGCTTCTTTGAAAGTTTTGTAAATAAAACAATTGAATGTTCGTACAAATTCAAAGCTGGTGGAACCTCAAATATGTAGCAAAAGCAGCCGGAGAAACAAACGCTCCTCATCTCTCAACTTTACTGTATACATTCGTGCAACATCCTTCTTTCCACCTCTTTGATAAAGTTGCCATTTACCGTGTACGTAAACGTAATGGTGGGGAATGTCAGTATATAGGAAATGGCGTGTGTTTTGATCATTGACATTGATGTTTCGTTCGGCCAGTTTGTGCTGGAAGCAACGCCTCATCTTCATTACCTGCTTTGAATGTAATTATTTGTTGATTCGGTAGGTGGATAGAAAGACGCATCACGGCATAAGACCGATCATGCATTTTCGACTCGATAAAAAATAATTTGATATCGCGATTTTCAACAAGGTAGCTGACTTCTCTCTTTCTCTCTTATGGCACTATATCCCATCAAGGGATTTGGCCGCCTCACATGAGGTTTCATAATCATATTTTCATTTCGGATAATGAGTGATTAATTCATTGATTCTAAACCAGCCGTGAAATTGTTTCCTTGTCACCACCTGGAATCAAACCCGGGACCTCCGGTCGCTGGAGCAATCATGCTAGCCACTTTACCACCGGAGCGGCTGACTTCTGATGAACAAAATATAAGTCATAGTTTGGTTTTATTCTAAATAAATCATTTTTTAATACAATGGGCTTAAGAAAAACGAGTTATGGGCTTCCAAATCCTAAAAAATGTGTAAAGTGTAAAAAATGTCCGCCTTGTAAATGTATTTAAAAAAACTAGAGGTTCTTTTGAAATAACTTTTGTTTTAAAAACTTCTCTAGTTTATGCCCTTTCCAAAGGTAGCCTACGTGTCATAGAAATAATTTATTTTGTGGTCAAAATAAGAGGTACTATTTTGCCCTGGTCAGGTTTCCGGTTAGGAATTCAGGCGGCGAAATACCTTCATGGGTTTTGAAAGCCAGAGAGAGAGAGAGAGAGAGGGGTTTAAGAATATACCTTTTAAATTATTGATAAATTTTTAATCAACTTCACTTATAAGATTTTGTTCAAAGTTCCTCCACTCCGTATGCATGCAATGTATCTTTTTATTATATCTCCACGGTTGTTGTGCGAAGTTGCATTTCATTTTTGAATTGTTTCAAATGCGGCGCTTATCATTTCAATTAAAATTTCCGCAGACGTAGAAATCCATGGATGTGTGGTCTGGGGACCGTGCGGGCCAAGAAGTAGGGCACCTCTACCAATCCCGTTTGGGAATGAATCATCTAAGTATTCCCTTGCTGTTCGTTGGTTGAGTGCTGAACTTAACTTAAGTTAAATTGTTAAGAATTTTTTGTTGCGTTTGTCTTCGCTGTTGTTACGATGCTTAACTTTATGGTTAAATTTTGGTTTATTGTTCAGATAGTTAAAATGACGGGTTTTCTTTGCTAATAACGCTTTTATATTTTCTACTGTTACAAAAAAATTAAAAATTATCTAAACTGAGATTCAGCTAATTTTAATCAAGCTGCCTCACAGGATCTTATCCGACCACGAGATCGACCTTTGTAGAACGAATCTGACATGAAGTGCAATAGTATGAACGAACTACACCTGTGTTTATTCACTTTTAATTTTTGTGACCTCAAATTTCACCAAACAAATGATTCACGTATGTATACAGTGCATCAATGATAAAATTACAAAAAAATCAGCTAGAAAATAGAACGACAACATGTTAAATTCTTCCATCACCACAATTCTGTTTAATTAAATCGAAAAATATTTTCCTTAATCCGCCAGTTTTACTATCTTATCAATGGATTTTTTTCCGTTTTATCGGAGAGGTTCTTTGCCAAGTTGAATTATAAAGTTTATAAATACAAAACGAACATGAAATTTTCCAATCAGTACATACTCTAAAGTGCGCCCGTTTACTCAAATTAAACAAAGTGAATTAGTTATTTAAAATGGAAATACTATTAAAAAAAGTGTTACTAGTGGCCACTATTTTGCTCGGAATAATTCAATATACAAACTCTAGTGTACAAAAATCTTGTCGCCTATATACTTTACAACATTTTAATTTGGTAAAATTTCATAATCAGCGGTTACAAGAAATAGTGCTTAAAGACAGTTTTAATGGGGAAAATTTGGAGGTATGCCTGTCATTGCACCCAGACAGCTATAAGGATATGAACAGCATACACATGAATTTGATAAAAGTGAAAAATAAATCAATAAGAACAAGTTCTAGTGCATTCTACAAGCGATGGCATGAATATAACTTACGCAGCACTAAATATAATAATCAGCTATGCATCAGCTACAAAAATCCACAAAATTTTAAACTTATGGTAAATATTCCATCGAACGTTTATAAACTATTTCTAACAATTTTTTAAATATGTGTTAGGTGCACTTGAAAATTAATGTAAAAACCAATGGTATGAATCATGTGGGTATTCGTGATATTAAGATATGCCACCCACAAAAGGGTAGTGATCGAATTAAGCGCAGCTTCCAAATAATTGAAAGTAGTGTGAAAAATAGTGGTTTTTGGCTGCCACCAAATTGGACTCCGCCCACAACTGAAATCGATGATTCTGATTGGTTGACACCACCCGAAACAACAACTCCCCCTCAGACCACAATAGATGTCACCACCACAACAACACCAGCAACAACAATAACAACGACAACAAACACAGAAACTGACACGACTACCGCAACCACTGACACCCAAACAGAACACCCAACTGCAACGTGGCCGGCACCTACATTAACACAAACCTCGCCAACAGATACAGAAACTGACACGACTCCCACAACTACTGACACCCAAACAGAACATCCAACTTCAACGTGGCCGCTACCTACATTAACACAAACCTCACCAACAGATACAGAAAGTGACACGACTTCTACAATTACCGAAACCCAAACAGAAGAAAGCACAACTACTCCTGATACCACAACAACTACCACAGAAGAAAGCACAACTACCACTGATACCACAACAACTACCACAGAAGAAAGCACAACTACTCCTGATACCACGACAACAGGAACAGGAGATTCTACTTGGACCACTCCTACGTGGCCAACAAATACGGGCACTACAGACACAACCACAACCAGTACTACATCGGCTGATACCACGACAACTACCACAGAAGAAAGCACAACTACTCCTGATACCACAACAACTACAACAGGAACAGGAGATTCTACTTGGACCACTCCTACGTGGCCAACAAATACGGGCACTACGGACACAACCACAACCAGTACTACATCGACTGATACTACGACAACTACCACAGAAGAAAGCACAACTACTCCTAATACCACGACAACAGGAACAGGACTGGATTCTACTTGGACGACTCCTACGTGGCCAACAAATACAGGCGTTACGGACACGCCCATAAGCAGTCCTATATTGACTGATGCCACAACAACTACCACAGAAGAAAGCACATCTGCTCCTGATACCACGACAACAGGAACAGGAGATTCTACATGGACGACTCCTGTGTGGCCAACAAATACAGGCATTACGGACACGCCCACAAGCAGTCCTATATTGACTGATGCCACGACAACTACCACAGAAGAAATCACAACTAGTCCTGATACCACGACAACAGGAACAGGAGATTCTACTTGGACGACTCCTACGTGGCCAACAAATACAGGCATTACGGACACGCCCCCAAGCAGTACTATATCCGAAACCACTACTACTCCTGAGTCAACAACGATAACAGGTAATTCTGTTTCATGGACTACACCTCATTGGCCAACTGCATCGCAAACGAATTCAGAAATTATCACAACTACCACAGAAGAAGGCACAACTACTTCTGATACCACGACAACGGTAACGGGGGATTCTTCATGGACGACACCTGTGTGGCCAACAACAGCACAACCTATTGTAGAATCTACAATCGACACAACCATTACTAAAGATTCAAGTGCATCATGGATTGTACCAGAGTGGACATCTAGTGGTTTGCCTCTACAATCTTCACAAGAACTAAATGTTGCAAATGAAGGTTGGCCTCCAGTAACCGACGGTTATACCACTAAAGAACCAAATGGCGGTTGGACTGTACCAACTTGGCAACCGGATCCAACAGACATAAAACCAACCGATGGGTGGACTGTGCCAATCTGGCCAGAGGATCTAACAGATACAACTACAACGCCGGCACCTAAAGAACCAAACGGTGGTTGGACTGTACCAACATGGCCGGCAATAGAAACAACTACAGAAAACGAAAAACCAAATAATACTTGGACAACGCCAACATGGCCAACTACCACATCTACCGCAACTGACGGATGGACTACACCGACATGGCCATCGAGTCAAACTTCGCCCGGTCAAACTTGGATACCCGATAATTGGACACCACCACTAGTTCCGGCTGAGATTCACTAAAACGCTGCTATTCTGTTAACCACACAATTACAAAAATTAACTGTAATTTAATAAAAAAAATAAAAATTTGATCTCAAATGGTTTTACACGTACTCTTCCTTATCGAGTTTATTGATTTTAATAGTCCCTCCGACGACACACAGTGGCTCCAGTAGGTTTTGAAAAGTGTGCGCTTTGATTTAAAAAAAAAAAAAATCACAACTGTTTTGTTCATTTTAACCACAGACAAAAGAAGTTAATCAGACTTATTAACCAATGGAAAATATATGTTTAGATCACATTCTCGATGTCGTTACAAATGGAAAAATATTTCTACCGGCTGTTAGTAGAAATGTTAGTTAGAACTCAAACCTTATTTTGGTCTACATATGAGCGCAATACATATTGTTACGATTTTGCCTTGTCAATCAAGGTTCGAATCACTGGATTGTGAATAAATACACTGCTTCAAATTTGAACTCACACAATTTATTTACACAATACAATTTATTATGCAACACAAAATTCATAATCAATTATTATAATTATAACACACTTTTCAATTATCACTTTAATAATCGCTTTAATAATCACTTTAATAATCTTTCTATTTAACCTTCATTCCACGTCTACGCGCGCCCTTATATACCAAAATATTTGTTTCTAGAATAATCCTAAATGCGCAGCAAATATGTTAGTATAGAAATGACGCCTAAATGTTGAGTATTTAATCATAAATGCAATTGTACAATTAATGAAATTAACTTATTCTATTCTAATCTAGGTGTCACCGTAACACTACCCCCCACCTAAGCATGTTCGTCCCGAACAGGATCCAGATCACCTCCTCTATAGAGCGCCAAACGCTCTAAATGCACCACCTTTTGTTTACCTTTCCGTTCTTTCTGTGTGCGATAAACCACGTCGTTCAACCTTTTAATGACAGTGTATGGTCCTTCCCATGTGGGTTGCAACTTCGGTGATAATCCTTTCTGCCGTTGCGGGTTGTGAAGCCATACCAACTGCGCTTCCTCGAAGCCTTGATTATTTGCTCGTATGTCATATCGAACTTTCATTCGATCACTTGATATCCGAATTTTCTCCCGTACAAATTGATGTATTTCATTAAGTTCCTCTTTCAACCGGTCGACGTTATCATGTCCGCATAGAGCTGCTGAAGGAACAGCCCCAAACTTTAAATCTCCCGGCAATGGCAGATTGTTCCCAAATATGGTTTTCGCTGGTGTCACTCCTGTTGTGTCATGTACTGCGGATCGGTAGGCCATCAGGAACATTGGTATATGTCGATCCCAGTTACGTTGGTTCCTTTCCACAACCTTTGCTAGATATTCCTCCAATGTGCCATTGAATCTTTCCACCATACCGTCCGACTGTGGGTGTAAAGGCGTCGTCCTTGTTTTATTGATTCCAAGCATCTGATATATCTCCTGAAGTACCACCGATTCGAAATTCCTTCCTTGATCCGTGTGAATTTCCATCGGTACTCCAAATCTGCTAATTCAATTTTTGACCACAGCATCAGCTATTGTTGTTGTCTCCTGATTGGGTACAGGATACACGTCCGGCCATTTACTGAAATAATCCATTATTACTAGCACATATTTATTTCCGCTCTCGGTGGTCGGAAATGGCCCCGCCACATCCATTGCAATTCTCTCAAATGGTGCCCCGACATTATATTGTTTCATGGTTCCACAGCTTTTTCGTGCTGGTCCCTTTACTGCCGCACATTGGTCACATCTTCGACACCATTCTACTACTGACTGTCTACATCCGGATCAGTAGAATCGTTGGCGAATTTTGGCTAATGTTTTATTAATCCCTAGGTTACCTCCACTTACTCCTCCATGATACTCCTTGAGGATTTCCGCTATCCGATCTTTTGGCACCACTACCAACAGTTGTTTTACTTTACCATCCGTGCTTTCCCAATTTCATTTTAGACATCCATTTTCTATGTGGACGCTATCCCATTGAGCTCAATATGCTTTTACAATGGGAGTTTTGTCAGCTATCTCACTCCATGTGGGCCGGTGTTCCTTTTCCTTATGTTTCATGATGAATGATAGGTCAGCAGCCCGTAATTGCTCCTTCTTGATCATTTCATCAGTCCATTCCTCATCAGGTAGCACTTGCATAAGCCGAATATCAATGATGTTTTCCTTAACCTCCACATGCCCACAATTCTTGCATTCCGCGGGACAACGCGTCGGCATTTCCATGTGCGCTTTCCTTTCGATGTTCAATATTGGCTTCATCTGTCAAGCTGTCACCGCCTCTTTCTACTCTCGAAACTTGGATGGACGTTGTGGGGCAATCGGTTGTGGTAATCAGCTTTTGCTCCTTCAAGCTGTCTCTTTTTAACGATTCCAATTTCGTCTGACCCTCCTTTCTGGCCTCTCTCTGCTGTTCGTTTGGTCTACGCTTCATAGGAGATGGCGATCTTCCTCGTTTCTTCTTAATCTCCCAACAGTCTCGTGAGATGTGACCCATTCTATTATATACCCAGCATTTAATCCTGCTACTTCCATATCTGAACCTTGGCGTACCCCGCTCGGTGTCCATTCTGGAATCAATCTCCACTCGGCGAATTTTCATTGCTGGTTTGACGATGGCCTGAACAGTTTCGTTTGTTAACGCATTCGCGATGGTTTCCGTACAAGTTGTCTTAGGTGACAACATCACCGCTCTGCGTGTCTCAGGATCTCGAATACCGTCAATGAATGCATCTATTTTAATTCGCTCCATGTAATCTGCTGATTATTTGAATGTGCTAAATGCGTGAGCCGCTCAATTGCCGATGAAAATTCCTGTAGCGATTCTCCTCCTCTTTGGTATCGACCCTTCAATTCCATGCGATAGATTTCTCGCTTGCGGTCACTTCCGTATTTTCGATCTAACGCCTTCATAATTCCAGTATAAATGTTCCGTTCTTGCTCGGGAATGATTTGTAGTGTTTCCGCCGCTTCGCCTTTAAGAGCCACAATTAACGCTCCAACACGTTGTTCTTCATTCCACTGATTTTGCTTAATCGCCGTTTCGAATTGGAACTTAAAAATACTGAAGGATGTTGTTCCATCAAATGTTGGTGGTTTTATCTTAGCTGCGTTAACCGTTTGAATCACTTGACCTGTTGTTCCATTCATTTAACATCTTGGAGCTCCTTCTCGAGACGTTTAACTTCCGTTTGAAAATCTTGTTTAACCGATTCAAATTTTTGTTGAACCGTCCCTTTAACATTTTGAATTTCTGCGTGTACTTCTGTTTGCAGTTCTTCCACTTTACCGTGTAGTGTAGAAGATAACTCCAGAAACTTCTCGTTCATTTTCTTTTGGCCAACTTCTATTTGGTTTTTAATGTCCGCTCCTTGTTGCTCCATTTGTACCATCTTCTGTTTAATGTCCGCTCCTTGTTGCACCACTTGTAACATCTGCTGTTCAATTCCCTCGTTCGATTGTTTTATTCCCTCCAACTGTTGTCCCATCATTTGATTCATAGCAGCCATCAACTGCGATAAATCAAAACTTCTGGATGGGTTTTGTGTTGTTCCGACCACCATTTGTACGTCGCCTTCTTTCTTGTCCACACCGGTCTCATCCGTTTTTTCCTCCGCGAAATCATACACGTCTGGTTTTAAACCTTCCTTCTCCATGGCCTCACGTAGTCGCTCCACCAAACTAGCTTTTGTGCCTTCACTGGCCAAACCTCGCCGTGTCAGTTGCGCAAGCTTTAATCCCTAGAGAATCATTTTCCTTAGTATTCACAATCCCTCCGCTGTCACCAATTGTTATGTTTTCGTCTTGTCATTCAAGGTTCGAATCACTGGATTGTGAATAAATACAACTGTTTCAAATTTGAACTCACACAATTTATTTACACAACACAATTTATTACACAACACAAAATTAACAATTAATTATTACAACTATAACACACTTTTTAATTGTCACTTTAATAATCACTTTAACAATCTTTCTATTTAACCTTCACTGTATCACGTTTAAAATAAGACTCAGCATTCCACGTTAATGTACGCCTTTATATACCAAAATATTTGTTTTAGAATAATACTAAATGCGCATCGAGCAAATATGTTAGTATATAAATGACGCCTAAATGTTGAACCAAATCTAAATGCAATTGAACTATTGTTACGGTGACACCTAGATTAGAATAGAATAAGTTAATTTCATTAATTGTTCAATTGCATTTATGATTTATACTCAACATTTAGGCGTCATTTCTATACTAACATATTTGCACGATGCGCATTTAGAGTTATTCTAGAAAGATTAAAAAGAAACGAGGAAAGTTGCCATCTCCTATGAAATGTAGACCAAACGAAGAGCAGATAGAATCCAGAAAGGAGGGTCGGACGACAGCGTAGTCGTTAAACTAAAAAAGCATCAGTTTGAAGGGGCAGAAGCTGACTCCCACAACCGATTGCTCCATAACCTCCATCCATGTTTCGAGAGTAGCAAGATGCAGTGACAGCTTGACAATTGAACCCGATATTGATGCACCAGCACGAGGTGCTGGTTGCAGATATTGTAGACGAAGTCATCTTGGGAATGGACTTCATGAGAACGAATGGCTTCGTGGTGGATGTTGGACGGGGTGTATTAACCTACGATAATATCGAGTTGCCACTTCACGTTAGCGCTATAGGAGAAATGACCAGGCATATATAATAGATCATCGGGAGAAGCTGCCACCGAACTCGGAAACAATAGTATGGGCAAGATTGGAGGGAGATTCTGGGTCAACCAGGTTGTGGGTAGTGGAAGCCAATGAAGCGGAGAGCGGAGCCAGAGAAATTATGATCGGGAAAGTTCTGGTGAAACCAGACAGCGATAATAGAGTACCAATAAGGACTATAAATCTCTCGGACAAGACGAAAACCATTAAGAAAAGGACAATAATCGGAAAATGTGAAGAAATATCTGCGATAGTGAAATGCGAGCAGAAAAACCTGATTAAGACGGCTTACACACAAGGGCAGAAAGAGGTTGTAGAACAACTCATGGAGAAATGGACCGAAGATCTACCATAGAACCGAAAAATTTGGCAAAACAATTGCTCGAGCGGTACATGAAAATTTTCTGCAGTACATCAGACAATAATGGGAGAACCACAATGGTAAAACAACGAATAGATACAGGAGCAGAAACGCCGATTCACCAACCACCCAGGAGATTATCATTGGCAAAGCAAGGAGAAGTGGATCGAATGGTAAGAGATATGCAAGCAGCAGGGGTAATCAAAACATCAAGCAATCCATGGAGTTCACGAAAATTAATTGCTGTGACGAAAAGGATACCCATTGAAAAGGATTGATGGCAAGTTAGACACATTATCGGGTGCTCGAATATATTCGACATTAGATCTGCAAAGTGGCTATTGGCAAGTGGAAGTCTAGCAGGAACATCGTGAGAAAACGGCATTAAGTGTGGGTAACGGATTGTGGCAATTTAACGTTATGCCATTTGGATCATGTAACGCCCCTGCGACTTTTGAGCGGCTAATAGAGCGCATACTTAAGAGATTACATTGGAGGCCGTGCCTCGTATATTTGGACAACATCATCGTCATGGGCATGGATTTTTTCGACGAGCATTTAAGGAATTTAGCAGAGGTTTTGGATCAGATACAGGCCACCGGATTAAAGCTAAGCCCAAAGAAATGTAAACTATTTAGGCAAGAAGTAAAATATTTAGGTCATAAGTAGGGAATCCAAGTTGGTTCTACTCGACTTCATGTAGTTGGGCAATTATTCACTCCCAGAGACACCCGGAGCCATCGGGCATCGCCGCAAACAACCGAAACCGACAACCCTCTTATGCATCTCAACGAAAATGGAAAAAACATAAACGTACATATCCCATACGTTGGAGGGAATCCAATTACCCGACTAGGGAATCCAATTACCCGAATTTCGGGTACCCGACTTTCGGTTCCGTGTTTTTACCATTACCCGACCGGTTTCTACAAACATACGTTTCTATTTTTCCCATTTTCGTTGAGATGCATAGGAGGGTTGTCGGTTTCGGTTGTTTGCAGCATTTCCCGAAGTCTCTGGGGGGTAAGTAATTGCCCAACTACACGAAGTCGGATAGAACCGACTTGGATTCCCTAGTCATAAGGTAACAACCAATGGAATCTATACCGATGAAGACAAGATCGCAGCAGTGAAGGAATGGTCACGACCTAAAAACTTACATGAATTACGGAGCTTCCTTGGATTGTGCAACTATTATAGACGATTCGTGCCAGGATTCGCCAGTATCGCAAAGATTTTATACGAGTTAACCACGAAGAACAAGGCATTCGAATGAAAGGATGATCAGGAAGAGGCATTTGTGGAACTAAGACGTCGATTATGCGAAGCACCAATCCTCGCATACCCTATACCCAACGTTAAATTCATTTTGGACACCGATGCAAGTAATGACGGTATAGGAGGAGTATTATCACAGGCAACAAATGGTGAGGAGCGAGTTATTGCATATTACTCCAAGATATTATCAAAACCGGAACGGAATTATTGTGTAACACGGAAAGAGTTGTTGGCTATAGTGGAATGTGTTAAGCACTTCCATAAGTACCTCTATGGCAAAAAATTTCTTCTACGGATGGATCATGGAGCTTTGCGCTGGTTGTTACAATTCAAAAATCCAGAGGGACAAGTAGTACGTTGGATCGAACGTTTGCAAAGCTATGATTTCCAAATTGAACATCGGAAGGGAAGCGCACATGGAAATGCTGACGCGTTATCAAGAAGGCCATGTCCCGTGGAATGCAAGCATTGTGGGCGTGTGGAGGGTAAGATCATCAACACATCATCGGTATTCGGCTCATGCAAGTGATACCTGATGAGGAATGGACTGATGAAATGATCAGGAAGGAGCAATTACGGGATGCTGACTTGTCATTCATCATGAAACATAAGGAAAAGGAACACCGGCCCACGTGGGGTGAGATAGCTGACAAAAGCCCTATCGTAAAACTTATTGGGCTCAATGGGATAGCCTCCACATAGAAAATGGATGTTTAAAATGAAATTGGGAAAGCACGGATGGTAAAGTAAAACAACTGTTGGTAGTGGTGCCAAAAGATCAGATGGCGGCAATTCTCAAGAAGTATCACGGAGGAGCAAGTGGAGGCCACCTAGGGAATAATAAAACATTAGCCAAAATTCGCCAACGCTACTGGTCCGGATGTAGACAGTCAATAGTAGAATGGTGTCGAAGATGTAACCAATGTGCGGCAGTAAAAGAGACCAGCACGAAAAAGCCGTGGATCCATGAAACAATATAATGTCGGGGCATCATTTGAGAGAATTGCAATGGACGTGGCGGGGCCATTTCCGACCGCCGAGAGCGGAAATAAATATGTGCTAGTAATAATGGATTATTTCAGCAAATGGCCGGAAGTGTATCCTGTACCTTATCAGGAGGCAACAACAATAGCTGATGCCGTGGTCAACAATTGGATTAGCAGATTTGGTGTACCGATGGAAATTCACACGGATCAAGGAAGGAATTTCGAATCGGTGGTATTTCAGGAGATATGTCAGATGCTTGGAATCAATAAAACAAGAACGACGCCTTTACACCCACAGTCGGATGGTATGGTGGAAAGATTCAATGGCACATTGGAGGAATATCTAGCAAAGGTTGTGGAAAGGAACCAACGTAACTGGGATCGACATATACCAATGTTCCTGATGGCCTACCGATCAGCGGTACATGACACAACAGGAGTGACACCAGCTAAAACCATATTTGGGAATAATCTGCGATTACCAGGTTGTATTTATTCACAATCCAGTGATTCAAACCTTGAGTGACAAGTCAAAAACGTAACAATATTTATAAACACAATTTTTTTTTCTATAATTATACAGATTGCCAAAAGTAAAAAGAAAATAACCTTGGAATCTCTACATGAGCCCTCTTATGTATATTTTGCTTTATGGTATTGCGCACACAAAATACAAAGCAATGTTGTTTTCACAATGCCTTAATTTAGGCTCAAAAATATCGTTTAAAGTAATCAAAACAAATAAAATAAAATTATCGTTCGTGAACGATCCAAAATAAGTCGATTCGTCAGGTTTTGAAAAGACTGAAAGAGTTTCAAATGTTAAATTTTTACATTGCAATAAGGCAGCGCTTCATAATACAATATAATCTGGACAGCCAACAGATTACAAATATCTAAAGTGGATTACTATTGCAAGAACTGCCAACTTTGTAATCGAATGTTTATTTTTAAGTGTGCGGGGATTATTTTCCAATTAACGTTAAAGACATTTTAAATACAAAGATTATAAGAGAAGGTCAAAATATGAAACAGTGCCAAAAATTAGGAGTTTACAATGCAGCAGCGCTGCAAATTAGTTAAATTTTAGATGATCGAGTAAATCATTATAGAGCAATATTGTGTGTGATATAACGATCCAGATGGCCCATAAAAATGATCTTATTACCAAAATGCCATCATATGATATAAAATTATAAAAAAAGTAAACCCAAAATGCACCACAATACCTAAACCAATTTGTATCACGTTTTAACACCATATGATAATGATGTTTGCATTGGTAATCCGGCAAAAACAAATTACATAACCCCCACCCAATAAAAGGCGACGAAATCGAGAATACGCATTTATATTGTAGTTGTACGCTGCTCGCGTAAGTTACCCGCACCACAATGAAGCACGCGATTTTTATTTTGTTATCTGTAACGCTAATGCAGAGTGTTATTGCAAAACTTTCTTTTCGTGCATGTGAAATATTTAACGAAAATAATTTAAAATTCGCCAACCAAAATGACGGTGAATTCGTGTGGAACAAAAAATTTCTAAATATTAAACAGAACATGGATGCATGTTTGCGCATCAATGGCAAAAGTGGAACTCGTGTTAATATAAAAGTGATAGATTTAAATAATGGCGCGGTTATTGCGGAAAAGGAGTTTGGCGCACAACACGGCCAAGAAGAGTGTATGCAATTTGTGGGCGATAGTGATACAAAAGAATTTGTGGTATGTAAAGACGAGTTTGCAAATAAAAAAGAAAGAAACTAAGAAATCTAAAATTTGGCTTTATTGATATCTCGGTGATTATTTATCCAACTGATAATACTTTTTTATAAATAAATTCAGAATATGGTAGTGCAAACAGTACGCGAAGTAGCATTTATTTTTTGTGAGAATTGGGTTAACTTTTTTTTTTTGTTGGCCATCAACACATTTTCTTTTTTACACTACAAAATATATTTGCTTGCTTATTTTGATGGTACGGAGTCCTAATCTATATTTTGCTTGATAATAAATTACAGATTAATCTAAATATGAATGAAGACATCAAAAAACTTGATTATATCAGAATATGCCAGGACTATGGACCACGAGCAATTTGGCCTCCGACAACCGATCCTACACATGGTTGGAGTCCACCAACATGGCCATCAACACCTACACCTGATGGATCTCATACTGATTGGACTGTGCCATCATGGCCAACAATAAGCCCTGGTTGGACATCACCAACACGCCCTGATTGGACACAACCGACATGGCCATCAACTACAACGACCGCCACACCAGGTGGTTGGCCACCAGTATCTCCGGCGTAAATATAAATATGAAATAAAAAAAAAATGTTATATTTATTCTCAAATTTGGAATTGTTTCTTTTATGAAGTCTCTTAACTTGTGAATTCTCAGAATAGTCATTTTTAGTGGACAAATTAAATTTAACAAAAACCAAAATTTAATTAAGATTTTTAGTCGTTTATTTGTTATTCTAATGAAAACCTGGTACTGCATTTTTCATTATTTTTGTGTCTTTATATTAATTCTTGATATAAGTCCGTTTAATTCTAACCAGATCATGTTTGTTTGCCGAAAGGGATCACTCTGCTGCTAGATGGAGAGGTATTGTAACGGTTTTATTATTGTCTGCATACACATGCTTGCTATGTTATAACGGAAGTTTCGTCTAGGGCGGGTTAATTAAATAGACAATAATCCACGTAACGAATCACGTTTAATACTTCATGGGGAAAAAAACGATTTACTGTCAGTTTATCGTGAACAATTTATCGTAACCCATTTACCGTAGGATAATTTATCGTATATCACATCACGAGACAATAATGTCTTGAATTTGCAGTATCTTAACATTTCGTATAAAAATTCGAGTGTTTCTTAACCGATTATGAAGGTATTAGGTGTGACGTATGGAAATGGGATTCTTAAATGATTTTTGAAAGATGCTGGAATATGGCCAAGTGGGACGGAATTTGGTCATTTTTTATTGACTTTGAAATAATTGGATATGGTTAATGCAAAAGAGATTCTTAAACATTTTTTGGAAGAAGTTCTTTAATTTGGCCACCGGGAACGGAACTCATTCATTTCTTAACCGATTGTGATGGAATTAGGTATGTTGGATGGAAATGGAACTCTTTAATAGTTTTTGGAAGAATGTTCCAAACCAATTTTGATGGGATTTTGTTTATTGGATGGAAATTGGATTATACATCACGTTTTGGCAGAAGTTCTGGAATATGGCCATTTCAAACAGAACTCAAGCATTTCTTAACCGAATATTATGCGATAGGTATGTGGAAAAAAATAAAATTCTTAAATGATTTGTGGAAGTAGTAATGAAATATTGCCACCAGGGATGGAACTCGATCATTTTTTAATCGATTATGATGAAATTGGGCATAGTGGATTGGATGTAAATGAGATTCTTAACCAAATTTTGGAAGAAATTCTGGAATGTAGCCGTTTGAGACGAAACTCGGCCAATTTTTAACCGATAATGATGGGATTGGGTTTGTTGTATGGAAATGGGATTCTAAAATGATTCTTAGATGAAGTTATGGAATAAGGCTACTTAGAGCTCGGCCATTCCTTAACCGGTAATATTATTAATCCTAATACTAATGTCTGTCGGTAAATTATCAAACTGCGGAAAATCCACAGCAAATAACAGCTTCTCTATATGCAGAATTTCCACTTCTATTGCACCAAAATAAAAAAATAAATAAAAATTAATTGAAACTTTTAACAAAAAAAAATCAAATTTTGATTTAACATTTAAAAATTTTAAAAATAATTCTTCAGGATATTTTTGAAGTTGTCCTTTGACGCCTTAATCGTTTTCCCGAATATTACCGTTCATGCTATAGTTATTTTTATTTCACGCAATGATTATACATACAAATTCAAAGTCAAATCCAATTACGATTTAGATCCAGAATTTTTAAAAGGATACGATGGTAGCTGCATTAGGATGTGCTAGAGAGTATCTCAAATAATATTTTATTAAATTAGCAACCACAATGGCAGAAAATTGTGATGGTTTTCTCTACTACTTTGGGAAACAATTTATTGGATATACTGATAGACGGGGTACCATCAAAGAAGGTTTGTTTCCAATAAAAATATGGAACAGGTACAACAGTTTGGATTTGTCCAAAACCAACAAACAACAAAAATTGACACCACCAAATAAATCCCATCAATATTGGGAAATAACCGAGCTCCGTTGCAGGTGGACATATCCAAGAACTTCTATCAAAAAGCCCCAGATTTTCATATTCCTGAACTTTCTAATGTCTAATTTCATCATAATCAGTGAAAAATGACCGAGTTCCCTCTCAGGTGGTCATATTTCAGAGCTTCTTCCAAAAATCATTTAAAAATCTCCTTTCCACCTAACATATTCAATCCCATTTTAATCGTTTAATAAATGACCGAATTCAATAAAATTTTATAAACCGAAGACTCTTTAATTTTTTATTTATGCGGGTTGAAGGTTGGCATCGTGATTGATGTTATGGTACTCCGTTGGGTATATGGTGGCGAATTGTCCCGTTGCTCAATTCCATGGCTCATTTACACTATCGGTTGAGTTGTGTAGATTTTAATTCACTCGGGATGGATTGTAAACCGCAATTTATTTAGTAGCTTATTTTTGACTTTAATAGCTAGTTTCCATATCTATATGGAATATGGTGGCGAATTGTCCCGTTGCTCAATTCCATGGCTCATTTACACTATCGGTTGAGTTGTGTAGATTTTAATTCACTTGGGATGGATTGTAAACCGCAATTTATTTAGTAGCTTATTTTTTACTTTAATAGCGGTTAAGTATGACACTACCTTTTCGTGGGTGAATAATAAGTGTTTAGTTTAGAGTTTTGTTTGGCAACCAAAAAAAATAAAGACTAAAAAATATTTGATTTAAAAGTTTTTAAATGCGATGATTTTAAGTTAATTTTAAAATGAAATAAAAACGGTGGTTTTAAGTCCGAAAAACCACCATTAAGTCAGATTTTTTTAATTCAGGGAGCCATAACACCATGTGAGGAACGCTGCACAAGCCACGAACTATATGAAGAACCTGGCGAATCGAATAGCGGCGGTGACCAAGCAGAAAGGAAGAGAAACCGGACGAGCCAAACCCAATCCCAAAAAGTGACGCATTTTTCACGACATACCATATTGCCCATCTGGGCCACCTAACATAAAAACAGAAATCATACCAGTATATTTTTTGCGTATAGTCAACAGTATTATGAAATTAATTTGGCTGTATCCAACACACGGAACAACGGCGTAGAAAACCATCGGAAGCTGGAACTTTCGATCTTGGGAAATGTCCAAACAAGTCTATATTCATTTTTTAGAAAGGGCTTTCTGGGAGTTTAACAAACTTTATTGGAGGAAATAATGTGTTACAGGCTGGCTACTGCCAACCTGCAGATATTCACTAAACGCATGCAGAGGCCTCCACGGTGATTTTTGCCGGCTACGTTCTCAGGGAGAAGTGCGAAGGGTCGTGGGATTTGAGGCTTGCATGTGTTTCTGGCTTACACCGTGATAACAGAAATTTAAATAAAAATAAAACGCAAATAATAATTAACCCGGGTTCCGCCGAAATTCGTCGGCCGGAACCTGAGGAACGAACAACTCAAAAATTATAAAGGAGAGAGAGGTGCCTTGGTGCGCGCATCCATCCGAATTCAAACGGGGCCAAGCCCTGGTTACGGAATTCGATGCGGGCACCAAGGGACCGCAATCAACACTGCACCGACACAGAGGGAGCCTCCGCTCCCATCACACACAACCGAAAATTTTAGTGATTCATTTTATATACCGAAAAACCAACAAAAAAAAACGAAATGAAACAACTTCCCAAAAGAACACACTTCCCACCCGTATCACTACAAAAGAGAACGAGGGAGAGAGACAGAACAACGCGCACCGAGCGCGCACCCGCTGTGCGGCGCTCGATTACAAAATTTAACAATTTAATCAAAGATAAAAATATATATAAAAAAGGTAAAAAAAATAGAAAAAAAATTTAAATGAAAAGAAATAAAAAAAATGTACCTTAACTAAAACAACCGGTTGCGGCCTTGCGCGACCGATATTGTTGCGGGGCCTCTCCCCGATAAAAATGGGTTGCGGCCTTGCGCGGCCGTCATGCCACAGGGTCGCCGCCCCGGACCGTTGCGGCTTGGCTATACCGTTACCAAAAAGCAAAATCGTGGCCTCGACTGGCCGCCGAAATATGTTGGGCGTAGTATCTTCAAAATACCGCAAATAAGGATGGCCTCACTTTCCATAAAAAAAAACCCCGCTGCAGTCAACCGTATATCCCAATTTAACAATTTGAAAACAATTCGTTGTGTGTTGCCTCGCCAAAAATACCGTCGAAATAAAGTGGCCCAATTGACCACCTGTAAATAATTGGTTGAGCGTCCTTCACTAAACCCGTATGTAACTTTTGGGCGTTGCCTCGTCTAAGAAAATATACCGTCGCACAAAAATGACCTCAACTGGTCACCCGTTAAGGTATGGCGTTGCCTCGCCGAAAAACGTAAAAATGTTGGGGTTATACACCAAACCCGTAAATAATGCGGCACCCGTTGTATTGTTCGGCACCCGTAGAAAATAATTTTAGGATGACAAGGTTGTTGTAATCCCGTTATTGTAACCACCGAAAAAAATTTTTTTTTGGTTTTTTTAGACCCAACAAATACACTAATAATATTTCTGCTCACGACAACTTGCAAATCAATTGCTTCCAATCCAATCGTTATGGCACATCTATCAATTTATATTAGTTTTCACATAATACATCTCGCACCCTTTTCATACAAACAAAAAAATCCACGAACTTTGTATTGTTTTTATTTAAGTAACAAAATGGGCGTTTTTTTTTTTACATACAAAAAAAATTTATTTCACCCACCAAAATATGATCCACATTTGGATAATAATATTTATTATAATATTTATTATATAATTATATAATATTTATTTATTATTATTCTAATATTTTACACCGTTTTATTATCATGAAAATGATTTATTAACAAAACTAATCTTCAAAATTTAATACATACACTGTCTTTTCACAAAATCAAAAAACTTGACTTGAATTTTTCCAAATCACCAACTTAATTGTACCAAATTATAAAAACGAATGAATCAAACCAAAAAAAATATTCGAGCGTCGCACAGCTCGTAAAACGTTTTAGAAGAAAATGAATCTCTCTTCTCTATCTCTCCTTTATACCAAATTTTCGTTGGTACAAAAGAGAGACATATAAGAAAAAACATTTTTTTCAAAACGTTTTACTTTGCACACACTCGATGCGCATTGTTATCTCTCTCTCTCCTATTTTTGTTCCGTTGCCAACATAACCGAAGAAAACACACAAGAATCCATCCACCAAGACGCCACGTTCACACAGTGAAAAACTCGGACGCAAGAAACCATGGAGAATGGAAACAAATTTACAAAAAATGCCTTGTTAAGACAATACAGTCGTAACAAATGTCTGGTTGGCAGCTTTCCTAGTTTAGCATATCTCGCACGATTTAATGAGCTATTCTACTTGTTGACGCATTCTCGGCCAAAAGTAAAACTGGCGAAATTTTTCTAATGTCTTTTTCAGTCCACCATGTATCACTGATTAAGTTTCGTGTGCTTGGCAAATAAGTTTATCACGAATATAAATTCCTTTATCGCATATACAATGATTAGGGAGATTTTTATTAGGATAAAGTCAAATGGGTGCAATGTTATAGCCAGTCGGCCGCTGAGAGTCTTCTGGGACATCAGACACTTCATGCTAGCGATTGTCCGTAATCACTGTGAACCGAAACCCTTCGATGTAGGGGTGAAATTTGTGAATGCACAACAGCGCGGACAGAGACATGAGCTCGGTCGGTACCAAGGCCATCCTCACCAACGAGCAACGTAGGTATTTATTGTAATTTCACACATGACGAGTGGCTGTTCTCTTGGCAAGATTTATTGTTAGACCAGAATCAGCTAAAAGTTTCAGGATAGTTTGTAATAGAGAAAAGTGTTTGTTGAGACTAGGAGACACTACGAGCAGGTCATGAAACTACAAAAATACCCTATCGTGGAATGTGGAACCATTATGAGGTATATTGAGCTAATGACCTTCGTCTCTTGTAACACGAGTACGAGTACTTACGAATTTCGAGGTTCTCGCGAATCAAAGCAAAGTCTTGATTTACTGTTTGGCTTTGCTACGGGGACGATTGGAGAGCTCCATGCACTACTGCTTTCCTCTATTACTCCTAGCTGGAGCATTCGGTCGAGTCCTTCATAAATACGACATTGTATAGCTGAAGAGGCATTATAATGTCGTTGAATAATAGGAGTTGCCTCTCATATGTAAATGACATATTCTAAGAGACGGGTTTTCAACAGACCGTTAACCTCGAAAGACGAAAAGGAATTATAATCACTTGGAGGAATTATAATCACCACATAAAAACAAATAACTTCTGTTTTCCTCTCATATTTTACTAATACGTCTACAAAACCGAAAATCGTGTTCGAATTGCCATCGGCCGTTCTAACGTAGAACTTAATTTTGCTAAAGGATAAATTTAGTCAGAGTTAATCAGACTTAAAGCGTTTTTGCCTAATACACTAATATGGAAGTTTCACTGTCTAATAATCCAATTATTTCTTCAGGCAGGATCGATCATCGGAATTTTGTAACTTGATGAATGTTATGACAAACAAGTGACGCATCGCGGGCGGGGAGGGGGGAGGTGGATTTGGGGCATTACTTCGCTTTCTTCCATCTGACAATACTTGTATGCAGTTCCAATACAGGCACTCAAACCTGTACTAACCCAAGCAGTAGTTGCTTGGCGTTGAGATGGTGAAGTTTTTGTCGCATTAGCTAGATTTTTGAAATTGAGGAGTTCGACCAGGTTCTTAGAATAAGTGTTCATTGGGATCAAATTTACGTCAAATGGAATCTGATTGTGCTCGTGATATTATCTAAACATTCTCAACATTTTTTTCGCCCAATTTTCTAACTTCAACCAATGCTACGCATCTGCTAAAAACCTGTTGTAAGTCGGGAATTTAAGGGCAATAAATTTTTATGCGGGAGAAATTTTGAATAACATTTCTAGATTAAAGACAAAGCGCAACCCAGGTTCTGACTTAGTTCTGGCTAGATCCCAAAAAATTCTTGGAAGTCGGTTTTCTGCCGCGTTGCTGGAAATCGTGCCACATAATTCCAATTTTATCAGCTAAACCGAAAGTGTTCAAATGCATGGTGCGTGATGTCGTGCAATTTGTTTATTTCACGATAAATTCAATTGAAGATGGTTCTCAAGTCGGTGTGATATGTGCCTTTATTTTTTTATTATTTTTTAAATTTGGCGCACCCAAAGGTTGGTAAACGTAATTTATAGGTTGTCAAAAGATTAAAGCTTCACCGCGCTCTTCAAGCATTAAGAAATTTGCAACTAGGTGTTCATAAATTTATTTTCGACATTACTTTTTAGGTTTCAGTTAACTATATTTTTGCCTCCGAAATACTCACACTAAGATTTTGTTCTTTATACGAGAAAAAATTAATGTAGCTTGCTATGCAATTTTTTGACACAAATTCTATAACATCTAAATCAGTTTAATGCTCAATGACAAAATACATGGCCAATACCGGATTTTCCAACAACTGCACCAACTATAAGGACGAGGACCACTTCGTTCCACCACGGTTCCTACTACCACAATGACAACTACTTCAGTTCTCTCAGATGCATGAACATCGATTAATGATCTCGCCAATGCTTTTACCGGGGCAAATCTACTGCAACCGTTTCAACATTTAAAAGCCATCAATATATTTTAAGAATTAGTAAAAGATAAATAAACCGTTTACAAAAAATCAGTTGTTTTAATTAATAAACTGCGGCTTATCAAAATTTGAACTGTACAATTTTTATCGTTTTCACGAAACCATAAATAATTTCGACCAATAGATGGAATTAGTGATATTATCTGCAATATCGACAAAACAAATTTATTCACCATTAATTTTATTTTATTGGCTTATCAACAATTTGCTAGTTACTTTACGAATATTTTGCTTTCGATGGAATACATAATGTTGAAAAATTTCAAGTGCAACGGTTTACGCACCCCCTTATCTATATGTGTGGGTCGCACCAAGTTTAGTACGATAAGACATAAAAAATTACAAGTTTAATGACATAAAGTATGATGTTTATCATTACACCATGATAACGATTTATATCGCTACTTTTTAGAGTTTAGTTTCTAGTTTGGACAATCGCGGTAATTCTTCGTAAAATATTTCCTATTCTGCTTACTATAACGGCTACCAAAGTCTTTCCTTTTTAGGTAACTTAAAATGGTAGAGTTCATTCTATTCAAGTATTAGTTAAGCACTCGTATAATAATTCAAACTTTGGGATACTAAAGGCGCCTTTATGGTTGTGTTCGTCCGTTCGTTCATTCAAACAATTTTTTCGGCGAATCTTCTCTTGTGAAAAAATGCAGAACAAAAAACTCGTCATTTTGGACCAATATGATTGGGCGAAAAAAGTTGTTTGAATGAACGAACGAACGCAACCATAAAGGCGTTTTTAATTAGGGAATCCAAGTCGGTTCTACCCGACTTCGTGTAGTTGGGCAATTATTCACCCCCAGAGACATCCGAAACCATCGGGCATCGCCGCAAACAACCGAAACCGACAACCCTCCTATGCATCTCAACGAAAATGGAAAAAACATAAACGTACATATCCCATACGTTGGAGGGAATCCAATTATCCGACTAGGGAATCCAATTACCCGAATTTCGGGTACCCGACGTTCGGTTCCGTGTTTTTACCATTACCCCACCGGTTTCTACAAACATACGTTTCTATTTTTCCCATTTTCGTTGAGATGCATAGGAGGGTTGTCGGTTTCGGTTGTTTGCAGCATTTCTCGAAGTCTCTGGGGGGTAAGTAATTGCCCAACTACACTTAGTCGGGTAGAACCGACTTGGATTCCCTAGTTTTTAATATCCTTAAACATTTAAAAAAAATTTTAGGTTTGAAAAATAAAATCAACATTGTAAAGAAATGTTTTTTACATGGTTGATAATCGATACAGTAGCATTTTAGGGCGATAATGGCGGTACTAGATCAAATTTAAATTTAAAATGTTTGACATCTAGTGGCAAGCATCATAATGAAAAATTTGAATTATGATTTAAACAAAGAATTTTTTTTTGATTTATTTAAATTACGTGATGGTTTTTTCAATACACTTGTTGTTGTAATATTGTCAAGAAAATACGCCTATTCGATCGGTTTTTGCGATGGCTTCCTGTTATTTCGGAATAATAACCAGTTTTAATTATAGTTACGGATTTTTCCTAAATCCGGCTCGTATCACTAGATTGAGAATACAGGTTATACAATTCGATGGTTACAGCATCGAAACTATCGACAAAAACCGCTGAATAATTTTCTAAAATTAACCATTACCGAAATATTCCCGAAAATATTCAAAAAAATAATTTCCCATTACTAAAGTGACCAGAATTTTCAAATTTCAAAGGAGTACACATTTTTTTTTCAATTTGAAATAAATAATAATTTTTATTGAAAAACGATAAAATAAAGAAAACAATTTGTTTGGAATATATTTCAATTTCACATTTTGCAGTCAAATTTTATAAATGTAATTATCTAATATACATTATAATAAATAAAAGCGTATAAAATAAATAAAATGTTTACATAATTTTACGTTTGAAAAAATACAAGGATTTCTCATATTTATTGCTAGAATGTATAGCCTTTATCAAATTTTCATTTTCTGCTAGAATATTAACAAACTGTTCACAGTTATAAATTTTCAAATTTTCTTTAGTGGTAACTACAGCGGACAAAA
Source organism: Nephrotoma appendiculata (assembly GCA_947310385.1). Classification (NCBI taxonomy): domain Eukaryota; kingdom Metazoa; phylum Arthropoda; class Insecta; order Diptera; family Tipulidae; genus Nephrotoma; species Nephrotoma appendiculata. The sequence goes on from OX371223.1 coordinate 335,116,548, forward strand.
CATCTATCGTCAAGCGTGATTTCTCGCATCCCCAAAAATCATTAATTATTGAAAACGTTCTCTCGACGCTAGCATTTGTTCCGGGAAGAAACATAACAGCTTCGATTATAATCTTTAAATTTATAAATGGTATTGCGTCTGTTTTAAAAATGGTAATTATTTCCGTACATTTTCTGTCGATTTCGGTTCCATTTTCTTCCCAAGTACGAAAACATTGATTTTCCTCGCAAAATGTGTTCACCCTTCTTATCTCATCGAATAGACCAGTATCATTTATGGTTTTAATATTATTTGAACTTAGAAAAGTAATGGTTTTTTCAACTTCCCACCCAACAAAGTTTATGGCGTAACAACGTCCAGCTCAAACAATTAAAATTTTTTAGTCGATCTGTCCATTGTTCTAAATAGTCAGAGCAAGTTTCGTAGAACAACAACATTTCTTTTGTAAATGACCGCCTTATTTCGGGATTATTTCCTTCCAGCCTCCTAATCATTGATTCTACGATAATCAGTACAAACTTTAAATTATAACGAGACACGTGCATTTCTTTTAATTCCTGTTGCCAATAACTTCAACAAGCGCTATATTAGATCCTTCTATTTTCTTAATAGCGTTACTAAACAAAACGGCTTGATTATGAAAAAAATTAAAAGTGCTTCCGAAATTTCGTTCTTAGAAAAATCTTTTAAAGTTTTTGGACACTTTTCTATACTAAGAAAATATGAACGTAAAGGTCAAATAACTTGATTATTCGTTCAATAGGTGGTGTGAGTGCTAGCCATCTTAATTTAGAAAAACCTAGTATTTTTTTATACTCCACCGAAGCTTCGGCGCAAAGTTGTTTTAAATTAGCTACTCTCACAGTATATCGATGAAAATAAAGAAATATCTGGGGTATTATGGTCTCAACATCGATACTCATTGTAGTTGATGCTGTATTGATTGCATTTGATACAGTATGAGCATTGCACCTAATCCCTATAATAGATTTCTCTAAAATTAGCTGAATTGTTTTGTGGACATTATTTTCCAATCTACGGTGCAGGCCCCCAAAAATTGTGTTTGTATTGTCAGCCGAAAGAGCTAAACAATTTCCTGATAAATTATGTTTTTAACTATGTTACATATATGCTTGGAAAATATCTCGGACGTTTCTCCTTCTATAGAATCTAAATTAAAAATTTTAGTTTGAACACCTCTTTCCGTATTGAAATACCTAATTAGAATAGGGTAGAGCTTATTCTTATTGTGGTTTGATGCGTCCAACAATATTGTTACAAAATTGGCCTCATTAAGTACCTTTTCGAGTAACTCATCTGAGAATTTTTTAACCCTCGTCCGGCGGCATAATTTTACAACGCTAAATGCGGCAGACGTACAATTCTACTTTCATATATTTTATATGGAAATCGTCACAAGACATGATTTTTATAACATATATAAAATTTCCACATTATTAAAATGTGCAGATCTCACAAAGCTTTAACCCTCTCCGGCTTCTACAAGAAGACTTATTAGTATTTAAAAACAGAAAAGGTACAATTGTACCTATGCCGCCTAACGAAGGTTAAATACCTTTAAAACAATTCTTTCACACTGCGTTCTTCAGTCTGTACTGCCAATTGCTCGAGTTGTATCTCTCCAAACAGTATAACATGAAGAAACATACTCCAACTTTTAACCAGCCATAGCAGGGGTGCCCCAGGGTAGCGTATTACCCATTATTTACCCACTTTACACTTCTGATATTCCGACAACGGAGACAACCTTCATCGGAACTTTTGCTGATGATACCGCAGTATTGGCATCAAGCGAATCGCAGAACCAAGCAGTAGAATACTTACAGCACGCACTCGATAAAATCAGCCAATGGACCAGGGATTGGAAAATAAAGCTTAACGAGCTGAAATCAGTACATGTAACATACACGTTGCGGCACAAAAATAGCAACATCCATACATTTTTCAATGGGGTACAAATTGAACAAAATCTGCTGAATCTGCTAAATATCTCGGATTGCATCACGATTCGAAGATTGAACTGGAAATATCAAGTTAGACAAAAAGCAGAGCAAATGAAAATAAAACAACGTGAGATGTACTGGCTAATAGGAAGACCCCTTCCCTTTTTTGTACAACAAAAATGAACAAAAACAAAAAAATAAATAAATGTGAAGTGACGAAGTGAGATATAATGATGAAAGCTTTTTAATGGTGCTACCAACCGAACGAAAGTGATTAGTGTTACCTGACGAAGAAATTTTACGTATTCTTATAGCATAAATAAACTCGACGTGCGGGCCGTGCGTGACTATCAACGTACTCCCGAAAGGACTACGTCTGGTCAGCTTACCATTACACACTTTCTACTCACTTTCATTCTTTTACGCGGCGAGATCGCAATAATATTGAATCGAAGTTTCTTTAAGTGAACGTTTTCATCTTAGCACAGGTAAAACAAAATCATCTTCAGGTATCGATTAATGCCTTGTTATATCGGATTTTATATTTGTTTCGTTTACCTATATGTTACAGTACGACCTTTCGTGCGATCGAACCGAGATTCGGGTTTTAAAACAATGATAAATTTGCAGCACAACAAATGATCCAGTTTTTAAAATTGCAAAGAAAATTTCGGGCCCAAGTAATAGATTTATATCTTTAGATTGGTTGCCACTTGGGTCCGCAAATTATAAATTTTTTGGTAAATTCCTGTTGAACACTTTAATATAATTTGAATGGTAATTACTTGCAATTTCTAGAAGAATCTGTAATTCTAATTCTTTTTGTTATTTTCAAAACGAGATTTGATCATTGTTGTATAAGTACACTAAAGGTTTGTCCTACCTGAAAGCTGCATTTGAACCTGGAACTAAACGGTCTAGGCTTTCTTTATTAATTTGCAATTTGTGAACTAACTTCATCTTAACGTCTCGAATGCAAATTATTTAGGAATGTGAAACTAGTACTCCCCTACCCAAACACAAATTTAGGGAACCAAGCTACGTAATTATTTTGCCCACATTTCATCCTCTCCTCTAAAACTGTGGTATTGAATATTAAATATTCCATAAAAATGTTAAGTTAAATTTTAAGAAAGTTGTGGAAAACACTCTCAACTATCTATTTAAATAACTTAGTTTTGTTTTAGAATTGTCCCCTTATGGATGCATTTTATCCATTTAGTAATTGGACTTGTCACCCCCACAATGTAAACTTTTCAGCTAAATGCGGAAATGTTCGTAAATCGCAATTAAATGTCAATTTAAATAAATATTATGAACGAGATATTTCTCTTCGGACGGCTTTGTTGATACATAACGATAAATTTTGAGAAAAATATTTTTATTTTTTTTGGAATTTTTAACTAAAAAGATATGGTCCTTGACTATCGATTCAAATAATATAGTAATAGCCGATAAGATAGAAACACGATGTTAACTTTCCATATCCTTTCTCCACTCTTGAAAACTATCCAGTCTTCATCCCAGTCATTCACAAACTGAATTTCCAAATTGAAGAAAATACTCAAACTCAAATTGAAGAGGTACGTTGAAGTAAGGCCCAATCACTCTATTTTAACACAAGAAGGTGAATTGCTGGGCTACAACTCATATTCACATTAACATTCAACAGAGCATACAGAACGTCATTAGTAGTAAACTGAAATTGATTGTTTGAATTTTTATTAAAATCAAAATCGCCAGTTTTCCTCGAGGAAGGGACATGCACATTTTCAACAAATGCTGCAAACGTGTCAATATTTCATTGCGGATCACTAACAGTCAAAGAATTTAGAGGAATTTGCGAGGGTATACCTCTGCCGTTCCGTTTCGGATCAATATAGATCCAGAAACAACCTCCACAATATGAGAATTATGCAAGAAATGATTTAAAAGTTTAAATTGAGATCTGAGAGCACTAAATATTACATAATTTACGACGGGTGTATTCAATTTGTATTTTTTATAAGCTTTAGATCTTTTATTTTATAGGCCAGGCAAACGAGATTAAATCATGGCACGCGTGCCGACAAAACCACAGACGAACGAGGCCTAAATTGTTCAATTGAAAGTTCGTTATTTTAAAAAACTGTTCAATATAAGCGTTAAAACTATCCGTTTTATATCGATTACAATTTATATTGTCATTAACATTAATACGTGTAAGAAAAATACTCGAAGGACCGCCAAGATCAATACAAGCAGCACAAGCTATTCGACTGGTATAAACACTAGATCGAGGATACCGCTGCACTGGTTATCAATGTTGTTAATCTATCTTAGTACGAGTGAACAGATTGAGTCCATGACGAGGGCTTAGGGTTATTCAACGTTGAATGGCAGAAGATCATCTTCAACAGCAAGCATTTTACTTTAGACAGATTAAGATCTCCCAAAATCATCACATAATTGAAATCAGCAGTGGCAACTGCTAGTTGGTTTGAGAAAACACAGATAGCACTCCGAATATATCAGCCGATGATTCGTAAGGAATGTTACAATAACTATCAACATCAGCTTTCCATTGAAGGCAAGTTTAACAGCCAAAATCGCCACCGCGATTTCGAGACAGGTAGCAAAAGTCCACTACCTGTCGCCGTTGATTTAAGATCCGAACAACGATCACGTTCGAAAACATAGTAGTCCGGGGGGGAAATACTCTGCAGAGCTGTGCGAGCTTGTCAGACATGTTTCCGAGATACAAATGAAATTATACTCATTTTCCAACACCAATAAATACATTTCAATCGGTTTTGATCGAATTTCACTAGAGTCGTGATAATAAATAGATAATGTGTCGGTTTTGGCAGATATCGGCAGTTCATCAGAGTTCATAGAGGCACATAATCGGTTGAGATTGCAGTTGATGTTGTAATAACGTCGGAAGGCTTATTGAAGGAGTTTAAAAATAGCTAATAAGAGTTAGTAATAACTCTTCTGAACGATTCTTCTTTAAAAATGATCGGCAATCAAGATCCACTGGACTGCAATGCTCCATCTCTAAAAAAAATACATCCAACAACTTGCTCTACATTTGTTGGAGGATCCAAACGACTGACGCAAACTTGCCTCATCTTAGGCACCTCAATAGCAACAAGATCATTATAAGCACAAGTTCCAAAGCAACCAGAAATTGAATTGGAAAGCTTTTGGAATCTCTATACCTCAAGGGTTGGACCTTAGAAAATTACCGAAAAATACACTCAATCCCACGGTGTTGCCTTACATTTTTCCCATATACTCGTATAGTATACAAAGGTCTTGTATACCAGACAACAATTTCGATACAACTTTAGTTCATAAATCCACCATTTTGGCGCTGGTAGCTAATTTTTCATTTATTGTATGGTTGGTGTATATTGTTGAAAAGGTCTCGAAGAATGCCGCACATTTTTCTGAATACCCAAGTTCCCAAAACTACCGTTGTAGCGCTGGAACAGCTACAACTTTTATTATCCTCATATAATAATGTGGCATATCATTTCAAAGGTCTTGGAACAAGCAATAATTTTGTAATCAGCACTTTAGTTCACAAATCTACCATTTAGGCGCAGGTAGCTAATTTATCAATTATTATATAATATACAGGGTGCCCGGGTTTTGGATGCTAATCCGTTAAAGGGTGATTCCTTGGCTCATTCTGTAAAAAAAAATCGTATCGGAGGGAGGAATCAATTTTTGATATCCTTTCAGATACAGGGTGTTTAAAAAATTTGCTTGAGAAAAAGGTACTTGACACGTAATTGTATAAGCTTATTTGCTTATTTAAGTGGTTATCTTGCATCTGAATCCGTTTGAGAATTATGATGTTTTAGTTATAAAATTAGTTTTTCTAAAAAAAGGTATATTTTTTTACTTAATTTGCCATGATCTCCCGTACAATCTTCTAATACAAAGTTTGGCTCGAGAGGAAAAAAACTTCCTGAAATTATAAAAGATGCCCAAAATGTCCTCCTTGTGGTTGAATACATTTCTAATATTCGTTTAAGTATGCTTTTGGTTATTTCAATTCTTGGTAATTCTTGCCTTATATGTTGGGCTGCTGTGTATTCGTTGCATTAGTTTTTCTTGTGTTTAAATTTCTCTGGAGTATACAAGTACCTCCATCGTTCTCCATTCATAAAAATCTAATACAGTTAGATCGAGGGGATCTTGCAGGCCAATGAATTGGCCTATTTCTTCCAATCCAATTTATTGGATAATTTTCGTTTAACCAATTCCTAACCGGTATATCGCTGTGACTAAGTGCACCATCACCTATAGGTAGACCAGCCTATACGTTTACACTGAAACGGGTTTGAAATGATGTGTAGATTGTGAAAGTTTGTTATGCCAATTACAAAACTCCAATCTTATATGGTGTTCTATCGCTAATAGTTCTCGAACGGGAGGAGTACGGTATGTATGAAGATTGTTCTTGTGCAATACTTGATGAATTCGGTAGCGAGAGACGTTCAATTGTAAAGCGAGCTCTTTATGTTAATAGAAGGATATGCTCGACATAGTCGAGATCCAAATGATTTGGTGAGACTGAATGGGGCTCCGCCCCATTATTCATTTAATATTCATTGCAAGCTCATGAAAATGTATACCAATATACTCCTCACCTGAGAACTGTGCCATCATAATATTAATTTTCTTAAATTATTTAAAATTATTAATTCACAACACTGACACAACACTGGGCAATTTCTCAAAACTAATGAAAATATTTAATTTTTGTTTTTTCAACATTTAAACAAAGGAGTTGATAATCATCGCCTATTGTTATACTGATCAAAAAAAAATTGTTACAATATTAAGTAGCAGTCGAATAAGACTAAGTTGATTACCCTCAGATTAATATTTTTATCTTTTTTCTGGCGGAAGGTTTCCATGTCAAGTCTATTGGTAATATAGTCAACCGTGAGAAGGTACCCCAACCAATGTTCCGTTTGGAACTAGAGCCAGAGGAAGAAAAGTCAAAAGGAGTACATAAGATTTACAACTTAAAATATTTGTTACATCGTAAAATAGTAATTGAAAAACCTAAGAAGAAGTCTGGGCCAGTCCAATGCATAAAGTGCCAAGAATACGGACACACAAAAGCATACTGCACTTTAAATGAAGTTTGTGTTATCTGTGGTGAACTCCACGACTCCAAACAGTGTGACAAGTCTCGCAATGACCCATCTGTGTTACGTTGTATAATAACTGCGGCGAAAATCATACTGCAAACTATAGGGGTTGCGCAGTGTATCTGGACTTAAAACGAAAAATAAACCATAAAATGAGAGCTGAGCAACGAATGTTCAATATGCAATTTAATCAGAGGGCACCAAAAAAATACAATAGTCTCCAAACCAACGAATGCAAACACACAAAATGATAACTTGGAGACGATTGCCAGCAGTTTTGCACAGCCAAGTGTTTCTCACGGAAGTATCCTAAAAGGTAACAAACCAAAACCAAAAGTTCATGCTAATGAGGAGGAACTAAACATTCATACCATGGTAAATAAATTAACCGAGACCATTCAAAGTTTCATGATGATGATGGAAAGACAAATGAGCGTGATGATGCAAAATATGAATACGCTTATGCAAATTATAGTCAAAAATCAAAATTGACAGTTCTAAAAATAGCTATTTGGAATGCGAACGGGCTCTCGCAGCATAAGGCTGAGGTATACAAACCTTTCTTATCGAACAAAATATAGACATCATGTTAATATCTGAAACACACTTCACAAAACAAAATTTTTTTAATATTACCGGCTATTCCGTTTATGACACCAAACATCCGGATGGAAAAGCACACGGCGGCACTGCAGTCTTAATAAAAAGAAGATTAAAGCACTACGAGCTCCAGTAATATGCTAAAGATCACATTCAAGCGAAACACGCAATTACAAAAACAGCAATTAATCGATTACTTCAATCAGTTGGGAATCAAATTTCTAGCAGGGGTGATTACAACGCTAAACATGTGCAATGGGGTTCGATGTTGACGTCACCCAAAGGCAAGCAACTCTACGAAGCAATAAACGAGAAAAACTTAGATTATTTATCATCTGGATATCCCATATATTGGCCTACAGATAGAAAGAAAATCCCTGATTTAATAGATTTCTGTGTAATACGAAGAATAGCACGCAACAATGCTCAAGTCGTTTGACTGTTATGTTTTATCATCAGATCACTCACCAATAATAGTAACACTAAGTACCCAAGCATTAAAAACTGAACCACCCAACGTTTAACAAACAAACTAATGAAATAGGTTCTCTATAGAAACATAGTAAATGTAAATTGTCATCTCAATGTTCCAATTCGCACACCAGAAGACATTGATGCCGCGATAGAAAACTTAAGACAAATAATGGAAATTGCTGCAAAAAAATCTACTCCGGAGAACAAAAATTCCGAAAAAAATACAAGGCTTTCAAGTAACATTCAAAAGTTATTGGGAGAGAAACGGGCAATTCGGCGGCTATGGCGGCTTCACCGATCTCCTTTGCATAAATGGAAATTAAATAGAACTATTAAAGCTCTGAGAGAAGCAATGCGGGAAGAACAAAATTTAGGAATACAGAATTATCTAAGTGGGCTCACATCAACAGAAAAAACCGATTACTCACTGTGGAAGGCAGCAAGAAATTTAAAAAGGCCAGAGCTATCGAACCCACCGATAAGGAAACCAGATGGTCACTGAGCCAGACACTATGTTCAAAACAAATCCAAAAACCTGCACAGCTATTATTTAATGTTATAATAACAGTGAAATAATGAACACTTTCGGCAAAAGTAAGCATGCAAAGCAACAGGAATTTTATAAAGGCTGTTTTCAAAAAAATGAATTTTCATACTCTATTTTCGCTTCAGACAAAATAATTCAACTTATTACCAACCATATTGTACCAGAACAAAGACAATATTTGATAGATGCAACATTTAACATATGCCCAGTAAGTTGTTTCAAACAATTTTTAATAATTCATATCGGGTATATGAACCAGGTGCACAATAATTTTATATAATTTGTATTAATTTAAAGCCATAAATAGACGATGCGTGGTGTTCGCTTATTAGACGAACATAGACGAATATTTTGCAATTGCTGTACTCATGATTTGGCGAATTTTGTAAGCATTATATTCTATTTTGATCGCTACAACGATGCGATAACCTCACACATGATGTGACAAACTATACAACAAATGATGAATATTTGTAAACATCACATATCGTCGCTTCACAGCTGGAAACAATTATGAAAAAATATACTTATTATTTTTATTTGCTCTAAATGTCAGGTCATCCCATTTGTTTTTGTCCTTATGTCAAAAAAAAAACTGAAATATGTTACCAGAAAGTTCTTCAACATATTGATTCAAACATCATTTCGTTAAAATGTAATTCATTTATTACAGATTTCGAAAAGGCTATGAGAAATGCTATACATACCGTAACGCCCGAATCTAATCTACAAATTTGTTGGTTTCACTATTGCCAAGCAATAAAATGGAAAGCACATACAATTAAAGGCTTTTTCTATACAATTCGCACAAAAAAGGAGTTGGAACGCATCTATTATAAGTTTTTGTGTTTTCCGTTGTTGCCAGTTAAACATATTCTAGAAATGTTTAATATCCTTCGTCAGGACGCATTAGCTGCAAACGAATCTACATTTCGTCAATTTTTAGAATATTTTGACAGACAATGGATACAACGAGTAAGTTTTTCTTAACTTATTTATAAAAATATTAATAATAACAAAAACGATTGTTTAACAGGAAGGTCCGGAGAAAATATCAGTGATAGCCATACTCGTACAACTAGTGCAATAGAAGCTTTCAATGGTGTGTTAGGCAAAAAAATAATCAAAAAAGACGGGAAAGGTTCGAAACCGAACTCTATAAGCATTTTTGTTGTCGATAAAGATGTGATGTGTGGTTTCCGTATTTCAAATATCACGCCCACCCACACCCACCTAAACCACTTTACACCCAGCCCAACCGACCTCAATCCACCATAACTCAACCGACCCCAATCAACCGCAATAAAAATTATAACCACCCCCTACCCACTATCCAACCCCTAAAACTCATCTCACCTGCACTATCCTATACTGCACTATCCATATCAACACTGCCTGCATCCCCACTCCCACACACACACACCACACAAACCCTCATCCACCAAATCCCAAATCACACACAAAACCCAAAACACCTCACCCCATCCGCCCCGCCACCCCTATACCACCACTCTTACCACCCCCATAACCACACCATCCACACAAACCCACATCCACACGAGATATATTTTTATTCCACATTCACATGCTCTATGAAATCAAAATAGTATAGAAAATAAAAAAAAATTCTATCAATTTTTAGGAGGGGGGTTAACAAAACCGTACGTATCTCCGAACACCCTGAACACAGAAATGTCCAAATCAATAGGGCACATTCCCATGAATTGCTTGAATTTTTAGTGATATCTCTATCCGAGTCAAATTAAGTTGATATCTCTATCCGTTCTCAAGACACAGACGGACAGACGGCAAACCGAAACCATATAGCATTTTTTTTAACAAAAATGCTTAAAAAAGCCACTTTTTCAAATTTGTACAGAAGCTGCAAGACGAAGAATTCCGAAAAAGTCGGGAAATGGCATTATTGATTGAAAGTGGTGGTTCAACAAGGTCCAATAAAAAGCGCAAATACAAGGTAACTAATTTTTTTTAGCATACAACATTATTTAGGATTAATATTTTTTTTTTAATTTATGTATTACAACAGACACGGCATAATCTAATAGAAGAGGCTACAAATGAGTTAAAACTTCAAAAAATTAGTCCAGTAGAATTTTTAAATAGGGTAACATATTTGGACGACATCTGTAAAGGATTTTTAGATGATAATAATAATAGCAATTATATTGGCGATGACAATGAGAATATTGATGATGAAAGCGATATTATCAATAAAAGCCTAGTCGCTTCTTCATCAACAGCCCCACAACAAACTACGTTACATCCCATTGAGCAGTTTCTTTGTTGTATATGTTTCGAAAATACATGTGACGTTGTACTACTTCCATGTAAACACTTGAAAACCTGTTTTGCATGTTGGAACAAAATAATAAAGAAAGGTGTGGATGGTGGCAATGAAGATGAAGGCGCACAGCAACTGCCGCGTTGTCCATTTTGTAACAATTTCGTCGTTGACTCATTTAAAGTTAACTCTTAAACTATATATTTTATTTAATATAATAATTTTATTATAATTGTACATTAATATTAAAACGAATTATTTTTTGGAATCAATTTCAATGAATATTAATTTTTTTTATATTGCTATCTTTATATTTTTTATTATTTTGATTTAAAATATAATCAACTATTGTTTATAATTATTAAATTTAGATTTTTTAAATTATTATTTTCAACTAAAATTGAATGAACTTTTTATATTTTCGGTTTAAAATATAAATAAATTTTGACTAAGATTCATAAATAAATTTTGATTATCTATTTCCAATGAGATTTGCATTTCATGAATAAATTGCAAAGTCTAAAAATCTTTGACTACTTGCATGAATCTTGATCCAAGATTGGATGCAATTATTTGAACTTTGAATTTTTTTTGCCTACCATCTTAATCTTGGTCCACAGACCTCTTGGTCCACAGAAATAAAACAGTTATAGAAATTAGGACGGATTAGAATTTAATTTTATAAAGTTTTAAGAAACTGAAAATAATGAAACAAATAAAGTGTGTCTATTCGACATGTAAGTCAAAACCATTCAATTTTTGCAACTAATGCGTTCATTAATGAAAATATAACTAGTAGAAGCGGACAATTGAAATTGTCCTACAAGCGCTCGATAAAATAGGAAAAAATTAAATTTAAATTTAAGTTACTTACAATGTAGTTGAAATTGACGATGATGATTGAATGCTAGAAGCGAGCGCTAAAAATATATCTTACCGTTGTTTTTTCGAAACGAAAAGGTCATGATTCCAGTATGTTGTATTTGTTGCTAAACAACAAGTAATAATAGTACAAGAATATTTTTTCTGGCCTAGAATAATAATTGAAAATTTGAAAAACAAGTGGACAGCCGCATCTGTGTGACCTCTATTTTTAGAAAAGTTGAACATCTCGAAAACTACTTGGCCTAGAATTCCCAAATTTTAAATGTGACCTCTTTAGAGTAGTATCTATCTGTGTGCAAATTTTGAGCTGGTATGTATAGTTTTTGCTGTGATAGTGCCAACAGACAGACGGCCTAAGTCGTTGTATAAGCTTGCTCGCAAGAGCGAGCGCTAAAACATAAATCTGCAAAATTATCGAACACGGGGTTAAAAAAACACAAATGAGCGCTCTTACATTCTGAGAAACAAAAAATTTTAAAATAAGATTAGTGTTAAAAAAATTTGCATATTTATGTTTTATATTTTCATTAATGAAAACGTTAGTTGCAACAATTTAATGGCGTTAACTTACATGTAGAGGCAGCATTTGATTTAATCGTATCTCCCCCAAGATGATGGTCATACTACTTAAGTAGGAGAATTTAATAAAAATATAAAACCAATCTTTACTAAATTTTTGAAATTTTTTAATTAAATGAAAATAAATTATTATTCCTTTTTCAATGTACTTCATTTCAATTTAAGCTTCTGTAGATATTAATCTAATTAATAATTGCTCGTATATTTTTCCGCCTTTTGCACGTAAATCTCCGTTATAGAAAGTCATGTGCCCCACTATCATGTTATAAAAATAGTAATTACTTTTAATTCTCTTACACTTTCATTCTCTCCTAGATCATACGCTTTATTTAAAAAGCTCCATAGCCTTTACTGAACGTTTTTACTGAAAAGAAAATATTTTCTAACTTTCTTTTTATAGCTTTCAATTTGTTGTATTTTATTTGATCGTTCTTGGTTCTGCTATCATTATGTAGAAATACGTCACATTTTTTCATGGTCTGTGCTAATTCTAAATCCATATTGTCTTTTAAAAGATCAACCTTTTGTGCACATTCAAAAAGACAGTTTAATCGTCATTTATTAAGTGATGATTATTTCTGTTATCTACTATAGATTGATTATTATCCTCATTTTCACTTTCTTTATCCGAGAATAAATCATCAAAAGAATTTAATAAAAGATATTTTAATTCGCTCGACATTTCACCAGTATAAGTGGGCTCCTTCATTATTTCTCGCTATATACTAAATATAATATTATATTATTCATCCGATGTATATTAGTACAATTTTACGTTTTATTTAGATTTTAAATACATATTTCATTTCATTTTCAAAATGTCTTAAAAAGACACATTTTATGTCATTTATAAAAACACTTCTTAAATCATTTTCAAAATGACTTATGATATGCATTAATAAAGTCAACTTTTTTATTTCATTTTCATTACAGATTTTAAGTCAATTTTAAAATGAAATAAAAACGATGGTTTTAAGTCAGAAAAAACACCATTTTTAAGTCAGCTTTTTTAATTCAGGGAGCCTTACAATTCCTCAACAAACAAAGGTCAAATATCTCGGTCTTCATCTCGATAGAAGATTGACATGGAAAAAGCACATTGAAACAAAACGCAATCAATTAAAATTAAAATTTTCTAAAATGTACTGGATAATCGGTAGAAAATCGAAACTCTCTCTCTAGACTGCAAGATTCTACTATACAAAGCGATCCTAATCCACATATGGACAAATGGTATCCAACTATGGGGTTCAACTAGTACATCAAATATAGATATCGTACAAAGAACGCAAGCAAAGATACTTCGCAGAATTACAAATGCCCCATGGTATATTTGAATCAGCAACATCCATAGAGACCTAGGAATTAAAACTTTAAAAGAGACAATTAAATCATGCAGTTTAAAGTACCAACTGAAACTGGAATCACTGGAAGATCCTCTAGATTTAATTAACTGAGAAATATAATCTAATAATTACGTGTATGTTGAGTTAACACACTAAAATTAAGTAAATAATAATAATTTAATAATTATAATGCATAATGATATTAAGTATTAACATTGGTTAAGGCTTAATTTAAAATAAAATATAGTTTTTAAGAATTTCACACTCCTTGTTAGTTTCGTATAGAGAAAGATTCCAGAATAAAGCCTTTGGCAATAGTTACAAAAAAAAACCCTCCCATACGATGTTTTTCACAGAATAAACCAAGGAATCACACTTTAACGGATTAGCAACCCGGACACCCTGTATAAGTGTAGTATATCATTGAAAAGATTTTAAAGAGTGCCGTAAATTTTTTTGAAGCAGCATTAGTTAACCGATCGTTAGCCGATTCAGTTAATTGGAAATTTAGATAAAAATCGGCATCAGCCACAAAGTATTATTAGAAAAACTTTTATTTATGTGTGCTTAACGTCGATTTTTTTGTCATAAGTTGTTGTTCTTTAATTCAATTTTTCAAGTTCGCAAACAGGTAGGTAACACTTTTTAATGCATAAGCTAGATAACACAATCCTCTATGTGTCCCAAAAAATATTCACAAAAAGTCAGAACTATTCGCAGAACTGTTGAGAGTAACGATATTACAAGAAAACTACCGAACTTTTTCGAACACATATTCGAGACATCTATCAAAGACTATATAAGCATGAACTAACTACTTCTTTAGTTAGTTAGAAATTTTAGTGGCATTTTTTTGAAAAAAAAAGTTGTTCGAGGTTCACTGAACTGACAAATATTTCTTTCTCGCATAAATTAGTTGATGTGTTTCTTCCCTAAATATAGTGAGCCATTTAAATATGAATCAGGTACATTAGGGATGAGACCGAATTGGATTATGGAAATGGGTGCGCTAAAATAATTTTTTTTATTTGTTTTGGAATTTTAAGTGTGTTCATCATACTGATGTTTGCCATGAGGACGTTGTCCAGGTTGACCATGTACTCACCATAATGAACGTTTAACACCGACTGTTGGAAAATAGCGTTCTTTTACGCCCAGTGAGAATTAGTTTAGATCAGCGTATGAGTCGGCACTAACGAATTATACTAACGTTGTCACTAATGTTTTTTTTCAAACTAATAATTTACGTTTTTCAGTATCAAAATATAAACTTTTTTTGCCCCTTGGATAATAAGACGATTTGCTGTTAGCTAGACAGCAACTTTGTCGCAAAATAAAGAAAAATAATGAGTAAATTTAGATTTTAATATCATTCCTTAGGTTGCTCACGTTATCTACGAATCTATGTGAAGATTACGTGCCGATAACTGCGTAGATTACATTGCGTAAACCGAAGTTTATAATGTTAATTTCATGACACCCATATATTGACCTGGATTTGTTCAAATTTTATATGGAAAACTTGATCTAAATTTTGTTTTGATTTGAAATCTAGTAAATGCCATAGCTTTGCTTCATGAAATTTAAACTGAACCGAATCAGATCAAACATCAAGAAACTCAACTAATATAGTATTCATCAGAATAAAATTAAAGAAGTTAAATACACTCCGTGTCACTTGAATAGGGCCAACATAATTTTTTTTCGTGTTTCCTATTTACTATTTTCCTTTCTCTTATTTATTCTCTTTTATACGTTTTTGGGAACATACAGTGCCTTCTATCAATGCCTCCTAAACTACAGGCCGCATACACCAAATGATGACGACACGCTATGTCTACATTGTTGTTGCTTTTTCTAGTTGTTTTGTTAGTGTAAATATCTTAATATTATTAATGCGCAGTCTCAGTTTAGACTTAAATTGACATCATGTGCAAAAAATGAGAGTAGTAAGAGGCCTGTAGTTTAGAAGGCATTGGCATAATTAAGTAAAAATAATACACTTTGCCTCCTTATTACGACGGCAATAAATTTCACAAACTTAACAAATAAAAATCTGAATTATTATACAATAAATTAATAAATTATGAACAATTTTAGTGTAATTGATTTTCTTAGTTCATAAATTGAATTTTTTCGATCCACGTTCAAGAAGTTAATGAGAATTTAAAGAAATACAATTATTTAGATAACGTAATACAAAGTTCTAGTGTATTCTACTACAAAAATATAAATAAAACCGTGAGAGCAGAGAATACTATGCGATCATTTTGTTTCTATTTTGTCATTTCATTTTTGTATTTTATTGCCATTTTCATTTAGTGTCACATAATTAGTCGAAGCCGTACGGTACGATGCATTTTTTCTGTATTTTACATGATATCCGTACTTCTTTTCCTATTTTTATTGAATCTACGTACCAATTACAACAATTTTGAATTAGATGATATTACAAATCGACTTATGTTGGATAAAAATGACAAAAAAATGCCAAAATCTAAAATAAAAATGTACATTCATTACTAGAAAAATTAAAAAAGGAATATCCTTCGGCTTCAACAGTTTGTTCGAAACTAAACAAATTAACAAAATTACAAAACAACTGGAGAGAGAAATAATATTTTTATTGTTTCGTAATTTTGTATGACGAAATTTATTTTGGTTTTATGAGAACGAGGCGGAGCCAAAAACTAGAAAAAACTGGAAAACGGAAATAAAAAATTAATAACCTTCTACTTCGAGTTCGATGTAATAATTGCAACGAAATATATTTTGTGATGTAATTTTCCTTTTTAAAATGTATCTGCCATTGTACAATGCCTCCTAAATTTTACGTTTTATTTAGATTTTAAATACATATTTCATTTCATTTTCAAAATGTCTTAAAAAGACACATTTTATGTCATTTATAAAAACACTTCTTAAATCATTTTCAAAATGACTTATGATATGCATTAATAAAGTCAACTTTTTTATTTCATTTTCATTACAGATTTTAAGTCAATTTTAAAATGAAATAAAAACGATGGTTTTAAGTCAGAAAAAACACCATTTTTAAGTCAGCTTTTTTAATTCAGGGAGCCTTACAATTCCTCAACAAACAAAGGTCAAATATCTCGGTCTTCATCTCGATAGAAGATTGACATGGAAAAAGCACATTGAAACAAAACGCAATCAATTAAAATTAAAATTTTCTAAAATGTACTGGATAATCGGTAGAAAATCGAAACTCTCTCTCTAGACTGCAAGATTCTACTATACAAAGCGATCCTAATCCACATATGGACAAATGGTATCCAACTATGGGGTTCAACTAGTACATCAAATATAGATATCGTACAAAGAACGCAAGCAAAGATACTTCGCAGAATTACAAATGCCCCATGGTATATTTGAATCAGCAACATCCATAGAGACCTAGGAATTAAAACTTTAAAAGAGACAATTAAATCATGCAGTTTAAAGTACCAACTGAAACTGGAATCTTCTTCCTATTTTTATTGAATCTACGTACCAATTACAACAATTTTGAATTAGATGATATTACAAATCGACTTATGTTGGATAAAAATGACAAAAAAATGCCAAAATCTAAAATAAAAATGTACATTCATTACTAGAAAAATTAAAAAAGGAATATCCTTCGGCTTCAACAGTTTGTTCGAAACTAAACAAATTAACAAAATTACAAAACAACTGGAGAGAGAAATAATATTTTTATTGTTTCGTAATTTTGTATGACGAAATTTATTTTGGTTTTATGAGAACGAGGCGGAGCCAAAAACTAGAAAAAACTGGAAAACGGAAATAAAAAATTAATAACCTTCTACTTCGAGTTCGATGTAATAATTGCAACGAAATATATTTTGTGATGTAATTTTCCTTTTTAAAATGTATCTGCCATTGTACAATGCCTCCTAAACTATAGGCCGCATACGCCAAATGATGACGACACGCTATGTGTACGTTGTTGTTGCTTTCTCTAGTGGTTTTGTTAGTGTAAAGATCTTAAAATTATTATTGCGCAGTCTCGGTTTAGACATAAATTGACGTCATGTGCAAAAAATGAGAGTAGTAAGAGGCCTGTAGTTTAGGAGGCATTGCATTGTACCATGCCAGACGAGCATTTTTTGTATTTTGGCATTTTTTTTCTACCAATGTTTTGTTCTGCTCTCTCTTAAATAAAATTTTAACTAAAATGAGTCAAAAATGTCCTTGAAATATTTTTTATTTCATTTATGTTTGAGTTGTGTGGTTGAACAAAAAATTTGTTTAAGTCACAATTAAAACTTGTATCATAGGTAAACGGGGAAAGAAACGAAGAAAAATGCCGCATTTTTTTTTTACGTGTGGCATATTTAGTTGAACCAATGCCTCCTAAACTACAGGCCGCATACACCAAATGATGACGACACGCTATGTCTACATTGTTGTTGCTTTCTCTAGTTGTTTTGTTAGTGTAAATATCTTAATATTATTAATGCGCAGTCTCAGTTCAGACATAAATTGACGTCATGTGTAAAAAATGAGAGTAGTAAGACGCCTGTAATTTAGGAGGCATTGGTTGAACCGTCGACTTAGCGTGTCGTCATCAGTTGGTGTAAGCGGCCAATAGTTTAGAAGGCATTGGAAGATATATCAATAACAAAAACAATTAATGAGATTGGTTCATCTCTGAGAGTAAAACCGTTATTTTTTTAATTTTATTTAAAATAGAATACAATTTGTATGTTTTTAGTTGTTCACTTGAATAGATTCTTTATATCTGCTGATTGCCTGTTACAGTGAAGTGAATTAAAAGTTGTTTCAAATTTAAAATAATTTGACTTTATTCGAAACCACGGGTTGTGGAAAAACGTTGTTATCAACGAGATTGAGAAAGCTAAAATTGATGCTTAGAAAGAATCAAATCTTATTAGTCGCGTGATTGCATGTAAAATCGGCAGAAGTAAATTGGTATCAGAAGAAGCAGAAGCTACATCACCGCAAAACAAACGTGTTATCGCTCAGGAAATCACGCATTTCGCATACTCTGTGGCGATAATCAAAGCAATAACTGGTATAATGGCCAGTGTACGTATTATTCGGCTTATTATTAAGTGTGCTAAGCATCTTAGGTTTAAAAAACTGTAAAAACAGCCACTGAATGTTTTTCGGAAAGAAGATCGGTTGTAATTTTGTAGAGGGCATATGACGGGGAATAATGAATGGCATACTGTGCTGTTCCACAATTAAAAAAGATTTAATTTAGATCGGCCAGATGGCTACAATTATTATTTTCAAGCAATTCATTAGACTATAATTCACTGCAATTCATTTTCTACTTAATAGAAACCGTTTGGGGATGGCACAAAAAATTTAAGATTTGAAAGACACTGAGGAACTTAAAGAGGCGATTAAATCAGCTTTGAGTGAAATTGCTGTAAGACTCGATTCGTAATCGAGTTTATGAAGTGATTTTAAAATGGTGGAAGTATCAACTAATAAAAATTTAATTTTAGTATTTTGTTTTGTTTTAAAAGAAATTAAGAAGTTGAACTTAAATTTTCCTGATGAAATTATCGCTTTGTTTTGTTCATTATTTTGTATTTTTTGAGCTTTTCCTAATCAAGTGAACAACATTGTTGTCACAACGCATAAAAGAGTATAATGGATATGAAAAGTGAAAAAAAAAAATAAGTGAAACGGACAATGATAAATTTCTAATAAAAAAGTTGTATAAATCAAGATACTTCTGGAGCGTGTGGCAATAAATTTTAGTGGTAAATACAAAACTTTCCAAATGTGTTTACCAATAAATCAGTTGATTACGATATGCGATCGATTATCGAAGAAAACGATCAATTAGAAAATTGTAGGTGGCTCATTTCGTTGGTTAACAAACAAATTTATAATGACTAGCTGACGTTAAAACTTGACAAATTCGATTTTAATACTTGTATCGTATAATATGTTTAAGAAGTTCTACATCATTAATAAATTGGCCATACGTATACCTACCGTGTCAAGTTAATACGCAAGAAAATTATTACCGTAAGCATAAACTATTTAAATATTCACTATTACACAATCCGTCGCAAATGTGGAGTATTTGAGTCAGCAGGTTCATATATTTTTTTTAATGGCCTTGAAATATTATGATAACAAAATAAATTTGATTTAGATAGATAACCATAAAATATTCAAATATTTTGCTTATCAACTATAGTTAATCTTAATAGTTTGGTGATATATTCTGCATTGATAAATATTTACTTGGATTTTTTTTATGCCATCAATACATATTTAATGTTTTATTTACAAAGAAAGCAATATTTGCATAATATTAGCATTAAAAAAAAATAACAAAACGGTTATATTATATGCATATGTATGTACTCGTATTACAATTTTGCGAAACAAAATTATAATCGCAAGTTAGATCCAAAGAAATTTATGGAAATCGTTATCTATTCTTTGCACAAAATAATTAACACACAATTTCGATGAAGAGATTATAGGAAATATGACTAAAGCAAGGCCATTGATAATGATAAGGATTCGCATATTTCTAAACCAAAAAAGAGACATCATTTTTTAAGCTTAGAATTGTTTAAATTTTATTTGACCTAAGCCAACTAAATCAAACTTCATTTCAGACAAACTACCGCCCCATCAACAAATATTTGTAATACCAATAATACGTAGCAACTTGGTATGTAACTACAGTGTGGGTTTATGTAACTAACTCACTCACAATGTTATTAATAAATAAATAAATTCTCTGGATGTCTCATGCAATGTTAATCGTCTTTCTTTAAAACGTATTCAACTTCATTACAAATATCGATTGTAGATATAGCAACATCTTATGTAATGAGTACCATGGAAACACCAAACGCCGTTACGCAACCCGGAAATATCTAGAAGGGCATGCAGCTGGTCATTTCTGGAACTACATTTTCTGCTCCAATCCCGCATACGAAATAATTCGCTTTCCTTACCAATGGAAAAACCAAAACCCGCGGACTATTGCGAGATGGCGTAATAAGGATGAGATGTTTCCGGTAGTTCTCCTCGTGGAGATCGCACTTTGTGGATCGACGCTGCTTGATGCGTGTCTTGAAACAAATACTTTACGCATCCAAACTAGGCTATCTGATTTAATATTTTGCACCATCCTCCAACCCGGTAAGGTAACTCACATCTCCCTGTGATGTCGGCTTACCCAGCTTTTCCGGTTGCACATCCAACACTGCCAGTTTCACAGCCGGCCTTACGTAGATGCCATACTAGCAGTTTGTACGACAGCACTTCTTATCTGCCCATCCTTGGCGAGGGCGCACCAGTCGTACCCAGCTGCCACCAATATGTGGTGACTCGAGCGACTCTGATCGATTTCATCGAATTAACTGAAATCGATCGTCACTGCGTATTTCGATTGGTATTTCGGACAGGACTCCCCACCGATACGATGTCCAACCGAAACATTCTCTGCCGACATAAGAGAACGGTCGAGTGAAGGATGGAAGCCGAGCTGTCGCTAATTCCGCCATGTGTGGCTCCCGTGGGAGGGTGTTCTGGTTCTTACATCTCGGACAAGAAGATCGTATTCTTTTCAACCTTGTTAAAGTTAGCCGAAACTGGAAAAATCGATAATGCAGATAGTATCTTGACTACTTCAGCCGAAAGTAAAACAAATCATGTATTAAATTGAAATATCCTAGCCGATGTGATTAACCTACAAGTGAGTAACCTAATTAAGGTTAGGGTGGGTCTGATGGGGATATAAGGGTGAAATTTCGATTTTCCCCATTTTTCATCGATAAAATCGTTCGTCATTCGTGATTTTGGCATCAAAACACCAATCTGACTATGCCGATTCAAAAGCCCATGACCATAGGTAGATTTTGATTGTAGGTTATAGGTCGATCTGATGGAGTTATAGGGGTGAAGATTCGGGCTAGTCATGGGCTATTGAATAGGCATAGTCAGATTGGCGACTGACTGGCATAATCTTAGAGCTGCAAATAATTTTAACAGCAATTAGAAACACCATTTAATGCTTGATAATTTTTAATCTTTTTTATCGACTAGTTTCGGCTTTATGAAGCTAATATGGCATTTCATCCCTAACCTCATCACACCCACTGCTTACCTATAATCAAACTTTGCCTTTGATAATGGGCTATCGAATCGGCAGTTAGATTGGTGTCCATCAGAAAATGGAACATGACACCAATATAATCTAAATTCTACTTAGGGTGTAACAATGGCAGTTAAACACGAGGATGGAGAGGTCAGATTGTTATTTTTTTTTTGTATTTTTATGTTACAAAATTGATGATTCACGATTTTAAAACTATATATTTAAACGGCATTTTTCTGTTTGAATATTGAAGTTTATCTTCTTTATCGATACAATCTGCATTATCGACATTTTAAACTGTTTTCGACTGGCCTGCAAAATTTATATCTGCATTATCATATTTTGGCTGTGATAACCAAGACCCTATCTGCATTACCATCTTTAACAGTATCTCTTTTCAAGAACAGTCTAACACCCGGAATTAAGTATGGCTGACGGAGACGGAGCTCCTTAACAACGGTTTCATGGTTTTGGTGGTACTATTTTCGATGGTATGACATGACTAGCAAATAAGTCACCCTACAACCTTTTGGCAGCAATATTGGTCCCATTTGATTAATACCTGCATCTTCCGTCGACCAAGTACGGTGTCATGCTTTTCGGAACGCTCACTTGTTCATCTATTGGAAGCGATTGGTTGCGTAGCAATATTCCAACCTCCTTTTGATAGGCATCGAACTGGTCTCGACGATAGAGTTCAGAGTTTGCTTTATAAAGCTCGGTTTGAAGGATAGGTCCTACGGTTACTGCAGCATTATGGACCTTGCATCTTAGACAAATAATTACATACCTCAAAATAAATGCTTGCGCAACTTTTTCGTCGTTACCAGCCGGAAGCACATTATTTTTGGTGGGAAGCCACCTCCATTCCTTCAATTTCGAGGTGTCCGGCACTAGGCGCCACGAACTGATGATATTTGCGATGGCCGGATTGCAACCAGCTAAGGGCCATTCGTCAATCAGCCCAGAAGATACGCTCTTGAATGTGGATGGAGTGGGAATCACCAACGCTGTTAGCTTACCGCCGCTTGTAGCTCAAGTCAAGGAATTGATAGTGGTGCAAATGTCGTTTTAGTTGAAATCAGTGCACATTGGATGTCGTTGCCACGTACGATGCGGAAGTAAGCAATCGCTGCAAAGGCGTGTTCACTTCCATACCATCAAGGAATTCGTATCTATGCGCTATTTGTGGTAACAACTGGATCGAAGTTTTCCATTTGTAGAATTGCTCGTCGTCCAACCGTTCGTTCCAGCCGATCGATGATCTCTAAAAATCCTGTTACGGCAGCTTGATCCAAACTTTACAAAAAATTGATTTACTAATCGGAGCCGAGTTGTATTTAACTCTATTATCGATCGGCCAAAATTCGTGTTGTTTTTGACGCTTCTGCAAAGTGGGACGCTGGTCAATCCTTAAACGACATCATAATGGTGTCCAGTCAATCAGAGCGATCTATTTTCTATTTTGAGTTGTTTTCGCACACATCGATACGTGATTAGCGCCAATGTTACTAAAATGTATCGCCAAATTCGCATGAAGGAATCTGACTCTCATTTGCAATACATTGTGTGGCGTAACGCTACCACAGAACCTTTAAGTGTATTTCGGCTCACAACGGTAACATATGGCATGGCAGCATCTTCATATTTGGCCACAAAGTGTATTAATGTATTGGCTGAAGTTAATCTCTCCAAATATGCCGAAGCATCTGAAGCAATTGATTAAGATATATACGTAGATGATCAATTTACTGGCGGCAGTTCAATTATCGAAATAAGAAGAATTAAGGACAATATCGTTCATATTTTGCAAGGGGCTGGAATGATGCTGCGAAAATGGTGTAGTAACAATGAGACTTTGATTGCAGATGTTGAGAATACCGATCGAGAATCATATCTCTGCATCGACGATTCAAATTACGTGAAAACTCTTGGTTTATATTGGATTAACGAAGATAACGAAATTTGACACAGCCTGACCTATCACAAAGACAAGGATCATATCGGAAGTTGCACGCATTTCTGGGATATACAGGACCCGTAATAACGATGGGAAAGCTACTTATACAAGATCTGTGGAAGATGAAAATCGATTGGGATACTGCATTGCCGCAAAGTATGAATACAAAATGGCAGAATTTCAGATCACAATTAATTGAGCCTAACAACATATGAATACCACAATTTCTTCAATATAACCAACATTCTGAAGTTCAAATTCACAGATTTTCAGATGCTAGCGAATTAGCATATGGCGCATCGATATATGTCCGCTGCAATAGTAATGATGGAAAACTATCAAGCCATCTATTGTGTTCAAAATCTCGGATCGCCCCCACCAAGAAGATATCACTTGCCAAGGCTTGAACTATGTGCCGTTGATTTACTAGTCAATTTAATGCAACGCATCATACCAGCTTTGAAAATTCAGAACCCAATAATATTTTATTGGACAGACTCCACGATAGCGCTCCATTGGATTGCTTCTCATCTCATCTAAAAACATTTGTGGCAAACCGCGTTTCCAATATACATACAATAACTATCCAGTAAAACAGCCGATTGGTACTACATTGCATCAAACGAAAACCCAGCTGACTAAATATCGAGAGGTTTACAACCATCAGCGTTATCAACTTCTTCGTTCTGGTTCAACGGCCCAGAATTCTTAGTTCGTAATGAGGGCCCAAGGTCAAGACTGATACCACATTTCCACGGAGGAGAGATACCTCAAGCCTAAATTATCCAATGAAGAAAGAGATCGTGCTCTAATAACCATCGTGAAAATGATTCAGCGAGAATCGTTCATGGAAGAAATTAAGCAGCTCAGCCGAAACAAACCATTCAACAAAAATTCTCGACTAAAATCTATGCTCTCGTTCCTCGACCAAAACGGTATTATTCGGGTCGGAGGTCGTTTATCACATGCCACTCTCTCCTCGAGAGCCAAAGCCCAAAAAATGTATCTATAGTGGCGAGAAGACGCCCAACGAAGGTTTACGGTTACAGGTGGCAAGCCGGCCCTTTGTAATTAGTTTATCCAAAGGCGGGAAGACGCCCAACTAGGGTATCATTATATTTTTTTTTTGGGATTGATAATTGAGTGATAATTGATTGATTTGCATATTCTCAATTAGAGTAAAGTCAAATTTAGTTTTTATCTAATTTTCAATTTTCAAATTTGATTATATTTTAATATATTTGGTGTAATCACGTGCCATAACGGTTGCTTGGCACACGCATTAGTTGCACGTTTGGTCTCAGCAATCTACAAATCCTATACGAAATGATGAGCCGAGAGCGGGAGTGGCGGAGGAACGCGGCCACCGAAACGACCGGACCAACACACAATAAATACAGATTGATTTATATAAAATTAATTAAAAAACATGATTTGAGACTCCGGAAGGAACATTTATAATTCAAATTGTAAATGAGACGGGCATTTTCTAATCCGCTTGGCCCGAACACAATTGTTATGAATTATTTGTTAAATAAAGCAGTGATTTAAAAAAAAAAATCAACATGCCTGGCATGAATATGTTACTTGAACTGCGTGTTCTTTGATTTTAGAACATTTTATTTCTATTTTTAGTTTATTGTTCAGCACAAACATTATTGAACAGTATATTTATGTATTCTGTATTTTGTTTGTTTGTTTGTTTAATTGACCCGCTTGTGTTGAAAAAGTGTGGTTTGGTCTTGGCTCAGTCGCTGACTGACATCTTCAATTTGAGTTTGAAGAGTAGAGTTTTTCCTTCAATTTGGAAATCCAGTTTCATTAAAACCAATTTTCAAGAGTGGACGGAGAACGGATATCGAAAATTACCGCGGTATTTCTATCTTATCGGCTATTCCTAAATTATTTGAATCGATGGTCAAGGTAAAAAGTCCATCTAAGTAAACCAGTATGGATTTTACCCCGGCCGGTTCACTGTGACAAATCTTGCTTGGTTTATAAATTTTTTGACGTTAGCATTAGAAGGTGGTGATGGTGTTGAGGTAGTGTTTACTGATTTTAGCAAAGCTTTCGATAAAATTGATCATGTTTTATTGGTAAAGAAACTGGGACTGCTCAACAAGTGTGATGCCCTTCCTTTAAAGTGGATCTTTTCATATTTGACGAACAGAACTCAAAAAGTTTTTTTAAATAATATTTCATCTAGAGAGATAAATTTTGTTTCTGGCGTCCCACAAGGTAGCCACATTGGACCTCTATTATTTATTGAATTCATAGATGATGTGAAGCGGTGCTTCAAAACTTCACAATACATATAAAACTTCACAACTACTAATCTACAACAGGAATTAAACGTTTTCTGTGACTGGTGTAACTTGAATAAGCTTTGCCTGAACGTTTGTAAGTGTAAAGTTATGATTTTTTCTAGAAGACGTTATGGACCTGATAATAGTTTATTCTTAAATGGCGTTATGATACAGCGAGTTCATTCTTTTCTAGATTTAGGTGTTTTGTTTTCACGAGATTTATCGTTAAAGGCCACATTGACGGATGTATTAATAAGACTAATTCAATGTTAGGGTTTTAATCCATTTCTCCAAAGATTTTCATGATTCATATACTCTAAAATTCCGCTTCATTTGTTCGATCGTACTTGGAGTATGCGTGAATTGTCTGGAATCCGTAGTATAACAATTCCTCTAACCGTATAGAATCAATCCACAAGCGATTTATCTTGTTTGCCTTAAGGCGACTTCCTCGAGAGGCAAACGCTCCTAAGTATGTGCTTTCGCCGTATCTAGGCCGTTGTTTGTTACTGAATATTGAACCATTGTTCGTTCGAAGACAAATTTCTTGCGCAATGTTTGTGCGCGACGAATGGGCCGAATTGATTGTTCACATTTACTTGTTTTCCTTGTTTTCAATACGTGCCCCAGTGAGATCACTCAGACACCGAGGCATAGTGATTGATCTGCAATTCCATGGGTCTAATTTTGGTATGTCGGACCCGGTTTGTAATTCTAGCCTTATATTTAATGTTGTACTAACCGTGTTCGATTTTAATTTGTCCAGAGATGAATCTTCAGTGGAAATTTGAAATTTTCTTTCCCCGTTTTCTCGGCTTCTGGACTAGCACTAATTTTTCGCCGTGAGCGTTAATTAGCACAAATTGGGCTTAATCGGTATGCAAAGTTTCATTTTGAAGCTCGAAAGTTTCCCTGCTATAGTTACTCACACCTCTAAGTCTTACCAAGTTACACTCGTGGACAAAACGAATATTTATTTTTTGTAATAAAAAAAATTCCTGGTGGTCAATTTTAATATAACTAGTGTCAAATATTAGCACATTTATATTTTTATCAGAAACCACCTGGAATAAAGTATACTGCAAGCCAATCAATATAATTTATCGACGTTCCACGCAAGGATCGGTTTTCTATTATTGCATATCAATTTATTTGTAAATGCAGTACCACTAGTTCTTGTAAATATGTTCTAAAGTTAACACCTAATATAAGATCCATTGTAATATGGCAACCTTTCAAGAGATGGAGGCGGGTTGAGTTGTCACATCAGGAAGATTGTTACGACTGTCGCAACCACAATTTTATGTTTTGTATTCCCCTCTGGTTAGTGTCTTTACTTTCCATGATTGCTCAATATTGGTATATTCACCTCGGTTGTTGTCTTCACTTTCGTTTGTTAATTGCGTGAGTTATGTTTCCGAAACTGCAGTTGTGGAAAATAAAAATAATTGTTTCGGAAATTTAAACTTATAATTTATTAAATTTTTAGACGTTATGTCTATTCGATGGTTACAATAAATCTGATTTTATATATTTATTCTTTTGATGTTCTTATAATTTACAAATACCAAAAATGCTTATTAAGAAAATATATTTATTAAGATTGAAGAAGATATTTAATATCCAGCAAATAATGTTTTCATAAACTAAAGAAATGTAATTAATACAAATACTTATTTATCGCTACAATACTTTGTATTTAGTTGATACATTTTATATAAGAAAAGAAAATGTTATGTCTACAGAAATATTATTATTCATCATCTTTGTGGTGATGATAATGATGATGTTGATGGCTTCGTGGAGGTCGAGGGACGTAACTCCTCCCCCCTAAGAGTTGACCACAATCGCTTGGGTTTGTGGGAAACCAATGATTCATCTGGTTCTGTTGAAACACTTACGTGAAGTTCTATATCTTCGGTAATTTTTTGTTTCTTACAGTTGAATTTTCTTGAATAGTAGAATATTATAATACCGATTGTTGATGATATAAGTATTGTATAGATAGCGAAGCTATGATGTTCTTGAGCAGATGTTTTCCTGTGTAATAAATTTATTTTATCTATATTTTGTAATAATTTGTTATGTAAAACCGGCAGTTCTATTGGCTGGACGATGTTACTGATATTGATGTCATTAAAGGGTTGAACAACTACAAACTCCTCTTCGTACCGCTTGTTAATTGATGTGAAATTAGTTCCATTTATTGCGATAGAACAGTTCTGATATTCTATGAGCTTTATGCCTTTTAATGATTTTTGCTTTTGGCCGCAGTTTGTTTTGAAGGTGACTTCCTGTTGAGTTTGTAGGTAAATGTATCCAGGTAATATTTCTTTAATTTCATCTTGGAGTGGTTTTTGAATTAGTGAACAGTGTGCCGGAATGTTGTTTATAATATTTGGTATGCAATTTTTAATATCTTTTAAATCCTTTGCTTGACAATATTTGACGTTCTCAATCTCATTGCATACGTCGGTCAAAAAATAATTTTTATGTTCGTTTAGGATAAGGGAATTATATGGAATTTGGATTGTATAGGTACCATTTATAGTTAAAGGAAATAAGAGAAAATGGTTATAGTTTTCCGGGTGTATTATGGGTATTTGGATAGAATAAATAATTTGGGATCCATTAAAATAGGCTTGGGGGTATATAATCTCAAAAATATTTTGTTCGTATATGAATTTAATATTTTGTTTACCTAATTCTGTTTTGATAATATCTACCTCTTCGTTATTCAATATATGGCGGGAAATAATTTTTTGTTTAGATAACGAGATTGACTCCTCTATGTTAAGGATATGTTCTTTCATTATTTCTATATTATAAACTATATTTTGTAAACTCCGGTCTAGTTGAAGAATTACTTCAAGAGTGTGTGTTAAGTTTTCCGAGTTTCGTATATTTAGCTCTACCTGTTTAGTTTGATCATTAACGAACTTTTGAATTTCAGCAAATCGTTCAATCATACCTTTGTTTAAAATAATCCGCGTTTGGTTCTATACTTGGGTTTTAAGTGGTTAAAGTTATCTAATAGGATTTGAAATTTATTGTAGAGTATTTTCATTCTATCCTTAAAGAGGTCAGATGCTAATCCATGTTTTTCTTTTATACTATTCTTAAGTGATATGATGCTATTGCCTATGTTGTTTATGTGATATTCATAATTTTCTAAATTAATTACGTGGAGGAGTCTAGAATACGCAATAATTACTTTTGCTTGGTTTGTTTGAATTGGTAGAACTCCATTGTTGTTACTGTAGTCGGAGATTGTCATTCCTCTTATGAGCGTCATTCCTGTTGCTACCCTGTAATAAACGTTTAATTTTATTTTTATGTATTTTTCGTTTATCTGTTACGAGAGTGATTTTATTGTTCTTTACAACTTTGTGCTTTTGAAACCTGGGGGCTAATTTATTTCTTCTGTTATCTTTTTCGTAAACAGTCTCACCTTCTTGATAGTCGGGTGGCTCAATTCTATTTTGGTTTAGTTTCCCTATTGTTTTTTCCTTTATTCTAGAGTTTCTCTGATATATTAAATTGATAAGTTTTTGATAATTTTTACGTTGATTCTCAATGTAGTCTTGTTTACTAATAAATACTTTTTACGCTATTGGCCGTAGGCACTTGGCGAAACACACTAATACTTAATAAAGACATTTTTATTAATCACTTGTTTTTTGTTTCGCAGTTATTTTGAATAATTTTCAAAAAGTTTAAAAAATCACTCGATCGATTTCGACTTGTTAGGTCATCATCAGGAGTATCTACTGATTTGTGTTAGTAAAAAATTTTGTTATATAGTAGAAAAAAGCAAAATATAAATAAAAGAAGGAGGGCAAAAAATAAAAAATAAGCAATAAAAGCAAAATATAAATAAAAGAAGGAGGGCAAAAAAAAAAAATAAAAAATAAGCAATAAAAATTAATCTACGGATCGCGCAGGTGTGCGATGAGTCATAGGCTGAGTAACAAAATTCAAGGTATATTATTGCGTACGTGAGTATAGAAAAGGGCGGGATCTGTAATTGGTGAGAACCGGATTTCTCTCTGTTCGTTAAGGATATTTTGGTTAAGAAATATTGATTTTCTAATTTCGTAAGATTCTAAGGTATCTAAACGTCTGCCTTTGGGTTGTATATGTAATATATCTAAATTGTTCAAGCTAGCTGTATGATTTTCCGACGTTAAATGATTATGGAAAGTTGATTGGTTGCAACCAGATAAATGTTCCTTAGCTCTAACTCCAAAATTGCGCCCAGTCTGACCAATATAGGAGAAACTACAATCATTGCAATTGATCCTATAGACACCAGATTTGGAAAGGCGATCAACTCTAGGTTTATTGTTAAAAATCATTTTCTTTATTGTGTTATTATTATAAAAAGCAAAACTAATATTGGTATAATTGGACACGATGTTGCTAATCCGTTGGCTCGTTTTTCCTATATACTCTAAGCGACGCCAATTTTCCCGCGGTGGACTATCCGGTGGATAAATACCCGTTAGAGTTTTACGCTTTAGCTTTTTATTCAATAACTTTAATATAGTCCTAGTTGCATATCCGTTATTCGTTGCTATTTGAAGAATTATGTTAAGCTCAGTGTTATAATTTGAATTTGACAGAGGGATGTTTATTAGTCTATCTATGAGTGAGTGGAAAGCTGACATTTTAATATTATGGGGATGGTTTGAAGAACTAGGGATAACAGCGTCTGTATACGTGGGTTTCCGATAAATTTTGAAGTCTAAAGTAGAATTAATCCTGGTTATTGTTATATCTAGAAAATTAATACATTTATTTTCTTCTTTTTCTAACGTAAAATCAATGGTGGGATATTGAGAATTTAACCAGGTTAGGAAAGAGTCTAACAGTCTATCAGTTCCATTCCATAGACATAATATGTCATCAACATATCTATACCAAAAGATTATATGACGAAAATAAGGATTGTTGTTTGATATGATCATTTGTTCGAAGAAATTCATGAAAATTTCAGCCAACAAAGGTGATAGAGGGGAGCCCATGGGTAGACCATCAGCGAATTTGAAATATGTATTATCAAAACAGAAATAATTTTGTTTAATACAAGTCTCAAAAACTAACTTCAGTTCACGACGTAAGCTCTCATCTACAACATCCCTATCTAAGTAATTACAAACTATTTGGGACAAAGTATTAATCGGAATAGAAGTGAAAAGACTGGCAACGTCAAATGAAACTAGTTTTGAATGTAAAGGAATGTCGACGTCTTGAATTTTGTTAATCAATTCTACCGAGTTCTTAACCGAGTAAGCTGAAAAGAAATTAGTATGACAATTGAAAAAATTTATGAAACCCTTACATAGCTTGTAGGCGGGAGCATTGCTCCGACAAACTTTTCTTCTTCTGCTGCTTCTAATACTAACCTCAAAGTGATTGGTGCGATAAAGAAAAAACTACGTGACCATGACCTGATAGCGTGTAAAGCGGATAAAGGCAATACAATTACCGTGCTCACAAAAGTCGATTACTGCAATAAAATCTCTGATTTTATTACAGAAAGCAAAGCAATAGAGCTTGGCAGAGATCCAACTAAGTCTTTTAAGACTGCGGTTAGTAAGTGTATCAACCAATGCCAGAAGTTATTTGATGGAACTGGTTGGAAGTACTCTGTCATGAATCCGTCTGCCCCGATCCTTTTTGGTTTACCAAAAATCCATAAGGAAGGCATTCCGATTAGACCAATAGTAGCGTATTGCAATGCTCCCGCCTACAAGCTATGTAAGGGTTTCATAAATTTTTTCAATTGTCATACTAATTTCTTTTCAGCTTACTCGGTTAAGAACTCGGTAGAATTGATTAACAAAATTCAAGACGTCGACATTCCTTTACATTCAAAACTAGTTTCATTTGACGTTGCCAGTCTTTTCACTTCTATTCCGATTAATACTTTGTCCCAAATAGTTTGTAATTACTTAGATAGGGATGTTGTAGATGAGAGCTAGTTACACCACATTCCACACATCAGCAACTCTATATAAATTAACAACATTGTAGATCATATTAATTATAAATTATATTAAGCATTTCTTGCATTTCTTTATCAAATTACATTAAGTTGCTAAGTTGTATAAATTATATTTTCCTTTTTGATATCATATCATATGTAATTCCAAGTAACAATAAAAATGCACATTATGCATTTCCTTTCCTTTTGATATCATAAATTGTAAATTCTAAGTAACAACAAAAATGCACATTAAGCATTTACATTTTTATATTTTCATACTGTAAAAGTAAGTAAGTCAGTCTTGTGATTATTCTCGACGAGATACGTTTGTTATAATAAATTGGTTTGAAACCTAAGTGTACATTTACGTGTTTTATTTGATTATAATTAGAGTTAAATCGGTACGCTCATCCCGACCGCAAAACCTCAATCCGTAACTGGCGCAGTTGTGAAAAAAAAAATTTATAAAAACCAAATAATTATAATAGAATAAAGAAATAAATTAAAACATTTAAGTTAAAATAGTTAGTGACAATATAAAGCGTGTTTTGTGAAATTAAAAATAAGTGAACGGGCCAATTCGCAGAAAAAAAATTTCAACAAATCATCATTCAACTTGTGGCAGAAGACGAATAAGATGAAACATACGATTTATATTGGTTTCATTATGGCATGGTAAGTGAATTTGCAAATCCTTATACTATATCCAGTGAAAACTAACAAACTCAAGTCAAATTTATTATAATATAAAACGAAATTAGTTGAGATAATTCAAGTACTCCGATTAGAATTAGTCGAATACCACGGTTTATGGTATTAAATTAATCCATTTTCTTTATACGAGTGAATATCGTAGTTTAGAATAAAATCGAATTTAAACGTAAAATCAAAAAGTTTTGTACTCAATTAAAGTGAAATATATGTCGGTAGACGATATAGCATTACATAAATCAAAAGTTTCACCAATACAAATAGGAAAAAGACTAAAGCTTTATAAAATGGAAAATGCCATTAAAACTACGTTACAATCTTTTAAAATTCCTGACGTAATTAGAGAATTACCAACATTTAATGGTGATAAAAATCAAATCTATACCTTTACAAAAAATGTAGATGACGTATTAGATCAATGTAAAGAAGTTAAAAATTATAGCTACTACCAAACTATTCTCAGGGGAATACGATCTAAAATAACGGACAAAGCAAGTGATTTATTATACACCCACAATATAGACCATGACTGGGAACAAATAAAACCATTATTAATTAAGACATTCGCGGATACACGCGATGAAACAACGTTAATCTTAGACTTACACAGTTTAATCATTAATAATCTAACTCCAAATGAATTATATTCAAAAATAATTGCAATACGTAATACACTAATCAATCAGTTAAAAGTTCAAAAAATAGAAAAATGTGTAATCGAAGCAAAAACATTATTATATCTGGACATTAGTTTAAAAATATTCCTTGGAGGAGTTAAAGAACCACTTGATTCTTGGCTTCGGGCGATGAAACCAACTACAATAGAAGAAGCGTTAGATTATATTAATCAAGAACAAAATATTCGGTTGCTTAAAAATCCTAAACAAAATAATCAACAAAATACATTTAAAAAATATTCAAAACCATTTTACCCAAAATATGGATACAATAATCAAAAATTTAATCAAAATTATAATTTCAAACCTTCTCAAACTTCAACAAATTTTAAACCTACTCATCCGTCAAATTTTAAACCATTTCAACCCCCTCAGAAACAAATTGTAAAAACAGAGAAAAATCCAGAATACAGAACCAATCAATCCCAATCTAGAGTTCAAAACTATAACATCGAAACACAACCTAACGATCAGGATTTTCAATACATAGCCTCCAATTCAATAACGGAATAACAGAATTAAATAACAACTATACAAGCTGTCTACCATTCGTAATATTAACATTACAAAACAGGCAACAAATTAAATTCTTACTAGATACAGGAGCGAATAAATCGTTCATTTCTCCAAAATTCGTAAACCAAAATCAAATTGTGAAAACTCAACCAACAACGGTCAAATCCCTTTTTAAAACAGAATACTTAGACACTAAGGTATATTTGAAATTTTTAGAATTCGAATTCCCAATTGAACTTTATGTTTTTAAATTCCATGAATTTTATGACGGACTAATTGGCTACGAAACATTACGCGAAATAAACGCGAACATTGACATTATTAATCAAACTTTAAAAAGTGATCGGTTTCAACTTAAAATACAAACAAAACCTTCATCATGTGTGGCAACGTTTATTATTCCCCCATTTACGAAAGTAGTCACTAAAATTCCAGTTAATCTTCAACAGGGAGATTTTTACATTAAACCTGTAATAATACAATATGGTGTCCAAATTCAGGATGGCATTTACACAACATGCGAACCATATCACGCATTAGTGGAAGTCATAAATTTGACTAAAGAAAACAGGGAATTTTTCCTAAACAAACCTATAACGGTAGAAGAATTACAAAATAACTTTAAAATTGACTTAAACCATTCATATATTTCCAAAAATCAGAGTAACAGATATTCAAAAATGAATACATTAATTGAGACAAAACATTTAAACGATGAGGAACGCAAAAAGCTATTGCAATGTTGTATAGACTTCCAAGATATATTCTTCAAAGATGGTGACCAATTAACATTTTCTAATTGCATTAAACACGAGATAAATCTTTATAATGAGAAACCAGTGTTTGTAAAACAATATAGGCACCCTTTTTCTCAAAAGGAAGAAATAAAAAATCAAATCTCAAAACTACTCGATCAAGGCATAATACGACCATCGTTCAGCCCATGGTCATCTCCAATTTGGTTAGTACCAAAAAAACCTGATAGCGCTGGAAATAAAAAATGGCGTCTGGTAGTCGATTACAGACGACTAAATCAACAGACCATTGATGATAAATACCCCCTACCTAACATCACCGAAATCCTAGATAAGCTTGGTAGATCGATATATTTCTCTACAATAGATCTGGCAAGTGGATTTCACCAGGTAGAAATTAAGTCCGCAGACATTCCGAAAACTGGCTTCTCAACAGACGGAGGACACTACGAATTTGTTCGTATGCCCTTCGGTCTGAAGAACGCCCCTAGTACGTTCCAAAGAGTGATGGACAACATCCTCGGCGAACTACAAGGAAAAAATGTTCTTTGCTATATGGACGATATAGTCATATTTAGCACCAGCTTACAAGAACACATGGAAGATCTAAGGAAAGTATTTAAAAAATTAAAAAGTGCTAATCTTAAAATACAGGTTGATAAATCAAATTTCCTACAAAAAGAACTCAACTTCTTAGGACACGTAGTGACTAGAGAAGGGGTAAAACCTAACCCAAATAAAATTGATGCAATTAAAAATTTTCCATTACCAAAAACCCAGAAACAAATTAAGTCCTTCTTAGGCTTAATCGGGTATTATAGAAAATTTATA
The DNA here is from genome assembly GCA_947310385.1 of Nephrotoma appendiculata. NCBI lineage: Eukaryota > Metazoa > Arthropoda > Insecta > Diptera > Tipulidae > Nephrotoma > Nephrotoma appendiculata. The sequence goes on from OX371223.1 coordinate 335,152,277, forward strand.
AAGGACTTTGCTCATATAACAAAGCCATTTACAACCTGTCTAAGGAAATCAGCCAAAATAATTTTAAATGAAGAATATAAAAACTGTTTTGAAGTATGTAAAAACTTATTAATATCAGAACCGATATTACGATACCCTGATTTTACACAACAATTTGTACTCTCAACTGATGCAAGCAATATAGCTTTAGGAGCGATTCTATCACAAGGACCAATTGGGTCAGATCACCCTATAAGCTATGCATCCCGTACTCTATCGCAAACGGAATGTAATTACAGCACAATTGAGAAAGAGCTGTTAGGTATTGTATGGGCTGTGAAATATTTTAGGCCGTATTTATATGGTCGAAAATTTTTAATTGTCACGGACCACAAGCCTCTAATTTGGTTATTTAACTGCAAAGAGCCAAACTCAAAAATCGTGCGATGGAGATTACGTTTAGAAGAGTACGATTATCAAATAGTACATAAAAAAGGTTCCCTCAATTCAAATGCAGATGCATTATCCCGGATCGAATCCGAGGAAATAAAGGAAATTAATGGCTACTTGGAAAACGACGGATTATCGTTCCCAAAAACCATTGACTCCATTAGGAACAATAATAGTTCCAAAATGTTAAAACACCCTGGTAGAACCAAATCAGCGGAATTTAACATGTTAGGATCCACTATGATTAAAAATAGTATTTCCGAAAGAAATAATAACAAAAATAGTGAAAACAACACTCTTGAAAATGTTGTAAATGAATTATGCAACATAACTATTGAAAACGAAAGATCATCGAATTCAATAGAGCTACACACTCTAATCCCGAAAACGGATTCAATTCTAAACGAATTTAAAATTCAGATTATAATGGAAGTCGACTCCAGATATAATCAACTAAAAGAAACCTTCTTTATTAAACACCTCAAAAAGAAACGTTTCATTATCAAAAAAGATAAATTTATAGAAGAAGATATCGTAAACATATTGTCCCGATATCCCAATTCTAAGAATTACACTGCAATAATGTGCAATGACGAATTATTCAACCAAGTACTTTTCGTTTATGACAAACATTTTAAACAATCGGGTATTAAGTTAGTCCGAGCCTCCAAAATAAATGAAGACGTAGGTGATGTGATTAAACAATCAGAACTAATCATTAACTGTCATAAAAGTTCTAATCATCGCGGAATAGCGGAAAATTATAATAAGCTAAGACGCAACTACTATTTCCCAAGGATGAAAGATATGATTGCACGGTACGTAAATGCATGTGAGATCTGTAATCTTACAAAATACAATAGACAACCGCCTAAAATAAAATATGAAATTACAGAAACACCTTCCAAACCAATGGAAATTGTGCACTGCGACCTATTTTCGTTGAGAAACAAAAACTATCTAACAATCATAGATAAGTTTTCTAAGTTTGCAGCAGCATACCACGTGAATGATAGAAAATCTACAACTATTATTAGTAAATTCAAAAATTTCTTTTCGATACATGGATTACCCAACAAACTAATCGTAGACAATGCCGCAGAATTAACATCCCAAATATTTAAAGATTTTGTTGATATGTACAAAATAGAATTGCATGTAACTACAGCAAAATCTAGTACTGGAAATTCTCCGATAGAACGCTTACATTCTACCCTAACGGAAATCGCGAGAATAATCTACATACAAAATAAAAAATTACCAGTATCCGAAATTATGGACGAAGCATTAATAACTTATAATAACTCGATCCACTCGGCTACTAATTTAACACCATTTGAATTACTAACGGGACACATAAATAACAGAACTCCTTTACCAAATAACAATTCTACTCAACCTACTGAATACTTAGAAGATCATAGGCAAAAATACGAAATAATAAAACACATGATTTACGAAAGAAACGTACAACAAAAACAGAAAAATATCTCTAAACTAAATCAGAACAGAACTGACCCACCACAAATTCATGAAAACTCAACAATCTACGAATTAAACACGACTCGTGATAAACTAATACCGAAATATATACAACATACTGTTACTAAAGACAACGGGGTTACCGTCAACACAAATAAAAGAAAAGTACACAAACAAAGAATTAAAACTTTAAAATAATTACAGGTTCGCCTTACCAGCCATCCAGCAATCTATCGAGATCTATGATCTAGAAAATAATAAAGGAATACTTTCCCTAGAACTAGGCAAGGCTAGAATAATCACAGGTTATTCTAAATTAATTCACATCGTTGAATTAGAAAATATTAAACGCAATCTAGATGCAGTAGAACAAAACTTTAAAACGATTGAAGAAATAATAAGAGTAAAATCCCTATCACAAGCAAAAAATCCATTAGTAAGACGTAAAATAGATAAATTAAATAGTGACCTGCAACATATTTACCCAACTGAACGAAATGTTAAAAGAATTAAAAGAGGTATCGTAAACGGTGTAGGAACTATTATAAAATCAATTACAGGCAACTTAGATCAACAAGATTACGAACTAATAATGAACGCCATTACACAAATCGACAAAAATCAATTTATAGTAAACCAGAATTATAATAATCAAATTACTATTAACCAACAAATGATGAATAGATTCCAGTCTCTTCATGAGCACATTAACAATCAAACAATTCTAATAGAAGAAACTATTGAAAAATACAGAAACCTTTCCATTGCATACTGGCAACATCAACTAATTAGTGATTACTTCTATCAATTAGACGACAATATAGAAATATTAAAAGACCAAATTAATGAAGTGCATGAAATTATTACTTTTGCAAAAATAAGAGTTATATCAAGGCATATTTTAACAAAAGCCGAAACGACATATATTCATAATTACCTTGAGGAAAATAACGTTTTTATAGCATCTGATGATGAAATTTATGAATTATTAGAACTAAAAGCATATTATAATAAAACTAATATTATCCTAGCAATTGAAATTCCACAATTCTATAGTGAAATATTGTCCTACTACATGATAAAACCAATTCCTATTCAAAATAAATACATTATTCCAATTGAAACTCAATCCGTAATCCTCAACCAAAACGTTTACATGCAAATTCACGAACAATGTCCTATCATTGAACACGTATACTATTGTCAACGCAAACAAATTCATCAAGTCGGAAACCAATGTATCCCAAATATAATTCTAAATAAAGATGCACAGTGTAATACCACAACAATAGAAGATATCGACGACATCGACCATCTTCAGCCTGAACACATATATATAGCTTCCAAACATGGAGAAACATTTACGTCAACCTGTAGAAACCTACAAGGGCTAATAAAAGGGAAGAAACTTCTGCATTTTAGAAATTGCACCATACAAATTAATAATATTAAATATAGTAACGAAAATAAAATTGTAACAAACGAAGTTCATATAATACAGCCACTCGATAATATGAATATCACAAGCTACGCAACAGAAAAAATTACACTACCAAAATTGTCAAACTGGTCAATTCATCAATCGGAAAAACTGGAATTAATAAAAACAAATATTTATGAAAAAACTAAACATTCTTTCATACTTTCAGGAACGTCGATAGCACTCCTGTTTATAATAATTATATTTATAGTATCACGAATCGTCAGAAGATTCTGGAATAGTCGCAACACCGTAACCGGAAGCAGATTAAAACCAAACATATCCGTCGACGCGGACGTCAACGATCTTCGGCCGGAGGAGTTACACCACATTCCACACATCAGCAACTCTATATAAATTAACAACATTGTAGATCATATTAATTATAAATTATATTAAGCATTTCTTGCATTTCTTTATCAAATTACATTAAGTTGCTAAGTTGTATAAATTATATTTTCCTTTTTGATATCATATCATATGTAATTCCAAGTAACAATAAAAATGCACATTATGCATTTCCTTTCCTTTTGATATCATAAATTGTAAATTCTAAGTAACAACAAAAATGCACATTAAGCATTTACATTTTTATATTTTCATACTGTAAAAGTAAGTAAGTCAGTCTTGTGATTATTCTCGACGAGATACGTTTGTTATAATAAATTGGTTTGAAACCTAAGTGTACATTTACGTGTTTTATTTGATTATAATTAGAGTTAAATCGGTACGCTCATCCCGACCGCAAAACCTCAATCCGTAACTAGCTTACGTCGTGAACTGAAGTTAGTTTTTGAGACTTGTATTAAACAAAATTATTTCTGTTTTGATAATACATATTTCAAATTTGCTGATGGTCTACCCATGGGCTCCCCTCTATCACCTTTGTTGGCTGAAATTTTCATGAATTTCTTCGAACAAATGATCATATCAAACAACAATCCTTATTTTCGTCATATAATCTTTTGGTATAGATATGTTGATGACATATTATGTCTATGGAATGGAACTGATAGACTGTTAGACTCTTTCCTAACTTGGTTAAATTCTCAATATCCCAACATTGATTTTACGTTAGAAAAAGAAGAAAATAAATGTATTAATTTTCTAGATATAACAATAACCAGGATTAATTCTACTTTAGACTTCAAAATTTATCGAAAACCCACGTATACAGACGCTGTTATCCCTAGTTCTTCAAACCATCCCCATAATATTAAAATGTCAGCTTTCCACTCACTCATAGATAGACTATTAAACATCCCTCTGTCAAATTCAAATTATAACACTGAGCTTAACATAATTCTTCAAATAGCAACGAATAACGGATATGCAACTAGGACTATATTAAAGTTATTGAATAAAAAGCTAAAGCGTAAAACTCTAACGGGTATTTACCCACCGGATAGTCCACCGCGGGAAAATTGGTGTCGCTTAGAGTATATAGGAAAAACGAGCCAACGGATTAGCAACATCGTGTCCAATTATACCAATATTAGTTTTGCTTTTTATAATAATAACACAATAAAGAAAATGATTTTTAACAATAAACCTAGAGTTGATCGCCTTTCCAAATCTGGTGTCTATAGGATCAATTGCAATGATTGTAGTTTCTCCTATATTGGTCAGACTGGGCGCAATTTTGGAGTTAGAGCTAAGGAACATTTATCTGGTTGCAACCAATCAACTTTCCATAATCATTTAACGTCAGAAAATCATACAGCTAGCTTGAACAATTTAGATATATTACATATACAACCCAAAGGCAGACGTTTAGATACCTTAGAATCTTACGAAATTAGAAAATCAATATTTCTTAACCAAAATATCCTTAACGAACAGAGAGAAATCCGGTTCTCACCAATTACAGATCCCGCCTTTTTCTATACTCACGTACGCAATAATATACCTTGAATTTTGTTACTCAGCCTATGACTCATCGCACACCTGCGCGATCCGTAGATTAATTTTTATTGCTTATTTTTTATTTTTTTTTTTGCCCTCCTTCTTTTATTTATATTTTGCTTTTATTGTTTATTTTTTATTTTTTGCCCTCCTTCTTTTATTTATATTTTGCTTTTTTCTACTATATAACAAAATTTTTACTAACACAAATCAGTAGATACTCCTGATGATGACCTAACAAGTCGAAATCGATCGAGTGATTTTTTAAACTTTTTGAAAATTATTCAAAATAACTGCGAAACAAAAAACAAGTGATTAATAAAAATGTCTTTATTAAGTTTTACTAATAAAATTAAATTTAATCCTGAAAGGGTCTGGGTTATCAATGTGCCCATTAATTAATTCATATGGAGTCAGTTTCGTAACGGAATGGATCGCATTATTATACGTCATGACAGATTCACTCATTATTTCCGTGGGACTTTTACTATTGTCTTTCGCGTAAATTACGCGATAAATTTCAGTCAGAGTGGAATGGAATCTCTCCACTGGGGAGTTCCCGGTGGAACTCTTGGGAGAAGTGATATGCAAAATTATGTTGTGTAGGGAGCAAAAATCTTTAAATATTTTTGCAATGAACTCAGTTCCGTTATCTGTTACCAGTTTGGATGGTAACCCATGATGGGAAAAGAATATTTTAAGTTGCTTTATTGATTCTGTACTACTCGTACCTTGCGTAATTAAGTGATATGCTTGCCCGTATTTTGAAAATTTATCCAGAATGGTTAGGAAATTTCTGTTATTTACCGAATAAATGTCTACGTGTAATATTTCGAAAGGTTTTTTGGGATTCTCGGTTAATTCCATTTTAATTGGTTTTTGATTTCTATTGTACTTTAGTAACTGACAGGTTTCGCATTTGTTAATAATAGAGTTTATTATGTTTTTCATTTTAGGGAAATATATGGTTCGTTTGAGATGTTCGTACGTTTCTGTGATACCTCTATGGTTAGTTAGGTTATGGTAATTTAAAATTGTAACTTTCTGTTCAGTATCGTTTTCTAAGTCTTTAACTAATTTTTTGCTCCTCACTATTTTTAATTCATCTTCGATGAATTTGCATTTGAGAATTCTGTTAATATTTTTAAAAACGTCGTCGTTACACATTAATCCAATCAGAATTTTGGGTTTAACATACTCTTTATAAATTTGGTTTATTATGTCGTCGTTAAAATTATTGTGTTTGAACCAATATCGTTTTTTTTTTGAAGTGAAGGATTTTAAATTCGAAGTTTAATTTATTTGCTTTTGGGTCTATTTCGAGAATAATCTGACAATTAAACTCATTTATACATGATTCAGTTATAGGAATAATATTCTTATTTCTATTGTTAATTCGACTCTGGATATCATCTTGTGAAGATACTGATGAGGATATATTCGAAACGGAGCTTGTATAGTTTTCCGCTTCGGGAACTATTCTTGATAATGCGTCAGCATTTGTGTTTTTTGCTCCTTTTTTATAGCTAATTTCATAGTCATATTCCTCTAATTTGAGCCGCCATCTTACTAGTTTGGAATTAGGTTCTTTCAAACTAAATAGCCAAGTAAGTGGTTTGTGGTCTGTTATGATCTTGAATTTCCGTCCAAAGAGATATGGCCGGAAATATTTACAGGCCCACACAATTGCGAGTAATTCCTTCTCAATTGTGGAATAGTTCTGCTCAGTGACCGTTAAGGTCCTCGACGCATAGCATATTGGTTTATTGGACCCGATGGATCCTTGCGATAAAACGGCTCCCAATGCTACATTAGATGCGTCAGTAGTTAAAATGAATTCCTTCGTGAAATCTGGGTATTGAAGGATGGTATCGCAGATTAGCAATTTTTTACAAATTTCGAAACATTGAATGTATTGTTCATCAAGAACAATTTTCCTGTCTTTTCTGAGACATGCGGTCATTGGTTTGGTAATATTGGCGAAGTCTTTAATGAATTTTCGATAATATCCCAAAAGTCCGAGAAACGATTTAATTTGTTTTTCTGTTTTGGGAATCGGAAAATCATTTATTGCCTTAATTTTTTCAGGGTTAGGTTTTACACCATCAGTTGTTATGATGTGTCCTAGAAAGGCAATTTCCTTATGGAGAAATTCGCTTTTATCTAACTGGATCTTTAAGTTAGCTTGTTGCAGCCTTTCAAAAACCTTTCCTAGACTTTGCATATGTTCTTGAAGGGATGTGGAAAAAACGATTATGTCATCCATGTAACATAAACAGATTTTTCCCTGTAATTCTTTGAGAACATTGTCCATCACCCGCTGAAAGGTTGATGGAGCGTTCTTCAATCCAAAAGGCATTCGAACATATTCGTAATGCCCATAATCGACAGTGAATGCCGTTTTTGGAATGTCTCTTGGTTCTACCTCAATTTGGTGAAATCCTGAGGCAAGGTCTAATGTAGTGAAGTACATACACTTGCCTAACTTATCAAGAATTTCCGTTATATTGGGTAGGGGGTACCGATCATCAATAGTATGTTCGTTTAACTTGCGGTAATCTACCACAAGTCTCCATTTTACTTTCCCACTAGCATCAGCTTTTTTGGGAACAATCCAAATGGGTGAGGACCAAGGTGAGTAGCTTGGTCTGATGATGCCTTCTTCCAACATTTTAGAAATTTGACTATTTACTTCTTGTTTATGAATCTCAGGGTACCTATAGCTTTTAACAAATGATGGTTTTTCGTTCGATATGTTAATTTCATGTTTTACCTGATTCGTGAAAGTTAGTCGTTCATTCTCTTGTTGGAATAGGTTTTTGAAGGAATTACATAACTTTAATATTTCTTTCTTCTCTTCAGGGTTCAGATGCGAAATTCGAATTAATTCTGAGATAGGTCTTTCGTCTTTTTCACTGGAGTGTATTAAAGAATGGTTTATTTCAATATTAAAATGAGTTTGTACTTCTTCTGATTTTAATGGTTTTTCTATCACGAACCGTTTTGTTTCGTTAGAAAAGTTTATAATTTCCATGAGTGAGTAGCCATTACAGGCGTTGTATAACCCTTCTGGAATAATGAGATTTTCTTGAATTTTAACTGGTTTGATATATATTTCACCTTGGGTTTTATCAACTGGGATGTTAAATATTTGTTTGCTTCGGGGTTCTATTGTAAATACTGTTGAAGTAACGTTTGAAAATTTAACCCCCAATTAACCCGTCAAAATATTCGTGAAACTTAAAAAGAAGGAACTCTATTGGTTCCTTTGTTTTAAATTCACTGAGGCCCTTAAAAATTACAGATTTATTTATTTCATGCTCTTTAAACAACGTTTTAACTTTTACTGGCTGAATAGTTTTGGTCCGTGTAGGATGTATATGTATTGGGTTAACAAAGTTCCTATTGGCGCCAGTATCAATTAGGAATCTTAAGATTTTAGTGGGGTTAAATTTTATAAATATATAAGGTAATGCTGAGCTTTGGGATTTATTCAGTTGGATATAACCGATGGATCCAAGGCAGTTTGCCGAAAATCCGTTGACCCATTAGTTTCATCGATTTCTGGTTCCTCCTGGGAATAGTCTATTTCTAACTCTTCCTGAGTATATATTTCGTTCGGGTTGCTGTCAAGATTGGGGTGGTAATTTTCATGAAAAATTTCGGGATAAGTTTCTGAACTTGATGGGTTCTCTATGTTGAATAACTCTTGGCTTTGGAACCGTGGACTTCCATAAGGCTGAAAGAAATTTCTTGTTTGTTGTGAATTTTGATTATACTGTTGTTGTTGAGCAAATCGAGTGGGTTGGTTATCTTTATTATTGATTGAAGTAGTGTCCATTGGCTCGAATCGCCGGGGTGGATTTAACTTAGGAGGTAATAAAGCGGGAAATGTATTACTGATATTTGGGTTCCTTTGTTGATAAGTTTGATTAAATGGTCTATGATTTTAATAAGTGTTGATTGGTTTTCCAAATTGAGGAGTTTGTAACCTATGTTGGAATACCGGTTGAGTATTGTATTGTTGGTTATATTGTCTATGTGGCATCGTATTTTGATATTGTTGTTGAAAATGTCTAGTAGGTAATATTTTTTTGTGAGGTATTGGAGGATTAACATAATTGGTTTTCTTGGCATATTGTATGTTTTGTTCTTTGATACAATATGTAAATGCTTCTGTTATGTCATCTGGTTGCATGGCTCTGACCATGCTTCCTAACGGTTCTTTTAACCCGGCAAGAAATGTTGCTAAGCACATTTTTTTGAATAGCTCCGTTTTAGTTCTAACGACCACAGAGTTGGATTCGTTTATTTTACAATGATTGACCATTGTTGATTGAAGATCTATTATTTTAGAATAGTATTCTTCTAGAGTACTATTATTTTGTTGGATTGTGTGTAGGTCCCTAATTAAATTTATCTCGCTGCGCTTGTCAGCGTAATGAGTAATAAGATTTTCACGTATGGAATCCCAATTTAAGGGGGTTCCGTACATGTTCAGTACTTCATTGGCCTCGCCAATTATCTTATTTCTAATAGCTCTGAGTAATATACGAGTACATGGTACTCCACTGATTTCATCACACACTTCAAGGATATCGTTAACATTTTCTATGAACTCAAATAAAGTGTGACGGTTTCCATCATATTTGGGTAAATCTTTTACCGCATCAGGAATTTTAAGGTGATTATATAAGATATTAATATTATTTAAGCCCTGTGGCTTCTCGTTTTCGTCTCCGTTTACAGACATTTCTATTTTTATTTTTTCAAAATTATTTATTAATTTATCTATTTTTATATTTTTTTTTTTCACGAGATAGTTATTATCTTCTAATTTATCGTTAATATTTTCGTAAACCGCGAATTTATCAACTTTACTAAACCTAATACTCGTATTCCGCGAGTAGTAATATTTTTGAGATTATTGTCACCACCTTTTTTCTTTTTTGAAAGGAATTTTTTAAACATAAAACTTAAATTTTGACTTACCAGAGCAATATAGATTGATAAATCATTTCTATGTTTGTCTTCACGTAGGTTTTCAAGAATATAAAACTGAACACTAATATATTTGTTCCTCAATAAATTGACACTTTCACTATATACCAATATTCCCTTGGTACGGAACTTATATTCCACGAATAGTATACGTTAATTGATTCACAAAACAAAAAGAGTTCTTTTAGTTCGCAATATTTTTCACTTTAATTATTAATTGTTAAACCGTGTCAAATACTTTGACTTTTTGCGAACTTAAGTTTATTTTATTCTTGATAATGGATTATAAAAATAATCCCACTACACACTGCGCCAGTTATGTTTCCGAAACTGCAGTTGTGGAAAATAAAAATAATTGTTTCGGAAATTTAAACTTATAATTTATTAAATTTTTAGACGTTATGTCTATTCGATGGTTACAATAAATCTGATTTTATATATTTATTCTTTTGATGTTCTTATAATTTACAAATACCAAAAATGCTTATTAAGAAAATATATTTATTAAGATTGAAGAAGATATTTAATATCCAGCAAATAATGTTTTCATAAACTAAAGAAATGTAATTAATACAAATACTTATTTATCGCTACAATACTTTGTATTTAGTTGATACATTTTATATAAGAAAAGAAAATGTTATGTCTACAGAAATATTATTATTCATCATCTTTGTGGTGATGATAATGATGATGTTGATGGCTTCGTGGAGGTCGAGGGACGTAACTCGTGCGCTGAACGTTTTGTTTTGTACCTCATCGTGTGGTGGCGCAGGGGTGAGGAGAGGAATGACGAGAGAGCGAGACCAATGCGCATCGAGCGTGTGTAAAGTAAAACGTCTTAGAAAATGTTTTTCGTATATGCTTCTCGTTTATATCAATGCGAATTGATATAAATGAAAAACAGAGAAGAAAGACATTCTTCTAGAACGTTTTGCGCGTCTTTGTTGCGGCGTGAGATTCTTTTTTTCATTATTCGAGTTTTGGTCTTCAAATTTTTTGGTATTTTGAAAAAATTTAAAATTATTTTGGTAAATTAAGTTTTTTTTGATTTTCAAAAAAAAATCGAGTTTTTGGTTGTAATTAAAACGGTCGATTTGGCTAGCATTTTATAAAATAAGGTTTTGTTTAAAAAAAAAATATATTGATTTGCATTGTTGAAAAATTAAATTTCATGGTCTTGTACCATTTTGGTTTGTTTTATTTGTTGGGGAAAGCATACCGAATACATATTGTGTTCCTAATTATAATAATAATTCTTGTAATAAAGTTAAGAAAAAAAAAAACTCAATTTTATGGTGTTCATTATTGGTAGTAGTGATAAATTGAAAGAAAAATATTACGAGATTGTGCTCCTTAATTAAATTTGGTCAGATGTATTCCATCAACAAATTCAGGCACGGGGAAATTGTGCTATTTGTAATTATTTGCCAAAAATAAAAAAAAAACCAAATAAAAAAAAAAATATAAAACAGTAAATATAACGTGATTGTGTTTTGGGAAGTCGACATCGAATACGATATTCCCAAGTGTTCTGCGAGTGGCCTAGTTTCTATGAAGGCGTCACCTTATCAGCAAAACGACTGGTCTTGTTGGAGACCACTGAATTGTCGACGGGTACCAGGCTTTAACGGGTACTGTATGGTCAAACGGGCGGTTTAACGGTTGGGCTCATTTAAATTTCTGTATCCAGTTGTGTCGGGACAACACCCAACCTCATTTTTGATCAAAGGTTCAACAAGTTTTGTTTAAAGTAGGGTGGCCAGGTGAGGCCACTTAATTCTATTGTTTGCGGGATTGTTTTGGGGCGCGCCAACGCCCAATATATTTTCGACGAGTTGTACGGAGGACGCCCAACGGGAGCTAACGTTTTATTTACGGTTAAGGCGAGCCAACGCCCAACTTATTCCGGCGGCCAGTTGAGGTCAGCCGTATTAACGGGTAGCCAACCGGCTAGTCGTTGTTGTTTTTTTGTATCGGGGAGAGGCCCCGCAACTCATTCGGCACCAAAGCCGCAACCGTCCGGGGCGGCACCAAGGCCGCAATGGTGCAAATTTTTTTGTAAGGTAAAATTTTTTTGGTTTATTTTATTATTTTTTTTTGTATCTTTTCAAATTTATTTTATTTTAAATTTTTATAGAAACATTTTTTGTAATCGAGCGCCGGACAGCGGTCGTGCGCTCGGTGTACATTGCTCTCTCTCTCTCTCGGTCTCTCTTATCGTGGTACGGGTGGAAAGGGGAGTTGTTTCTCTTTGTTGTTTCCTAAAATAAAATGAATTTATTAAATTTTTCGGTGTGGTGTGATGGGAGCGGAGACTCCATCTGTGTCGGCGTGTTGATTGCGGTCCCTTGGTGCCCGCATCCAATTTCGTAACCAGGGCTCGGCCCGGTTTGACTTCGAATGGATGCGCGCACCAAGGCACCTCTCTCTCTTTTATAATTATTTGTGTTGTTCGTTCCACAGGTTCCGGCCGACGAATTTCGGCGGAACATTCGGCTTCTTTATATCATTATTTGCGGTTTCATTTTAATTTAAAATCTTTGTATTAAGCCGGGAGCGTCATGCAAGCCTCAAACCTCACGACCTTAGCACTTCTCCCTGAGAACGTAGCCGGCAAAAATCACCGTGGAGGCCTCTGCATGCGCTTAGTGATAATCTGCAGGATGGCAGTAGCCATCCTGTAACAAGATTATACTCTACATATCGCACGAAAATTAGGAATGAACCAATCTTCGGTTGCACGAATACTTAAGCGATATGGAGAGACCGGAATAGAACGTAAGCACGCACAACTGAGCATGACGATCGATTTTTCAAAATGTTACTCTAATGAAAAATGAGTTACTTAGTGTCCGTGAAGTAAATATTAGCGCCAGATCAATTAGACCAACCGTCAGATTAAAAGAAGTGAACTTAACCCCAATACGACCCGTAAAAGATCCACGGCTTCTTCCTCGTCACAAATCCAGCAGTTTATAATTTCAGATGAGACCAGAACACAGAATGTAACATAGTGTAAAATATAAGCTTTGGTGGAGTTTCAATAATGTTTTGTGGTGAAATCAGTTGGGAGGGTGGTACGGAGCTGGTGGAGATTGGTTTGAGGATGAATGCAGACTGGTATGTTCACAACATTCTTGACGACCACGCACTCATATGTGAGCTTCATAGGTTATGTAAGTTTTGTGTTAACGCTCCAGTACACGTAGCTTCATCAATATCTCCAAGACATCGGCATTCGTGCATTTAAGTGGCCATAATATTTAGCCCGGATCTAAGTTTGATCGAACACGTATGGGACATTCTAAAACGCCGTATTAGAACTAAAAATCCCGCACCAGATTCGATAGCAGAGTGTTGCAAGAAGAGTGGAATTTCAATCCGCAAGAAATGATACAAAGCATATTTTACTTAGTATACCCAGAAGGATGGAAACTGTAATAAGGGCATGAGGAGAGGGGGAAATATCATTACTAAATTAATCAAACTAAATTGTGATAAAGCTAACTTTAATATTTATTATTAAACATTAAAGTTAGTTTGTTGTTTATTTATTTTGAAACTGAAAAGAAAAAAAATTTGACACATTTTAACATTTTGCAATGAAAAATAGCAGCTATAATTCCATAACGCCACATTTGTGCCTCTTTCGTGAACGAATATAAATTTTGGATCGTTTGATACCACTTCCACTGAAATTGGCCAGCGGGATTTTTTTTATTACAAACAAAAAATATGCGTTAATTTGGTCCATGAATGTATATTGAAAGCCTATTATTAGTTAGGCTATTTAATATTCATAATGAAACCGCGTGAAAATCTTTATTAACTAGGTTCGACTTTTTGTTGAATTACACTGTAAAAATATTGGATGTAAACTCACGAAAATTTCAGAATAACAAATTTTGTTAAGGTCATCACACCGGTCCCAAATGATTGCAATCTAGCTTGGGAAATTTGCTACAGTAGATTATATTTTGTAAAATCGAGTGGCCCGGTTTCTTACCACTTCCGTTTAGTTTGATATCAGTCAACCTTGTTTTTAGCACAATAATCTGTTTCGGTAAGTGAGAAAGTAGAAATTAGGTAAATAGCTGAGCAGGATTAAAACGGCCAAGAACCAAACAGCGCTCAATACATACACGTAGTTTCTCTTTGCGTATATTAAGTTTAGATATAAATTGATATTTCGAATTAGAATTTTAGACTAAAAGCAACATGGCTTTAACAGACAAAAAACACTTCTTCCAACGCACATTCTATATCACGTATATTTTATCGCAAATAATTTTTTTTATCTACTAATACCGAAAAATTTTAATTTTTTAATTAATCCAGAAATCAGTTTTTTATCAATCCGATTTTATATAACAGTAAATGATATATTTTTAAAAAGTTAGTTCTTGCAAAAATTTTCACTACTAGGCAACTAGTAATTTATAAAAAAAACAAAAATTGGAATACGGTCCGCCGCAATAAAAAAATTTGTTTAGTTATTAAATTAATTATTACAAAATTTAGAGGGAAAAATTCTTTTCTAAATCAAAAAATAAATAATAATAATATGAAATGTAGTAATAATAATGTGAATTATTATTTTTTATATAACAATAAATATGTGATTATTAACAATAGCAATAATAAAAATATTTAAAAATCCCAAAAATGAAAAATAAAAATTTGTTCATACAAATTATTTTAATTTTTCTACTAATTAAAATTAGTGTAACCACTATAAATTATAAAAAACCTAGTGATAATAGTAATAGTGATAATAATAAAAGTGCATGTGATATATTTTATCAAAATCTAAATTTTACAATAAAAAATGAAAATGATTTAGCAATTAAAAAAAATTATTTAATTAAAAATATTTTAAAAAATGATAATAATATTAATTTATGTTTTAAATTTAATTCAATAAGTGATGCAAATTATTTAAAATTTATTAAAATTAAATTTATTAATTTGAACAATCACAATATTTTATACGAACATCAAATATTGGATAATATTTCAAAATTAAAAAATAATATTTTGAATGATTTTGAAATATGTGAACATTTTTCGATACGCCAGATCAATCATGATTTTACGGTAAGTTAAAAATAATTTTTTCTCAGAAAATCTAATTAGTGCACCTGATTTTACAACAAAAGTAGTTTTTTTTATCATAACGACTGAGGTGTAAAGCTTTCGGGGAATAATAGCAATGCAAAAGAATATCTTTATAAATATTTTATCTATTCACAAAAATATTTTTTTAATAAAAATTCCAAAACTTTTAAGCCCATGCCAAAAGTTGATTGGAGTGTTATCTATTGGAAGCGGGGAATAACAAAGCAGCATTAACTGCAATTTGGCTTATGGGTCGAAAGGGTCTCTTCAGGTTTGCTCGATGCTAAGCCTATATCTCCTATAATTGATTCAATTTAGAGACTATTTCTCCTAGAGACCAGGAGTAGCAGCACCTTCTATAGAATTAGGAAACAATTAAGATTACAGAAGCGCTCAATTTGGGCGAATTTAAAATTGCTGATCTTTACATTTTTAGTGACCCAACTTATGTGTGTTAAATAATGCCGTTCCCTATAATATTGTAATCATGGTCAAGTGACTGTTGTAAAATGGTAGTCGAGTTCCCAAATCTAACAAGATGAACCAAAAAACATTTTAAACGGCTTACAATACGGGAATGGTAACTACCGGCATGCTAATGTCAAAGGCGAATTAAAAGATCAATCAAATTGATACTTGCTTTTTACCTCATATACCAATCAAATAAGATTTACAGCCTTTTACAAAAAATAAAATTAATCAAAATAGTACAGTTAATATAGTTAATACTCAACAATCAATTTTGAGTTGACAGTGTACTAAAAAAAGTCTAATAAATTATACAAAATACCAAAAAAATATGTTGCTTTAAAAATTATAAAATGTATCCTTTATCGCGTATACAACTATATAAAATTAATTATGTTACAATTAATTACAGATTGAGATCAGCCTGCATCGAAAAACGTCTGCCAGTAATATTGAAAAGTTAATATTTAATTATATGAAAATATGTTTTCACAGGTAATATTAAGATCGGAGACGTTAAGATTATAAAAAATAAACTCCAGTAAATTTTTTCCAGTGATGATGAAATTGCAATTTTCAATGCGCATGCGCATCACAAACGAACGAAACGAGAAAATGATTTAGAAGAGAATTTGAAGGCGGATATTCCAATTTTACTTGACAATGTATCACACGAAAAGCGTGATGATAAAAGTGACGAAGAGACTACTTTGTCAGCAACTATGTCAACACCAGACCCTGATCTAATTTCATGGCCACCCTCGACTGAAAACGGATATACTACGTGGAGTCCACCACCAATGCCACCAATAACCATCAATTCAACAGCCACTACAAAACAGTGGACACCACCAAACAAACCTCCTGTAACAACAACCGAAGCCATAAAGAAAAACGATGTCTGGACCACTCCAAATTGGCCACCATCAATTGGCATAAATGACCCAACCGAAGAATGGACTACGCCAGATTGGCCGCCACCAATTGGTTCAAACGCTCCAACCGAAGAACCAACCACAGAATGGACCACGCCAAACTGGCCACCTTCAATTGGGTCATCAAATCAGCCAACCGTCGAACCACCCGCAGTATGGACAACGCCAGACTGGCCTCCAAAAACCACCGTTGGATCTCCCACAACGGATGAATCAGATACTTGGACTACTCCGAAACAACCACCCCCAACATATACAACGGAATCACCAACAAATACACATACATGGACTACTCCTGATTTTCCACCTTCGACATCAACCGGAGAAACGCATTTACCAGAAACCTGGACACCACCAAATTTACCAACTTCCACAACAACCGAGACAACAACAACAACTTCAAATGATACCTGGACCACTCCAAATTTTCCACCTTCGATTACCACCACCACAACAACGGAAATTCCGTCTAACACTTGGACTACGCCAGATATTCCTCCATTAACTACGACGACTGCAGGAATAACACATGACACTTGGACCCCACCAAGCTTTCCACCATCAACCACTACAACAACGGGGACTCTACCAGACACGTGGACCCCACCAAATTTTCCTCCTTCTATAAAAACCACCACCACAACGGAAATTCCAAATGATACCTGGACTCCTCCAAATCCTCCACCATCCACAACGACCACAACTGAAATTTCATCTGACACTTGGACTCCACCACATCTACCGCCATTGACTACGACGACCGTAGGTTCACCATATGAAACTTGGACTCCACCAAACTTTCCACCATCAACAACTACCACAACTGAAATTCTACCTGACACGTGGACCCAACCAAGTCTTCCACCCTCGACTAGTGCCACAACCACCACCACAACGACAATTCCATCTGACACTTGGACTCCACCAAATTTACCTCCATTAACAACTACAACTGCTGGTATACCAACTGACACTTGGACTCCGCCAGATCTTCCACCATCAACAACTACCACAACTGCAATTCTACCTGACACGTGGACCCCACCACATC
Organism: Nephrotoma appendiculata; assembly: GCA_947310385.1. Lineage (NCBI taxonomy): Eukaryota > Metazoa > Arthropoda > Insecta > Diptera > Tipulidae > Nephrotoma > Nephrotoma appendiculata. The sequence continues at coordinate 335,170,149 of OX371223.1, forward strand.
TTCCACCTTCGACTAGTACCACCACCACAACCACAACGGCAATTCCATCTGATACTTGGACTCCACCAAATTTACCTCCATTAACTACCACAACTGCAAGTATACCAACTGACACTTGGACTCCGCCAAATCTTCCACCATCAACAACTACCACAACTGCAATTCTACCTGACACGTGGACCCCACCACATTTTCCACCTTCGACTAGTACCACCACCACAACCACAACGACAATTTCATCTGACACTTGGACTCCACCAAATTTACCTCCATTAACTACCACAACTGCTGGTATACCAACTGACACTTGGACTCCGCCAGATCTTCCACCATCAACAACTACCACAACTGCAATTCTACCTGACACGTGGACCCCACCACATCTTCCACCTTCGACTAGTACCACCACCACAACCACAACGACAATTCCATCTGACACTTGGACTCCACCAAATTTACCTCCATTAACTACCACAACTGCAAGTATACCAACTGACACTTGGACTCCACCAGATCTTCCACCATCAACAACTACCACAACTGCAATTCTACCTGACACGTGGACTCCACCACATCTTCCACCTTCGACTAGTACTACCACCACAACCACAACGACAATTCCATCTGACACTTGGACTCAACCAAATTTACCTCCATTAACAACTACAACTGCTGGTATACCAACTGACACTTGGACTCCGCCAGATCTTCCACCATCAACAACTACCACAACTGCAATTCTACCTGACACGTGGACCCCACCACATCTTCCACCTTCGACTAGTACCACCACAACAACCACAACGACAATTCCATCTGACACTTGGACTCCACCAAATTTACCTCCATTAACTACCACAACTGCAAGTATACCAACTGACACTTGGACTCCGCCAGATCTTCCACCATCAACAACTACCACAACTGCAATTCTACCTGACACGTGGACCCCACCACATCTTCCACCTTCGACTAGTATTACCACCACAACCACAACGACAATTCCATCTGACACTTGGACTCCACCAAATTTACCTCCATTAACTACCACAACTGCAAGTATACCAACTGACACTTGGACTCCACCAGATCTTCCACCATCAACAACTACCACAACTGCAATTCTACCTGACACGTGGACTCCACCACATCTTCCACCTTCGACTAGTACTACCACCACAACCACAACGACAATTCCATCTGACACTTGGACTCAACCAAATTTACCTCCATTAACAACTACAACTGCTGGTATACCAACTGACACTTGGACTCCGCCAGATCTTCCACCATCAACAACTACCACAACTGCAATTCTACCCGACACGTGGACCCCACCACATCTTCCACCTTCGACTAGTACCACCACCACAACCACAACGACAATTCCATCTGACACTTGGACTCCACCAAATTTACCTCCATTAACTACCACAACTGCAAGTATACCAACTGACACTTGGACTCCACCAGATCTTCCACCATCAACAACTACCACAACTGCAATTCTACCTGACACGTGGACCCCACCACATCTTCCACCTTCGACTAGTACCACCACCACAACCACAACGACAATTCCATCTGACACTTGGACTCCACCAAATTTACCTCCATTAACTACCACAACTGCAAGTATACCAACTGACACTTGGACTCCACCAGATCTTCCACCATCAACAACTACCACAACTGCAATTCTACCTGACACGTGGACTCCACCACATCTTCCACCTTCGACTAGTACTACCACCACAACCACAACGACAATTCCATCTGACACTTGGACTCAACCAAATTTACCTCCATTAACAACTACAACTGCTGGTATACCAACTGACACTTGGACTCCGCCAGATCTTCCACCATCAACAACTACCACAACTGCAATTCTACCCGACACGTGGACCCCACCACATCTTCCACCTTCGACTAGTACCACCACCACAACCACAACGACAATTCCATCTGACACTTGGACTCCACCAAATTTACCTCCATTAACTACCACAACTGCAAGTATACCAACTGACACTTGGACTCCACCAGATCTTCCACCATCAACAACTACCACAACTGCAATTCTACCTGACACGTGGACCCCACCACATCTTCCACCTTCGACTAGTACCACCACCACAACCACAACGACAATTCCATCTGACACTTGGACTCCACCAAATTTACCTCCATTAACTACCACAACTGCAAGTATACCAACTGACACTTGGACTCCGCCAGATCTTCCACCATCAACAACTACCACAACTGCAATTCTACCTGACACGTGGACCCCACCACATCTTCCACCTTCGACTAGTATTACCACCACAACCACAACGACAATTCCATCTGACACTTGGACTCCACCAAATTTACCTCCATTAACTACCACAACTGCAAGTATACCAACTGACACTTGGACTCCACCAGATCTTCCACCATCAACAACTACCACAACTGCAATTCTACCTGACACGTGGACTCCACCACATCTTCCACCTTCGACTAGTACTACCACCACAACCACAACGACAATTCCATCTGACACTTGGACTCAACCAAATTTACCTCCATTAACAACTACAACTGCTGGTATACCAACTGACACTTGGACTCCGCCAGATCTTCCACCATCAACAACTACCACAACTGCAATTCTACCCGACACGTGGACCCCACCACATCTTCCACCTTCGACTAGTACCACCACCACAACCACAACGACAATTCCATCTGACACTTGGACTCCACCAAATTTACCTCCATTAACTACCACAACTGCAAGTATACCAACTGACACTTGGACTCCACCAGATCTTCCACCATCAACAACTACCACAACTGCAATTCTACCTGACACGTGGACCCCACCACATCTTCCACCTTCGACTAGTACCACCACCACAACCACAACGACAATTCCATCTGACACTTGGACTCCACCAAATTTACCTCCATTAACAACTACAACTGCAGGTATACCAACTGACACTTGGACTCCGCCAGATCTTCCACCATCAACAACTACCACAACTGCAATTCTACCTGACACGTGGACCCCACCACATCTTCCACCTTCGACTACCACCACCACAACGGCAATTCCATCTGACACTTGGACTCCACCAAATTTACCTCCATTAACTACCACAACTGCAAGTATACCAACTGATACTTGGACTCCACCAGATCTTCCACCATCAACAACTACCACAACTACAATTCTACCTGACACGTGGACCCCACCACATCTTCCACCTTCGACTAGTACCACCACCACAACGACAATTCCATCTGCCACTTGGACTCCACCAAATTTACCTCCATTAACAACTACAACTGCTGGTATACCAACTGACACTTGGACTGCGCCAGATCTTCCACCATCAACAACTACCACAACTGAAATTCCACCTGACACGTGGACCCCACCAAATCTTCCACCTTCGACTACCACCACAACCACAACGGCAATTCCATCTGACACTTGGACTCCACCAAATTTACCTCCATTAACTACCACAACTGCAGGTATACCAACTGACACTTGGACAGCGCCAGATCTTCCACCATCAACATCCACCACAATTGGAATTCCACCTGACACGTGGACCCCACCAAATCTTCCACCTTCGACTACCACCACTACCACAACGGCAATTCCATCTGACACTTGGACTCCACCAAATGTACCTCCATTAACTACCACAACTGCAGGTATACCAACTGACACTTGGACAGCGCCAGATCTTCCACCACCAACAACTACCACAACTGAAATTCCACCTGACACGTGGACTCCACCAAATCTTCCACCTTCGACTACCACCACCACCACAACGGAAATTCCATCTGACACTTGGACTGCACCAAATTTACCTCCATTAACTACCACAACTGCAGGTATACCAACTGACACTTGGACAGCGCCAGATCTTCCACCATCAACAACCACCACAATTGGAATTCCACCTGACACGTGGACCCCACCAAATCTTCCACCTTCGACTACCACCACCACCACAACGGCAATTCCATCTGACACTTGGACTCCACCAAATTTACCTCCATTAACTACCACAACTGCAGGTATACCAACTGACACTTGGACAGCGCCAGATCTTCTTCCACCAACAACTACCACAACTGAAATTCCACCTGACACGTGGACTCCACCAAATCTTCCACCTTCGACTACCACCACCACCACAACGGAAATTCCATCTGACACTTGGACTGCACCAAATTTACCTCCAATAACTACCACAACTGCAGGTATACCAACTGACACTTGGACAGTGCCAGATCTTCCACCATCAACAACTACCACAACTGCAATTCCACCTGACACGTGGACTCCACCAAATCTTCCACCTTCGACTAGTACCACAACCACAACCACAACGACAATTCCATCTGACACTTGGACTCCACCGATTTTACCTCCATTGACTACTACGACTGCAGTTATACCAACTGACACTTGGACAGTGCCAGATCTTCCACCATCAACAAGTACCACAACTGAAATTCCACCTGACACGTGGACCCCACCAAATCTTCCACCTTCGACTACCACCACCACCACACCGGAAATTCCATCTGACACTTGGACTCCACCAAATGTACCTCCATTAACTACCACAACTGCAGGTATACCAACTGACACTTGGACAGTGCCAGATCTTCCACCATCAACAACTACCACAACCGAAATTCCACCTGACACGTGGACCCCACCAAATCTTCCACCTTCGACTACCACCACCACAACTTCAATTCCATCTGACACTTGGACTCCACCGATTTTACCTCCATTAACTACTACGACTGCAGTTATACCAACTGACACTTGGACAGCGCCAGATCTTCCACCCTCAACAACTACCACAACTGAAATTCCACCTGACACGTGGACCCCACCACATCTTCCACCTTCGACTACCACCACCACCACAACGGCAATTCCATCTGACACTTGGACTCCACCGATTTTACCTCCATTAACTACTACGACTGCAGGTATACCAACTGACACTTGGACAGCGCCAGATCTTCCACCATCAACAACTACTACAACTGAAATTCCACCTGACACGTGGACCCCACCAAATCTTCCACCTTCGACTACCACCACCACCACAACGGCAATTCCATCTGACACTTGGACTCCACCAAATTTACCTCCATTAACTACCACAACTGCAGGTATACCAACTGACACTTGGACTGCGCCAGATCTTCCACCATCAACAACTACCACAACTGAAATTCCACCTGACACGTGGACCCCACCAAATCTTCCACCTTCGACTACCACCACCACCACAACGGCAATTCCATCTGACACTTGGACTCCACCAAATGTACCTCCATTAACTACCACAACTGCAGGTATACCAACTGACACTTGGACAGTGCCAGATCTTCCACCATCAACAACTACCCCAACTGAAATTCCACCTGACACGTGGACCCCACCAAATCTTCCACCTTCGACTACCACCACCACCACAACGGAACTTCCATCTGACACTTGGACTCCACCGATTTTACCTCCATTAACTACTACGTCTGCAAGTATACCAACTGACACTTGGACAGCGCCAGATCTTCCACCATCAACAACTACCACAACTGCAATTCCACCTGACACGTGGACTCCACCAAATCTTCCACCTTCGACTACCACCACCACAACTTCAATTCCATCTGACACTTGGACTCCACCGATTTTACCTCCATTAACTACTACGACTGCAGTTATACCAACTGACACTTGGACAGTGCCAGATCTTCCACCCTCAACAACTACCACAACTGAAATTCCACCTGACACGTGGACCCCACCAAATCTTCCACCTTCGACTACCACCACCACCACAACGGAACTTCCATCTGACACTTGGACTCCACCGATTTTACCTCCATTAACTACTACGACTGCAGGTATACCAACTGACACTTGGACAGCGCCAGATCTTCCACCATCAACAACTACTACAACTGAAATTCCACCTGACACGTGGACCCCACCAAATCTTCCACCTTCGACTACCACCACCACCACAACGGCAATTCCATCTGACACTTGGACTCCACCAAATTTACCTCCATTAACTACCACAACTGCAGGTATACCAACTGACACTTGGACTGCGCCAGATCTTCCACCATCAACAACTACCACAACTGAAATTCCACCTGACACGTGGACCCCACCAAATCTTCCACCTTCGACTACCACCACCACCACAACGGCAATTCCATCTGACACTTGGACTCCACCAAATGTACCACCATTAACTACCACAACTGCAGGTATACCAACTGACACTTGGACTGCGCCAGATCTTCCACCATCAACAACTACCACAACTGAAATTCCACCTGACACGTGGACCCCACCACATCTTCCACCTTCGACTACCACCACCACCACAACGGCAATTCCATCTGACACTTGGACACCACCAAATTTACCTCCATTAACTACCACAACTGCAGGTATACCAACTGACACTTGGACTGCGCCAGATCTTCCACCATCAACAACTACCACAACTGAAATTCCACCTGACACGTGGACCCCACCACATCTTCCACCTTCGACTACCACCACCACAAAAACCGCAATTCCATCTGACACTTGGACACCACCAAATTTACCTCCATTAACTACCACAACTGCAGGTATACCAACTGACACTTGGACTGCGCCAGATCTTCCACCATCAACAACTACAACAACTGAGATTCCACCTGACACGTGGACCCCACCAAATCTTCCACCTTCGACTACCACCACCACCACAACGGCAATTCCATCTGACACTTGGACTCCACCAAATGTACCTCCATTAACTACCACAACTGCAGGTATACCAACTGACACTTGGACAGTGCCAGATCTTCCACCATCAACAACTACCACAACTGAAATTCCACCTGACACGTGGACCCCACCAAATATTCCACCTTCGACTACCACCACAACCACAACGGAACTTCCATCTGACACTTGGACTCCACCGATTTTACCTCCATTAACTACTACGACTGCAAGTATACCAACTGACACTTGGACAGCGCCAGATCTTCCACCATCAACAACTACCACAACTGAAATTCCACCTGACACGTGGACTCCACCAAATCTTCCACCTTCGACTACCACCACCACAACTTCAATTCCATCTGACACTTGGACTCCACCGATTTTACCTCCATTAACTACTACGACTGCAGTTATACCAACTGACACTTGGACAGCACCAGATCTTCCACCATCAACAACTACCACAACTGAAATTCCACCTGACACGTGGACCCCACCAAATCTTCCACCTCCGACTACCACCACCACCACAACGGTAATTCCATCTGACACTTGGACTCCACCAAATTTACCTCCAATAACTACCACAACTGCAGGTATACCAACTGACACTTGGACAGTGCCAGATCTTCCACCATCAACAACTACCACAACTGAAATTCCACCTGACACGTGGACCCCACCAAATCTTCCACCTTCGACTACCACCACCACAACGGAAATTCCATCTGACACTTGGACTCCACCAAATGTACCTCCATTAACTACCACAACTGCAGGTATACCAACTGACACTTGGACTCCGCCAGATCTTCCACCATCAACAACTACCACAACTGAAATTCCACCTGACACGTGGACCCCACCACATCTTCCACCTTCGACTACCACCACCACCACAACGGCAATTCCATCTGACACTTGGACACCACCAAATTTACCTCCATTAACTACCACAACTGCAGGTATACCAACTGACACTTGGACAGCGCCAGATCTTCCACCATCAACAACTACCACAACTGAAATTCCACCTGACACGTGGACCCCACCACATCTTCCACCTTCGACTACCACCACCACCACCACAACGGCAATTCCATCTGACACTTGGACACCACCAAATTTACCTCCATTAACTACCACAACTGCAGGTATACCAACTGACACTTGGACAGCGCCAGATCTTCCACCATCAACAACTACCACAACTGAAATTCCACCTGACACGTGGACCCCACCAAATCTTCCACCTTCGACTACCACCACCACCACAACGGTAATTCCATCTGACACTTGGACTCCACCAAATTTACCTCCAATAACTACCACAACTGCAGGTATACCAACTGACACTTGGACAGTGCCAGATCTTCCACCATCAACAACTACCACAACTGAAATTCCACCTGACACGTGGACCCCACCAAATCTTCCACCTTCGACTACCACCACCACCACAACGGAAATTCCATCTGACACTTGGACTCCACCAAATGTACCTCCATTAACTACCACAACTGCAGGTATACCAACTGACACTTGGACTCCGCCAGATCTTCCACCATCAACAACTACCACAACTGAAATTCCACCTGACACGTGGACCCCACCACATCTTCCACCTTCGACTACCACCACCACCACCACAACGGCAATTCCATCTGACACTTGGACACCACCAAATTTACCTCCATTAACTACCACAACTGCAGGTATACCAACTGACACTTGGACTGCGCCAGATCTTCCACCATCAACAACTACCACAACTGAAATTCCACCTGACACGTGGACCCCACCAAATCTTCCACCTTCGACTACCACCACCACCACAACGGCAATTCCATCTGACACTTGGACTCCACCAAATTTACCTCCATTAACTACCACAACTGCAGATATACCAACTGACACTTGGACAGTGCCAGATCTTCCACCATCAACAACTACCACAACTGAAATTCCACCTGACACGTGGACTCCACCAAATCTTCCACCTTCGACTACCACCACCACCACAACGGCAATTCCATCTGACACTTGGACACCACCGAATTTACCTCCATTAACTACCACAACTGCAGGTATACCAACTGACACTTGGACTGCGCCAGATCTTCCACCATCAACAACTACCACAACTGAAATTCCACCTGACACGTGGACCCCACCACATCTTCCACCTTCGACTACCACCACCACCACAACGGCAATTCCATCTGACACTTGGACACCACCAAATTTACCTCCATTAACTACCACAACTGCAAGTATACCAACTGACACTTGGACTGCGCCAGATCTTCCACCATCAACAACTACCACAACTGAAATTCCACCTGACACGTGGACCCCACCACATCTTCCACCTTCGACTACCACCACCACCACAACGGCAATTCCATCTGACACTTGGACTCCACCAAATTTACCTCCATTAACTATCACAACTGCAGGTATACCAACTGACACTTGGACTGCGCCAGATCTTCCACCATCAACAACCACCACAACTGAAATTCCACCTGACACGTGGACCCCACCACAACTTCCACCTTCGACTACCACCACCACCACAACGGCAATTCCATCTGACACTTGGACACCACCAAATTTACCTCCATTAACTACCACAACTGCAGGTATACCAACTGACACTTGGACTGCGCCAGATTTTCCACCATCAACAACTACCACAACTGAAATTCCACCTGACACGTGGACCCCACCACATCTGCCACCTTCGACTACCACCACCACCACAACGGCAATTCCATCTGACACTTGGACACCACCAAATTTACCTCCATTAACTACCACAACTGCAGGTATACCAACTGACTCTTGGACTGCGCCAGATCTTCCACCATCAACAACTACCACAACTGAAATTCCACCTGACACGTGGACCCCACCACATCTTCCACCTTCGACTACCACCACCACCACAACGGCAATTCCATCTGACACTTGGACACCACCAAATTTACCTCCATTAACTACCACAACTGCAGGTATACCAACTGACACTTGGACTGCGCCAGATCTTCCACCATCAACAACTACCACAACTGAAATTCCACCTGACACGTGGACCCCACCACATCTTCCACCTTCGACTACCACCACCACCACAACGGCAATTCCATCTGACACTTGGACTCCACCAAATTTACCTCCAATAACTACCACAACTGCAGGTATACCAACTGACACTTGGACTGCGCCAGATCTTCCACCATCAACAACTACCACAACTGAAATTCCACCTGACACGTGGACCCCACCAAATCTTCCACCTTCGACTACCACCACCACCACAACGGCAATTCCATCTGACACTTGGACACCACCAAATTTACCTCCATTAACTACCACAACTGCAGGTATACCAACTGACACTTGGACAGTGCCAGATCTTCCACCATCAACAACTACCACAACTGAAATTCCACCTGACACGTGGACCCCACCAAATATTCCACCTTCGACTACCACCACCACCACAACGGCAATTCCATCTGACACTTGGACTCCACCAAATTTACCTCCATTAACTACCACAACTGCAGGTATACCAACTGACACTTGGACAGTGCCAGATCTCCCACCATCTACAACTACCACAACTGAAATTCCACCTGACACGTGGACCCCACCAAATCTTCCACCTTCGACTACCACCACCACCACAACGGCAATTCCATCTGACACTTGGACTCCACCAAATTTACCTCCATTAACTACCACAACTGCAGGTATACCAACTGACACTTGGACTCCGCCAGATCTTCCACCATCAACAACTACCACAACTGCAATTCCACCTGACACGTGGACCCCACCAAATCTTCCACCTTCGACTACCACCACCACCACAACTTCAATTCCATCTGACACTTGGACTCCACCAAATTTACCTCCATTAACTACCACAACTGCAGGTATACCAACTGACACTTGGACTCCGCCAGATCTTCCACCATTAACATCCACCACAATTGGAATTCCACCTGACACGTGGACCCCACCAAATCTTCCACCTTCGATTACCACCACCACCACAACGGCAATTCCATCTGACACTTGGACTCCACCGAATTTACCTCCATTAACTACCACAACTCCAGGTATACCAACTGACACTTGGACTGCGCCAGATCTTCCACCATCAACAACTACCACAACTGAAATTCCACCTGACACGTGGACCCCACCAAATCTTCCACCTTCGACTACCACCACCACCACAACGGCAATTCCATCTGACACTTGGACTCCACCGATTTTACCTCCATTAACTACCACAACTGCAGGTATACAAACTGACACTTGGACAGCTCCAGATCTTCCACCATCAACAACTACCACAACTGAAATTCCACCTGACACGTGGACCCCACCAAATCTTCCACCTTCGACTTCCACCACCACAACATCGGCAATTCCATCTGACACTTGGACTCCACCAATTTTACCTCCATTAACTACTACGACTGCAGGTATACCAACTGACACTTGGACAGTGCCAGATCTTCCACCATCAACAACTACCACAACTGCAATTCCACCTGACACGTGGACCCCACCAAATCTTCCACCTTCGACTACCACCACCACCACCACAACGGCAATTCCATCTGACACTTGGACTCCACCAAATTTACCTCCATTAACTACCACAACTGCAGGTATACCAACTGACACTTGGACAGCGCCAGATCTTCCACCATCAACAACTACCACAACTGAAATTCTACCTGACACGTGGACCCCACCACATCTTCCACCTTCGACTACCACCACCACCACAACGGCAATTCCATCTGACACTTGGACTCCACCGATTTTACCTCCATTAACTACTACGACTGCAGGTATACCAACTGACACTTGGACAGTGCCAGATCTTCCACCATCAACAACTACAACAACTGAAATTCCACCTGACACGTGGACCCCACCAAATCTTCCACCTTCGACTACCACCACCACCACAACGGCAATTCCATCTGACACTTGGACACCACCAAATTTACCTCCATTAACTACCACAACTGCAGGTTTACCAACTGACACTTGGACAGCGCCAGATCTTCCCCCATCAACAACTACCACAACTGAAATTCCACCTGACACGTGGACCCCTCCAAATCTTCCACCTTCGACTACCACCACCACCACAACGGCAATTCCATCTGACACTTGGACTCCACCAAATTTACCTCCATTAACTACCACAACTGCAGGTATACCAACTGACACTTGGACAGTGCCAGATCTTCCACCATCAACAACTACCACAACTGAAATTCCACCTGACACGTGGACCCCACCAAATCTTCCTCCTTCGACTACCACCACCACCACAACGGCAATTCCATCTGACACTTGGACTCCACCAAATTTACCTCCGTTAACTACCACTACTGCAGGTATACCAACTGACACTTGGACAGTGCCAGAATTTCCACCATCAACAACTACCGCAACTGAAATTCCACCTGACACGTGGACCCCACCAAATCTTCCACCTTCGACTACCACCACCACCACAACGGCAATTCCATCTGACACTTGGACTCCACCGAATTTACCTCCATTAACTACCACAACTGCAGGTATACCAACTGACACTTGGACTCCACCAGATCTTCCACCATCAACAACTACCACAACTGATATTCCACCTGATACGTGGACCCCACCAAATCTTCCACCTTCGACTATCACCACCACCACAACGGAAATTCCATCTGACACTTGGACTCCACCAAATTTACCTCCATTAACTACCACAACTGCAGGTATACCAACTGACACTTGGACAGCGCCAGATCTTCCACCATCAACAACTACCACAATTGGAATTCCAACTGACACGTGGACCCCACCAAATCTTCCACCTTCGACTACCACCACCACCACAACGGCAATTCCATCTGACACTTGGACTCCACCGAATTTACCTCCATTAACTACCACAACTGCAGGTATACCAACTGACACTTGGACAGTGCCAGATCTTCCACCATCAACAACTACCACAACTGAAATTCCACCTGACACGTGGACCCCACCAAATCTTCCACCTTCGACTACCACCACCACCACAACGACAATTCCATCTGACACTTGGACTCCACCAAATTTACCTCCATTAACTACCACAACTGCAGGTATTCCAACTGACACTTGGACAGTGCCAGATCTTCCACCATCAACTACCACCACAACAGGAATTCCACCTGACACGTGGACCCCACCAAATCTTCCACCTTCAACTACCACTACCACCACCACCACCACAACCGCAATTCCATCTGACACTTGGACTCCACCAAATTTACCTCCATTAACTACCACAACTGCAGGTATACCAACTGACACTTGGACTGCGCCAGATCTTCCACCATCAACAACTACCACAATTGGAATTCCACCTGACACGTGGACTCCACCAAATCTTCCACCTTCGACTTCCACCACCACCACAACGGAAATTCCATCTGACACTTGGACTCCACCAAATTTACCTCCATTAACTACCACAACTGCAGGTATTCCAACTGACACTTGGACTGCGCCAGATCTTCCACCATCAACAACTACCACAACTGCAATTCTACCTGACACTTGGACTCCACCAAATCTTCCACCTTCGACTACCACCACCACAACGGCAATTCCATCTGACACTTGGACTCCACCAAATTTACCTCCATTAACTACCACAACTGCAGGTATACCAACTGACACTTGGACAGTGCCAGTTCTTCCACCATCAACAACTACCACAATTGGAATTCCACCTGACACGTGGACCCCACCAAATCTTCCACCTTCGACTACCACCACCACCACCACAACGGCAATTCCATCTGACACTTGGACTCCACCAAATTTACCACCATTAACTACCACAACTGCAGGTATACCAACTGACACTTGGACAGTGCCAGATCTTCCACCATCAACAACCACCACAATTGGAATTCCAACTGACACGTGGACCCCACCAAATCTTCCACCTTCGACTACCACCACCACCACCACAACGGCAATTCCATCTGACACTTGGACTCCACCAAATTTACCACCATTAACTACCACAACTGCAGGTATACCAACTGACACTTGGACAGTGCCAGATCTTCCACCATCAACAACCACCACAATTGGAATTCCACCTGACACGTGGACCCCACCAAATCTTCCACCTTCGACTACCACCACCACCACCACAACGGCAATTCCATCTGACACTTGGACTCCACCAAATTTACCTCCATTAACTACTACAACTGCAGGTATACCAACTGACACTTGGACTGCGCCAGATCTTCCACCATCAACAACTACCACAATTGGAATTCCACCTGACACGTGGACTCCACCAAATCTTCCACCTTCCACTTCCACCACCACCACAACGGAAATTCCATCTGACACTTGGACTCCACCAAATTTACCTCCATTAACTACCACAACTGCAGGTATTCCAACTGACACTTGGACTGCGCCAGATCTTCCACCATCAACAACTACCACAACTGCAATTCTACCTGACACTTGGACTCCACCAAATCTTCCACCTTCGACTACCACCACCACAACGGCAATTCCATCTGACACTTGGACTCCACCAAATTTACCTCCATTAACTACCACAACTGCAGGTATACCAACTGACACTTGGACAGTGCCAGTTCTTCCACCATCAACAACTACCACAATTGGAATTCCACCTGACACGTGGACCCCACCAAATCTTCCACCTTCGACTACCACCACCACCACAACGGCAATTCCATCTGACACTTGGACACCACCAAATTTCCCTCCATTAACTACCACAACTGCAGGTATACCAACTGACACTTGGACAGCGCCCGATCTTCCACCATCGACAACTACCACAATTGAAATTCTACCTGACACGTGGACCCCACCAAATCTTCCACCTTCGACTACCACCACCACAACGGCAATTCCATCTGACACTTGGACTCCACCAAATTTACCTCCATTAACTACCACGACTGCAGGTATTCCAATTGACACTTGGACAGCGCCAGATCTTCCACCATCAACAACTACGACAATTGGAATTCCACCTTACACATGGACCCCACCAAATCTTCCACCTTCGACCACTACCACCACCACAACGGCAATTCCATCTGACACTTGGACTCCACCGAATTTACCTCCATTAACTACCACAACTGCAGGTATACCAACTGACACTTGGACAGTGCCAGATCTTCCACCATCAACAACTACCACAACTGAAATTCCACCTGACACGTGGACCCCACCAAACCTTCCACCTTCGACTACCACCACCACCACAACGGAAATTTTACCTGGCACGTGGACTCCACCGCATCTTCCTCCTTCCACAACAACTGCGACTACACTTGGAATACCAACGGACACCTGGACTCCTCCAAACCTTCCACCTTCTACTACTACAACAGAAGTTCCGGCTGACTCTTGGACTCCACCAGATATCCCTCCATTAACAACTACAACGACTGTTGAGATTCCATCTGATACTTGGACTCCACCAGATCTTCCACCATCGACTACTACTTCCACAACAGAAATTCCACAAGATACGTGGACCCCACCTAACCTCCCACCTTCCACAACATCCGCGACCTCAACGAAAATTCCAGATGATACCTGGACCCCACCAAATCTTCCACCTTCAACTACCACAACGGAAGTTCTACCTGACACTTGGACTCCGCCAGATCTGCCTCCATTAACTACAACAACAACTGTAGAAATTCCACCTGACACTTGGACTCCACCGGACCTTCCACCATCAACAACTACCACAACGAAAATTTCACCTGGCACGTGGACTCCACCTCATCTTCCTCCTTCTACAACAACTGCAACCACAGTAGGAATTCCAAATGACACCTGGACCCCGCCAAACCTTCCTCCTTCTACTACTACTGTAACAACAGAAATTCCACAAGATGCGTGGACCCCACCTAATCTCCCACCTTCCACAACAACCACGACCACACCGGAAATTACAAATAATACTTGGACCCCTCCAATTCTTCCTCCTTTCACTTCCACTTCGACCACAACGGAGGTTCCAATTGATACTTGGACTCCGCCAGAACTACCACCATTAAGTACAACAGATCACCCTATTCATACATGGACTCCGCCGATTCTACCACCTTCAACGACAACTGCATCTTCAAAAATCACACCTGGAATTTGGACTACGCCCAATTGGCCACCTAGTACATCTACTATACAAATTCCAGATAATACATGGACAGTTCCAAATTTCCCGCCATCTACAACAACGAAATCACCACTACATCACAGTTGGACTCCTCCTAATTGGCCCCCAGGAACATCTACTTTATTGCCCCCAATAGGCGAAGAATGGACTCCCCCAAACTTTCCTCCACCAACAACAACAGAAACACCGTTTCCAGAGGATTGGACACCACCAAATTTCCCCCCAATTACAACCACAGAATCGCCGGAATATGGTGGTTGGACTCCCCCTAATTGGCCACCTGAAACATCAACCGTATTTCCTCCAATAAGGGAAGAATGGACGCCGCCCAATTTCCCTCCCTCTACAACTACAAAATCGTCGATTCCAGGAGACTGGACACTACCAAATTGGCCGCCAGAGACCTCTACAATAAAACCCCCACACAATGATGAATGGACCCCTCCGAATTTCCCTCCTTCTATAACAACAGAATCTCTGCCAGATAGATGGACAACCCCCGAGTGGCCGCCAGGAACAACCACAACACTACCACCGCGAGAAGTATGGACCCCTCCAAAATTACCTCCCTCTACGACAACCAAATCCTCAATATCAGGTGGATGGACACCTCCAAAATGGCCACCAAACACATCAACGACAGAAGCCCCAAGCGAAGGGTGGACTCCACCAAGATGGCCTCCGCCAACCTCAACCACATCGCCGCCAAACAAATATTGGACTCCTCCAAACTGGCCCCCTAATACAAAATCCCCTCCGCAAAACAGTTGGCGTGCACCAGCATGGCCACCCAGTACTGTTTTACCACCGGATTCAATATGGCCACACGAAGCATTATTTACCAACCAAACTTCATTGCAACTCAACCTAAATCGAACAGTAAATTCATCATTCCCAAACGGCCAGCCCAGTTTGCATCCATTATCTCGTAACAAACGAGAGGCGTTCACTATCAAAGAGGAAGATGTTACTCGTAACGATGATTTAGAGTTAACTCTATTGGCCCACGTCGAAGGACCATGGCTGCTGATAGCCCTCGGATTTATGGTGATGATTTTGATGGTATTTATTGTAACCGTTTATGTCTCGATCAAAACACTTTGGATCAGCCAACGAACTGATTACCGTTACAATAGGAATTCAATGGCCTAGAACAATTTGTAAAATAAAACATCCACACAATTTTTATAAAATGGCCACATATCTTTAGTCTTAAGTTATTTATTTAATTTGCTGTATTTTATTGTTGTAATTTGTATCTTTTGAAAAAAAAACGAAAAAAAAAAATTGAAAAAACAAACACAATATCTTTTTATATCATCTTGTTTCACATGAATCGCGAAGTGACATCTATCGTTCATCAATGGAAAATTTCTGGAGAAATTAACCAAATGTGGAGAGTTTAGTATTTTATTTTTAACGCAAGTAATAAACGTAAGTATTCATATAATATATTAATCGTTTGTAAATACATATACATATTTCACCAATCTATAAATATTTTTGAGTTCAATGAGATTTGCATTAAATATTAATTTGTAGAACCCTTGGGGTGCAATATCAATTTTTTGAAGATTTTTTTACCACAGAATAAAAATATAACCAGGATAGGAACCAAGGACAAAATTTATCTATAAAAAAAATCGACATAATTTCTATCAGTCTGCTAGAAAAACGTATGACTAACTGCTTTGCATTATAAAAATACTCACCATATAAAGATATTGCGAAAATTAATTATTATTAATTTTATTAAATTCATTTCCAAATTACCAAATTTTTTTTATTTATATGTGAGAAAAATTTATTTTATTGAGACCTATCAACGTCCCGCTAAAGTAAAATTCTTGATATAGACATTTTGTTTTTGGTTTCATCCACAAAAAAAATTGTAGCAGTTTTAGTTGCAAACAGTTTTCCATAAACAAAAATATTTTTCTTTATAGATTTTTTATGTAGATAAATTTTGTGCTTGGTTCCTATCCAGAAGTCATTACGTAGACCAAAAAACAATTTCCGTACATTAAAATTTTTTTAGAAAACATCTCATTTTTTTTACCTCCCCCTTGTTTTTGATGTAATTTTGTGAAGATTTTTTTCGAAACGAAATATGGGAAAACATGTCATACAAATTGACAAATTGTACGAAATTAATGGAAGGACAACGTCATGGAAATTTTAAATTACACAAATTTTAGAGTCCCTTGAATTATACGACGATGCAAGAAGCATTGATTTACCACCAACAAAGAACGATGCAGAGAAATATACCGAAAAAAAAATGCAATTATGGCGAAAAATGGATTCAAGGCGATATCAACATCAACAGCATCTGGGAAAAAACCAGTGTTACATATTTTGATTTGCAAAACTTCGAGTGAGATGTGGAATGCCCTGTAGAAAGTATATACGAACCGAATAATTCACACATTAGCCGCATTTTTCTTGACGGTTCTGGACACTGAGCTGTAGTTCTGATTGAATAATTATGAACAAAATTCGGATAACGTCAGAATGTAATTATTTTGCAGTATGAATAGAATGTTATTCAAGGTTATTTCATTTGATAAAAGTATTGAGTTGAAGCAAATATTACTTCGACTCTGGCGTTAAGACTCGTACGACTGTCTTAATGAAAATATTTTTTATATCTATTTTTTTAAAGATCAAAGTTTTAATTGATACTCCTACCAAGCCGTCTTAAAGTTGTGTTGTGGAACCTCTCCGAAGACTATTGGAGACCTGTCAAATAGTATTTACAATATTTATTTTGAGAAAAAACCACAAAAAAATTTGACTCTACCGCCATTGAATGAAGAAACGTACAGTGCTAAATTTTTTTCACTTCTATGTTCTACCAGTGCACCTAGAATACTAAGCAGTACTGCTCGCTATGTCATCAAATTTATGTCTACAGTTTACTTCTTGAACTGTAGACGGCAGGCATGTTAATAAATAGTATGGTTTGACGTTTCACAAAATTTCATGAAACAGAAATAAAATAAAATAAAAACAAAAATATTTTCACTTAATTAACTACACTGATATCTATAGGCAAAAATTGAAACTGTTGACATAACACATAAAATCTTGTAATGTCACTTCTGTTTGTATTCTGTAGCAATGTAGTAATACAGTGCAAAAATATTTTTTTAAATATGCATACACATCAGAACACATATCCCTTTTCCGGCCGCGATCACAATTGTGCTTGTACAAATCATGTACGAAAGAGAATCATGACAAAAATTTATTTTTGTACTGTATACAATGAAGTTATCTACACTGCTGAAAAGAAGGTTTTCATATCTGTAGTTGGACTGTAAAACCGAAAAATGAAAGATGGCGATATAAAGAAGAGTTAGATTTGTACGAATAGCCGAGAACAGCGGAAGTATTTATAAAACGTAACGTGTGTAAAGTAAAAATAAAGAGTTTACGTAGTTAAGAAACATTTCATCTGAATTTTATTTAAAAAAAAGTACAACAATTATCAGAAGTGGGATCGGAACATAAGTGTGATGAGTTTTGGAGCGAAATACGTGCAAGTACACATTTTTTTTTGTGTGAAGTAGTGCAGTTGTGACCACGTGGGTTGAGATTAGCAGAGTGCATCAGAAACGTTTTCCGGGTTAACTACAGCAGTAGGAGGGAGCTTAAGCAGAAGTGCGTAAATGAGTGAACACGGCTTCCGAGGTAACGCGAACGTGGATGGTAGTGCTGCTGGACGCCACGGAACCGAAAATAATAGTATGAACAGAAATGATATGTGTTCTAAAACCCCGGTCAAAAAGTTGGGTTATAACCGAACGGTGATGGATCATACACCAAGATTCGGAAAATGAATATATTAGAAACTCATCCGGAATTTGATTCTGTGAATTGTAATACCGATGTGTTCCGCGTTTAGCCCGGCTGAAATTGAATGCCAAGTTATGGCAGGATATAGCCTTCAAAATTCGCCTATTTCGTGGAACGAATGGAAATCGAATGTATTAAGGTCATCAATTTAGCTGACGTTAGACGCTCAGATATATACAGTAGTGAGCAGAAATGGATACATAATGAAAACATTTCAAGCATTTAATTCAGAAAACAAAAATTATTATATTTTTTGGTCACCGCGCTACAAATTTTTTTAGGAATAGGTACAAAGGGCCGAATGTCGTAGGGCCGAATGTCGAAGGGCCGAATGTCGAAGGGCCGAATGTGTCGAAGGGCCGATTTTTTTTTGTTTTTAGAAATATAATTTTTTAAATTTGTCGTTTTATAACAAAATAAAATATCTTAAGAATATTAGAATATGTATTTTTATATTTTTTTATTTTTCTTATTTTTTTTTTATAGAATATTTTGTAAATTTTTTTTTATTAAACATAAATGAATTTCTTATGAATTTATGTATTTTAATATTTTTCATTTTTGAATATTTATGAAATTCCACGTATCCGGTCAGCGATACATTTTGGTGAAGGAAAATTTTGTCATACGCCACCAGAGACATTCGGCTCTATTTGTCAGCCTTCTGATAATAGGTATATGGTACAAAAATTAAAAAAATAATTAAATTAAATAAAAAAAATATATTTCTAAAAACAAAAAAAAAATCAAACAAATTCGGCCCTTCGACCCATTCGGCTCTTCGACACATTCGGCCCTTCGACATTCGGCCCTTCGACATTCGGCCCTTCGACACATTCAGCCCTTCGACACATTCGGCCCTTCGACACATTCGGCCCTTCGACATTCGGCCCTTTGACATTCGGCCCTTTGATATCATACCTTTTTTTATTGTATGCATTTTTAAAATCGATATCATAAGAAGAACGAAAATCAAACAAGAAAAAAATCTTACTTCTACCCGAGCACAAAAGTACAACACGAAAAAAAATCGTTCTTGTGCTTGAGCACAAAACAGCAAAACGAAAATAACTTTTATTGTATTTGGGAAAAGAACAATTTGTTTTACTGTGTTCGTTCCATAAAGAAAAAATATTTTTATATTTTATTTTCTATCATACTTGGTAGTGCGATAGAAGAACCAGTGCCTTCTATAGTTTAGAAGGCATTGGAAGAACAAACTGATTTATTTTTTTTATCACTGATTATAACTACTAAGGTCAGTTAAGCGTCCGCAATCCACACGCAGTTGATCAATTACATTAAGGCGCAGTACAGTGATGCAGCGGATACCAAGGTTGTAAAGACAATGATGAAGGCTAGTTGAGGATGAAGTAAGTAATGTTTTATTTCATTTATTTATTTACAATATTCATTACCCTATAAGCAATGTTAGATGAGTATGATTATATAATTACAATATTTACATTCATATTTTACATCCCCCCCTTTTTTTAATTTAATTTAATTTTTACTATCACATTTATAAATCCAATTTGATACTTGGTTTGACTATTCTACCTGACCTAGTTGTGATGAACTCATTCCCAGTCTAATTGTTGTTTGGTGAACTGCGACTGTTCATTGACTCTGCTGTAGACTCAGGCATATAATAGTTATCAGCGTTTTCTAAAGTTATGGTCGGCAATTCGTTATGGTTACTTCCCGTGGTATTACCAGCCTTCGGAATAATCTGCTGATTTGAACTATTTTCAGTATTTTGATCTTTAGCCGAATCTTAACTGTCAAATTGATTTAGTCTGATATCCTTCGGGATAACACATTGTTCCTTAGTTCTTTTGATATGATTTGAATTACGTCTAAAAGTTCTACCATTTTCAGTAGCAACTATACGATGACCTTGTTTAATACGAACTGTATCACCCGGATTTAACGATTCGCCCCTTTGTGTTCCTTTGTCAGCATAGAACTTCTGTTTTTGCCTTATTTTTGTTAAATTATCCGTTACATCTGCTGCAACCGTTGGTTTCAAATGATGTTGCGAAACCGGTATTGTCATTCTAGTTGAACAGTTCATCAATCTTCGATTAGGTGATGCTAAGCCTGATTATGTCGGTGTGTTTCGATAATTCAATAGTGCTAAATATACACAGGAATTATCCTTCATACATTTTTTAATCATATTCTTAGCAATTTGAACATACCGTTCCACCAACCCATTTCCTTGTGGATGATTTGGACTGGACGGTGTATGTTTAATCGACCATTCTATCACACATTTCTTAAATTCCGCTGCAGTAAATTGTGGTCCATTATCCGACTCTAATTTTGCAGGTATTCCACTTGACGAACTTCTATTTAGCTCTTTAAATTCAAAAAATCTGGAATAACTATCAACGATAATCAGATATTCCTTTCCACGGCAATGAAACAAATCTATTCCTACCACTTCAAATGGAAGATTTGTAATTTCTTTTGTGATGATTGGTTCTTTGGTCTTTGATTTTTGCGTTCATTGACAAATTGCACATTTTTCTACGTACAATGTTATATACGCAGTCCTTCCATGCCAAAATAGAATTTCGCTCGCTCGACTTAAACACTTTTGTATTCCAAAATGTCCTCTGTGCACATTATGTAAAATTTTTTGAATTTGTTCCTTGGGTACCACCACTTTCATTCCTTTATATACTATTCCGTTCTAATATGAAACCTCTTCTCTAAAATTCCAGTACGGTCTCACTAATTCACTAACTTCTGATTTACTTTCCGGCCAACCTGTCATTACCACTTTGACTATTTCTTGTAATTCTTTGTCGTTTCTCGTAGCTTCGACTATTTCCTTTTTAGCATCTTCTGAGAAATCTTTGCTAAACTTGCAATTCTTCTTCCACTTCCGGTATAGCGTTTTCGCAGTCTCTACTAAGTAAATCAGCTAAGTATTGACTTGTGCCCTTTTTGTAAATAATAAGTTGGAGCATATTGTTTAATGTCAAACATAATCCTTTGCAGTTTAAATGGTGCTGACTGCAATGGTTTTTCGTAGCTAATCTCCAGAGGTTTATGATCACTTTCTATTATAAGCTTCTTTCCATAGACATATTCGTGGAATTTCGTACATGCCCAACATTTCGCAGCTGCTTCTCCCTTTTGAATCAATGCCGCACTAAAACTCTTCATGATCTCGTCTACTTGAATGGTAACATCCTCAGATATTTCATAGAATTTTAATACTGGTGTTGTAGAAAATGCCTCTTTTAATTTAACAAACGCTTTCTCGTGATTCTTAGTCCAAATCCACTCGACATCCTTGATTAAAAGATTTCTTAACGGTTCCGTTAAATCTGATAAATTTGATACATATTTGGATAAATATGTGGCCATTCCTAACAGTCTCCGCAATTCTTTGATATTTTCTGGTCTTTCAATTCTCTTAGTCGCTGCTGTTTTATCTGGATCTGCCGATAGTGCTTGCTGTCTCAACATATGGTATATTGATTAATGATATATTCTAATTTTTCGATAGTTGACGCATATATCAGAATATCGGCCATAGAACACACCACGTTTTCAATATCTCCTATTATCTGACTCATTATGTCTTGAAAAACTTCCGGTGCAGATGCTAACCCGAAAGTTAGTCTTTTGTATGAGTGGCGTCCCCACGGGGTTCTCATCGTCAAATATTTCTCTGTTCGCTTAGAGAATTTTATCTGCCAAAAGCCTTTTTTACCGTCAAAAATTGTAGAAAATTTTGCCTTTTGAATTCTTAATACAATTTCTTCCACTGTTTTTAACGGGTGATATCGCCGCAACATATTTTTATTAACATCCGTTGGATCTAGACATACTCGCAATTTACCTTCCTTCTTTAATCGCTAATGGTATTCTACGAACCGGTGTTATTTCAAATTTAGGATTTTTAATCAAGTCTATAACATACTCGTAATTTTTTAATTCATTTTGTATTCATTTTGAGCTCCTGAACTAATTTTTCACTTTCGCAAGCATGGTTACCTAATATTGGTGTTACCTTAGCGTTTAATACTTTAAATATTAAACGTGATTTATTGCTTCTGATTTGACAATCCACTTCGACTTCTCCTATTACATCGACTTTATTGTTTCCAAAACCGATTAATTTTGTCGTCTTTGACTTCACCGTTTTCAGTTTATCCATTATGTATTTTGGTAACACATTGCACTATGCACCCGTGTCCAATTTGGCTTTGATATTAAACTTGTTGTTCCTTATTTCCTCAACCCAATTATCAGCATACTGTTAAAGTTAGCCGAAATTTTCCAGCCGACTGATAATGCAGATAGTGTCTTGAATACAGCAAAAATCAGTCATGAACTTAAGAATTTACGAATTTAGGATCGGGTTGTATCATTCGGGTGAAGGGAAAATTATTTCAGTTTACAGGAATTTAAAAATCGATAGGAGCGAGAGAATAAATAGAGTTTAACAAATAGTCAAGACACTATCTGCATTATCTTTCAGCTGGAAATATCGGCAAGCTTTTGGCAAACAGTTTTAATACTGTTTATAAATAATGTATTAACGCCTATTTCCGACTCACTATCATTATCCAATTCTTGTACACGGTTAAAAATGAAAGAATAAAAATTTGTCTTAGCCCAGGTATGAAATTATTTTGAATAAATTTTATTCAATTTGAAAGAGGAAATTCATTATTTTCGTAAAGCTAAACATTATTCTCGCTTATTAAATGGTGTTTAATTCTTATTTTGTATCAAGGTGAGGTTATCAAGATGATGGAAGTTTGGTTTCGAACTAATGATACATTGAATTTTTTGTATTAAAAAATTCGGTCGTCTCATCAGACTGCAGTGACCAAACTACAAAAATATTGAAAATACTTTGAACTTTCATACAAAGTATAATCACAATGCCTTAGCGAATTTTAATGATTCGCTACGCAATTGCCAACCCCTTGGTAACCTCGAATTTTATTGTATTTAACGCGTGGCAAAAAAATCTTGATTCAAATTTTTGGATTTATTATTTTTTGCCACAGAACACAATTTTGGATTTTTTGTTGACGTTTACTCACACATAAAAAAAAAACTAAACGTCATGTGAAGTTGTCAAAAAAGACGTCGCGCCATAAAGTCGTTTTATAAAGATTATTGCGTGTGCACCGATAACAATGTTACAACAAATAACTTTACAACTTTTGCATTTCATCCGGTGTAAATTATAGTAAATAACGCAAACTTGAAAGCCGTGTTTTTTTCTTGTTTTTATTATAGATTTTACTATATTTTATTAAATAATTCATTTATAATAATGTCTGACGAATCAAATGAAAGTTAATGTGGTTAAAATGGATAATAATCGAACTAAAATTATCAGCAAGCTTCGAAGAATATGAAAGTTTGCAAAAATTATTTAGACGGGCTCTTCGTGACTACTACAGCACGGATATTGCTATCGAATATGCTAAATTAACCGTTTTATGGGATAACGATGAAATCTGGGATGAAATATTATCAAAATATGCCTTTAACTGTCTTAATGACTCTCAGCTGTTTCAAGAGCGACTTAATCATTTTCAAATTAAATTAGATGAGTAAGAGAGATGCATTTGCATTCATTTGAGGTATTCACTAAATTGTCTTCTAATTTTAGCTCTCCAGAAATTATAAAAAAATGTTAAAGATTTACTAACCCGAATGTAAACCTTCTCTTATAGAAGTTGAAACAGTATACAAAGAATTCGCTAAAAAACACGAAACGGTAAGCGCAACGAAGATTGACTGGGAAACGGTGGATCGTAGTTATAATCGTGCGATTAATATACTCCGTAAAATTCTTCCATTTGAATTAAAATTAAAAAATCGCAAAAAAATATGGCGAGATGGAGCGCTTATACTTGTAGTACATAAATGACTGTGAATATCTCCTGGAAGATAATTTTCTATGATGACCGACTATTGTTTATGTGCGAATGCTTGGTTCGAGTACATGGAATTTATTAATTCATTATTAAATGATAGCGAAGAAGAGGAGGATGATTTAAAGCAGTCGGTGTTACAAAACTGGATGTAATTGAACGAGCCTTGCGAAATATTATATGGAATTCTGAGTTTTATATATAAAAAATTCATATTATCGAAAATTCAAAATCGTTTGACAAATCTAAATATAATGAGACATTCGAAGCAGCTGTTGCGGTAGGTTTCGAAACACCTGAACATCAGGTACAAATTTGGCTAGATTATTTAACCACTTTGCGTCGCCAGACTGATTTTAAAAACGAATTTAAAAACGAAAACGAGTACTCTCGACCAACAATGGGATGTATTAGCTGACCAACAATGTGAAATACTTCAGTTTTGGGGTCATCTCGAGTACTCCAAAATGGGCGACACCTTAAAAGGTCGTGAGATCTGGAATACGGTCATGGAAAGAGCGGGCAATTCCTATACAACCGCTCTATGGATCAAATTTATTGATTAAATAAATAAAATAAAGTAATTTATTGAAATTATTTATTGATTTTTTGATTGATTTGAAAAAATTGAAAATTTCGTCGTTATCCCATAAAACGGTTAATTTAGCATATTCGATAGCAATATCCATGCTGTAGTAGTCACGAAGAGCCCGTCTAAATAACTTTTGCAAAATTTCATATTCTTCGGGGCTTGTTGATACTTTTAGTTCGATTATTATCCATTTTAGCCATACTCGCTTTCATTTGATTCGTCAGACATTATTATAAATGAATTATTTAATAAAATATAGTAAAATCTACATATATAAAACAAAGTCGGGTTAGTTACACCATTTATAACTGAAGAACGGCTGGACCGATTTTTATGATCTTTGTTTTGTTGGATTTGACTCCGTTCCGAATATAGCATAATAAGTATTAAAACATTGGAAAAATTCAACAACAAAAGAGTTTATCAAGAAAATTCATTTTCTCATACATTTAGTACATTTTGTTTTTTTAATTTGTTCGTCTCAATACAGTGGTGATTTAGGAAAAAGAAAAGTCGGAAAAACTTAAAAGGGAAGCCCCAAAAATTTAATAAAAAAAACCTTTTTTTATATGAATTTTGTAGGTGTAGTTTGTATGTGACGAGTGGTGCAGTGGTTAAAGCTTCGGCGCTTGGAGCGCAAGGTACTGGATACGAACCCGACTGGAGGCTGCACGTACATTGCTATTTTATTTTTTTTTAAATTTTTTTTATTTTATCTACTTAGCTATATAATTCATGATGGAAATGGTGGATTATTTTTCTTCGATGTGCCCGGTGGAACTGGCAAGGCATTCCTCATATCATTGATTTTGGCCACTGTTCGTGCGAGATCCAATATTGCTGTAGCAGTTGCTCAGCGTTGAAATTGTCGTTAGACCTTCAATCGGCTGAAAACCCGACTTACAACATTGCGAAACATTCAGCAATGGCGAAAGTTTTGGTAGCAGTAAAAACATCATCGATTATGAATGTACAATGGCGCATTTGAAGCATTCAATCGAACTATGAAAGATCTACGCAATGACTCATGATGTTTTGGAGGCGCAATGATTCAACTGTCCGGCGATTTCCGTCAAAAAATACCAGTGATTCCAAGATTGACCGCTGTCGATGAAATAAACGCTTACCTCAAATCATCGACTCTGCGTGGCGCTATGTGATGAAACTTTAGCTGACGACAAACATGCGAGTTGCATTGTTAAACCAGAGACAACCTAACAGAGATATTTCATTCTATCTAAACGTAAAAATTTAAACTTCGAGTTCATTTTCTGTAAATAACCGCAAACAACCAAAAATATTTTGTTTTTTGGCGTAAACGTATATACGCAGTTTAACGAAAAATAACAGATACAACGATGACATTAGAATTGTCAGAAATACATTTTGTTTTCATTTTTTAGCTCGAACGAAAAATTTAATTTGATTGTCTTTGGTTAAACGATCCTTCTGCCGAATATTTCTCCAAGCAATTGCTGACTATCGGTAATGGCCGTGTTCCGGTCGACGAATCAAACAGATTGATTTCGTTTCCTCAGAACTTTTGCATTTTGTCTCAACGAAAGACGAGCTCATCAATAAAGTGTTCCCGAACAATATTACTAACCACAAAAATCACAGTTGGGTGAGTGAACGAGTAATTCTTGCGGCAAAGAACAAAAATGGGGATCACTTAAATTTCACAATTCAAAATCTAATCGTCGGTCCACTTCATTCCTTCAAATCTATCGACTGTGTGACAAACAAAGACGAATCAACCAACTGTCCAACTGAATTTTTAAACTCATTGGATCTGGCTGGCTTGCCCCCGCACAATTTACAAATGAAAGTTGGTGTGTTGCCGGTAATCATCATGCTACGAAACCTGAATCAACCAAAACTATATAACGGAACGCGTTTTATTTTGAGAAATCTCAAGGAAAGTTCAAAGGTGACGAAGTTCTCATTCCGAGAATTCTGATGATCCCAACCGATATGCCATTCGAGTTTAAACGAATTCAATTTCCGATTCGTCTTGCATTCGCCATGACGATCAACAAATCACAAGGCCTATACTTGAGTGTTTGTGGCCTGAATCTAGAAAATGAATGTTTCTCTCACGGCCAATTGTACATAGCATGTTCACGTGTCGGCAAACGATCCGCTTTGTTCGTTCTCGCACCTGACAATAAAACAAAAAATGTCGTATATCACAAGTTGTTTTACTGAAGGGAATCGACCCTATTGTAACCTACTCAGGAAATAGTTTAAAAGAAAGTAGTGCAACAATGCTACGCGAATCATTTCGAATCAATTCAATAAAACGAAATCCTTGCTGCCACGTGAATTACATTCATTTCAATGTAATTAAAATATATTTCATTTTGATTGAATTTAATTAATTTTTAGTATTCATTTTATCCGCCCCGGAGGTCTCGGGTTCAATTCCCGGTAGTGACAAGGAAAAAATTGGACGGCTGGTTTAGGATCAATGAATTAATTACTCATTAGTCATTATTAGAAATGAAAATATGATTATTAAACCTCATTTAAGACGGCCAAATCTCTTAATGGGGTATAGTGCCAGAGAGAGAGTGAGAGAGAAATTCATTTTATCTTAATAAAAAAACTCAATTTAATTAAGCTATAATAACTTTAGCAACATTTATTGATTTTGAGGCGGTACGAAGTTCGCCGGGTCAGCTAGTAAATTAATAAAGTTTGCAGACCATTGCAGACCAACTATAAGTTTTCATTTCTTGACTATTAAAATTAATACGTGTGAAAGATTTGATGTGAAAATAAATAAACAAAAAATTTATTAATTTGTGATAAAATTTTATTGAGGTTAGAAATCAATATTTATATGCATTTCTGTATTTACAAATCGCATTTTGGGACCGACATTCGCTGTTTATAAAATAAAGATATCACCATATAAAAGTTGAAAGTATATTTGAAGTAAGTATTATTATTTTGTTATTGGTTAAAAATAGTTTCTGGGAAAGGTAGTCTCATTATCCACGGAAATTATACGACATTGTATCCGTTCATGTGTCATTTATTTGGAAATGTAACAATTTTTCATTATTTTTCAGTCGTATGAAATATTGTGCAACCTTTCTTATTCAAAACCGTGTAATACCGTGTATAATTTTAGAAACCATCCCAGAAACAATTAATATAATTTTCATAATTATGAATCAATTAAAAGTTAAACTATTTCAGCAAATTTGATAACTTAAAAATTAAGTTTAACTGAGTTAAGTTTTTGTTATAATCTAATAATTGAAAATGTTTTTGCGTTGCTTTAAATGTAATAAATTAGTTAAAAATTATACAGGTTTGAGGTACCATTTTAAGTTTTTGCATAATCTTTCAAATAATTCAGTCTATGAGTGTCGCGAAGACTCATGCATGCAAGTGTTTACAAATTACTTTACATTTCAACGCCATTTGAAACGACGGCATTCATCAGAATATTGTATAAATACAAATCTGCTTTCATCCAGTCAAAGTCAAACTCGGTTTGAATACGTTTCTAAGTGTGACAGTTCTCCAAATATCCCTGAATCACAGTTGCCTTGTATCGATTTGAAAATAACTAACTCAGTTCAAGCTGAAACTAATGATCTGGCTGTCTTACTAGCAAAATCAGCTCTTGATATTATTATTTGTTTGCACAATACTAACCGGTTTGCCAGGAAAGATGTTAAAATGATTCAGGATCTAATTACTAATAAGATTATGCAACCTACAGCAAATTTTTTAAGTCAATCGATTTGTACACGAATTAGTGATGAACAACTTAAACGGGATATCTTGAGAATAAACGATGTGGTTTCTAGTCCGTTCGAAAAATATACTTCAGAGTACAAACTTTTTAAAGACCTTAAAGAAAAAGATCTGTTAGATAATCTCATAAAATTTTCAATAAATAATGAAATTGGTTCAACTTATCATAGAGGTGAAGCTCAATATGACGAAATTAATACCTCGGGTATACTTTTGCCTCTGCGATTTCAGTTCCGAAAAACTTTTGAAACCAAGTATTCATTAAATGAGTATCTTAAACTTAATAGCACATTGGCTACTTCAGAGACTATTTCGAACTTTTTTGAGGGAAATCTTTGGAAAGATCGTTTATTGATGTATCAGGGCAAAAATGTGATTCCCTCCTTTTTGTACTCTGATGATTTCGAAATCAACAATCCTCTAGGTACCCAAACTCAACCAATAATAGCAATATATTATAGTTTCCCTCATAATCGAAATAAATCAAACCTAAAGGACATATTCTGCGCTGGTTTCATAAAAGGGAGAGATTTAAGGAAATATGGTGCGCATTTGTGCCTAAAAAGTTTAATTTCAGAAATAAGATATCTAGAGGAAACAGGTATTATTATAAAAACAGACAGCAGACCTGTTCATGTTTATTTCATATTAGGTCTTTTATTGGGTGACAATTTAGGATTAAACACATTTTGCGGAATTCAAAATCGTTCTCAGCTAATTATTTTTGCCGGTTTTGTAAGACGCATTTTGTGAGACTCAAAAATTATGTATAGAGAAAACTGAAAACTTAAGATCAAGAGAAAATTATCAATCCGATCTTAAAACTAATTTGTTTGAAGAATATGGTATATTAGCAGATTCACCATTTAACACCATAAAATCATTTCATGTCTCTGAAAATTATTCTGTTGATCTAATGCATGATGTTTTTGAAGGTGTGTGCCACTACAACTTATGTCATTTATTCGATTACTTTTTAAATTCATACAAGGATTCTTTTTCTTTGGAAATTCTCAATTTAAGAAAGAATACTTTTAATTATGGTGAAATAAATATTGGAAATTTATCAAAACCTATTACTCATGAACATATAAAAACAAACCATCTAAAAATGACTGCAAGTGAAATGAAGACCTTCGTTCATTTCCTACCAGTAATGATTGGAGATCTAATTCCAAAACAAGATAAACACTGGAAGTTTCTTTTGTGCCTTGTTGAAATGATAGATTTGTTGCTTGCTAATAAGTTTTCTTCAGAAAGTTTAATTAGTTTAAGAAATTTAATCAAAAAGCACAATTCAATGTACATTTCCTTGTATCCAGATACATTAAAGCCAAAATTTCATTTACTCACCCACTACCCTTCTATTATACTACAATCTGGGCCACCTAAATATTATTGAGGATTTCGATATGAAGCGAAACATAAAGAATTTAAAACATATGCCAGATCAATTACCTCTAGAACTAACATACTTCTTAGTTTGGCAAAAAAGTTTCAATTAAAATTTGCGCACCTTTTATTAAATGAGGATCCACCTTTAAATTTAAAAGAGCAACATAGGTGCTATTTTAGCACTGTTAATAAAAAATTAACTACTTATGTAGGTAATGCGGCTTTTAGTAGTTATAATATGATCGAGTACTTGGGAACTACTTACCAAACCGGATTTTACTTGACTAATAAATATGCCAATGGCGTTAGTTTGTTTGAAATTAAACAAATTCATGTAGTGAAAGATACTCTGGATATAATGTTGGTTTTAGATGAAATTTTAGTAAAAAGTTTTCAAAAACATGTAATGGCATATGAAATCGATGAAAATAAAATGGTTGTTTCTGAAAACCTAATATATAAATTAGAATATTTCAAATGTCCACCATTAAATATAATTAAAACCCAAAATGGGAAATTATATTTTCGTTTAAAACCAGATTTTTAATCTAAATTTAATCATTTTTAAATATAATTAATTTAAATTTAATTAAAAAAATTAACTTTTCAAAATCAATTAATTTAAAAATTTAATGTACATAACTTCAAAGTATGCAATAAACTATAACATTATTTTTATTAAAAACTTCTTAGTACCTACTAAACCAAAGTAAAACATTTAAAAATCATTGTTCAAAAAACAAAGATTATTATAAGATATAACATAATACAACAAACTTACAATGGAGGATGCCACCATCACCGGTTATCAAATTCCAAACGTTATAATAGAAGAAATACCAAACAGCGGAAATGACGAATCATCGCAATATCATCTTACTGAGTTATTTAATGTACCAACCGAAAGCACCAGTATTACTGCAAATAATCAAAATCCAATTGAAGCTTATCGTGACCACAAAATTAGTCCTCCTTTAACCGATGTCGCAGCATATGAGATGAGAGAGCTACTAGAAAAATGGGATTTTGTTTTTCTTTATGAGATATTTTTAGGTAATATTTTAGAATCCTTTTTCAAAATATCAGTGAAGTATTTTCTAATAATTAATTTATTAATATTTTTGCAGAAGAACGTATTGACAGAGTTGCACTGATGCACATGAAGATGGAGTATTTGCTGCGTTTAAACTCAATGAGCAAGATCGGACTTGGGTATATAAAATAAAATTTGAGCAACAACTGAAAATTTGGCAGTCAAGTTTACTGAATCCAACTGAATGTTGTATTAAAGAAGCCACAAATATTGATGATACCCATTATAAGTTACGAGTAGAACCGGATTATAACGATGATGTTGATTTAAATTTGAATGAAATTTTAAATGCTACCACGAGAGGTCGTGCTATTATCAAGCATTATGCACAACACAACACATTAAACGATGGATGTAGAGCAATCCTTTTAGATATCATCAATAGCTTCCTTATTCAACAAAAAATAAAACTAACTACTAGTTTAGCACGAATCTTATCCAATCAAATAATTAAAAAGTTCGCAACCGAAGAATTGGTAATTAATATATTTGGTAATTAATATGATACGATTAAAGTGCAAAATTGATGTGCTAGCTAAAAAACTATGTTTGTACTCCGAAATCTATAAAATGGAAATCCTATGTTTCCGTCCCATATTTGAATCAGCACCCAACGGCCTACTTTTTATGGTTTTAGTAAATAGACATCTGCCATAGTATGCCATGCTTGCTTAGATGAGAAATAAATGATACTACGGTGATGTGGAAGGGCTAAGTAGAGTAAGCAAACAAGTCGATAACATGGTACCATTTTACAATTATTGATTCGATTTCGCACTTTAGCAGTAACATATTCAACAAATAATATATTTGTTTTATACTTTATTTTAATTATTACATATTTAACCTTTAGGGAACCTATTTTG
The DNA here is from genome assembly GCA_947310385.1 of Nephrotoma appendiculata. Lineage (NCBI taxonomy): Eukaryota > Metazoa > Arthropoda > Insecta > Diptera > Tipulidae > Nephrotoma > Nephrotoma appendiculata. The sequence continues at coordinate 335,203,775 of OX371223.1, forward strand.
TTAAGCAGCAGGGCAAACGAGTAGATTCAAAAATTTACTCAAAATATTTCAACTCCTTGCGAACCATGAAAGATTGTGGTTTAATGGAAAAAAAATCGTACATCAGTAGCAGCCTTCAAAATAAATTTTTGAGAACCACAGTGGCGCTTGACTTTGGTAATGTATATAATGTTGAGAGTACTAGGAGTGGTTTTGTTCTTTAATATAAAGACATAATATCGATTATTAAACTTCCGGATTTGTTTTCTTTGAAAGTCGATCCTGAAAAAAATAGATACAATTGCTAGTAATGTGATACTGTAATGTAAATACATACACCGTTTAAATTTGCATTAGAATAACAAGGAGACATCCTGTCGTTTTAACAATTTATTAAAATTCCGTATCTGTGAAACGTGTTGCTTAAATTTTTTTGAACGGTTCAATAATCAATACCTACCAAACAACAAAAAATCAGGCTAAATGAAGGAATTGATCTCAATAAAAAAAAAAAAAATCACCGATGATATGGTGGAACAATACTCTCTGATATATTGTCGAATTTTATATTTTTATTTTCCTAGATTGATTTATAATTTTCTTTATTTGGTTTTCTTCTTATATGTGATCTATTTCTTTAGAACCGGAGTTGGATATTGATGTAAACTTAAATTGCATAAATGAGGATAATTGCTCTTTTGGAGAATTGGAACACCATTGGATTGCAACTAAAACTTATCGATGTAAACAGCTTGCAGAAATTATTCAACATTCAGAAGGCTCCACCAATGATGTTTTTGGCAAATGGCCTCATTATAAAAAGCCACTTGGATATAAATTGGTAAGGTCTGAATGTAAAATACACTGAAAAATTAACTAATTACTATTTTGTACAATGTTTAGATGGATATTGATTTTGAAGTTATTTTTGGCCGCAAATATTTTATCCAACAATTTGAAAGTTCCAGGTCGAAACTTATCAAAATAATGCAGGAGAAAATAAAAAATGCCGCAAACAAAAAAATAGTAGAAAATCTTATAAGTAACCGTAGCTTATCACAAAGTAAGATTTGTTTTATTATACTGACTGGTATATAACACTTTAATATTTTATTTCTATTTATTTCATAGATGGCCAAAACACTACTATATTGTATTTATTGCATACCATTGTGCCACCTGTTTCTCGAGAAATGTCAGACACACCCAGTACTTCTAAACAAGCGTGTATGAAATACACCATTAGAGATTCTCAAAATTCAATATTTTTAATAGGCGAGACAGTAACAGAAATAGAAGAAAAATTTAAAATTAAATTTACCAATTCAGCCTTTCGTAATTGTTCAAGGCACATTAGAAAATCCGACCAATTTTGTAGTATTTTTTGATGCCTGTCGTTATCAGTTTAATTGTATCTTACAGGCACTAGATATTTGCTTTAAAATATATATGCTCTTCAATCTACAATATCCCCAGTCCTCCATACTAGTATGGAATTTTATACAATTATATTATTATAATATAATAACAACCTTCGATAGACAGCATACGTCTATTAATTTAATAATTAAAAAATTAAAAGACTAATAATTTTAGATTGAAGCTGTTTTGTGATAATTTAAATTAATTTTTTAATAAAATACATAGTTTATAGTTTAGGAAGAACAAATAATAATTTGCATTATATAATTTGATTTAAAAGTTATAATTTACGAATATAATGAAAATATATTTCATGAATTTATGTCGAATCTTTGATCGTTGATTTATACATTTTATTTTATTTTACTAAATATGTATATAATTTATTATTATTCAATAACATATTAATAATACGCTTATAAAATAAATTTGAAAATGAAAATTTTTTAAGTATTTTTCTTAACTAGCCCTCCCCTCAAAATAAATATGACGTATACAAATATAATACAATATGTATGTCATAGGGAAAACTCGTTTATCCATAAAAAACACCAATAATATTGAGAGCATATTGTATCATATTGAGAAATATCTTTATTAAAATAGTTTTCGTATTGAATGATCATGTTTTATCTTTGTGTATATTGATAAAATATGTTTTCAAATACCGTAATTTCGCTTTCGTATTGAACTGTCATGTGTTCACAGTGAAAGATTCTCAACATTTCTTGTAATCATTTTGATAACATTTACTTTCAATCTTATTACTTTGTGTTTTCGTTATTATAGCACAAGCATTCGTAAGAGTTACGCAATTTTCAATAAGATACAAATATATAAATATTATATTGACAACATATCTTATTCTATTAATAAACGATTGTTATCGGTTATATATTAAACACAAATTTAGTATTTAGATAGCAATTTTATCATTATGAGTAGCAATTTTTTTTCAGTGTACATTTTTATTATTTGCAGCTTTATTATTTTGTAAGCGTCGAGGAATAAATACTTTTGGGATAAATAAGTTTTTGCCTGAATAGCTTATATGATTTTTTGCTATTATTGACATTTTTCCATTTAGCTAAAGGGAATTATTGTTGTGTAGCATTGCTTTTAGAGTAAGATAATTACGGTAAATTGAAGAAAAATTTCCACTAATTAAAAAGAGTCATCTATTATTTAACTCATTAACTATAATTTTATATAATAAAAGAATGTGGAGGTTCAGATATAGATGGAAGTGGAAGCTGAGTCTTTTAAGCCTCATAACAAATAAGGCTATTTACCTTGGTTTAGAATAATATTTAATCATTGTTAATACTAATGAAATTTTATTTCTTATTTTAATTTAATTTAATTGTATATTTAAGATTTAATTTGTCTCACGACAATTGGTTTTATTTTAATAAATTAAATGACTATGGCTATATGTAACATTGAAGTTCATTATTAGTACTGCATCCAGTGCGTAGTATTTAATAATAATTATTAATTTTAATTTTTTATTATTTTTGATCTTTCTTTTAGATTTTATAAAAAATAGGTATTAACGGAATTTAAAGAAGATAACTTCGCAGATGTGGGTGCAATTAAATAACAATTTTTAATTTTCAGATGATCGTGTAGTTTTTCTGTTACATTATTAATAATTATTTCGTAATTAGAATTGTGTCATTGTGTTACTAACTATCGACTACTTAGGTGTCTGTAACCGGGTCAAGTCTATCCTTACTATAATCTTTCATATCCCTCGATTTTGTTATGTGTAATAAAGGTGTACGATGGGACCCGGCCATATCTGGGATTACTTGTCTAATGACTTGGCCGTACATCTCAATCAAATCAAAATCAAATCAAATCGAGGTGTCCCATCAGATATATATTGCGACAACGGGTCAAACATAGTTAGAGCAAAGAAGCAAATTCGTGACTTCTACGCCCAATACCTCTTCCAAGCAAAGCAAACAGATATCCTAAATTGGTGCACCGACCATTATACCCAATGGCACGTAAGCATGTTAAGCATGTTACTCGAACCAAGCCTGCATCATATCAAAATTAATCACCTAAACAGATGGCAGCTACTACAATCAAATTCACTCAACAAACTTCTTAAATGGCATACCCCTAATCAACAAATCAAGGTGGGAAGCTTAGTTCTCCTCCGAGAACAAAATCTGCCACCATCAAAATGGGCATTAGGAAGAGCAACTGAGGTACATCCGGGAACCGACAAGTTAATTGAAGTAGTGACCATCAGGTGTCAGAAACGGCCGATCACCAAAATAGCGCTTCTCCCCAGTTTTGACTCTAACGAGTCAACCCCGGCGGTATGTTCAACTAACACTAACAATAAGAATAATCCTCTTCAATAATTCATTTATTTTATTATATAATTCATTTTATAGTTCATTGTAAATTCCCATTAATCAACTTACCTTAATAACATTATATTTGTCTACTCACCTTAATAATATTAATTGTGTACCAACTAATATTGTTGTGTAGAGTTTTGGCCATCTGCTTTAAGCACAAAAAGTTATTGTTAATAAAAACGTTTACTCATTTTTCATTATTATTATCGCCATCAACGAGTGAACAAGTCTCATAAAATAAAATTTGAAGAAAATATAGTTGTAGTTTATTTTTTATTTAAACTTGTACAAGCAATTTTTCCAGTTTGTACAACCTCAACACGCTGAACTAAAGATTCCTAGATGGTTATATACGACGAATCGACCCATAGAATTACATGGATTCGGAGGTGCATCTTTAGATGTTTACGCAGCTGTAATATATTAACGAATAATCATAAATGAACTACCCATGGTCAACCTTCTAATTGCAAAGATGTGTGTATCTCCAATCAAAGCATTGAGTATTCCAAAAACTGGAGCTTAATGCAGCATGCATGTGAAGTTTATACTAAATTTATCCTAAAACAAAAAAAATAAAAAATTAATATTAACTTAGGAAAAACTTCACACGTCTATAAAGTGACAGGAAGTTTATACTAATTTATTCCTAAAATAACAAAACAATAAAATATCTGAGCATGTAGTAGTGATTTGCCATCATTTAGGTGTTTTTGGTAAACAAGTTAGGGAAACCATTAATAATGAAGTTAAGCCTAAGTAGCTTAATCCGAAAGTTCTGCTTCTTTTAGCGAATATACGAGATTAATAATATACGATGGTGAAGGAGATATTAATTAACAAAGCAGATCAATTTTAATTCCATCAGTTTCTTTGATAATAAAATTGGATTAAGGTCAAATTTATCAAACCAGCAAGTTTTAAAGTTCTATTGCATTCTGCATCCCCTATGCCGCCTGCGGTAAGCTATGTCGTCTCTCGTTAAGAAGTTCAAATTGAACTTAATAATAAACAAGACTGTAGGATTTTAACATCCACTTTTGAAATTTGGAAAGTAGATACAGTTACATACTCGGCAAGTTGCGAATTATACCTACCCTAATGGTGCCTGGAGTGCATACCACCCCATAATTCTTAAGCCGTTCGGTTAGCACGTAATACTAAATGGTGTTGCAAGATTTTGGCATCGATATTCTTATTTATGAATATACATCAATAAATTAGATATTCGATAGATGGGCCAAAGACACATCTGACCTTATTGTGGCAATCTAAGTAATGGTTTGTCGTCATCTTTCTATCATAGAGGGATTAGCCGTGTTTTTTTATTTGCGCCCGATCGATGCATCCGGAGCACCCAAATTTCTATGTCAAAACTTATATTTAATTTTTGATGACATTTTCCAATAGGGACGTTTCTACGGCATTTATCTCGGCAATGATGTTATTGTTTAGTTCTTGGATAGTGGCTGGACTATCAACATACACTGTGCTTTTCAAAAATCTATATAACAAGTAATCTAAAAGCGTTAAATCGCATGATCTTACAGGCTAATTCACATTTCCGCGGAATAAGGTAATTTCGAAGATATTTTGCAATTCGTTGATATTCTTACGCGAAGTATGGCAAGTTGCACCGTCTTGTTGAAAAAAAACATCACCCAAGTCGATTTCATCGAACTGGTGCAAAACATAGTCTGTTATCGTTGCACGGTATCGCGTAGAATTGCACGTTGGATTTAAAATGTTTAGCACTTTGAAATATTTAAATCAAATTGGCGTTGATTCCACTAATCTTGACAGAAGAACTGAAAGCGCCCAATCAAATTTTAAAGGGTTTTTCAATTTGTACGGGTCGATGTTGAAATGGGATAAAACAAGCTGTGTGTGAGGTATTAAGGAAATTCTTTTTTATTTGAAAGGAACATGTATGCCAATATTCATGAAAAATAACATCGTTCAAATGTCCGACCCGGCTTCTCACGGTGACACGGATCTGAGTGGTCTAATATTCAATGATTCTGCCGCGCATAGATCCGGCTGAATTTGAACGATGGTATTGGTTATGTTGGCTGGAAGGGCATTGGTCGATTTCGGCTTATTTCATAGACCTGCAACCTGAACAAACCTTACAAGAAAAAGTTTAGCGAGGTCAAATCGCACGATGCTAATGGACAATTCACGTCACCTCTGCGAGAGATAACCCTACGCTCAAATCGTTCATTAAGAATGTCCATCATTTCATCTGCTGAGTGGTACGTAGCCCCGTCCTGCTGAAAACACATATCGACTACCTCCATATCGTTCAATTAGGGCCAAAAGAAATCGGTTAGCATCGTTCTGTAGCGTTCGCCGTTGATGGTGATGGCCTTACCAACGCCATTTTCAAAAAAGTACGAACCAATAACGCCGCCGGCCGAAAATTCACACCAAACATTTGGTGTTATGATTTGGACGAGCTGCTCAATAGTTGGCATCAGTGAGTAAAAAAACACCAGATTAGGCAAAAATCACCAAAACAACATGGCCGCCACTACACTTCATTCCATCATCGACACGTCCAAATTGAAAAACCCTCTATACGATTGTGTTTGGTTTTGCACTTGAATAAAACGAAATGTAATTGTACTTTTCATAATGAGTTGAAGTATGTGTTTGTGTTATAAATTCAAACTCTGTTTAAATTTAAGTAGATTATGTAGAAGAAAACTATAAACAAAATTACCTCCATTACACGATCAGTAATATAATGTCATTACTCAAAACATCATTACCTAAATTTTATAATATGTATTTTAATCTTAAACAACTCACCTTACTTCATTAGGTATAATGTGCGGGATTCAAGAATAAAGAAAAGTTTGTGGAAATACAACTGTTTTAAGTAATGATGGTTTATGGGGTGGTATGCACTCCCGACACCATTAGGGTAGGTAGAATTCATTAGAACTTTATGAAACTTGATGAGTAGATAGACTAAGCCTAGATACGTTTCCATTACCAAGGAAACCGATGCCAAAATCCTGCAACACCATTTAGTATTACGTGCTAACCGAACGGCTTTAAGATCTATGGGGTGGTATGCATTCCCGGCACCATTAGGGTAGGTAGAATTCATTAGGACTTTTTGAAACTTACTTAACATATAGTATTATGGTCTGTTAGTTATAGGAAACCAAGCTTATTATTTAATTCAAATTTTTTTTTCTGCTTTTTGGTTCTTCAATTTTTTCAATTTGGAATCAATATATTTGAAATATGGTTAAATTTTATTTGTAGGTAAAGTATTTTTCGACTATAATGCATCGTTATATTAAAATTTATACGCATTATAATTTGTTAAGTTTTAAATTTTAATTTTTGAAACGCCTAAATGATTACATTACACAACCAACGCAAAAAAAAATTATTTTGATTTTTAGGATAAATTTAGTATAAACTTCACATCGGTAATGCAGCAACGTTGTTAGTCCGGTTACTAAATACTGTGTAACAATCACTCAAGTTACAAAATCCACCTAACATTTATTTATATTCCGATTCCACCATAACGTTACAATGGTTATCCAAACCACCAAAATTATTCAAACCTTTCGAAGCGAATCATGTTTCGGAAATAATGGAAGCAACCAAACTCTGTCAATGGTATTTTGTAGCTACGGAAAATAATCCAGCCGATCATGCTGCTCGAGGAATAAATCCACAATAATTTTTAAGAAATACAACATGGATGGCCATCGTTAAGTCCTGCAAACATCACCTACGATGGGTCCTTGGCGAAACTCATTTGATCTTCAAGCCTTACTAAATTCAAGGTTACTGGTAGAAAACCAAAACGATGAACGAAACCCGCTAACACCATCACATTTTTTGATTTTTCAACCACTCAACGTATTACCTGAACCTGATCTAATAAACAGTAAAGAAGACACCTAAGTAGAGTAAATCAAGTGGCAGTTAATCCAACAGCTTCTGCAAGGATTTTAAAAATACTGGTCACAAGAGCATGTAACGTCTCGTAATAAGAGTTACAAATGTCATCGAGAAAACCATAATTTCAAAATGGAAGATCTAGTGCTGTTGCGAGATCAAAACGACCTGCTAAAAGGCCTTTGGCAAGCATTATCAATTTACATCCCGGGAGGACTAGTGAGAGAATCTAGTGATACTAGTCCCTCTTAAAGTCCCTCGTTAACCCTATTGAGTCAACGGCGGCGGAATGTTCAAATAACAATTAGTGGACGCATCGCTGTGTTATTTTAAGTTCAGTGCAAAAAAACGAATAACGAAAATTATGTACGGCATTTAGTAAAAATATTTAAAGATAGATATCGCCCCGATCACAATTTTAGTTATTCGGTTTTGGACATGTCGTTTTGTAAGATTTCCGTGCATTGCATTTCTCATTCTTTTTCAAGATTCCTTTGGATGCACTTAGCACTAAAAGTAAACTGTATTAAAATTAACAAAAATATATCGACTAAGGTATAAATAATTACCATAGTATTTTTTCTCCTAACAAAATTCAACAGCATGAGTAAGTGTTCGCAGTGAACAGCAGTCCGAGGCAGAGAGGATTATTAGGAGCACCCAGTCATAAAGGAAGCAAGCAGCCTGCAGAGTTCTGTCATCATTTTAGCGGTAAAAACACACCGCGTTGCGTTGCAAGGTTACATATTGTGGTGACCGTTGATTTGTGATCTCGATTAGTGTATTAGCAGAAGTAATGGCGAATTGCGATTGTATAGCTACATCTTCACAAAAATAGATTTCATTTTTGCAACGAAAACGCACAGTTAACACTGTTTGGATGATAAATCAGTTTTTGAGTTGAGTTTTAATAGCACAATGCCAATTTAGGCCAGTAGTAATTTTTTATTTTTTGTATCAATAAAGAAAATTGTTCAAATATAAGGAGCCGCGTTAGTAAAGTCCAGCATTAAAATATATAACCCGTCTACACTTAACACTTAACGTACAAATATTTCAGGTTTAACGCGTAGAATATCAAATAACTTTAGTTTGTGCCCCAATTATATGTAAAAAATTATTATTATATTGAACTCGGGACCCCCGAACAACAGAATAAAACGCACTCAACTTGATTTTTCACTTCACTTACTTTTACTATACTTTACTCGATAAATTTTAGAATGAAATTATAAAACAAGAAATACCTAATAATTTTTATATTAAACTAACCGAACATCTTATTAACACCATGTGCCATCCATTTGCCATATTTCTCCACCCATTTATAAAACTGTGCCATCCACGAGAAGTAACCGTAGAAGTGACCGAATATATTCTGACATGAGCCCGATTTATCATCAGAATCGTTTGGGTTCATGGATAGTTTCTGACCTGGTTTTTCCAGAGATGGTTTAGGTGTGCGATTCGACTTTGATTGTTGCAATGCACCACTAGTCACTGCTTCATTTGGAATATTTTGAGCTATTCCTACGGTTGCGGATGGATTTGGTGTGGTATTTGTTAGTATTGCAATTTTTTCGGCTGCTACTGTCACCCCCCAAGTTTTAGAAGTATCCAAATTCTTGGGTTTCTTTAACCCACCTACTTTGATCGAGGCACCTTCTACAACTGTATAGATAAATAGTATAAATTATGTTACTAAATTCGTCACTCAATATATATGATTACCAGCTACTGATAGGGCAACAAGTATTCCCATCACGATGAATTTACACATCAAGTTCATTGCTGCCGCAACAACGATTTAAATAATTTTCTTTGTTATGTCTCTTTGTACGAATAATGCGAATGTCACCTTTCTTTTAAAACACTACAATATTTATATAGTACAGTGGTAACACGCCTTTGTTACGTGGTGTCATATCAAAATATTTATGTTTTTAAACTTTTGTAAATGTATTATGAATGTTAGTAAATAAAAGAACGTTGTTTTATTAAAAATTTTATTCTTAGAACCGTAATAAAAAGGGCAATAGAAATTGATTTCTATTGAAACATGCAATTAACACCATTTGACATCCATTTTCCATATCTTTCAACCCATTTGTAGAATTCGGCGCACCACGTGAAGTATCCATAGAAATGACTGAACATGTTGCTAGGATTGCATGGTTTTTGTGGAGCACTTCCAGGTGGTGGTCTTGGTCGCCCTCGTTTTTGTAAGAACGGTGATTTGCTTTGTGGTGCCTCGTCGCCGCTATTTGGCAGGTTTCTATCCCACTGTTTTGGTTGAGAGTTAGATTCAGGTGCCCCGGATACCATTCCATCGCTTTGGTGTCGACCATGTTCGTGTATTGGTCGGCTTGGTGGCATTTGTTCCTCGTTGTTTCCAGGCTCATCGTGATCTCCAGGTTCCTGGGATTCTCCTGGTTGCTCTCCTGTTGGTTTGTTTTCTTTGGTTTCTTCGGTTTGCGGGGAGCCTACAGGTTTTGCGCTTTGTGGTGCCTCGTCGCCGCTATTTGGCAGATTTCTATTACACTGTTTTGGTTGAGAGTTAGATTCAGGTGCCCCGGATACCATTCCATCGCTTTGGTGTGGACCATTTTCGTGTATTGGTTGGCTTGGTGGCATTTGTTCCTCGTTGTTTCCAGGCTCCTCGTGATCTCCAGGTTCCTGGGATTCCTCTGGTTGCTCTCCTGTTGATTTGTGTTCTTTGGTTTCTTCGGTTTGCGGGGAGCCTACAGGTTTTTCGAGTATTGCGAGTTGTTCGGGCGTCCCGACTTTTACACGTTCTGTATTTGGTCTAGGCGAAGCATCTGCGATACGTGAAAACAATCTCGATATATGTCATAAATAAATTTTCAATGAAATACATACCAACGGCCAATAATTGTATTGCCCATATTATTAGGAGTACAAAAAGTGTTTGGAACTTGTACGACATGTTCAATACCTGCAAAATTACTCAATAAACTTTAGTTACCAATGTACATCGCACTTTATATAGTTTGAAATCCCATACGATTTGGCACTCCTTTGTCTAAAGATTTTCCAATAAAAAATGTTTACAATTTTCTTTATTGTTATTAGAATACAGTACGCAATAGACATAAAAACAAATATTCGCATCGGAATTAACATTGGTACGCTGTACTTTCCAAATTTACTTAAAAAGAAAGAAATGAAAATATTTACATATTACCACGCTTAAAATGGGTGTTTGTTGAAATTATGCCAACCATTGATGATCACATTTGTTTAATATTTTGGGACACTAAACCAAAATACGCTTTTTAAATTTTACACATTCTTCACGTTTGAAAATTTGTGTAAATTGGTTAAAATGGCAATACTCCATCGAAAGATTAACAGTTGTACCTCCACGAACAAACCATTATGAGATTAGCAGTACAAAATGACGAGCCCCGTAGCAAACTAAAAAAAATTCTGTCTCAAAATAAAAATAATTCACGATACGTGACGTTTATGATTCTTAAATATATATTATTCTGGTAGATGCCAAAGTTTTATGGTCATTAATGCTCAATGCCATTGAAACCCAACTCGTAGACATTTTTGCTTATTTATTTGCACTTAACTAAGCCAAAACAATTTTATGCAGTTTAAAATTTAATATTTAATTTATTTCACGTATAATTTTATGTATTTACAATTTGTATATTTTTACCACCTGTGCAGCAATCGATTAAACGCCCGTCCAAATGTTTTCATATTACCCATTAGATTACATAACAACTCATAGAGCTCATTGAACGTTTTAAAGATGAATGTATCATGGAATGAAGATTTGGGTGTTGTCGTTTTGGCTGTTGGGTCCGCCTCGGATGTATCCTCGGCCGTTGTGTTATTTTGCATAACGTCCGGTTTATCTTTTTTATGCGATAGTTCTTCAACAACTGTTTCATTATTTATATTCATTTTGTCTTCTTTAATGGTGTTATCGGTCACAGTTGATTGTAACAAATTTTCATTTACCGCTGAGGACGGTGTTGCTTCGTTCGATACTGAACTAGTCGTATCAATTGGACTGTCCGTCGTTTCATTCGATATTAAATTTGTGCCTATTTTTGAGGTCCCATCTTGTATGGTTGATTGTGCAATAGTTTCATTTGCCACTGTCGACACTCTTATTTCGCTCGGTATGGTACTTGATGTATTTATTTCGGTATTAATCGGATTTGATGTTGTCGTAGTAACTATTACAGCTTCTGGATTGACATCTACTTCTGTTTTTGTCGGTTTTATACTTGCTGAATGTGTACCAAATACAAGTAATATATTCAGATAAAATATCACTCGTAAGGTTGTGTTACAATTGCGGGCCATTTTAAAATGAGCTCTTGATTGTAACTATACTGGACTCGTTGATATACTGCAACGCTTTATATCTTACAAAATGTTTATTTTGTGCTAGAAAATTCGTAGAATCTTATTTACCAGCAATGAAGGCTAGCAATTTTATTGTATTCATTGTATACGGAATGGCACGAATTTCATCAGAATTATTTTTGTTGAAGTACGTCTGCGGTTGTAAAACATTTTGTATGTAACGCAAATAGTTGAATTTCGCTTAGGCACAATGTCTAAAATTCTGATTAATTTCGATCCAGTATCATAAAATCCGATTCAAGCTACTAAAATAATAATTTTAGTTAGTATCTACTAGCTGCTAGCGACGAGTTCTGTTTTGTTCATTGAAGTGCTTTTAAATATTCGATATTTTTTGTTTGTCCGTCTGATGCGTATACAAACAAATCCTGACAAGTCGTGAGCAAGCCACATACAGCTGTCTATGTGAGAAGCATGAATTTTCCAAATTAAGTTTACACACTTGGAGTGATTGTATTGTGATTTGTTGATGGTATGGGGGCCTCGTTACAGAGTACCTGGTTATGCAATACGCGTACTATAGCGGAAGTGTACCTTAATCGACCTGCTAATGAAGTGGAAACACGTGTAGTTGAAATTTGAAAAAATGTACTGCAAACTAAAAGAGCTAACATTAATTCGTGAAAGTTTGACTGGACATGGTACTAATTCAACGGAACGTGTTCAACAAATTCAAAGCGTTTAATACAGCTTGAAATTCATGACACCGAATTTAATTAAATTTGTTAACTCACTGTTTCGGGATTTAATTATTTTGATCATTTTTATAGTTTAATTACAACACGGAAAAAAAATATAGCACACATCTCCATAAAATATCGGAGCACACGGAATTGTGGTCTATTATCGGAAAGCTTACTATTTAATGATAAGGACTGATTGCCGCGAGGTATAGTAAAATTTATTAAACATGTTAAACCCGGTTGTCATAAAAATAGGAATGTGTTCTATAATATTAATCTTTATGATCATACACAAAGCACTCTACCTCATGCATTATAGGACAATATGCACACCGATAAGGGAACTATTCTTATATTATTGGCATCTTTTCCAATATAATATTGCAGCATTTGCATATTTTATTGGATCGAATCCCTAGAAAAATAGGAACATTCATGATATTTATGAAAGTTTCTACATTGTAATATAGCAAAGCACCCGTCAAACATATATGAACAAATAAAACGCAATTTTGATTTCATAATACATATTTAATAAATTATTTATTATAAAAGCTAACAATATTGTTGAATTACATAGTTTTAAATAGTTACTATGGAGAATTTTCATTGGAAATGCAGCATCCACATTTAGCCATTTCTAGACGATATTATCTGAAATAAATAATAATTGTACACATGTTAGAAATATATATAATTTTCATCACAAAACATTTTTACTTACAACGTATGTGTCGCGTATCACAACGATAAGGGTGTACGGTACTCATCTGATTTTTTTTTCTTCTGAAATGATTATAATTGCAATTTGGTAAGATTAGTTTCATCCATCAGTTTCAAAAACACACTACAAATTCTAAAAAATTGAAAATAATATGACTACAACATTTACAGACTCATAAATCATGGCGGATAATAATGCTACAAAAAAATATCTAAATAATAATGTTCATATTATAAATAGCATATTCATAGTGTATTTCCAATAATTTAATACAAGTGTAATTCTAATAATTTATTTATAATTATAAATTACAATCAAAATAATTCACCACCAAAACATTTACCATTAAAAAACAAAGTACTCGTATCTAAACTTTTAAAATGACACAAATAATTTACACAATTTTTTTTTACCATTTTTTACTCATGTAAAAATACAACTGTTCACCACGAAAAAGTTCTAATAACTAGAGAAAAATAAAAATGCATTTTAATTTAGTGAAAAATAATGGGAGTTATTCCTTAACAAAACGGAATTATTCCTAAACAAGTTTCCTTAGCCCAGCCAACGGTTCCTATATCACATAAGATTCAGTTAATGTTATAGTACTAATTTCTATATAGCAGATATTACCAAAGAAATAGGAAATTTCACCATAAAAATAGAAGTATTTACTAAAATTATGGTACAGAGCAGTATAATTTGATTGCTATAAAGGAATAGGAAAAAATCTGGTAATTTTTTCTCTCCGTGAAGTATTTCAATTTAATTTAATACATAATTTTCTAAATCAATTAGATAATCTTAATATTTTGTATTTTGTATACATTTTTGATTTGCTTATTTATTTCATTTTTAGATTTCTGCAGGCTTCTGCATTAATTCAATATTGATCTAGATTTATATTATCAGAATTGTCGGGGTTTAAAAACGAAATGTAAGAAATTTAGATTGTCGCTACTAGAGGAGGATTTGGTGTCTCTTCTGTGTGTATGATTGAAATCCGGTTTTTAGATCACAGCTTAAGATAACCAATAAAAAGCTTATATTTGCTTAATGCTGTCTGACTCCAGTTATCGGATAACTTTTTATAATTTATATATTCGGTCGATTTTATAATCCGAATGTATCCGTGCACAATGACTAAAATATTTTATAAGCTGGAGATATTCTTTTCGCAATTATGTGAATACCCCTGTACACAGTCAGATTAATTATATATTATTTTTTTATTTAAAAGAATACAATTTTATACATGAATGCAATCGACTTCGAGAACAAACGTAAGTAGCATACAATTTTTTATAGAACCAAAAACAAAAACTATTCGTAAAAACGAACAGCCTTCTATATTTTTTTAACATTTTTGCCCAACAAGACCGCGATACTGTCGATACACTACAAGGGTTATGATTTTGTTTACATTACTGAAACTTGGTTGAATGATAGTTTTCGAAAACGAATAGAACGTGAACGAAATCGAATACATCTCGTGCAGTTGTTAATGTAATCTTTAATATTGTTTCTGGGATCTATCATCCAGTACTTTAAACGAAGTATATTTAGCACTAATGATGTGCCCCCATGTAACAAGGAATGATGAATTTCTTTAATAATTAATACATTGATATACGATGCCATCGTGGTAAGATAATTGGATGACGTGCTGAATAAGTTAAACTGGAATTTCTGAGTCGACCCCCTACTCTAAAACATCTAATGCGAAACTTAATCGATTTCGAAGTAACTGGTCCCCCTTTTCGAATGTTTGATAATTCATTGTTCAATTTCGTTGATTTGTAGTGGTCCTTTAATGGCTAATTTTTCTTCTGTAGATCTTCGGCAAAATCGTAACACGTACACCAAACTACGCTTAACCGTTAGATATGATGAGCATGCATCTATAGTTTGTAGCGTTTGTCTTGGCCAGTTTGAAGAATGTTGCTGAAACCAGATTGGATCCTTCCACCATATAGGTGGGCCTTATTTAACCGATCAGCTAATATACCTTCAGTAATTAGATCTGCCGGATTTTGCTTACTAGGTACGTAGTACCATTGTTCAGCTGGTATGAATGTCTTCCAGCGTCTTGGTATGTCAGCTTACCAATGTAATACTATTACCGTATCACACCATGCATGTACTTCAATAGACACCTCCGAAAAAATGCAACATTTTATTAGTTGTACCAATTTCGCAGTTATATATGCACCACATAATTCTAACCTTGGTAAACATAGTTGTTTAATTGGATCAACTTTACCCTTCGAACCATATCCTTTCTCCGAAGCATCGCAAAATGCGTGATTTTGTATATAGCTTTCAAATGTGATTTGGGGAATTTATGATCCCATCGTTGTATTCCAATGTCGTTTAAAAATGGAAGGCTTTCGTATATTGTTGTATATTCCTTATTTGTATCTAATGGTAAAAGAGTGTCCCAATCCAAATTGGCAACCCATAATTTCTGTATAATAAATTTAAATATCATTACAGTTGGTGCGAGCCATCCAAACGGATCAAAAATATTTGATATTTCGGATAATACTTTGCGCTTGGTCCATACTTCTTCCGTTGTTAATTGTGTTTGAAACGAAAACACATCGTTCTTTGAATTCCATATTATGCCAAGTGTTTTCACAGATTAATCTTCCTCCAGTACCCAGGAAACCACAAATCATATAAGTAGTGAATAAATCGATCATATATAAGTTTATATGATTTTTTTTATGATGTGTAGTCATATAACAAAATCATATAAACATCATAATTTACTACTTTATTATGTTTGTGTGATCAAAATGCGGTCATACAATGGTTGTACAAGAATCATGTTAACGTCCGTATGACTTCTTATATGACTAAAAACTTTAAATCAACCTTGTTATGACTGATATGAGTTTTATTGTGACAAATTAATGATCAATTTAAGACAGGTCATATATCACACGTTTACATCAAAAATGTGGTATAAGTATTATTTCGGTCTTTTAAATGATCTAAATATGACTTTAAAATATTTAAAATATAATTGTAAAAATTTTATTTGTTAACACCTTTTCCAGTTTTATTTAATCAATACGCACATATTTTAAATCGGTGTTATTTGTAATTAATTTTTAATGACTTATTTACTTAATTTGATTATTTACTTACTTTCAACAAGACGACTGCAACTAGAATTCGAACTCTTTCATTTTTGCGGGATCTCATACAAACGTAGCGCACTAACCATTCAAGCTACTCATGCTCTATGTTATAATAGATTTTTTTTTGTAATATAAAATATGATAATCATTTTAATATGATCTATATAATGTTATAATATGACCAATATGTTACTATAGACAAAGAAAATATTTAGTAATCAAGTGCAATATGTTAGAGGGAAATCCATATAGTAAAGAGGATTAGTTGGTTTTTAAGATCAATATAAAGTGAATATATGACACGAAACGGGAATCAACATGCAAGTTAATTGTCAAGTTTTAACCTCAAAACTCAATGTAATCAAAATTGTATTACAAATAAGTTTAAACAGGTATAAAATTAAGTTTTAACTATATTTTTTGTCAACAAGATTTTAAAGTAAAGAATGTTGTAGCGGTATAAACACAACATGGGCTTTCTCATATTTTATTGCACCTATAACTAGCACAGTATTGAATTAATCGGGTGCAATTCACTTATACTAAATTTCGTATAATCTATAGTATAAAATACATTAATATTAGAAAATTCTGTGGAGTTCACGAAAAAATCATCACGGTATTATATTTTGTGGCCGTAAATGAAGTGGTTTATTTAGCTCAACTGCATATTCTATTGCAATAATATTTTTGTTCAGGTTTAAAAACCTGCTATTTTCATATGTATTTTTTAAAACTAAATTATTTCTTAGTTTTACACACAAAAATTTATTGCAGTTCGGTTCAGGTTTTAAAGGGATATGTAAATGGTAATTCTTTTTGGAAACCACGGGTACGACACGTTTTGTAGCTTCACTAAGTCAATTTACTAATTGAACCAGTGGCAACCGCCCATTCTTTATTTTTCTCTTAATCTGGTAAAACGCATTCTCAAAAGGATCCAAACCGCTCAAACTCATTCGCTAAATGGCAAACGTTATTAGGATTTGAAGTCATGTTCTCCGGATCAAGGAACGTATAGTTGTCAACGAAATTTTCTGGAAAATATCTTAATAAAAGCCAGTATTTTTTATAATAATTCGAAGAGAAAATTGCAGCAATGCAGAATAGTACAATAAAATTGTAATAATCGTCCACCGGTAAATGATTTTTCAGGACTACGATACCTACATAGTTCAGGAAAGCGGCCAACTAGCTCCCTTTCCAAAATGCAAGAACGTCTAGTCCTCAAACCCCGCGATGTATTTCATCGGCAATTAATTTAATCTTTAACAATTTTTCGTTTTTGCTTTGAATTGTTTTGGAGTCCCATGTCGTACCGTATCCTAAGCGGCCTTCCTTAAACCCCGCACCTAATATCGTTTTACTAATCACAGATGTAAAACATGTAGGGATCTTGTATCATATCCAATGATTGAGTTCATAGTAATGCAGTTGTGATTGGTTCTAATTTAGTTCGACAAATAGGTCCTTCGGGTACTTTTGTTTTATAACTATTATGATGTAAGCCATACATTCTGGAACGAAAACCTTCATCCGTCCTAAGAAGAGCATGTTGGTTGTGAAAAATTGTTGTGTTTGAAGAATGAGAAAACTCTCCCACTATAGTACACTTTAAGCATCCATGTTTTGCGTTGAATTATGATGCTCCTTTTATAAATGATCGTGCCGGCGTGTCATGAAGCAACGTATTTTCATTGTAAGTTTATTATTGTTTATTTCTATTACATTCTCTATAATTGGAATTATTTCGTCTACAAATTTTTTTTTTTTTTTTTTTTTTTTTAATTTCAATTATCAACTTTATTTATTTACAAATAATTATAAATATATACATACATGGCGACATACATGGCGATACAAATTCTTTGGTTTTTTTATTCCATAAAATACCCCGATTACCATAGGTTCAAATTCTGGTATTTCATGAATATTAAAAAGAATCAGCCAAAATTCTGCTTTTGAGCTTTGAAAAATTGATAATCCATCTATATTTATGTTTAAAGATATCGAAATAGTATCTTTAAGATTTATAATGATGATCTTAAACATTCCTCAAGTCCCTGATGCCAATATCCCCCACCTTCTATTTTGATTAACCTTTGGCCTTTGTTACGAGGAGTTTGCATTATAGATCTTAGGTCACTTTGAAGTTTTGTTTGAAAATTTGTATTTAAATAATTTATTAAAGATTTTAATGCAGCTTGGTTTATATTATAATATTAATGTGTCCAGAATTTCAAAAATTTATTCAACGGTATATTTTTTTCAGTACTGACGAGTGAATTAGAGAAGACGTTATTTGTATCGGTATTTATCGTAAAAAGTTGTGCAGATAGCATCACTAATCGTGCTATCGCTGCCACAATCACCATTAGAAAAATTCGTGTGATTATTCACATGGCCAGAGTCATTAATTAAATGTATTGATGTTGGCTCATTGGACATTTTACTTAGCCCCGATGTTGTAGGACGATGGTTTGATAAGATTTCACTTTTCAAATTGCATTGCTTTTGACTCTGATTTTGATTAACATTAGATTCAAACCTTTTGTTGAATATTTTCGCAGATAATTTTCTGAAGCGTCTTCGATAGGTATCACTTTGTTTTAATTTTTTCCAATTAAATAAATATTTTGAAATTTATCCATTTGATCAAGTGTGAAATGTTACAAATATAGTGAACAATCAAATTTAAAATTCTAGGACAGTAAATTACAATAAACCATATTTTGATCACATATTAGACACCGTAAATAAAACAAATGAATAAATCAAATTAATTGTTTATAATTTAAAAAGTTGATATATGGTTCACTATGACTATGTATCAAGAAAAAAATCAATATACGACTTTTAAAATTATACCAACCAGTATAATGACCACTTTGTGACTTTCCAAACATTTTTTGAATAATCTTATTCGAAACTAAAAAATCTAATTTTTATATAGTCATAAAAAAAATCAATGTATGAGTCCTTATGACTTCGTGTCACACGAAAATCTAATTTATGATGTTTTGCTAGGTAGTGGTCAACCTGGTGATCGAATTGTGATGTCAAACCTCCAAAGTGACTAACTTAGGACCGATATATGATGAAACAAAAAATAATATATGACTTTTGGTTTTCTGGGTAACTTCACAATTTTGATGTAATCTCATCTTGCGAAAATGACTGCAATAGTATATCGGAATTTGTTCGCCACTTACGCAGCCGAAATCCATGTTGCTCGAATAGAAATACAATTTCCTCTTTCAATTGTAATGCTGCTTCTTCAGAATCGGCACCTGCCAACAGGTCGTCTATATAAAAATTGTTCAATATCGCACCCGAGGCATTTGGATATTTATTGTAATTATCGCTGGCTATTTGTTGTTGTGTCCGACCAGCTAGATACGATGAACACTTGACTCCATATGTAATCGTAAGCAGTTTATAAATACGTATCCCCAATGATGGATCATCCCGCCACAATACTAATTGATAATTACAATCTTCGTCATTGATCATAATTTGTCTATACATTTTCTCTATATCCGAAACAAATACAATTTGCTACATTCGGAAGCGTAATAAAATGTTGAACAAATCCTTTTGAATTTTAAGGCCTACATAGAGAATATCATTCAGTGACGTCGAGTGGAATGTTTTACACAACGCGTCGAATACTACCCGCAATTTGGTAGTGGTACTGCTTCCTTTAATTACACCGTGGTGTGGTCGCTGGTCATGATTATCTGGAATTTCGGATCACATTACCTTTTTCATATGGTTGAGGAGGATATACTCTTGCATAGTCAATATATTGGCGTTGAAATTCTGCATCTCTTTTGAATTTCTTTCCATAGCTATCAGTCGACGTGTACAATAATTCGCAATAATCCTCTTTTTCAGTTCGTTGCCTTATTGCAGGAATTTTCTCCACATCTCAAAACCTCTTAAAAAAATAATTCCAACAACGATTTAAAGTGCAACAAATGTCTTTGAATTTTTTCCATTTCAAATATGGGGATCGCATCAATCGAAAACATACATATATTAATATTGTTACGATTTTGCCTTGTCACTCAAGGTTCGAATCACTGGATTGTGAATAAATACAACTGCTTCAAATTTGAACTCACACAATTTATATACACAACACAATATATTATACAACACAAAGTTCACAATTAATTATTATAATTATAAGACACTTTTTAATTATCACTTTAATAATCGCTTTAATAATCACTTTAATAATCTTTCTATTTAACCTCCACTGTATCACGTTTAAAATAAGACTCAGCATTCCACGTCAACGCGCGCCCTTATATCCCTTTAATGATTTACTAACAAAATTGTGCGGGTAGGGCAAAAGTACCATGTCAAAAATTTAGTTTTGTATGTTTTTTGAACCAATTTACACATTTGTGAATTCCTTTTTAACTTATTTTCGTCCAAAAAAAAACACTATATCCCGACACACAATTGTGTTCGTTTTACTTCAAATCAAGCGAAATTTTTTATCAACAACGCCATTACATACTATGGTTTTTTACTCACACATTTGTGTGGGTTGGACTAAAACTGAGCCAATTTTTTTGTTTTCTTGGTTGATAAAGGGATATACCAAAATATTTGTTTCTAGAATAATCCTAAATGCGCATCGAGCAAATATGTTAGTATAGAAATGACGCCTAAATGTTGATTAGAAATCATAAATGCAATTGAACAATTAATGAAATTAAGTTACTCTACTCCAATCCAGGTGTCATCGTAACACTACCCCCCACCTAAGCCTGTTCGTCCCGAACAGGATCCAGATCACCTCCTCTGTAGAGCGCCAAACGCTCTAAATGCACCACCTTTGGTTTACCTTTCCGTCCTTTCTGTATGCGATAAACCACGTCGTTCAACTTTTTAATGACAGTGTAAGGTCCTTCCCATGTGGGTTGCAACTTCGGTGATAATCCTTTCTGCCGTTGCGGGTTGTGAAGCCATACCAATTGCCCTTCCTCGAAGCCTTGATTATTTGCTCGTATGTCATATCGAGCTTTCATTCGATCACTTGATATCCGAATTTTCTCCCGTACAAATTGATGTATTTCATTAAGTTCCTCTTTCATCCGGTCGACGTAATCCTGTCCGCATAGAGCTGCTGATGGAACAGCCCCAAACTTTAAATCTCCTGGTAATCGCAGATTGTTCCCAAATATGGTTTTAGCTGGTGTCACTCCTGTTGTGTCATGTACCGCTGATCGATAGGCCATCAGGAACATTGGTATATGTCGATCCCAGTTACGTTGGTTCCTTTCCACAACCTTTGCTAGATATTCCTCCAATGTGCCATTGAATCTTTCCACCAAACCGTCCGACTGTTGGTGTAAAGGCGTTGTTCTTGTTTTATTGATTCCAAGCATCTGACATATCTCCTGAAATACCACCGATTCGAAATTCCTTCCTTGATCCGTGTGAATTTCCATCGGTACACCAAATCTGCTGATCCAATTGTTAACCACGGTATCAGCTATTGTTGTTGTCTCCTGATTTGGTATGGGGTACACTTCCGGCCATTTGCTGAAATAATCCATTATTACTAGCACATATTTATTTCCGCTCTCGGTGGTCGGAAATGGCCCCGCCACATCCATTGCAATTCTCTCAAATGGTGCCCCGACATTATATTGTTTCATAGTTCCACGGCTTTTTCGTGCTGGTCCCTTTACTGCCGCACATTGATCACATCTTCGACACCATTCTACTACTGACTGTCTTCATCCGGACCAGTAGAAACGTTGGCGAATTTTGGCTAATGTTTTATTAATCCCTAGGTGACCTCCACTTGCTCCTCCATGATACTCCTTGAGGATTTCCGCTATCCGATCTTTTGGCAACACTACCAACAATTGTTTTACTTTACCATCTGTGCTTTCCCACTTTCGTTTTAAACAACCATTTTCTATGTGAAGGCTATCCCATTGAGCCCAATATGCTTTTACAATGGGAGTTTTGTCAGCTATCTCACTCCATGTGGGCCGGTGTTCCTTTTCCTTATGTTTCATGATGAATGACAGGTCAGCATCCCGTAATTGCTCCTTCTTGATCATTTCATCAGTACATTCCTGATCAGGTAGCACTTGCATAAGCCGAATATCGATGATGTTTTCCTTACCCTCAGCACGCCCACAATACTTGCATTCCACGGGACATGGCCTTCTTGATAATGCGTCGGCATTTCCATGTGCGGTTCCCTTCCGATGCTCAATTTGGAAATCGTAGCTTTGCAAACGTTCGATCCAACGTGCTACTTGTCCCTCTGGATTTTTGAATTGTAACAACCAGCGCAAAGCTCCATGATCCGTCCGTAGAAGAAATTTTTGACCATAGAGGTACTTATGGAAGTGCTTAACACATTCCACTATAGCCAACAACTCTTTCCGTGTTACACAATAATTCCGTTCCGGTTTTGATAACATCTTGGAGTAATATGCAATAACTCGCTCCTCACCATTTGTTGCCTGTGATAATACTCCTCCTATACCGTCATTACTTGCATCGGTGTCCAAAATGAATTTAACGTTGGGTATAGGGTATGCGAGGATTGGTGCTTCGCATATTCGACGTCTTAGTTCCACAAATGCCTCTTCTTGATCATCCTTCCATTCGAATGCCTTGTTCTTCAACTCGTGTAAACGGGTTAACTCGTGTAAACTCTTTGCAATATTGGCGAATCCTGGCACGAATCGCCTATAATAGGTACACAATCCAAGGAAGCTCCGTAATTCATGTAAGTTTTTAGGTCGTGGCCATTCCTTCACTGCTGCGATCTTGTCTTCATCGGTATGGATTCCATTGGTTGTTACGTTATGACCCAAATATTTTACTTCCGTTCTAAATAGTTTGCATTTCTTTGGGCTTAGCTTCAATCCGGCGGCTTGTATCCGATCCAAAACCTCTGCCAAATTCCTTAAATGCTCGTCGAAATCCTTGCCCATAACGATGATGTCATCCAAATATACGAGGCACGTTCTCCAATGTAATCCCTTTAGCACGCGCTCCATTAGCCGTTCAAAAGTGGCAGGGGCGTGACATAATCCGAATGGCATAACGTTAAATTGCCATAATCCGTTACCCACGCTGAATGCCGTTTTCTCGCGATCTTCCTCCTGGACTTCCACTTGCCAATAGCCGCTTTGCAGATCTAATGTCGAAAATATTCGAGCACCCGATAATGTGTCTAACGTGTCATCGATCCTTGGCAATGGGTAACTATCCTTTTTCGTCACAGCATTTAATTTTCGATAATCCACGCAGAATCTCATGCTACCATCCTTTTTCTCGACTAACACCACTGGTGAACTCCATGGACTGCTTGATGTTTCGATTACCCCTGCTGCTTGCATATCTTTTACCATTCGATCCACTTCTCCTTGCTTTGCCAATGGTAATCTGCTGGGTGGTTGTCGAATCGGCGTTTCTGCTCCTGTATCTATTCGATGTTTTACCACTGTGGTTCTCCCATTATTGTCCGATGTACTGCAGAATATTGGCATGTATCGCTCGAGCAATTGTTTTGCCAAATATTTCTGTTCCATGGTAAGATCTTCGGTCCATTTCTCCATGAGTTGATCTATAATTTCTTTTTGCCCATGCGAGTCTTAATCGGATTTTCCTGCTCGCACTTCACAATCGCAGATATTTCTTCACATTTTCCGATTATTGTCCCTTTCTTGATAGTTTTCGTCTTATCCGAGAGATTTAGAGTCCTAATTGGTACTCTATTTTCGCTGTCTGGTTTCACTAGAACTTTCCCGATCATAATTTCCCTGGCTCCGCTCTCCGCTTCATTGGCTTCCACAACCCACAACCTGGGTGACCCAGAACCTCCCTCCAATCTTGCCCATACTATTGTTTCCGAGTTCGGTGGCAGCTTCTCCCGATGATCCAATATAATTTGCCTGGTCGTTTCTCCTATAGTGCTAACGTGAAGTGGCAACTCGATATTATCATAGGTTAATACACCCCGTCCAACATCCACCACGAAGCCATTTATTCTCATAAAGTCCATCCCCAAGATGACTTCGTCTACAATATCTACAACCAGCACCTCGTGTTGAAAGGGATTCCGTCCAATCATTATTTTTACGACCTTTTTCCCTTTTATTTCTGAATTTTCTCCAGTCGCCGTTCGTAATTTCATGCCATTAGCTGGTTCCATAATTCCATCGATAATATCCTCACGAACAATCGTATGTGTTGCTCCCGTATCCAGCGTGATCATGCATTTCTTCCCATCAATATCGGCTTCAATTGTTAAGCTGACACCGCCTCTTTCTACTCTCGAAACTTGGATGGACGTTATGGGGCAATCGGTTGTGGGAGTCAGCTTTTGCTCCTTCAAGCTGGCTCTTTTTAACGACTCCAATGTCGTCCGACCTTCCTTTCTGGCCTCTCTCTGCTGTTCGTTTGGTCTACGCTTCATAGGAGATGGCGACCTTCCTCGTTTCTTCTTAATCTCCCAACAGTCCCGTGAGATGTGACCCATTCTATTACATGCCCAGCATTTAATCCTGCTACTTCCATATCTGAACCTTGGCGTAGCCCGCTCGCTGTCTATTCTGGAATCAATCTCCACTCGGCGAATTTTCATTGCTGGTTTGACGATGGTTTGCGCAGTTTCGTTTGTTAACGCACAAGCGATGGTTTCCGTGAAAGTTGCCTTAGGTGACAACATCACCGCTCTGCGCGTCTCAGGATCTCGAATACCGTCAATGAATGCATCTATTTTAATTCGCTCCATGTAATCGGCCGACATATTTGAATGTGCTAAATGCGCGAGCCGCTCAATTGCCGATGAATATTCTTGTAACGATTCTCCTCCTCTTTGGTATCGACCCTTCAATTCCATGCGATAGATTTCTCGTTTGTGGTCACTTCCGTATTTTCGATCTAACGCCTTCATAATTCCTATGTAAACGTTCCGTTCCTGCTCGGGAATGATTTATAGTGTTTCTGCCGCTTCGCCTTTAAGAGCCACAATTAATGCTGCAACACATTGTTCTTCAGTCCACTGATTTTGCTTAATTGCCGTTTCGAATTGGAACTTAAAAATGCCTAAGGATGTTGTTCCATCAAATGTTGGTGGTTTTATCTTAACTGCATTAACCGTCTGAATAACTTAACTTGTTGTTCCATTCGTCTTGACATCTTTGAGCTCCTTCTCGAGACGTTTAAAATCTTGTTCAACCGATTCAAATTTTTGTTGAACCGTCCCTTTAACATTTTGAATTTCTGCGTGTACTTCTGTTTGCAGTTTTTCCACTTTACCGTGTAGTGTAGAAGATAACTCCAAAAACCTCTCGTCCATTTTCTTTTGGCCATCTTCTATTTGGTTTTTAATGTCCGCCCCTTGTTGCTCCATCTGCTGTTTCATGTCCTGGTTCGACAATTTCATTTGATGTTTAATGTCCGCCCCTTGTCGCTCCATTTGTAACCTCTGCTGTTTAATTCCCTCGTTCGATTGTTTTATTTCCTTCAACTGTTGTTCTTCCTTTTCTTTCTTGTCCACACTGATCTCATCCGTGTTGTCCTCCTCGAAATCATACACATCTGGATTTAAACCGTCCTTCTCCATGGTCTCACGTAGTCGCTCCACCAAACTAGCTTTTGTGCCTTCACTAGCCAAACCTCGCTGCTTCGGTTGCTCCTTTAATTGCGCAGGATTTAATTCGTAGAGAATCATTTTTCTTATTATTTACAATCCCACCGCTGTCACCAATTGTTACGATTTTGCCTTGTTACTCAAGGTTCGAATCACTGGATTGTGAATAAATACAACTGCTTCAAATTTGAACTCACACAATTTATTTACACAACACAATTTATTACACAACACAAAGTTCACAATTAATTATTATAATTATAACACACTTTTTAACTATCACTTTAATAATCGCTTTAATAATCACTTTAATAATCTATCTATTTAACCTCCACTGTATCACGTTTAAAATAAAACTCAGCATTCCACGTCAACGCGCGCCTTTATATACCAAAATATTTGTTTCTAGAATAATCCTAAATGCGCATCGAGCAAATATGTTAGTATAGAAATGACACCTAAATGTTGAGTAGAAATCATAAATGCAATTGAACAATTAATGAAATTAAGTTACTCTACTCCAATCCAGGTGTCATTGTAACAATATGTTGAAACACAAAAAAGCTGAATTTGCGGCAAGTTCGAGTAAAACACTTACTAATTTAATGCCAATGAAAGTATTCGGAAAAGAAAAAGAAATTCTTGCGTTAAAAAAGGCAACCTGGACATTTCATGGTGTTCAACACAGCCATTCCTTCCGGTCAAATGATTTTACATTCAAATTAATAAAAAGATGTTTTGAAGAAAAATATTCTTCTGCAAGGACTAAAATTCAAGCAATTGTTAAAAATGTACTTATGCCGCTATATTTGCAAAGTCTAAGAGATGATTTGTCATTGTTACAATATATTCCGATTGTTCTAATCATGGAAATATAAAATTGTGCCCTCTTTTAGTAAGATATTTTTTACCAAACAGCGGTGTCGAAGTAAAAATTCTAGAAATGAAAGAGCTACCTGGTGAGGCTTCAGATATTTTAAGTAATTTTACTCGTATATACGAATCAATAGAAATTTTTCAAATATCAAATAAAATGTGAGATTTGGGTGCAGATAACACCAATTGTAATTTTTGAGGCGCAGCTCAGCGTGGTAAAAATAATGTTTTCTACAAATTAAACCAAATGATGGGACGAGATTTTATTGCAGCAAATTGTACAAACAGCAGCATATGATCTTCCGATTGATGTAGAAGTTATTATTGTAAAAATATATTCGTATTTTTATACAAGGTGGCTGAGACCAAGTGTTACCAAATGAAAACGCTGTAATTTTTTTAATTTTGATTATTTTTACGTGCTCAAGGTAGCAAAGCATCGTTTAGGATCTTTTGGCGGTACACCTCTTGGTTTCCCTTGACTCCATGTTCAATAAAAACCACAAGGAATGCGTCCATCTGCAGTCACTGCAGCCCAAACCATAACATAAGCTGGTGATTGCTTGCGCATGGCAAGTGTTCTGTCCAAATTATCGTTGGACTTGTGCTCTAACCAAACACGATCATTTTGTTTATTCACATACTGTTGAATGGTGAAAATTTTCTCATCAGAAAAGACAATTTTTGGAATCTCATCACGTTCGGCCAAGGCTTTCAATGCTCGTGTTGTTTCAAGCCTAACTTTTTTTGTGCCTCCGTAAGATCTTGAACTTTTTGTATCTTGTAGAGCTTCAAGTGTAGTTCATTTTCCAATATGGTTTGAATGCTGTATAGTGAAACATGTAGACGTGCGGCTAATTGATTGGCACTTTGACGAGGATTTCGTTGGATTCGTTTCTTCACCTTTCGTATCATTTCTGTAAACAACTAACCAAACTTCAATCTGTCAAAAAATTGACGCGCGAAAATGACAACTACACAAATGACAGCAGAGTGAAGTCAGTAACATTTGGTCTCAGCCACCCTGTATATGGAAAAATTAAGATATGTGCGATTTCGTAGGTATCGAATAAAAAAAGTTGATCGGACACTATAAGACTAGGTGGTGACTTTAATGTCAGCTGTAGAACGTATTTTGAAACTTTTTCCGGCATTAACTTCTTTTTTTCTATCTGAAAACAAGTGCCCAACTGTAATATATCAATTTTTTGAAAATCCACTATAGATGAAATTTTTGTATTTCCAATCTGAATTATTTCATTATGCAATAATACGAATTGAATCTCAAAATATTTCAATGCCAGAAGTGGCTGTAATTTTAAAAGATTTAAAAATCAAATTACTTGGAAGGAGAAATCAGTTATTTTTACCTAATGTTGTTCGTACAATGCTCTCTAATTTAGAAGAAAAGGGCGAAGTTGATATTTTCAAGTTCAAACAAAAAATTAAGTGCTTTTATTCAAATTGCATTGAATATTTGGAACAATGGACTCATGTTTTATTGGGATATGTAGTTTTTGAATGGGTGCTACTTAGAAAAGTCATAGAATGGTCTGCGGTCGAAATTTCCATGGATCTGTTACAAAAAAAAATGTGATTTGAACATTGTTGATTCAAAATTATTTGATGAAGTAACATGTATTGAACGATTTGTTACACCTGAAAAAATAAACGAATGGAAAATAAAAAAAAATTCTTCTGATCAACGGTGGGTGGAGATTTTTACACATTTCGACTCAAACGAAATTGTGTATCAGAATATTTTGAAACTCGTCGAATTTTGTTTTTGCCTACCTGGTTCAAATGCACCAACCGAAAGAATATTCTCTCATATGAACAACTGCTGGTCGTCAGAGAAAACCCAGATGCGGGTAGAGAGAGACACTGAAGTCAATATTAGTAACAAAATTCAATTTTGAAATGCATTGTGGTGAATTTTACGACTATCTCAATAACAATAAGGAAATTCTAAAAGCAATTCACAGTACCTGAATTATCAATATTAAGTTGTATTTTTATTAGATAAAAAATGCACATGTGTAAATTTTTTTTTGTGTACTTTATTTTCATTTTCAATAATTGGTCACCGTAATATATATAAAGTTCACTGTATAAAGTACTAAAATTACTAAAACCAACATGCTTTGTGTACTTATTGTACCACAACAGGATATTTTTTAACTAACTGTTAACACAAACAAACCAAAAATATTGTTCTCCGTTTTGTGTTTTATGTCCTGTTACACATTTAACAAAAAAGTTTTCGAAATTTCACGTTTCATCAGTTTCGTTAGTTCACACGCTTCAATCGAATTTTTCCGTTTATTTTTGTTTTATACCGCGACACTTTCTCCACTCGTTCGATTTTTTGCGGTACACGATGCACTAATAATTTTGTTGGTTTGCTGTGTACCGGCTCTCGTTGATGCCCGAATAATAGATTCGCCTTGTATATAACCAGAGCCTCCTTAATATAAGAGCCGTAAGATTCCGCCATTTTTTTCCATGTGCTTTCCATAGAGGGGAAGCTTTTTGTACTTTTTCATACCAACCAGTGTATTTTAGTATTTTTTTAGAAGCTTTTTTGTATATAAAAACATAAATTCTTTGTTTGAATTTTCAATGTGAATGGTTAATTCAATTATCAGGAAAAGCATATTTTAATATTGAGTCATTTTATGTTGAGTTAACGCAAAAACATTTAAATTAGTTTAACACAATTTTGTTTTTGTAGAAACAAGAATTTGTTTATTATTTAAAATTAGAAATTAGTATAGAGTGTTCCATAAAAAAGTCAGCATTATTTTTCCAAAATAAACGTTCGTTAAAAAATGCTTTTGGAGTAGCAATGTAATATGGGGATTATTGTGTTTTGGGTTCTATTTCAACATTGTTGATAACAGACTTCGAAAACTGTTTTTTCGTTACTTGTTAAAAATTTGATTTTTCAGCGCAACAAATTCGCAGCCTATATTGTTTCATGCTGTAGTATAAACAAAACAGAGCTTCACCAAATAAAAATATTATAATTTGATAAAGCTTTTCGCAATTACTAAACCTGTTAAAAGATGTCGCTTTCAAATTAATAAATTAATTCAAATTACCCGTATAGAAATTGTTACACAAATTGAAAGGGGGTCTCCAGGTTAGGACAGTTGTAACGGGCGTGTCTTATAGCAGGCAGCTCGTTGTATAAACGAATTCAAAGTACAACTTGTGCTTTAAGATTTTGTATCCGTATATGAGCCAACCAAGCAAAAAATGGCTAGAGCCACGGGCCAATATATACTCACAAAAACCATTAAGTTATTAACAGTATACAAAGGCCTTGGGTTATTTTATTGAGTTCCACAAAACAACGATTCCAGAAAACGTGCACGAACGCATAGCCATGCATAGCCTTTCAAGACCAGTAGATCTGCATAATATATTGAACCAGCCGGGAATTACTACAATGTATACGAACTGTCTGTCATACACCTTAGCCGAGGGCCTTTAGCATCAACAATCCTCAATAAATCCTTGTATTAACAAATTCGTGTACATTGTAAGAATTCCCGCCTGGATTGGATCGAAATAAAAAAAAAACAATAATTTGGAAAAATTGTGACATTTTTCTATTATTGTTTTACAGCGCGCAGCAACTATGATGGTGAATATTTTACGACGAAAAGTTTTATTTACGCCAACCGAATTGAGACTAGGGAAAGTATAGAAAACGCTACCAGTGGAAAAAAATGAAGCTTGCTTCAGATGCACCCGAGACACTTTTTCCATTTTTAAATTGATAATTTTAATATTAATTGTAGATAAATTTATAGTTTTTATATTTTAATGCAATATATAAATAATATTAAACTTTCTATGATCACTTTTTATAGATAATTCATAAAAAAGCAAGACTAAACTCTTTTTTATAGTAATAAATTTTTCCGCGAGAGCACAGGGGTACAAGTCTCAATAATAAATAAAATTTATAATTGTTTTGAGTTTTATTAATTATGTTAAATTATTGTATTAAAGATTTCGCACTTAACTTACAATAATAATGGTTTATTTTCGTAAATAGTTATTTAACTATTTTACACTTTTCTGTAATTTCAAGTAAATTTATTACAGAGACATCTGTAAACGGATTTTCAAATTACAGAAAGCTCTGTTTTGCAATCGAATAAAATTGAAGTTTTTTACGTTTTGTTCTGTTTTGTAATAATATTTAATTAAGAAAACCATGACAACGTTGATTTTTTGTATACAAAAATAATAATAGATTTTGATGTAAACATTTTATTATATGAATAATATTATTGTTTCTACATGGTGGTTCATAAAATTTCGTTTCAGCTCACGTTTTCTCTTTAATTTTGTAATAAATGGAGAATGTTTAGATTGCTATTAAGTGCATCGTTCATCTCAAAAATTCTGAGGTGCATGTGACCAGAATTTACCAAATAAGTTACATTTTTATAAAACTAAATTTTAAATTGGATGTAAGAGGAATCCGCGGCACCACCCTTTATTATCTTACTTTATAAACCTACACAACTAAACGGAAAGCTCATTTTTATAGAAAATTAATAAATTTTTGCTCCGCTTTAATTTAAATTTACCAAATAAATACTACATTATGATGGCTGATTTTCAAATATGTGTTCTTTGAATAGTTTATTAAAAATATAAAATTAAAATTTAGATGATTTGTTTAATTTTTTATTCATAAATTCATGTTCAAAAATTTTCCAATTACCACGGTTTCTTATAGTAATTCAATAAAAGCTTCCCCTCTACTGAAAGCTCTCTTTTTAATATTGCGGCTCTTCAAAATCATAGATGGCTCTGATAATATACGTGAGCATTCTCGTAATTAATATACACACGATAATATAGTCCCGGGTTTCGGCACCATAAAATATGTTTGATCAATTTTAATTTAATAAATCAAATATATGAAATTACACGAAATAGTTACAATATTTTATTATGATTCTAGACTTACAAATTTTAAATTATAATTCTTGCTGGTTTTTAGCATGAGGCAAAGTTCATACATTTTAATGTGTATGTGTGTACAGCTCGATGACAGCAAAAGAAGTGAAACCAAAAATATAATTACCAAAAGGGTTTACAGTATTTTGTTTTAAAACTAGTACTACTTGCTTTCATACTTAATATCTTATTATAAATATTGTACTAGTTTTGTTTTACAATTTATATTCTAAAACGAAATCTTATATAATTTTGTCTATTTACGTAAATCAATTATTAGATATTCAAAGTTCATATAATGGTTCTAGTGGTTAAAATTATAGCTAAATATAGTGCTTCTAACAATGTAGTTGGCAAACTTGTATATTTTGGAACGGTTGGCGAATCCTCAAGTGATGAGAAAGTGCGTAAAATCAGCAATGTACCAGATTGGGTACATGGTTATCGAACAAAGGCCTTCGCTAAATACTGCGGCGTGACAAAAAACAGTACGTTTCAGTCCTCGTTGCTATCTGTGCCCTAGAAATGCTGACACCGAAACCAGAATTCGTTGCGATCCCACTGAGAGCCCGCAATATATTCCAATCACATCAAAACCAGTTGCGACACATGCGTTAACACAGAGGCTCTAGATTGAGATAAAGAACAGACGGACGAAGGATTTCCTAAATTTTCTCTTTGCATATATTCATACGAGTCTCTAACTAAAATGACATTTATTATTTAAAAAAAAAATATTTTTTCTATTTCCCATACAAAACACATGACAAAAATATGGGGTTAGTGGGACCCCTGTTCACCAACAACGTTTGCAGAAACAGTCCACCTATACAGAAGATTAAAGAAACTGCACAAGTTTCCCCATCTTTTCTAAATGAAATCAATCATTAGGTTTCACATGCTAGAACAACTCGTGATCCCTCTGTCTCTGCTAAAGAAAATACGCCTTCTCCGGAAAAACTGGGCATTGGTAAGAGGGAGTTTGAATTTATGAAAACCCAATCTGCAGACTCCTGGGTAGCGCTTGGACAAGTCAAGGGGCGCAAAAATAAATGAAGAATGGGAGCCTTGCCGTGACCTCCGAGCTTTTAATAATATAACACAGCCTGATAATTACCCCGATGCTATTAAGACTCTGCGAAACGCAGCCAAATCGTTTTCCAACGATTAAGGCACTCCATCTTGAGTGGTTTGAATTTTTGTATTGTAGCTCGTCATTAAAGCTGGCAAGTGTTCATTTGTAAGGCTTAAATAAATTTTTTGGGATACGCAATAAAAGCGCAGGGTATTAGGCCGACAGCTGAAAGAGTTAAAGCTATAAAGAATTACGATGAACCTGACAACATTAAGCAGCTCGAGCGATTTTTGGTCACGCTGAATTTTTACAGATGATTTTTTGCAAAATGCCGGTGGTAATGAGGTGATCTTAAATGATTATCTTAAAGGTATTGCAACGTGGCCCAGCCATCTAACTTGATTGTATTTGATGAAAGAATGATTTGATGGAGATGCTCCTGGGTGTTGCTAAAAATTTTGTTTTTCCAAAATCATCCTCTTGGTCAAACAATGGTCAGAGGTCGATCGGTTGGGACAAAAACAGTCGTGGTTATTGGTTAGTTGTTAGCGGTTTCATGGTTGTTGTTGTTGTTGTTGGTTTGATTGTTGTAGTTAATTCTATCAAAGTGGTTGTTGTAGATTGCTCTGTCGTGATTAATGTTGGTTCTATTGTGATTTAAGTTTTTTCCACAGTAGTTGTTGACCTTGTACTGACTCTGTCGCCTTCGTTCGTTCAGTTGTGATTGATTGTTGGTGTTGTATAGGTAGTTATTGTTTCCGATTTTGTATTCGGTTCTGACTCCATTGTAACCTTTGTCAATTGTGTAGTATTGATTGTGTAGAAGGAACTGTTGTTAATTTTGCGGGATCTGTCAATAATTCCGTTGTGTATATGTTAGAAACTGTTTGATTTGCTTTTACTTCTGGCTTAGTTATTCCTTCGCATATTACCAAACTTGTCGCCGAAATGGTTTCAACAGTTCTTTGAATACTGCTGAGCATTGTTGGAACTACTTGTCGGGAAGTAGTTATTACTGAACTCATTGGGGTTGATTTAGTTGTCATATAGTTATTCTAAAGTGGTTGTTGGCGACAACCAAACATGTTGTGCGTCTCAACGGTGGTCCTTCTATGCCTCATAGTTGACAATTGCATGCTGAATATGATGTTTTGACCAAAGTTGACGTGATATTTATCGTTACATTACATTATGAGAATAAATAAAAAATAAATTTTTGGTTCACATTATCATGCGTGTGTAATTTTTATTTCAAAATAAGCAGTAATCGTGTGTGCGATCAAACCTCAATCGAAACAGTGCGCTTGCGGTGTACACTTCTTATCCTCGTCTCGAACGCAGCCAGGTTTACAAAAACAACCCGATACACATGGTACCATTTTACAAAAATCGGCTATGTCGGGTCTGTCGCATGTTGGCTCACATGGTGAATCACATTTTCGATATTCCTCATTTGAATGCAAACAGACACCTTGATTAACCGCTTCTGTAATATACATTTGAAAATTAGAAATATTTTTTATTTATTGGTGGAACATGCAGACGAGTACCTGAACACTTGACCTTTTCAATACACGGCCCATTTAAATATTGTCGCACAAATCCTTTCTTGCAACGACATCGCGATTCGCAAATCGCTTGTCGAGGACACGGTTTATCTGGTTCATCGCACGTCGATTGACATGCGCTACTGCACTCGTTGTATTCCTCATTTTCCGCGCACAAATGACTATTATAATTCGGACAATTCCGTTCTGGAATGCAGACATTATGTTGATCGCGGATAAAACCATTAAGGCACACGCACATTGGATTACAGTCATTAGCACATGCCACAAATGGTTTATCGCAAGTGGCCTGGCATGATTTTGCGCACGGATTAAATTTTTCATTTAATCCAGGACACATTATCGATGTAGCGTTCGAACCACCTGGACACTGTTCCACCGGAATGCATTGTCCTTTATCATTTCGTATAAAGTTTTCACGGCACACACATTTTTTTACACACTCGTTCGTGCATACCGGAAGTGGATCTTCACATGTTGGCTGGCATGCTCGGGCGCAGCTATTGAAATATTCATTAGGTTTTTTGCATGTCTCTTCATTAGGGCATTCAGTTTCACGTACACAATTATTTTTTTCGTCACGCACATAGCCATTGCGACATATGCAATTGGCATAGCACCGTTCGAAGCCACACTCGATATTTAAATGGTCACAACTTCTTTCACATTCGCGTGTGCATTTATTAAAATATTCATTAGGCATTTTGCACACGGGGTCGAACTTATCACGTGGACAATATTCGATTGGAATACATCTTCCGAATTGATTGCGTGCATATCCCTCGATACAGTAACACGTGTTAGTACATGATTTTGATGGAATTGGACAAGGCTTCCAATAGTTTCGGCACCATGGTTGACATGCTGCACCGCATTTGAACTCTTCGTATGGTGGGCAGCAAACTTCTTTGGACGGTTTACACTCACCATTTTCGGTTTTAACGAATCCATCGGGGCAGTAGCATCCGGGCTCGCAATATTTTGATTTGTTGCGTGTACAAGGTTTTAATGCATATTCACATGTTTGTGGACATCCGGGGCCACAATTCTGGTATTCTTGGCCTACTGGACACAATATTGGTGTACGACGCCCCTCTATTTGTACACTTTTATTAGTTTCGACACTATCACTTAACGGGATTAGGTATAAAATTAGTAGCAACACTGGTAGAAGTGCCTTCATTGTGAATGAAAATTTAATTTGCAATTTGCAACTTACAACTCGAGCTTGAACTATAAAAAATATTTTGTTATAACAAAACTTTTTATATTGCCGTTTATGGCCGTTTAATTATGTGTTATCGCTGCTGGAATAAATTAAGGTTGACAGGGTGTTAATTGTGTGAATTTTACGACGCCGTGGCCAGAGCTAAACGTCAATTATTAGGTGTATTCAAAGGGGTTAGACCAAAGTACGGGAGCTTTAAGAATAAATGTTGGCACACTAAATTTAGCATAACTAATTAACTGAAAACCGGACGTGGAAATCTTACCGGACAAATAAATTCGTTCAGCGATAGTAAATTACCGATTAACTGGGGTAACGAAATAAATTACATGAAATAAACAAATCAATTGCAACGACAATTTTAATAAATTTATTGTCTGATTACAAAATGTTGCTATATTTAGAATGCGTGTGTTAACAATTCCGAACGCATTCAGTGGTTTGCTCGTTGTATAAATATCCCTCGTCGCAGAAACACCCGGGCCCACATGCTATTTTACAAAACAATGGGCGATCTGGTTGGCTGCACGTGCCCTGGCATCGATTCCCACATGCGTCATAGTGCTGATGCCGTGGACAAACGGTACATTCGGACAATAGTATACACCGGTTATTTTCATCTCGAATGTAACCTTCGTCACAGACACATTTTGGATTACATTTTGATCCGCCACACCCTCTCGGCGAACGATTAGCGCACGTTGGTTCAAACTGTTGTGCACACTCGTCATAATGTTCATATGCTCTGCATCCAGTTGTGTTGTTTTGTGGACAACTTGATTCTGGAATGCATTTACCATTGGCATCACGTGCATACCCATTGATACAGAAACAATTCTCCACGCATACAAGTGTTTTTATTGGACAATCTTGACCTAACGTGGCGCACTCATTTTGACATGCTGAACCACAATCAAAAATTTCGTTTCTCGGACAGCAAACTTGTTTGGCCTCACGGCATTTGCCCTTGTGCCGGACGCATCCCTCTATGCAGTAGCATCCTGGATCACATGAACCGGCTGATTTACATTCACGTGCTCGCACTTTACAATTCTGTGGACAACGTGGACCACACTCCATAAACACTTCATTTTTATCACATACCGGTGGGCTCCAGGCTGCGCATAGCTGTACAATCAGTACTAATATCAAAACTATTTTCTCCATCTGCAGTAGTGTGTACTATTCAACTCGAAATCTAAGCCACTACTTATAAAAGTTATTAAGCTAAGACCACTTTTATACCATAGAAATTAATCGCGCCTCACCGAAAAGAGTGATTCACCCGCGAAATTTATTTCATTTTATTGAGATAACAAAATAAATTAATATTTCATTATTACAGATAGATAGTACATTTATCGCTCAAATTTCAAAATTTATTTGACCTTTTTTGTAGTTTCCAGTGTGTTGTGAAAGTGAAAACTGAAATTCGTTATTCTTTTTTATTGGTTACTTGATAATTTGGTGTGGTAAGTTTGTTGCTTTCTTGAAACGTTGAGTTATGTTGTAGAATCGCTTTTAGGTGTTTACTTATAGATAATATTGTTTGTGTAAGTAGTACATAAATAAATCAAAATTTTTATGTTCAACTCGTTTTTGGTAGTTGAGTTTTACTGAAAACCTTTTAAAGCCACTTTCCTTACTTGGAATTTTAATTCAAGTAGGTGAAATCTGTTGATGTTGCAACTTGATGTAATCTTCAAAATTCGTAAGACACAGTATACCTATAGGATATACCTAATCGATTTAACTCTCAGTAGAATTCGCAGTTCCCCTGGTGGTTTTTCAATATAAAATCCCTAAATTTTGAAAGAAAACTTTGAACTTTGAAAAAATTATTTTTAGAGGCTTTTAAGATATTTCCAAACCAACTACCCCCTCATACAAGGCTGAGTCCCCCTGGGTGCCTAGTATGTATTTTGATATACAAAATGTATTTAAATGTTGAAATTAGTGAATAAAAGTCTCGAGTTTTTGTGGCAGGGAAATAAATCCAAAATAATTCAAATAAACAAGTACATGGGATGTAAATACACTGTTAAAAAAATCTAATAAGAATTTTATTTATTTATAAATAGTGCCTACAGTGACTACAATAGGCACAACAAAACAATTAGTAGAATTCTACGGCACATAAGCTCGGCTACAAAAGATTATAACAAGCTTTCTTGAATGAATCTTTTGACAAGTGATATTCAAAAGCTTCATAGACCTCGTTAAACAACACATACCCTCGGAATTGGATCAGAAAGACCGTAGTTCATTATCATTCGGTCGATGAATACGCGCTGTTTGTGAGCTGTATTCATCGATCGAACGGTAACGAACTACGGAAGCTACATCTCGGCGATTATCTATACGTTGCAGCAAGAACGTAATCCACAGCACGCATATGGACGATAAACGTCGTAGCGCGATTAAAATAAACTGATTCTGGATACTGTCAATCCTCTCAGAATGGCAGTGGTTGGAGGGTGACCAAACAGAAGATGCACACTCCAAAATATCGTTGTACAGTTGATATTGATAAAACAAAATAGGCGAGCGGATACGGAAGGAAGAAAGAGTTTTGCATTTACTCACCTTTACTGCCAAAGTGTTGTTAATAAACCAACTCCAAAAGCGGTTTAAGTCATCCTGTAACATTTCGCAGTCTCACACGCTAGAGACCCGAAACGAAAAAACAATGGCCGGTCTATCCTGCAGCACGTCGGATGGCACCCGAAATAATTCTGAGACAGAATCCAAAATCCTAACGGATGGCCAGCGATCTGAGAGGCAAAAACGCAACCAGTCGATGGAAATGAATTGATAATCGAGACTCCTCAACTTGCTAATAAGAAAAGAGTGATCAATCACATCGAAAGTCTGTGTTGACAACATCAAGCGGCTGGCTTGGAGTTGAGACTGTCAAATAAATGAGTACAAATAGAGGACAAGTTAGACACGGTAGGCCTATCGGGATAAAATCCATACTGAAAAGGAGAAATAAGTCTCTTGATATAGAAGTGCAATACTCTGTGAACCATGGATTCAAACAATCTGGGTAAGACAGAGAGGATGGCGATCCCACGATAATTATACTTGCCTCCTTTCTATTACCCGGCTTCAAGATTGTCCAGGGATCTGGAAAAACCATGACGAAGGCTTTCGTTAAACAAGAAGGTAACTGCAGAGGCGAAACTTACAGCACAACGTTTGAATAGGATCGGTGGAAGTGGAAGACCGTCATAACTCACTTCAGGGTCTTAAATTCCTGGCGGGCTTTGACAAAATCGGGATAGTAATTTACGCTGAAAAGCCTGTACAGAGAATTAAACTTGTTGAGTCGTTTCTCAAACAATATTAACTTGGTATTATACCATGGTTCACGAAAGCCGGATTTATTATTGATAACCCGCAGGACGTGTCTCTCGATACCACTCGGCAGTGCTGACAAATTCATTCAAGGATACATTAATTTACATTTCCAAATTGTCAGCGGCTTTGTCCATTATCACATCAAGTTTTCTCAAAATCTTGGACATGTAATGGTGTGTGATCAAGAATATGCAGCAGTTGCCAAAAAAAGCAAATGCAAGTGTACTTTTTAATTCAGTTAATAGCGGCACGGTTAAGTGGCGCTACAATCGTAACAAAATTGGCAGTCACAGAGATTACATGAAACGATGGCCATAAATGTAGCGGAAAATTTTTTATTGCGCAAGTTGCAAGACATTCTAAATGTAAGCAAAAAAAAATCCGCAAATCATGGCCAATTTCAAAATTGAGAGCAGGGGTATTATTTTTGGTTCTGACTTGTCAAGTCGATTTTAGTGGTTTGCGTAATCGATAAATCGAGTTAAATTTTAAAGGAGGGGAGAAGTATCCTATTTCTTTCTCTCAAATTAAATCGATATTAAACCAGTAACTTTGAGTAATTTTTAGACAAATTCTGGATATCGTAAAGTTTGTCGAGAAATTGCACTAAATGGAAATGTTAGCTATAGATTGACACAATCAAATGGGTTGAGAGCCATTTCAAAGGATGCAAATTGGGATACCATTTTCGTTCTCATAAATTGCATCGGCTTTATTGGTTTGAGTAGTTTTAGTTTAGATAAATTCTCAACAAAGATTATACATCTCCCCTCCTATAGAAAATGGCCCTTAACTCATGTGCTTGTGTCCTCCTGAGGCGAGCATTACCACAAACTCTACGATTTTCAGAATTTATCCAAATTGAAACTTTTTAATCCAACAAAATCAATTATATTTACGAGAACGAACAAGAATACGTGCCACTTCCTTTTGGAAATGACTGTTAACTCATTTAATTATGCCCCCCAGTACTAACTTTTCCACATAGTGGAGTTTTCCTTTAACCTCTACGAAATCCAGTATTTGTCTAAACTAAAACTACTCAAACCAGAAAAATCAATTTGATTTACGAGACGAAAAATGATTCCCTTAAGGCTGCCGCACGACTGTAAGATTTTACCCGCACTCGCACTCTGAAGTTAGTACCTTATACCTGGTAGTTTTTGCTCAATGAAATTCGTCTACAATATTTGACATTTCCTTCATTCGATTGAAATGTTTAAGTTTTCAGCGAAAAACGTCTCGCGTATTTTATTCAACAAGTATTTTAGAAATATTAAATTATGAGCCGAAAAACGGGAAGTCATATTATTCAAATATTTTAAACGTGAACACTACAGCTGCAGACACATGAAGGTATCAAAATCTAAGATCTATAAGTATGATTTTTTCGACTCTAATGCTGGCGAATGCTTCAAATACGTTTTACAAGCGATCGACAACAGGAGCTTCGCAAATAGTATGTAATTTAATAATACATTAAGAAATTTAATTTTAAGAGGTTTTAACAACTTATAACTTATCCATATTGCTGGTTATGTTCTATTGCCAACCACGGAGCCGCAGATGTGCCATATGTGCCAGGGTAGATATGGAAACGTAGTCAAGTTAAATTTCCGTAATGGTTGGTTCGGATTCACTGTTCATTGTATTCTTTGATAATCTTGTTCTAAATAAAATTCTGGTAATTTTTCTGGTCCTTCATCATCTGGCACGTCTTTTTAAAATTCACCATCAAAATTCTCGAGGTAGATATAAAAATACATTGTGATCCAGATCCAACAGTCGTCTAAAACCAAAATACGACAAATGCTATTTTCATTTTATTCATGGTGAAAACATTAGAAAGTCCAAACACGATTGTAAATTTTACGACCACGACTTCAAAATTCAGACATAAGAAACAAAAATTTTGATTATAGATTTTGGACTTCGTCGAAATTATAAATGAGAATTCATTATTGCACAAAAGTCGTTGTCTATTATTGGCACTGATTTTGAAAACAAACACAGGATTGATTGTGGATTTTTACAAACAAAAACTTTTTGATTCAGAAACTTCATTTATGCATCACCTTGTGGAAATCAGCATAGTTTGAATATTAAACCAGTAAAACATTAAATTTCACGTCGCCTGGAAACTCTGGATCTCCTGTTTCCTATAAAATGTAGATTAACGTAGTTATAATTGTGTCATTATTCCTGATCGCTATCCAATTTCACACCTTCAAAATTTTTCGTATCAAATTCAAGGATGTTCAGTTTTCTTAACATTGGATCTTTTCCAAGCTAACCATCAAATTCTGATTGACGGTCTGATCTACCCAAAACAGCCATTTCAAATCGGTTTGGTTTATTTGAGTTTACTAGAATGACTTTCGGACTCAGGAATGCGGCTAATTTTTTCAACTCTAAAATCTTATGAAGAACATCTAGATCGATTTTTTAAAAACTATTAGAAAACGGTTTAATCATCATGCCTGGTAAATGTATATTCACTTCCCACGAAATTAGATTCCTTGGACATATACTGCTAATGCTAAAGGTATTTTACGTGACACCGAAAGAGTTGAAGTATAATAAAAAAATTTGAACGTCCATTTAATTATAATTTTTAATTTTTATAGACGGTTCATCCTAAACGTAGCTGCAGAGCTCGAGTTTTTGAAAAATTACAAAAAAAATTAGACCCCAATCAGCGGAATTTATCGAAGCCTTAAACAATTGTATGGAGAAGTTGTCTCAGGCACAGCCATCCTACTGCAAGATTAGCAATTATAGTAGCAGCATCAGACTCGGCAATCGGAGAGATTTTTCAGCATTATATGCACGATCTATGTGGTAGCCACAAAGTTTTTTTTCTC
The DNA here is from genome assembly GCA_947310385.1 of Nephrotoma appendiculata. Classification (NCBI taxonomy): domain Eukaryota; kingdom Metazoa; phylum Arthropoda; class Insecta; order Diptera; family Tipulidae; genus Nephrotoma; species Nephrotoma appendiculata. Next base: position 335,246,062 of record OX371223.1, read on the forward strand.
GGTTCGTCTTAAGAATTCGTAATAAATATATACTGCTTACGACAGCAAGTTGCTTGTAACTTATTGTGACATCAAGTACTTTAAATATCTTTTAGAATGTTGACATTTTACCCAGTTTACGAATCAATCATGTCCTTAATCTATGCTTTTCGGGCTTAAACAATGTAGCTAAAGATATCTTATTACTCATTAATCTAATTTATATCCCTAAAAGTATAGATTATACTCAAATCGCTGATGTTCAGACCAATGATGCAGAATTCCGTGAACTTTTACGTTGATAAAAAATGTCTTCTGGCCACGTATCGCTAAACATTCGAAAACTATAACTCAAAATCAAAAATTTCAAGACATACCATTTCACCTCTCGGATCTTATAAAAATTACTTCGTAACATTTCGCAAAAATTCACTCAGCGGCATTGCGTAACATTAAACGATCGAGATACGAGATGGGCTGGGCGGTTCCTGTACCGGATATTACAGTGGCCACTGTTGCGCACTTTGTGCTCTATACATGGAAATTACGCTTAGAGGTACCATATGTCATAACTATACAGATCAGAGGTCGCAAAATTCCAAATTTTAATACGAAATCTCCCCAAACAGTTGCAAAAATGTTAATTTTAATTTGCCGAAGAAAAATCGTAACTGACCCTGGGGCCGTATTCTTGAAATCGATAGAAATTTCCCCAATCAGAATACAATTTGCTTTGAACTTCCCTATACTTTAATCATTTTTTCAAATTGTTTTCAAGTTTACTAATATTTGTCTCCTTAAAGGGTAATTTCGAATCGGTTTAACCAGTTGCAATTTTTCCCTTAATAGGGAAAAAACCTTTTGTTTCATAATTTAAAAAAAGAAAAGAAATTTGTAAAAATGATTAAAGTATCTGGCAAACAATTCGAAAAATATAGGGAATTTCAAAGCAAATTGTGCTCTGATTGAGGAAATTTTCACCGATTTCAAGAATACGGACATCAGATAGAAATGAAAACAAAAACTGATTGTCATTTTAAATCTGTGGATTTTTGCCAAATTAATAAATTCTTGTGTTGTCGAAGTTTTTTTAGGAACATAAGGTCTTGGTGTCCCTTTAGAAACATCGCAGTACAAGAATTTATCCGTTCCGAAGATTGGCATTTTGTCATATTTGAGACTGTCGTTGTTCTCCATTAGTGTTTTCAGGTCGTAGTCTTTGGCTTGTTCATTCGCCATGTAAGCGTAATCTCGGTGTGTGTGTGTCTCGTTAACGTATTAAACGTAAATTGAAGATTTTTGATAATGTATCTCTTCTTTACATTCATCGCAGAAGTCCAGGAAATGTAAGCTACGAAAAAGTGAACTTCGAAAAACAGTGGTTAAGGCTTTAGCGTTTGGATCGGGAGGTACCGAATTCGAACCCCAACAGGGGTTCGATGAAAAGGCAATTGTCATCATCAGATTACGATTTGTAATGAAAAAGAATACCCACTGACGGAGTGCAGAACTCATGGGCCAACCTATCTTCCATGCCAGTACTATAAGGTTGGCATACAATGGCTATACAATGTGCAAACGGTTCTACGAAAATCGGACCTATAGCGGTATGTCCTCGAATTGGTTGGCATGGGCGTAAATGTAAGGAAAGGAAAAGAGAACCGCGAAAGCGTTGGGAGAGCCTCGACCCCAGAATATAGTTTGCAAAGATAATAAAAAAAAAGTTGTCTTTTTTAAAATTTAACAGCTTTTGATCATATTTTTTGTATCCGAGTTGCAGAATTAATTTAAAAATATTATTTTTTATTATCTAACGCTCCGTTTCGTACTAAATTTCCCACTGCCGGGGGTCATATTGAACCTAACTGTACTTTTAAGTAATATCATAATTAATGTTTTTGTATTTAATTTGTATTGTAAGGGACTCATCCTCTCCATGTTTATAAATGTGTTGACATTTGTTAATCAATACCGTTTGAACTCATAAACCATCTCCAAAAAATGTTTTAATATCAACAAAAGTGTTTGTCTAAAATATTAAACACAATATTTACACTATTTTTTAACTATTATTCGCAAGCAGAATCACCTGTCTAAATATTTTTGACGAAAATCGAACAGAATATTTTCGTTTATACAGGTTGATGCAGAATATAATAAAATGTACATACAAATTGTTCTGAGTCACAAACTAAACACAGTGGAGTGTGAAGTTCGGGATTGTAAACAACATATTCTATGGAAATTAAAACTATTCTTTATTGTTAATTCAATAAAATATATTCAAGACCCACAATTCTATATGCACACTTCTCGGCAGTTTCATTATAGTGTTACTGCTTCGGTAGGGCGTTTTTCTGCTGCAATACAATCTTCATCAATATTCTTTAGATATCTTCTATAAGAATCTAGTTTCCCAACTTTTGATTATAAGCTAGAGGTGGGTCTGATGAGGTTATATGGCTAAAATTTTGATTTTGAAATCGTTTGTCATTCAATATTTTTCCAGATAGACACCAATCTGACTATGTCAGATCATTTCATTGATCATATGTACAGTTTGATTATAGGTTTGGGGTGGTTGTGATGAGGCTATAGGATTCGTGTTTATCTAGCAAAATCTCGAATGACAAACGATTTTATCGACAAAACATGGGGAAAATCAAAATTTCACTTCTATAACCTCATCAGACCCACCCATAAGACCTATAATCAATATCTACCTATGACCATAGGCCACCGTATCAACATAGTCAGATTAGTGACTATCTGACAAAACATTTGGAAAATCAATATTTCATCCCTATAACTTCATCAGACCTACCCCTGGGTTACAAATATCCATATGCAAACACAGATTCGCATATAACGACCATGTCGTGGTCGCGATAACATTGAACTGCTTTCATAATTGTGTAATGAATTCATATTGACAAATATGTTTACTAGGTATTACGACATTTGCGGGGGTCTTTGCTGAAATTCAAATGCCTTGGAAAGTTCATCAAAAAGCGCTGAGAAGAGATGCTTGAAGGTAAGCGGAACCGACTTATCCAAGTTTTAATTAAATCATTAACGTCGATCATCTATGTGATCATCGATGTTATGTTCGCCAAAATGTTTGCTGGTCGCTTCATACGTACCAATTTTGCACTTAACATATTTTATCACTTTACATTTTGGATAAGATATGTAATTCTACGCCCAAGAACATATTTCTTGTTTCATTCATGGCCAAATACTTCACTTACGCCTGTACCAAAACCCAAAACTCGAATGATCAAAAAAAATTCTCGCACCGAATACGACGCGCAAAACATTCCAGAACAATTATCTTTCTTCTCTGTTTCTCGTTTACATCAATTCGCATTGATGTAAACGAGAGGCATATAAGAAAAACATTCTTATGAAATGTTTTGCTTTACACACACACTCGATGCGCATTGTTCGCTCTCTCTCCCATTTTCGTTCAATTACCAACCAAACAGAAAAAAACACAGGAATCCATCCACCATTAACTGCGTTTAGACAACCAATCTACACCCGGACGCAAAACAACCCGGACGCAAAACAACCGAGGAGAACAAAAACACAAAATTTACAAAAATGGGGATGTCATCCAAAAAATGAACATTTGGTCTTGTTAAAGACAACACAGCCGTAACACGCCAAATGACTCTCGCTCGCCCAGAACACCACCCAAACAAACCAACATATGCAAACGTTATTCAAGGAGAATCCTCAAATGTTGAACCTACCCTGAATAACTGCATGCAACTGATGATGCAGTTAATGACAACAATGCAAAATATGCTACATCATCCAGAAACTAGAATGTCTCCGATAAATTAACTGAAGACAATTTGAGCCACTGGAACGCAAACGGTATAAGCCAACATAAACTCGAATTAAAACATTTCCTATAGCTAAACACGAAATTGATCTTATGTTAGTTTCTGAAACCCATTTAACCGATAAACACAATTTCAGAATTAATATGGTTACGAAGTTTATGGTACAAAACATCCCTTGGGTAGAAATCGAGGAGGAACTCCTATTATTATAAAAAACTGCATTTACCATTATGTTCTAAATAAATATAGCACTGAGGAAATTCAAGCAAGCTCTGTATGTGTGGATCTCGACAAAGAAAGCTTTGTCATCGCTTCAATATATCGCCCTCCAAATAATAACGTTTCGGCAGCTATCTTCAAAAGATCCCTGGGTCAACGTTTTATTGTCTACTGATCGTCGAAAAATCCCTGACGTCGTTGATTTTGCAGTCAGAAGTAAAATAAACCGAAAAATAATCCAAACTAAACCACTTTTAGAATTATTTTCTGACCACTCTACAGTCTTACTACATTACTGGGCAAATCCGCCAATTCGTCTTTCTAATGGTGAATAAGCTAGAAGTGACGAGGAAAAAGCTAAAGCCTTTGCTGATCACCTTGAAAGTGTATTCACGCCAAACATTGCATTATCGGTGGTTCAAACAGAAAATATAGCAATCAGACCTGTGAGGAAAAGTTAAGTTTATTATTTCACATCAAATTCAATTAATTAAAGCCCCTAAGTATGATCGAGTTACAGGTGAAATGCTTAAACAACTACCTGAGTGTGCTTTTGGACGACTGGTTCAAATATTCAATTCGATTTACGAATCAGGATATATCCCTGAGTGCTGGAAATTATCAACTATATAAAAATGATCCCGAAACTTGTCAAGAATCCTACCAAAGTCTCGCCATATAGACCAATAAGCCTACAACCTCGAAAGTATTCGAAAAAACTATTATCGAAAATATTAAACCGGAACTACGAAATATCATCCCTAGTCACCAATTTGGTTTCAGAGCCGAGCACGGAACCATTGAGCAAGTGCACCGAGTAGCTACAAAAATAAGGTCAGCATAGAAAATAAATTGGTATGCCGTCTTCTTGGGTGGTGCCCAAGCAGAAATTTACCAACTTATGAAGTCGTATTTGTCAAATCTCAGATATTATGTCAAATACAATACCTCTAAATCGGGCAAGAAAAACATTCTGCCTGGAGTACCACAAGGTAGTGTGCTTGGCCCAACGTTATATTTAATTTTCACTTCAGATCTACCAACGTTTTCGCAAAACCTCACGTCTACTTTCGCAGATGGTACGGCAATCGTATAAAGCCATAAAAATCCACAAACAGCGACCGAAATTCTGCAACAACATATTTATGACATCGAAATATGGCTAAAGAAATGGAAGATAAAGGTCAATGACGAGAAATCGACCCACGTAACATTCACTTTAAATAAGCTTACTTGTCCACCTGTCACAGTGAACGGAATACAAATCCCTCAATCAAATGGAGCGAAATATCTAGGCTATTGACCTAGAATACTAATCTCCTATAATGATTAAATAAATTTGGTCGTGTCGCAATTATGGCGATCAAATTCGAATATCGACATTGTCCATAACGAACACAGTCAAAAATTCTCAGAATGATTACAGAAGCACCCTGGTTCGTAAAAAACAAAAATATACATAAGATCCTACTAAATATAAAAGACGAATTACAAAAGACGCGGATCAGTTATGCATCTCATCCGAACTGGTATCTCATCTGAACTTGCTGGCGCGAGACCTAAAATATATAGCTACGTCTTCTCGATTAAAGAATAAAACGATGGCTGTAATAACATAAATTATAAAATTATTAAGTTTACTCATTGATAAGAAGTAGATTCTGCTCCCGCAGATTTACATAATTACCTTAGTTATTAAGATTTGAAAACTTATTGTTATTTTCATGTTTGAAAAATTCTTGGCTGTTGTTTTAATGCTGGGAAGATGAGTGCCAGTTGAAACATCGCACAAAATATATTTCTCGATTCCAAATACTGAGAATTTTTGGAAAATAAAACTTGAATTTGATTCGATTATCGCTGCAAGTTCTAAATTGTACATTTGTGCTACAGCTATCGAACCGTAATCAGTTGTGCGCCCGATGGCGAATTGTTCGATACGTAGAAGTGTATTAGCTACAATGTTATGTGTCGTTTCGTTCCGAAATATACCTCGAATGATATAAATTGTGCTATAAAATCTAAATTTCGGCATAGCCTTAGCGAATCCTTGTCAAAGATTTTGCGAAATGAAAATGTTAGTGATGTTAGTGACTCATGCGGTCGGAGAATAAAATAAATTATCTTCCTTCCAAATTTTGGAAATGCTTAATAGCCAAATAAGCAGCTAATAATCCCTTAGCGTAAGCATTTTAACGGGTTTCGGCGTCGTATGATTTTCGCGAATGGAAAACAGTGGTTGCCAACCTATGGCTGTTCGGGGATTGCATACGCTAATTGTAGACAATTCACTAATTTAGCTTTACACAATTCGAATGCTTTGATTGTCTCATCATTCCATGAAATCAATGACTTGTCTTTCTTTTTTACCGGTGTGAAGTTTCTAACGTTAATTAAAAGTGTAGCGTACGCAACAAATATTCTGCAGCGTATGCAACTTATCTATGTAGTGTATGCAACTTATTAAACATGTAAATAATTTATAAGAAAAACCACAAAAACTAACATTAAATTAATAATTTCGAATTAAAAACAAACGAAAAATATATGTACAAATATGTATTAAAGTTTTCAAAGTTTTATCATACACTAATATTTACCAATTGAGGTTAAACACATAATTAACACTCCATCCTAGAGTTTTCGCAATATAGCCACTAGTATTCTCAAATAGTAGACACACGAGCCTATTCAAATTTGTATAGAAATTTAAATAGGCTCGTATGTCTACTATTTGAGAATACTAGTGGCTATATTACGAAAACTCTAGGATGGAGTGTTAATTGGGAGTGTAAAGGTACAGCTTCCATATAAATTTTTTATCAAAATATGAAATTTTGTCAGAAGAGCCCAACCATTTTTATATGTACGGGATATACAAATTCTAATAGGCTCGAATGTCTACTATTTGAGAATACTAGTGGCTATATTGCGAAAACTCTAGGATGGAGTGTTAATTATGTGTTTAACCTCAATTGGTAAATATTAGTGTATGATAAAACTTTGAAAACTTTAATACATATTTGTACATATATTTTTCGTTTGTTTTTAATTCGAAATTATTAATTTAATGTTAGTTTTTGTGGTTTTTCTTATAAATTATTTACATGTTTAATAAGTTGCATACACTACATAGATAAGTTGCATACGCTGCAGAATATTTGTTGCGTACGCTACACTTTTAATTAACGTTAGAAACTTCACACCGGTTTCTTTTTTGACCATTTAAATATTCATACAATGGCGTTTAATCATTTGTGTTGGGAGATACGAGAACCAGGGAGTGTGGAGATACGAAAACCATGAAATGAAAAATCTTCTTTTGCAAGCCACATTTGTTAAGATTTATTGCTATAGACCTGTGACATTCAACCGTTGAAAACCAATGCAAACATGTCATCGATCTAAGGGAACACAAATGCTAAATCTTGAAACAATGATCGAATTAACCATTGGAATATTTGAGCCTCGTTTTGTAACTCGAACGTCATTCAGGGAAACTATACCAATTCAAATGGTCTTTCTTTTGCTGTTTTCTCAATATCTTGCAGTTCGACTGGAACTTGATTATAAGCCCGAACTAAATCGATTTTTTAAAACAGTTACAAATTATATTCGATAACAATCGGGTTCTGTTGTTGCATTTAATGCCCGCTAGTTCCCATACATAATCGGCAGCTGCCGCCTTTCTTTCACGTCATGTGAGTTGTCTCGTTACAATGAGTAATTGCGTTTTGTAGTGTTTAAATTTGATGATTCATGCGTAACTGGCTTGAACTCATGTAATAGCCCTGTAATGCTGAGGGCGTACGAAACAGCTTTAATTATTGTTATACAATATGATTGAATTTGTGTTTGTTTTCCTGTTGTAATAAGTTTTTTGAGTTTGACGTCGACTGTTAAATCAAAATGTGATAAGAAGTCGACATCTAATACTCAAATACAACGATCTACCTTTGCGATTATAATTTACCAAGTCAATGGGTCTACGGAATTAAATGTTTGTTTGCCACAAATAATTTGAAGGTCGATGGTTTGGCTAATTGGAAATTTGTTGGTGGAACCATCAAAACCTCAGCACCGGTGTCATATAAAACTTGAAGTTAATTTTGTGAATTCGTTATGATAAAGCGGCTGTTACAATTTGGGCTAATGTTGCTTGCCACATGAAGTGTAGTGCCTAATGGTTCTCCGATTTCGTAGTTATTGAGTTGACATCATCAAAACTGCATGTAAACGAACACATTGGATGCTCGGTTACCTGATCCTTCGAACGAGATTGTCTGCGGTAATCATACTTTCATATTGAACTGATTACTTGCATATTGTACTGATTAAATTTTGCAGTTGCTGGTGCATTTAAATTATACACATTGGCAGTCTTCAGAACATCGGCAATTTTGTCGGTTGCGGCCAAAGCCAATAGAGTCAAATTTGAATCACCCATACAAAATAATATCTCTTGTGCATGTGTCGGAAGTCACTGCATCCACAAGTTCCGCAGAACCGGTTCAATAACTTGTCCATGATAAACTTTTCCGTCTCTCTTAAAAGCGGCAATGGTTTTCTATCTCCAAGTTGTAAACCCGATAACAGTCGATCGAGTTTGATTTTAGCTGACCCGCACAAAAATCACCCGGTAACTACTCCTTTTAATGTGTCATATTTATTATTGATCGGTGGTTTGTAGAGTTTGATCTCGAACATACTTTACTGTTTTACTGTTTGCCTCGACTAACTCAAACGAGTGACTCAAATTCCTGGATCATCTCGGTTGAATGGGTTGTATTAACAATTTGAACACTACCCGTTATCAGGAATTTTTAGAAAATAGTTCTAATTTGAATAAAATTTGATTTATTTTGTATGCAACACGAACCGAATACGTGCTTATTAAAGAGAATTTAATTAAATTTACGGAGAACGGCTTTTGTGAAAAATGAGAAAAAGGTGAGTTTCAAATACACCTTCTGCCAAATTCTGCTACGGTTACGTTGGCCTGGATATCGTCTGGATGATTGAACTTACTGGTCTGGTTAAGTTTCCTGATCTGGTCAAATTCAGTCGAGCGCTTAACACAGATGAGGGCTATGCCCTCGATTGAACACACGGTGTCGATTTTTAGATGCATCGTTCGAGACTTACGGATGATAAAATGTCTCAGATTTATCCCACTATTTAAATGTTTATTTCCCCACACAAAAAATTCTGAATATATTTTAAAAATTTTGTACAATATTTATTTCTTTATTAAAAATGAACCTAATTTACATTGATTTTGAAACTGACATTGTAATTATTGATTACACGGCCTGAGGTCTTATGAATACTAACGTTTTATATTTCGTTTTGTTATTTTTGTTCGTTATTGTTTTTTACGAACGATACGCTGCTTGTAAACCGCCCCAGACGCTCATCCAAATTCTATTCATCCGTGCTAGGACATTGCGACGGCTGTATACATTCCTTATCATCGTTACGAATATAGCCTTCACGACAAATACATTTAGGTGCACAACCAGGAACGCATCTAATGTAGACATTACACTGAGGCTCACATAATGGGGCACACGTATCAAATACTTCATTAGTGCCGCATGATGATTCGGTTGTCTCTGTTTGAGCACTAATGATGACACTCAACAGGCACACTAAAATAAACGAAAATAATTTTTTCATTTTTCTAGTTAATAAATGATAAACACTTCTCAGATAGATCACGTCACACAAGACACTGTCTTAATCTTACAATTTGCGTTTCCTATTTATACGCTTTGCTGTTGTGAGTATTTTAACATATCGACTGAATTATGAACTAAACACATATCATTGTGTGAAGATTAGAAATATGTGGTTTCTAGAATGTAATCAACAACTTTATTTTATAAAGCCTATTAAAATTAAAAATAATTTTTGTTAACACATAGAGGTCAATAGTACAGGTTCAGCGCACTCAAACATTGTGATTTAAAAGGCCAAGTATGAATTAGTTGATTGGTTGCGGTATGTGCTATCAACGGTTCAGCAAAATTTAATATGTTAGCGATAGCTATATAAAGACCCATAAATTGGTGCCCGTCACTGGAATCAGGCCAGTTTGGGGCCATTACATAATGAGCATGATCCGTTCTAGGGAATCGTCAGCCGGAATCCGATGAACCAGCATTGACAAGAATTTTACCAGCTGGAACCATTTCACGCTTATAAAATGAGCATTAACGTGGTTGCAATGGCTCGGACTGTCATTGTATTTTTTCAGGCTGATAAATAATCAAACAGTGTGCAAAATGCATAACGCATTGTGTTACTAGTGCCATATTTATGGTATAAATTATCAAATAAAAAACCTCTTAACGAGGTAAATGTTCGAGTGACGAAAGCCGAATTCAATTCATAAAATTTCCGATATCAAATTTGTGCCGAAAAAAACAATTGCATTCGATTTGTCAACAATTTTTCGGAATGTTAGTGCATTCAGCGCGTCGTCAAAAATTCAGCCACACAAGCGCTTTGTATTTACTGCGATTTTAGCAAATCAATTATTACAACTTGCTGAGTAAATTTTATTATTTTTATTTCACGGTGGATAAGCAATATTTGTTATTGCTTTGATATATTTACTCTGCAGTTTATAATATAATTTAGAAATTCTTTACAGAGCGCATGGTAAATAATGATTGCAAAGTGGATAATGGTTTATAATGCATTTTAAAATTTGCGGATTGAGAAGCAGCGCCTTAATATTTACTATGCACAGAAGCAAACACTCGAAACTTCTAGATTAGAGGAGACAGAATTTAATATTTAACATATTGTTACGATTTTGCCTTGTCAATCAAGGTTCGAATCACTGGATTGTGAATAAATACACTGCTTCAAATTTGAACTTACACAATTTATTTACACAACACAATTTATTATACAACACAATATTCACAATTAATTATTATAATTATAACACACTTTTTAATTATCACTTTAATAATCGCTTTAATAATCACTTTAATAATCTTTCTATTTAACCTTCACTGTATCACGTTTAAAATAATACTCAGCATTCCACGTCAACGCGCGCCTTTAAAATATTTGTTTCTAGAATAATCCTAAATGCGCAGCAAATATGTTAGTACAAATACGCCTAAATGTTGAGTATAAATTATAAATGTAATTGAACAATTAATGAAATTAACTTATTCTATTCTATTCTAGGTGTCACCGTAACACTACCCCCCACCTAAGTCGGTTCGTCCCGAACAGGATCCAGATCCCCTCCTCTGTAGAGCGCCAAGCGCTCTAAATGCACCACCTTTGGTTTACGTTTCCGTCCTTTCTGTATGCGATAAACCACATCGTTCAACTTTTTAATGACAGTGTAAGGTCCTTCCCATGTGGGTTGCAACTTCGGTGATAATCCCTTCTGCCGTTGCGGGTTGTGAAGCCATACCAGTTGCCCTTCCTCGAAGCCTTGATTATTTGCTCGTATGTCAGATCGAGCTTTCATTCGATCACTTGATATTCGAATTTTCTCCCGTACAAATTGATGTATTTCATTGAGTTCCTCTTTCATCCGGTCGACGTAATCCTGTCCGCATAGAGCTGCTGATGGAACAGCTCCAAACTTTAAATCTCCCGGTAATCGCAGGTTGTTCCCAAATATGGTTTTAGCTGGTGTCACTCCTGTTGTGTCATGTACCGCTGATCGGTAGGCCATCAGGAACATCGGTATATGTCGATCCCAGTTGCGTTGGTTCCTTTCCACAACCTTTGCTAGAAATTCCTCCAATGTGCCATTGAATCTTTCCACCATACCGTCCGACTGTGGGTGTAAAGGCGTTGTTCTGGTTTTATTGATACCAAGCATCTGACATATTTCCTGAAATACCACCGATTCGAAATTCCTTCCTTGATCCGTGTGAATTTCCATCGGTACACCAAATCTGCTAATCCAATTGTTGACCACGGCATCAGCTATTGTTGTTGTCTCCTGATTGGGTATGGGATACACTTCCGGCCATTTGCTGAAATAATCCATTATTACTAGCACATATTTATTTCCGCTCTCGGTGGTCGGAAATGGCCCCGCCACGTCCATTGCAATTCTCTCAAATGGTGCCCCGACATTATATTGTTTCATGGTTCCACGGCTTTTCCGTGCTGGTCCCTTTACTGCCGCACATTGGTCACATCTTCGACACCATTCTACTACTGACTGTCTACATCCGGACCAGTAGAAACGTTGTCGAATCTTGGCTAATGTTTTATTAATCCCTAGGTGACCTCCACTTGCTCCTCCATGATACTACTTGAGGATTTCCGCTATCCGATCTTTTGGCACCACTACCAACAATTGTTTTACTTTACCATCCGTGCTTTCCCACTTTCGTTTTAAACAACCATTTTCTATGTGGAGGCTATCCCATTGAGCCCAATATGCTTTTACAATGGGAGTTTTGTCAGCTATCTCACTCCATGTGGGCCGGTGTTCCTTTTCCTTATGTTCCATGATGAATGACAGGTCAGCATCCCGTAATTGCTCCTTCTTGATCATTTCATCAGTCCATTCCTCATCAGGTAGCACTTGCATAAGTCGAATATCGATGATGTTTTCCTTACCCTCCACACGCCCACAATGCTTGCATTCCACGGGACATGGCCTTCTTGATAATGCGTCGGCATTTCCATGTGCGGTTCCCTTCCGATGTTCAATTTGGAAATCGTGGCTTTGCAAACGTTCGATCCAACGTGCTACTTGTCCCTCTGGATTTTTGAATTGTAACAACCAGCGCAAAGCTCCATGATCCGTCCGTAGAAGAAATTTTTGGCCATAGAGGTACTTATGGAAGTGCTTAACACATTCCGCTATAGCCAACAACTCTTTCCGTGTTACACAATAATTCCGTTCCGGTTTTGATAACATCTTGGAGTAATATGCAATAACTCGCTCCTCACCATTTGTTGCCTGTGATAATACTCCTCCTATACCGTCATTACTTGCATCGGTGTCCAAAATGAATTTAATGTTGGGTATAGGGTATGCGAGGATTGGTGCTTCGCATAATCGACGTCTTAGTTCCACAAATGCCTCTTCTTGATCATCCTTCCATTCGAATGCCTTGTTCTTCAACTCGTGTAAACGGGTTAACTCGTGTAAACTCTTTGCAATATTGGCGAATCCTGGCACGAATCGTCTATAATAGGTACACAATCCAAGGAAGCTCCGTAATTCATGTAAGTTTTTAGGTCGTGGCCATTCCTTCACTGCTGCGATCTTGTCTTCATCGGTATGGATTCCATTGGTTGTTACCTTATGACCCAAATATTTTACTTTCGTTCTAAATAGTTTGCATTTCTTTGGGCTTAGCTTCATTCCGGCCGCTTGTATCCGATCCAAAACCTCTGCCAAATTCCTTAAATGCTCGTCGAAATCCTTGCCAATAATGATGATGTCGTCCAAATATACGAGGCACGTCCTCCAATGTAATCCCTTTAGCACGCGCTCCATTAGCCGTTCAAAAGTCGCTGGGGCGTTACATAATCCAAATGGCATAACGTTAAATTGCCATAATCCGTTACCCACGCTGAATGCCGTTTTCTCGCGATCTTCCTCCTGGACTTCCACTTGCCAATAGCCGCTTTGCAGATCTAATGTCGAAAATATTCGAGCACCCGATAATGTGTCTAACGTGTCATCGATCCTTGGCAATGGGTAACTATTCTTTTTCGTCACAGCATTTAATTTTCGATAATCCACGCAGAATCTCATGCTACCATCCTTTTCCTCGACTAAAACCACTGGTGAACTCCATGGACTGCTTGATGTTTCGATTACCCCTGCTGCTTGCATATCTTTTACCATTCGATCCACTTCTCCTTGCTTTGCCAATGGTAATCTGCTGGGTGGTTGTCGAATCGGCATTTCTGCTCCTGTATCTATTCGATGTTTTACCATTGTGGTTCTCCCATTATTGTCCGGTGTACTACAGAATATTGGCATGTACCGCTCGAGCAATTGTTTTGCCAAATTTTTCTGTTCCTTAGTAAGATCTTTGGTCCATTTCTCCATGAGTTGATCTATAACCTCTTTTTGCCCATGCGAGTTAGTCGTATTAATCGGATTTTTCTGCTCGCACTTCACAATCGCAGATATTTCTTCGCATTTTCCGATTATTGTCCCTTTCTTGATGGTTTTCGTCTTATCCGAGAGATTTATAGTCCTTATTGGTACTCTATTATCGCTGTCTGGTTTCACCAGAACTTTCCCGATCATAATTTCTCTGGCTCCGCTTCATTGGCTTCCACAACCCACAACCTGGGTGACCCAGAATCTCCCTCCAATCTTCCCCATACTATTGTTTCCGAGTTAGTTGGCAGCTTCTCCCGATGATCCATTATAATTTGCCTGCTCGTTTCTCCTATAACGGCGCTAACGTGAAGTGGCAACTCAATACTATCGTAGGTTAATACACCCCGTCCAACATCCACCACGAAGCCATTCGTTCTCATAAAGTCCATCCCCAAGATGACTTCGTCTACAATATCTGCAACCAGCACCTCGTGTTGAAAGTGATTTCGCCCAATCCTTATTTTTACGACCTTTTTCCCTTTTATTGCTAAATTTTCTCCAGTCGCCGTGCGTAACTTTATTCCATTAGCTGGTTCTATAATTCCATCGATAATATCCTCACGAACAATCGTATGAGTTGCTCCCGTATCCAGCGTGATCATGCATTTCTTCCCATCAATATCGGCTTCAATTGTCAAGCTGTCACCGCATCTTGCTACTCTCGAAACATGGATGGAGGTTATGGGGCAATCGGTTGTGGGAGTCAGCCCCTTCAAACTGACTCTTTTTAGTTTAACGACTCCGCTGTCGTCTGACTCTCCTTTCTGGATTTTATCTGCTCCTCTTTTGATCTACGCTTCATAGGAGATGGTGACCTTGCTCGTTTCTTCTTAATCTCCCAACAGTCCCGGGAGCTGTGACCCATTCTATCACATACCCAGCATCTAATCCTGCCACTTCCATCTCTGAACCTTGGCGTAGCCCGCGCAGTGTCTATTCTGGAATCAATCTCCACTCGGCGAATTTTCATTGCTGGTTTGATGATGGTTTGCGCAGTTTCGTTTGTTAACGCACAAGCGATGGTTTCCGTGAAAGTTGCCTTAGGTGACAACATCACCGCTCTGCGCGTCTCAGGATCTCGAATACCGTCAATGAATGCATCTATTTTAATTCGCTCCATGTAATCGGCCGACATATTTGAATGGGCTAAATGCGCGAGCCGCTCAGTTGCCGATGAAAATTCCTGTAGTGATTCTCCTCCTCTTTGGTATCGACCCTTCAATTCCATGCGATAGATTTCTCGTTTGTGGTCACTTCCGTATTTTCGATCTAACGCCTTCATAATTCCCATGTAAACGTTCCGTTCCTGCTCGGGAATGATTTGTAGTGTTTCTGCCGCTTCGCCTTTAAGAGCCACAATTAATGCTGCAACACATTGTTCTTCACTCCACTGATTTTGCTTAATCGCAGTTTCGAATTGGAACTTAAAAATACTGAAGGATGTTGTTCCATCAAATGTTGGTGGTTTTATCTTAGCTGCGTTAACTGTCTGGATCACTTGACCTGTTGTTCCATTTGACTTGACATCTTGGAGCTCCTTCTCGAGACGTTTAACATCCGTTTGTAGATCTTGTTTAACATTTTGAATTTCTGCGTGTACTTCTGTTTGTAGTTTTTCCACTTTACCGTGTAGTGTAGAAGATAACTCCAGAAACCTCTTGTCTATTTTCTTTTGGCCAACTTCCACTTGTAACATCTGCTGTTTTATTTCGTGGTACGATTGTTTAATGTCCGCCCCTTGTAGATCTACTTGTAACATCTGTTGTTTCATTTGATGTTTAATGTCCGCCCCTTGTTGCTCCACTTGTAACATCTGCTGTTTAATTACACCCAACTGTTGACCCATCATTTGATTCATAGCTACCATTAACTGTGATAAATCAAAACTTCCAGATGGGTTTTGTGCTGCTCCGACCACCGTTTGCACGTCCTTTTCTTTCTGGTCCACACTGATCTCATCCGGTTTTTCCTCCTCGAAATCATACTTGTCTGGATTTACACCTTCCTTCTCCATGGCCTCACGTAGTCGCTCCACAAACCTAGCTTTTGTGCCTTCACTGGCCAAACCTCGCTGTTTCAGCTGCTCCTTTAATTGCGCAAGCTTTAATTCGCAGAGAATCATTTTTCTTATTATTCACAATCCCGCCGCTGTCACCAATTGTTACGATTTTGCCTTGTCACTCAAGGTTCGAATCACTGGATTGTGAATAAATACACTGCTTCAAATTTGAACTCACACAATTTATTTACACAACACAATTTATTATACAACACAATATTCACAATTAATTATTATAATTATAACACACTTTTTAATTATCACTTTAATAATCTTTCTATTTAACCTTCACTGTATCACGTTTAAAATACCATTACCAAAATACCACGCGCCTTTATATACCAAAATATTTGTTTCTAGAATAATCCTAAATGCGCAGCAAATAAGTTAGTATAGAAATACGCCTAAATGTTGTGTATAAATTATAAATGTAATTGAACAATTAATGAAATTAACTTATTCTATTCTATTCTAGGTGTCATCGTAACAATATTAAAAACCAATTTTAATGAAACACATTCTTTATAATTAATCTTTTTTATTCACTTTTCACAAAAGGTCATCGATTTTTCTTAAAATAAAGATGATAATTAATTACATCTGTGGATCGACAATAAACTTACGTGTGAATTTTTTTCAAACATATCTTTACTTTATACAGCATTAAAAGATATTGAATTGTTGTAATGTTGCTAATAATTAAATTCTCCTCAGATGAGTAACCATTTAATGTGGAACTGAGTTGGTCCGGTCCTCTTAAGTTGTTTTATAAAATTCTGAAATTAAAACAAGAAAGCAACAAATATAAGTAAAGCCACATAAAGTATTGTAAATTTAATTTGGGTTTACCATATATCGTTTCAACACTTCTATGGTTTAATGCTGAAGGTTATAGCGGTCATTTCTGCGACGCGCAGTAAGGTTACAAAAAAACTGCAAATGAAGGATAAAAATATATATACATAATTAATATTTTATTTTATTTTTAAATAATTACCATTTTTCGCAACAAATCTGGAAACTATAGACGAACTGGCATTTTTGTGGCAATTTGTGTACTGCTTTAAATTCACTTTAAGACTAATTTTTGTTTGAAATTTTAAATAAAATTTGGAGAACAAAATGCCGGTTCAATGCCAAAGTCGGGTAGAATAAATGATTTGATTGGTTATAATCTCCCCGCAAAAATTGTTTTACAAAGTGCAAAGTAAATTTTGAAAAGTATTTGAACATTTTAAAAACACTTTGCAATTTATTCTCAACGAAAAAGACAAATTTTTTTCATTTTTAATATGTTTGCATTGAAAATGATATATTCAAATTGCGCAGCTAAAATTTACCTAGCAGCATTGTAATATCATTAATTTAATTTGTCATCAGACGGTGCTCAGCAAAAATTTTAATATTTAAAAATGCACTGTAAATATTGTACTGCAAATTTTACAAGGCTCGTACTTAATTAAGGCATTATTGGTAATAATTGCAAATTTGGGTTTACACAGCAAAATGTGTAAATATCTCCGCGCTATTTTTTTCAGTGCTGTTCCTTCCATTTCAGGTTTTGGTAAATGATAAGCCCCAAGTAAGTAGTAGCTGCAACCAGTGTTGTGCCTGTTTTTTACGTTACGTAATATACTCGGTTTTTTACATGTAAAATACGTATTTTACACATAACAATTTTTTACAAAATGTAAAATACAAAAACTATTCGTAACTAATTCAAAATTACTTATAGTTAATAATCTCAATTCTTACGTATCTGTATAAAGAAAATTGGATATAGGTATGATGTAAAATGAGAATTGAACTTTAAATAATTGAATTGAATTAATTTATAATTCTTCTAATTTATTAATTATAATTAAAAGTAAAATATTTGTAGAAAAATATAACTAAAATTAATTTTTTTTTTTAAAAAGAAAATATGGTTTGTTTCTCAGCTACTAACTTATTTTTTAGAATAGAAAAACAAAATCCACTATACTATGGGATTGAAGTGTAAAACGATTAATCATCGAACTCATTCAATATTAATGCTATAACGTTTTAATGTTATCGGTTACAAAAATTGTTTAGATGATTAAGAGAAATCATTACCATCTTTCGACAAGATTATTTAACTTAACACAGACAGAGACATTTGTAGTGCAATTTGTTCTCTATCGATTATTGCTTAAAATATACAACTTCATACTGCTCTAATATTGTAGCAAAACGAAATAAAAAAATTGTTGCGCTATGTGACGTGAGGAGAAAAAATCCAAAAATTTAGGTGTCATTTGTTATTGTCAAATGTCAACACAAAAAAACAAAAATAAAAATCGATAAATAAAATCAGGGGCGAGATTTTGTAACATCACTTTCGATCCTATCGAAAATGATAGTCGAATCGAAAATGGTGAAAGGTGGTATTTTGTACCATTTTCGACAGATAAGCGAAATTTACATATGGCAACCCTTTTTCGAAATTGAAATGACAGTTCTACAAATATTCTTTTATGTCAAAAATTGTGTTTGAATTGTCAAAATTATTGTTAAAAAATTTCATTCTGTCTTTAGTATTAAATTTTTTAATTAATTTTAAATAAAATGATTAATTTTCAAGTTTAAATGAATCAAATGCTGAAAGAGACTCGGGGATAAATTTTTACATCGCACATCGTTTTTGCGTAATCGCTATAACGTGCTGGATATGACTGATTAAAAGTAAGATACACTTAACATATAGCTAATATAATCCACCAAATTTATTAATTACATATACATGTTTTATTTAAGATTCATGGAATCTTTCCGGGTTTCAAAGGACGTACTTTTAAATTTGCTCGACCAAATAAAACCCCGAATGAATTTGGTATTAAGAAAAACTAAAATTTCATTAGGGACCAAATTGGTGGCCGTCTAAAATTTGTATGCCCCTGCCAATACAAATTAAAATTATTTTTATTTTTAAATATTTATGTTTTAATTATAAATTAAATATACAAGAAATAAAATTTTATTATAAATTGGTATACAAGATTACTACCCTATTCATTTTCAAATAGTTTATTTTAATTTAAAATAATTATTTTAGACTAGCTGACCCGGCGAACTTTGTCTCGCCCCAAATTACTTCGTCCGAGCAAACACTTTTGACCTTCACAAAAATTGAATTTAATGAGAGAAAAATCAAACAACTCAACTCAATTCTCAATACACGTTTGAGTTAGACGATTGAGTGGCCATTCCATTCACTTTTTTACCGAATTCAACACTAAAAGTAGGTTTATGGTTGCGTTCGTTCATTCGGTCATTTGTTCGACCAATCATCTTTTGTACAAAAATCCAGAATCGTCAATTTTGAGCAATATGATTGGTGGAAAAAAATTGTCAGAATGAGCGAACGAACGCAACCATAAAGGCGGCATAATGTATTGAAAAGTGAATAAAAGGTCGATTCAAACTCAGGCATCTATCGAAAATTTAGTTGTTTTTTGCAAATTGACTTTGTGATTTGTTAATCGTCATAGCAAACGCCAAAAGAACCGGGAACTGAATGCACTTGTTTTTATATATATAGAAAATAAGATTGCCAAAATTCTACACAACTTATATTTATAGTAGTATGCAACCAACGCCATCTATTGAAAATAATCCGAAGTGGCTATTTAAATGAATGCTCATTGTCAAAATACAATTTTCATCGGTGGTGTTAAGTGTATTTCCATACATAATTCCTCTACAAAACGCAATTTTCGATTTACCAGATTTTTTTTTTGATTTTTCGGTTTTCCATTTGGTTTCGATTTTTTTCGTGTTTACGGATTTTGAATTTTGGATAAAAAAAACAAAGTAGCAGTTTGGATGTAACCTTCGGTGGGAATCGAATTCAGTACCTCCCAATCCAAGCGCCGATGCTTTAACCACTGCACCACCTGTCTCATAAAAAATGTACACACAAAATTCATATGAAAATGGCTTTTTATTCGATTTTTCGGGTTTTTAGAATTTTCCGGTGAATTTTTTCAAAATTTTCTTTCGTAAGAACCATCTCCTGGCAATTGCAAACACAATAAAAAAAGATTGAGCTAAATCGGTTCAGCCGTTCTCAACTGATGCGCGCACATACATTTTTTGCACCATTTTTATAGATATAGATTATCACATAAAATATTACATATCACTTTGATTTTTTTGATTGATGAAGTATCGAAGTTATCGCTCGTCGATAATGATACAAAATACCGACTTTTCGAAACTATCGATATTTTTTCGAACTTCGAAAATTGTGATGCTACAAAATCCTGCCCCAGGTATATAAAAATTTAAATATTATATTATATCAAAGTAATATAATTATATCCACCAGCTCCAAAACTAGAGGATTTTATTACGGCCAAGGAATCAAGGATAGTGCAAATTTGCTTGAAAACGATATTTCGTATGAATGAGTTGGAATTCAAAACTATGCTTGTTCGATGTATCGCTCATCTTAGCCTTAGCTATAAGAATACGGCAAATCAAAATTTGGCCCGAGATATTAAAATTTTACTAACCGTTTTCGAGTGAGTTTTCTATTACTTATTAAATTACAAGTCAAATGAAACTTTGACAATGGCACTTTGACTCGAATATTTAAATTTTTTTAACTAAGTAGAATTTTGACTGAAAAATAATTATTTTGTTTACTTATGCTTATAATAATTATTAATAAAAAACAAATATGTTGTATTTCAAAAAAATTGTTTATTTATTTATTATAAATTTAGTTTTACTTTTAAAAGTAACATTAATGAAATTTTGTTTATCGCAAATCTTCATTATCATCACTATCAACAAATCGAATTAGAATTTCTTTATTATTTAAAGAATAATATTAATAAATATGAATTAATTTTTTAGACCTATTAAATGTCAGGCTATTTCGAATTAGGCAAAGAATTTGATCCCGATTTGAAAATATCCGTTCAATCTGCGCTGTCGATGCTGGAAGATTTAATAATTTCAGTGCTAAGTTGGATACGTTTGGGTGGCTTCGCTGCAGTGCTCCAAAAAATGTCTGGAATCTTTTGAGTATAAAGTTTGGAAAATTCATCTTTGTTTTGTAAATGTGCCAATCCTCAATCCTCAAATTTCCGTGGCCAATTAAAATTGTCAGACACCAAAATAGTTATGGCAAATATATCAAAATAAAGATTTTATCGAAAGCGTACAAAACTCAAAAGAATTGTTTGATCCCATATGTAATCTTATAAATACTATCCAACGTGGAAAAACTACTTTAGCTACTTTAACTACTTTTAATTATAATTAATCAATTAGAAGTAATATAAATAAATTCAAAGATTTCAAATCCATTTCTCATTTTACATCATATATCCAAATTTTTTTTTCATATAACTACGTAAGAATTGATGTTTTTGAATTAGTTACGAATATTTTACGCAGTGTTCCTCGCAGTAATTGCATTTGCGAAGTATATATTTGGATAACGACTTCTGTAGTTATGCTTATGTCGTAGTTTATATTAATTTAACTTAGCATCTTTTATTAATATAGTTTTTATCGAATAAAATTAAATGTATTAATATGATACAAATTTACGTTTCGTATATTAAGGTTTGCGACTTTACTAAGGTTTTTAAATACGCGTTTGATTTTATACAATATTATACGTTTTATACAGTAATTTAAGTATATTACCATTTTTTACGTAAAAAATGTATAAAACAGTTTTTTACATACAATTGCACAACACTGGCTGCAACTTGCAGGATTTTATTATTATTTACTTCCAAATAACGGGGAAAATGCGCAGGAAATTTTTTGTTTTGGAAAATTATGTAGTTTGTCTTTAACATGTTCAGTATTCTACTTTAATAATATCTTGAGCCATTTGATCAAGAAGGTTCAGAGCGTCTGTAGATTTACACACTAGAACAGAATCATCTGCGTACATAAAAGTTTTCCAAACAAGTCTATATTGAACATGTCATTAACGAAGAAGTTAAAGAGAATTGGACCAAGACAAGAACCCTGCGGCACCCTAGATACCATAGTCAGTGGCTCGCTCTTTATGCCATTTACAACCGTGTATTGGACACGGCTAGTGAAATATGATGTTAAAATGGAGAGGGAAAATAATGTTAAATATAATGTTAAAATGGAGAGCCTTTTGAAAGTAGAATTTTATGTGGCACAGTGTCGAAAGTTTTTTAAGGTCAATAGAGAGCATCGATACATATTCCTTGCGCTCTAATCCCAAATAGATTTCATTGAGAACAGACACTGCCTCAGACTGCGTGCTTTATTGAACTTAAAATATTCACTTAATCTAGCTACAAATATTTTTGAGAAAATATTCAGGATTGAGATTGGCCGATAGTTAGATGGAAGCATTTTATTTCCCGCTTTAAAAACAGGGTGAACTATTGAAGTCTTGAGATAATCCGAAAAGTGGCAAATATGTATGGATACATTGATTAATTTAACGGTTAAGGGTATGAGAAAAGTCTTAAATTTTCCTATAAATTTCGCTGAAATTGAATCATATCCTGATGCAGCAGTTCGATTAAGATTATTTATTATTGTAGTAACTTACAAATAATCAGTGACTGAGAAATTGAGTTCCGGGAGCCCTTCATATTTTAAGTAACTAGAAAAATGGGATACTGTAGTGTGGTTGATTTATATTTGTTTCATTGCAATACGTTGATTCACTATCATTATGAACCGCAACGTACCGATATTAGGGTGCATTTGAGCCAAAAAATGAAATTTTGTAAAAAATTAGGGTGGCTTTTAAGTTATGGAGGTCAATATCTAAAATATACGAGTTTTGTGGGACAAACGGTTGATATCATATTGTAGGTGAGGTTTGTGGCTAATAATCCTGAAAATATGAACCAAAAGTCTTGGGCTAATTGTTTAGCAATTTGGCCGAATGTGGCCGGCCGATTTGGCATTTTTCAGTTTTTTGGCCAAAATAACCCTCCACCCTAATTTTTTGAATTTTTTTTATATGCTATTTGATGGCTGGCGTCAATACCTTTCCAACAGTATGCATATGTCTGGGGTATGTCAAATAGGTTCAGCGCTGTGGGCATGGCATAAAAGGGCCAAAAATGGCCGTTCAGAGGCCGGCGGCGGCCAAATCAAAAAGTTGTACAACAAAAGTTGCTTTTTTTAAGTACCACAAATTCTGAAAATATGAGATCAAATGAAAGAAGTACGGACAAACAAACATATATACCAAAGCAAGATTATATGGTGACGTCATAGAAAAATTTCCAACTGTCATAACTTTGGTCAAAATCATCCGTTTTAGACGTTTGAGATGCCCTTGAATTGGTATTGACATCTACAGTCATAATTTGCTGGCTAAAAAATAATTGAGGCACTTTTTGGGGCAGTTATACTCGAAAAACTAATTTTTTGGGGCAATTTTCGGAAGGTCATATCTCCACTCAATGTTGGTAGAAATTCATGTTTTTATACATTATTTTGGGTTTACAAGACCTTTCCAATGGTATATAACATGATCCTGGCGGCCTCAAAGGGAAAAAGTTCGAAACTAGCTGTATATATACGAGTTCGATAAATAATCAGGCACTCGTTCGTCACTGAAACGCAAGGTCTGCTGAAAATATCGCATTGATGTTCTCAAAGGCAACATAACGAACACCATCGAGCAAATTCAACTAGATTTATGCGACAAAGGCACCGAAAATTAAGCCTCGTGAATACGTGCCAACAGGCAAAGCTGCGGCCGACATTTAAACGACGTTATATTCCATAAATATACCACTCGAAAAATGTTCTTTCAAATAAAAAAAAATTGAGTGGATATCTCACACACAACTTGTTATATTTACATTTAAAAATCGAGCGTCCGTATTGAAAGACCCTTTACTACACTAACAACGCACTTCAATTAAAAATGTTTTGTTATATGAAAATTTAGACCCCTGCTCGAGCCTTACCACCGACTCCGCCAGCGTTCGTTAGTTTTCGCTTTTTTATTTTCGCTTCGCCTAGTGAAACCATACTACGAAAAACGTAACGCTGTGGAGGTAAAAGGAAACAAACTAAAGTTTGCACAACTTGATTGCACAACTCAATCGAATCATAATGTAAACACTTCGCAATCTGTTTGAAGATTTGAAAAATGTATTCAGGTGATTGAGAAGATATTGCTATTGACTAATTTTAATATTCAGTTGTTATCGACATTGCAATAATTAACTGCTAACGCTATATAGATGGATGGACAATATGGTGCAGTTGAAACGAGGGCAGTGGGATTTCCACTTAAATCACCTTCTATTCTCTATATCTGTTTAGCTTTCAGACGCTCTAAAACGATTTTGCCGAATGCACGGTGGTACTTAAGCCGTCTCGATCGCGCCCTCCATTTTCCACCCTCAAACTTTAAGTGAACTAAGCATGGAGCGAATGACTTCGCTTTAAAAAGTAGGTAGTATTCTACAGCGGCTTATGCATGCTTTAAGTGAGAACTTGCACGAACGCAAAAATGGTTAGATCGGAATAACCTTGAGCGGGCGAAGAAAACTCGATGTAAGGTATCAATTTGCACTTTCATTCGAAGTTAGTCATCACAATGTTGATAACAACTCAATATAAAAATTAGTCAACAACAGTATCTTCTCAATCACGTTGTTTTCGTTCTCGTTTCGTTGTTTTCGGCAATTGGTGCTGCAATAGGCAGCAAGTGGGAATCTAAGGATCCATGGCTCATTTTAATATTGTTAAACAAACTTGATTTGGACCCTCAACAAGCATGGGCGTAAGAGTCGAAGCCTAATGAAATGGATAATCCTACTATCGCAGAATTTTAATTTTTTTGTATTTCAGGTGTCGCATGTTCGAGTCCTGCACAGTTCCCAAACGACTAACGCCGTTCAGACCTAAACATGCTTCTTTCAAGGGCAACAATAATAAGTATAGCTATATATACCACCAGCTTTTCTCACAATTCTTGTCCGTTGTGTTCCAAAGACCATCTACTTTTCCGATGTAATAACCACATGGAGAGATATCATGCAAAGGCAAATTGTTTAAGGCCTTACCATACTGGTATCAACTGTTCATGAAAGGCACGAGGTTCTGGTTACATCTGTCAGCAAGCACATCATACCTTACTACAAGTGCATAATAAGGGATCATTTGAACATATTACGACAAATAGTCCACATCAGGACGACTCCCATAATAAGAACAAATCAAGCTCTGCTACCGTGTTAGTTGCTGATGGACATAGTCACATGCATAGAGTCAGGGCACTCTCAACAATTTTGGAAGGTTGATGGTATACCGGATTTAACTAGTCAAAAGTCAGAATTGCACCCGTGTGGAAAACACTACGCTGATACTACCACAAGATTATCAGATGGGCGCTATATTGTACGATTACCATTCCTAAAAGCACCTGATTCGCTCTGCTATTCGCTGTACAATGCTACCAAGAGGTTTTTCAGTGCAGAACTCGCAACCGAATATAAAACTTTATAGAAGAGTACCATCAATTACATCATATGGAAATGGTACCTAAAGCCGACCTAACTCGTCTCAATTTTTATTTAACGCATCACACCGTTGTAAAAAATCAAGCACTACCACTAAGCTTAGAGTGGTGTATGATGGATCAAGTAAGGCAAGTCATGGGTTTTCTCTCAACGACGTTTTGGAATATGGCCCAACGATCCAAGACGATCTAGCAACAATTATTTGTTGATTTCGTAACTCAGAAATTGAGAGAGAAATCAGAAATAGAGAAAATGTACAGACAGGTACTTATTCATCCCGTTGACTCTGATTATCAAAGAGTGGTTTGGAGAAATGATTACCAGTTGCTCACAGTCTCATATGGTACATCGAGTGTCCCTTTCTTATCTGTATACTGCATACGTATACACTACATCAGCTTGCTGACGATTACAAGGTTGAGTTTCTCGAGTACATGATTACGGGAAGTGACGATATTGAAAATGTAAAAACTATTTACCACCAAATTTCAAGCTTTGTTGCATGCAAGGGGTGGTTCCACATTGAGGAAATGGATGTCAAATTCAAGGGAATTAATGCAAACCATTTATCTGGAGAGTCATCAGAATACCATGATCGTGTTTGATGATTCACTATCAGTAAAAACGTTGGGGTTAATGTTGTGTGCGACACGTCACCTTTTCCAATTTAAGGTGCATCTTGATAATAGAACTGTTCACACAAAACGAAGTTTATTGTCAGAGTCCTCAAAGATATTTGATCCACTCGGATGGTTATCTCCCGTAATAGTGGTAATAAAAATGATATTTCAACGCTTAGTGCTGCATATACTCAGCCTTGCTCCAAAAAGCTTCATGTATTCGCAGATGCGTCGGAAAAAGCTAATGGGCGGTGGCATATTTAAGAACACAGAATAAAACAAATTCCATTGGTATCCGGATTGTGGTAGAGAAATCTAAGATAGCACCCATCAAACAGCTCTCACTACCACGATCAGAGCTTTGTGCAGCTCTATTGGGGAGTCATCTAGCCAAGTCCGTGAAACCCGTATGCCAAGCAAATGAATTAGAAGTTTACGGTTGGACCGATACGATGATAGTATTGTCGTGGCTAACGCCTTCATCTAGAAAGCGGGAATGCTTCGTCGCCAACCTAGTCATAAAAATATTACACGAAATAGAAAGAACCAGGCGAATACGGAATCCCAGGGAGATGGAATTACTGCAGATAATGGAACCGCAACAGTCGGTACAAAATTTAAGAATGTGTAGTCAGCTAAGAAGTCAAAAATCAAAATCGAAGAAAACCTACGCATTATCATGTAAAGACAGAACTCATATACTAGAATGCATTGCATCAGCTTCATCACTAGGGGGTGGGTGAGCTCAACTAGGCAGAAAGATTTTTCATCAAATGGGCGCAAATCGAATTCAACTAAGACATAACCGACATCCAACGAACAGGTCATGTATCTGATAGCAACAAATTATTATTACTAACACCGTTTCTCGATGAGTATGGTGTATTGCGCGTTGGTGGGCGCCTAGATAATGCATCATGCTCTCTCCAATTAGTTCGGGCTTATGTAGTAAAATGTATTACCCGTTTCAAGTCCAAACAACATCAAAACAGCCAACTAATGGGAAATATTCCTAAATTTCGAATCCACACATCTCGCCCAGTTTTATCCGTAGTCGTGAAGGTCGTGGAAAGCTAGCAAAACCCAAATCAAAAAACGGACCAAAACCGAAATTAGAAAGCAAAACAAGATCAACCAACATACAAATAAGTTTAGGCTCATGATGGCCTAATCAAATGCCCCATTAAAATTGTTGTTCTCCGCTCGTTCTTCTCGCAATATGTTCTGTCCTATACACTGTGGAACAAATAGAAAAGAAAAAATGTTCATGCTTGTTAGTTCACTTCAAATAAAACAAACTTAGTTTTTCAATAATAGTTTATTGGTGTCGCTTTTAATCAAAACTATTATTCTTCAGAATCGCTGCCACCGCTATTACTGTCAGCGCTGTCACTCTCATTACTGTCTCCGCTGTCATTGTCTGCATCGGCGCTACTATTATCTGAACCGCTGGTATTATTATCTGCAGTACATTGAGCAGATTCAATACATTTACCTTCTGCATTCTTTAAGTACCCCGTTTCACAATAACATCCTTGTGCACAGACCGCTGGGCACATGACTATTCCGATATTTGGGTTTTCGCATGTCGGCAGGCAGGATTCTAGTGTTCCACAGGGGTTATATACTTGATGATCACCACATGAATTAGTTTGGGGGCATTCTTCTTGTTTAATACATGCTCCCTTGGCATTTATTAAGTAACCGCTTTCACATTCACAGCCTTGAGTGCACATGAAAATACACGCTCCCATACTGTCTGGATTTTCGCAAGTTTTTACACAACCAGCTGGCAAGGCACAAGTCGAATATACTTTATGTTCACCTACACATTCAACACTAGTTTGGCGGCATAGTTGTTCTAATACACATGTTCCTGTACTGTCCCTTAAATAGCCGTCTTGGCAAAAGCAGCCATCTCTACAATCTTTTGCGCATTTTACCGTCATTTTATTGTCGTCACATGTTGGTGTACATGCTTCTGCAACACATGATTCTTGATAAATTTCATTTTGACCCGCACAATGAATAGTAAGGGGGCAGTCTTCTTCGCGAACACAAACTCCTAAAGCGTCTCTTAGATAACCACTCTCACAATAGCAGCCTTCCGTACACATCATGAGACATGGTGTCTCAATTTTTCTGTTATCGCACGTTGTTGTGCAATCATATGGTGTTCCGCAAGTTGAATAAGCTTCATGTTCACCCGCACATATTTTAGGTGGTTCTGGTGGTGGTGGACAATCTGACACGCGTACACACTGACGATCTCTATTCCGAATATATCCATCCTGACAAACACATTTTGCTTCACATCCCTCTATGCATTTAATCATGATATTGCATTGTGGATCGCATAAAGGAGCACAGGCCGAATACACTTCATATTTGCCACAAGTTTGTGGCGCTTCTCCACCACTTATAATAACACTCAACTGAAGTACTAAAACTACACAAGCAATTCCTCTCATGTTCATAAATTAGGTAAGTCGCGTCTTAACAATCACCTCAAATACACTGACTAAATCTTATAATTTTCGTTTCCTATTTATACGAGTTTATTTCTCATCAAGAGTTACATAACTTTGTTATTGTACAACTCGATCGAATCATAATGTAAACACATCGCAATCTGTTTCAAGATTTGAAATTTGAAACGAAAACATCTAAAATGTATTCAGGTGTTTGAGAAGATATTGTTATTGACTAATTTTAATATTGAGATGTTATCGACATTGCAATGATTAACTGCTAACGCTACATAGATGGATGGACAATATGGGTGACGATGGTGCAGTGGAACCGTGGGCAGTGGGACTTCCACTCAACTCACCTCCTATTCCTCTCTCTATCTTTCTAGCTTTCACACGCTCTAAAAGGATTTTGCAGAATGCACGGTGGTCTTAAAGCCGTCTCGATCGCTTGCGCCCTCCATTTTTCGCTCTCAAATCTATATAGGTCTTACGCTGCCTGCGATTTATCTCATGGTTCATACGATTCCGATTTTCGTTTTGAGCAACTTTAAGTGAACTAAACATGGGGCGAATGACCTCGCTTTCAAAAGTAGGTAGTTTTTATTGCCTACACTCTACAGTCTATGGGGTCTTTAAGTGCGAGCTTCCACGAACGCAAAAGATGGTTAGATCGGAATTACCTTGAGTGGGCGAAGAAAACTCAATGTTAGATAGCAATTTGACCTTTAATTAGAAATTAGTCATTACAATGTTGATAACAACTCAATATTAAAATTAGTCAACAACAATATCTTCTCAATTACCTGAATAAATTTTTGTTGTTTCCGTTCGAAACTGTAAATCTTCAAACAGATTGTGATGTGTTGGCTATTAAAGTGTTAAGCCCTTTAAGTCAGCTGCCCCGGATGGGATTGTTACAGCAGAAATTCAGAAGAACTTCAAGGTGTTGTTCCCCTGGCTGGAAGTTATCTTCAAAGTATGTCTGAAGCTGGTATACATCCCGATGAAATGGGGGGAGCCTAGAGTGATCTTCATCCCAAAAGTGGGTAGAAGCTCGCACAGCAACCCTAAAGACTTAAGACCAATAGCTCTGGAATCCTTTCTGCTAAAAATCATGGAAAGGTTGCTGGACGTCTATATTCGGTCGAGAATTGTACCCAGAAACTGTGCACAATCTCAACATGCGAACCATAAGGGTAAGTTCGTGGATACGGCATTACACACCTTGGTTCGGGGAGTTGAGAAGTCACTGCATTTTCAGGAATTCTCGTTGGTGGCACTTCTTGGTATCGAGTGGGCGCGTTCAATAACGTGAAGCTGGAAGCAATTATGAAAGGATTGCTGCCACTTGAGATCGAAGACCCAGTAACTCTGCTGATTGATCACTTGGTAGGAAGCAGAAGGGTCATAGCAGTCCGAAGAGGATGGGGAAGTTTCCGTTAGGAGACGGGTCGTTCGGGGAACACCCCAGGGAGGTGTCCTCTCTCCCCTACTTTGGAATATAGTGATCAATGGACTACTACTGGAACTGAAGGGGAAAAGAATAAGTGTGGTTGCTTATGCCTATGACGTAACGATAGCTGTCTCGGGTAAGCACCTTGGTACAATCAGGGATGTGATGCAGAATGCACTATCAATCACTGCAGGCTGGGTCAGCAGATGTGAATTGGGGATTAACCCATCTAAAACAGAGCTGGTCTTTTTCACTAGGAATTATATATAAAATTCCGGCAATGGTTCCATCAAGCCTGAATGGTACTATTCTGGTCCTTATTGAAAATGCGAGATTTCTAGCTATTCTTCTGGGCAGTAACCTCAGTTGGAAACCAAACACAATAGAAAGAGTGAAGAAGGCTACTGCGGCACTCTACTCTTGTAAAATGCCATCGGAAGGAAATGGGGCTAGAAATCGGAGCTTATGCAGTGGCTTTACACGACAGTTGTAAGGCTCATACAGAGAAATTATCATACAGGAACATGATGGTGAAGGTACCATCAAGCTCGATGGTAGAGTGGGAGCTGGTGTATTCTGTGGGGAATTAAATGTAAGTTTATCTTTTCGTCTGCCTGATTACTGCAGTGTGTACCAGGCTGAAGTAATAGCGATTGAAGAGGTCATGAACATAATATCGTTAACTGATATCACTATCTATGTGAGGAGTAGGGCGGCCATTATTTCGCTGGATTTAGTTGCCCTGGTATCAAGGGTGGCGTTGGATTGTCAGACTTCTCTTAACGAGATGAGTGAACATTTCAATATCAGGGCGGAAAATTGCAGGGCAGACGAGTTAGCAAGGTACGGTACGACTCTCCAACTGGAACCAGAGAGAGAATGTAGGAATTTAAATGGAAGAATTTCCTAAGGTTCTGTATTTAATTCGAGAGTACTGAAAATAGACCAATATACGGAGCAATCACAAACACCATCGAAAACCAAAAGTAAAATTAGTCTATATTGTTGCTTATTGTCCAATTTGATGGTAATAGCAAAACTGGTTTTCGATCTACTTGGTGTGCTCGATCTTGTTGAAAGAGACGCGGGTGGTCTAGTTGGGCGAGGCTCGTGTGCTTTGATTGATTCAAGAGCATCTGTTCTTTTTATTAAGAAATCGAAAAATTCCGTTATCGTAGGAAACTCGAGGTCGGTGTTATGAAACTCGAGGTCGGTCTTGTGCCTACAGGCTTCGGGTTTCATCATTTAATTTTTGCTGCAGCAAGTAGATAAGCCATGGATCTCTTGCTTCATTTTGGTAGTCCATCGCTTTCAGGCCGCGTACTAACTCGTCCGAGGTGTCTAATCACTTTAGTATGTTTTAGGCACTCGCTACTTGTATAATTGGTTGTTCTAGAAAATTACGAATGAACGCGTTGACCGTGTGTCGCTTTCAATCATACATTTGCCTTAATTTATTCAGTACCTCAATGTAATTAGACTCCTTGATTTTGAAATGTTTCACTAAGGTTAATGCAACCCCATTAAGTACTACACTGGAATGAAATAAATCGAAAAAACTTTGCCATTCCGTGTACTCACCCGAAAATTCTGGAATTCTTAATTTAGCAAAGCGCATCTCTGGCGTTGCATTCGTATAGTTGCGATATTCATGCTCGTATTCATGCTCGCTACATGTAATTCGCTAATACTTCGTTTTTTAATCCAGTTGTTCAAAGTCGCTACAATAATGTAATAGGCTTCCTCCCAGTCGTCCATTATTTATTTCCTCTTCATTATTAATTGAAAATATTGATGCCTCTACACTATCTATTTTATCTAGTATTTCCTTTGCACGATTCACTTTTAAAGGCATGTCTTCGATACTATCCAGTTGAAGTGAGAGAGTTGGTTAACGAAAAAAGAAGAGCTCGTAAGACTTGGCAGAGAACCAGAGTCCCTGAAGACATAGTTGAGTTGTAGATTTGTCCGATTCTTACTAGCTCTCGTTTCTAATCAAACTTTTAAAAAAATCATCGTATTTTGCCATTCATAGGCCATTCGTTTAATGATTGTGATAGGGATTTTGCAACTGTCAACTGTGCAAAATAAAGAAAGTCGCCCGAATTTATACATCAGAAGAATACTTCTTATTAAAACTTCATCTACACACTTCATCTATACACATAATATTATTGATTTCAAAAAGTGGTGGCCAAATTTTTATAAGAAATCAGCATTATCCGCGTCCTTAGGGAAACAACGGTCGAAACTCCAAAAGGTTATTTTACAGGTGTCGCTGTACAATGAATTCATCTACAGATTTGAAACTCTGCGTATAGTTAAAACTTCCATGCTCATCGGTGGAATTCCAACATTGATGGAAGAGTTTTCATTAATACAGTCAAAAAAGGTATAATAACCAGATCTTTCCAATACAGAATATTATAAAAGCATATAATTGCCCAATTCCAATAAATATATTCCAGCAATACATTCCAGAAGAACAAAAAAACATTTTTCAACTGGATTTTAAGATGGCCTACATCTTCATCTACGGACGAGCCTGAAGGAAAGTTTTACTCCAAAAATTTAATTTTTATTTAACCGAATTTTTTTTAATTTAAACTTTACCTTTTTATTTTATTTCACCTTTAATAAAGAAACCATTAGTAACAAAATATTGTTTTATTTAAATAACAATGTGATTATGTGCGAAAAGGGCATAAGTTAAACTATTTTTTAACAATTTCTTTATATCCTATACACTGCTCAAGATACTCAAGAAAAAAGGTATTAACGCCGCAGGCACTGTTAAGATAAACCGTTTTTTTTCGAACCTCCTGTTCAAAATGAAAAACAGTTCCGAAAAATGCCTCATGGATCGTTTAAGGAGTTATGTAAGCGACTGTTTAGATAACAAATCAGTGCATATTTGTATACATTTCATTTTCTCCCGCACAATCCTCCGTAAGAGGGCAATCTTCTTCGAGCACACACTCCCGATCGCTATTCCGAATATATCCATCCTGACAGATACATTTTGGTTCACATCCTTCCGCGCATTTAATCATGATATTCCATTGTGATTCACATAAAGGAGCACAGGCTGAAAACACTTCATTTTTGCCACAAGTTTGTGGCGCTTCTCCACCACTGATAATAACACTCAACTGAAGTAATAAAAATACACAGACAATTCTTCTCATGTTTATAAATTAGGCAAGACACGTCTTAGCAATCACCTCAAATACACTGACTAAATCTTATAATTTTCGTTTCCCATTTATACGAGTTTTTTCTCAGCAAGAGTTACATAACTTTGTTATTGCACCACTCGATCGAATCATAATGTAAACACTTCGCAATCTGTTTGAAGATTTGAAAAATGTATTCGGGTGATTGAGAAGATATTGTTATTGACTAATATTCAGTTG
Organism: Nephrotoma appendiculata; assembly: GCA_947310385.1. NCBI lineage: Eukaryota > Metazoa > Arthropoda > Insecta > Diptera > Tipulidae > Nephrotoma > Nephrotoma appendiculata. Next base: position 335,279,786 of record OX371223.1, read on the forward strand.
TTATCGACATTGCAATAATTAACTGCTAACGCTATATATATATAGATGAATGGACAATATTGTGCAATTGAAACCGAGGGCAGTGGGATTTCCACTTAAATCACCTTCTATTCCCTCTCTCTAATTGTTTAGCTTTCACACGCTCTAAAACGATTTTGCCGACTGCACGGTGGTCCTAAAGCCGTCTCGATCGCTTGCGCCCTCCATTTTCCGCCCTCAAACTTTAAGTGAACTAAGCATGGAGCGAATGACTTCGTTTTAAAAAGTAGGTTGTATTCTACACTCATTAGAGGTCATAGGGCAGCTTTCGCTTCCGAAAGCCAGCAGCGGCTTATGCAGGCTTTAAGTGAGAACTTGCACGAACGCAAAAATGGTTAGATCGGAAAAACCTTGAGCGGGCGAAGAAAACTCGATGTAAGGTATCAATTTGCACTTTCATTAGAAGTTAGTCATCACAATGTTGATAACAAGTCAATATAAAAATTAGTCAACAACAGTATCTTCTCAATCACGTTGTTTTCGTTCTCGTTTCGTTGTTTTGGCTCCATGGCTCTTTGTTATATTGTTAAACAAACTTGATTTGGACCCTCAACAAGCATGGGCGTAAGAGTCGAAGCCTAATGAAATGAATAATCCTACTATTGCAGAATTTTAAAATTTTTTGGATTTCAGGTGTCACATGTTCGAGTCCTGCACAGTTCCCAAACGACTAACGCCGTCCACACCTAAACATGCTGCTTTCAAGGGCAACAATAATAAGTATGGCTATATATACCACCAGCTTTTCCCACAATTCATGTCCGTTGTGTTCCAAAGACCATCTACTTTTCCGATGTATAATAACCACACGGAGAGATATCGTGCAAATGCAAATTGTTTAAAGCCTTACCATACTGGCATTAACTGTTCATGATAGGCACGAGGTTCTGGTTACATCTGTCAGCAAGCACATCATACCTTACTACATGTGCATAATAAGGGATCATTTGAACATATTACGACAAATAGTCCACATCAGGACGACTCCCATAATAAGAACAAATCAACATATTGCTCTACTATTAATCCTTGTAGTAGTTAATTACCGAATACACAAGCCACCATCAGCAATAATTCAGCCGTTAAATCAGACTCGATCAGGAATTCATCTAATTCCGAATCACGTATATTAGCGTCGAGAACGAATCATCCTATTGTATATGCAGATATGGCGTGGACTAGGAGGATGCACAGCTGTATCCGCGAACGTAGAAATTTATCCGGCAAGTGTCTTGCTACTATCAAGCGCGATTGAAAAGAACAACAAAGTCTCAATAAATCTTTATAAAATTTAATTTATTATAAATAATAATTATTTCTGACTACTAGTCATGTTTCTCCATGTTTCCTCGTTGATCGCCAAAAAGTAAGAGAGTGTAAAATTAATGAAAATTGATTAGTTTGTCAAAACAAGAAATATAGAGCAAAAGTACTAAAGTGCAGCGAATTGTTGATTTAGTACAACATAATATACATAAAACGCACTCATTCTTAATTATTAATCTAGTACAAATTGATCGACATTTTTGTTTTGATTGACATTGACAAGAAATGTCAGAAAGTTTTACATGCTACGAATTGAAATTTTAAATGGATACAAACAAAGATAAGTATTAAAAGTAATTAATAAACAATATTAGTTACAAATTATATAATTCTAATTTTAGGTTAATAAATTATGTTAAGCAGCCAGAGTTCCAGATAGGTAAGTGTATGTTGTTAATCTAATATGTTTTCTTTATTTTAGGTATAGGATGAAACTGGAATGTCAGCTGATCCGTGAATGATGATAACTGGAATATCAGCTGATTTATTGTTTACAATTTTAGATGGCCATCCGCAGTTATTGAATGATCGATAGTGATATTAATAAAGTTAAAATTATTAATAAAGTTAAAATGTATTTCTCAACAAATGGTGTTTTATTTGGTTCAACACCTGTCGTGAGTTCAAAATGCAGGGAGTTAACAGCTGATCAATCAAATACACCATGTTTAAGATATTTTAGTAGTTCGTTACCAATGAAAACTTTATTATCAACGATCACCGTGTTAGTTGCTGATGGACATAGTCACATGCATAGAGTCAGGGCACTCTTAAACAGGTGGTTTACAATCCAAAGCTTTCATACCACTACTGAAGTGATTCAACCGGAAATGCAATTGCTTCAACAATTTTGGAAGGTTGATGGTATACCGGATTTAACTAGTCAAAAGTCAGAATTGCACCCGTGTGGAAAACACTACGCTGATACTATCACAAGGTTATCAGATGGACGCTATATTGCACGATTACCATTCCTAAAAGCACCTGATTCGCTCTGCTATTCGCTGTACAACGCTACTAAGAAGTTTTTCAGTATGGAATGCAAATTTGGTAAGAATGCAGAATTCGCAACCGAATACAAAACCTTTATGGAGGAGTACCATCAATAACATCATATGTAAGTGGTACCTAAGGCCGACCTAACTCGTCAAAAATTTTTTAGAGTGATGTATGATGGATCATGTAAGGCAAGTCATGGGTTTTCTCTCAACGACATTTTGGAATATGGCCCAACGACCCAAGACGATCAAGCAACAATTATTTGTCGATTGCACGAAATCGAATTCGAAATTGCAATCGTGGCCGACATAGAGAAAATGTACAGACAGGTACTTATTCATCCCGTTGACTCTGATTATCAAAGAGTGGTTTGGAGAAATGATACTAATCAAGACATATAACATTACCAGTTGCTCACTGTCACATATGGTACATCGAATGCCCTTTTTTTAACTGTACGTACATTACATCAGCTTGCTGACGATTGCAAGGTTGAGTTCCAAGGACATGATTACGTGACGATATTGAAAAGGCAAAAACTATTTACCACCAAATTTCAAGCTTTGTTGTATGCAAGAGGTGGCTTCACATTGAGGAAATGGATGCCAAATTCAAGAGAATTAATGCAAACCATTTATCCGAAGAGTCATCAGAATACCATGATCGTGTTTGATGATTCACTATCATTAAAAACGTTGGGGTTAATGTTGTGTCCGACACGTCACCTTTTCCAATTTAAGGTGCATCTTGATAATAGAACTTTTCACACAAAACGAAGTTTATTGTCAGAGTTCTCAAAGATATTTGATCCACTCGGATGGTTATCTCCCGTAATAGTGGTAATAAAAATGATATTTCAACGATTAGTGTCGCATATACTCAGCCTTGCTCCAAAAAGCTTCATGTATTAGATGCGTCGGAAAAAGCTTGTGGGCGGTGGCATATTTAAGAACACAGAATAAAACAAATTCCATTGGTATCCGGATTGTGGTAGAGAAATCTAAGATAGCACCCATCAAACAGCTCTCACTACCACGATCAGAGCTTTGTGCAGCTCTATTGGGGAGTCATCTAGCCAAGTTCGTGAAACCCGTATGCCAAGCAAATGAATTAGAAGTTTACGGTTGGACCGATACGATGATAGTACTGTCGTGGCTAACGCCTTCATCTAGAAAGCGGGAATGCTTCGTCGCCAACCTAGTCATAAAAATGTTACACGAAATAGAAAGAACCAGGCCAATACGGAATCTCAGGGAGATGGAATTACTGCAGATAATGGAACCGCAACAGTCGGTACAAAATTTAAGAATGTGTAGTCAGCTAAGAAGTCAAAAATCAAAATCGAAGAAAACCTACGCATTATCATGTAAAGACAGAACTCATATACTAGAATGCATTGCATCAGCTTCATCACTAGGGGGTGGGCGAGCTCAACTAGGCAGAAAGATTTTTCATCAAATGGGCGCAAATCGAATTCAACTAAGACATAACCGACATCCAACGAACAGGTCATGTATCTGATAGCAACAAATTATTATTACTAACACCGTTTCTCGATGAGTATGGTGTATTGCGCGTTGGTGGGCGCCTAGATAATGCATCATGCTCTCTCCGATTAGTTCGGGCTTATGTAGTAAAATGTATTACCCGTTTTAAGTCCAAACAACATCAAAACAGCCAATTAATGGGAAATATTCCTAAATTTCGAATCCACACATCTCGCCCAGTTTTATCCGTAGTCGTGAAGGTCGTGGAAAGCTAGCAAAACCCAAATCAAAAAACGGACCAAAACCGAAATTAGAAAGCAAAACAAGATCAACCAACATACAAATAAGTTTAGGCTCATGATGGCCTAATCAAATGCCCCATTAAAATTGTTGTTCTCCGCTCGTTCTTCTCGCAATATGTTCTGTCCTATACACTGTGGAACAAATAGAAAAGAAAAAATGTGCATGCTTGTTAGTTCACTTCAAATAAAACAAACTTAGTTTTTCAATAATAGTTTATTGGTGTCGCTTTTAATCAAAACTATTATTCTTCAGAATCGCTGCCACCGCTATTACTGTCAGCGCTGTCACTCTCATTACTGTCTCCGCTGTCATTGTCTGCATCGGCGCTACTATTATCTGAACCGCTGGTATTATTATCTGCAGTACATTGAGCAGATTCAATACATTTACCTTCTGCATTCTTTAAGTACCCCGTTTCACAATAACATCCTTGTGCACAGACCGCTGGGCACATGACTATTCCGATATTTGGGTTTTCGCATGTCGGCAGGCAGGATTCTAGTGTTCCACAGGGGTTATATACTTGATGATCACCACATGAATTAGTTTGGGGGCATTCTTCTTGTTTAATACATGCTCCCTTGGCATTTATTAAGTAACCACTTTCACATTCACAGCCTTGAGTGCACATGAAAATACACGCTCCCATACTGTCTGGATTTTCGCAAGTTTTTACACAACTAGGTGGCAAGGCACAAGTCGAATATACTTTATGTTCACCTACACATTCAACACTAGTTTGGCGGCATAGTTGTTCTAATACACATGTTCCTGTATTATCCCTTAAATAGCCATCTTGGCAAAAGCAGCCATCTCTACAATCTTCTGCGCATTTTGCCGTCATTTTACTGTCGTCACATGTTGGTGTACATGCTTCTGCAAGACATGATTTTTGATAAATTTCGTTTGCTCCCTTGCAGCGTGGCGCTTTTCCACTGATAATAACACTCAACTGAAGTACTAAAAATACACACAAAATTCCTCTCATATTTATAAGTTAGGTAAAACACGTCTTAACAATCACCTCAAATACACTGACTAAATCTTATAATTTTCGTTTCCCATTTATACGAGTTTTTTCTCAGCAAGAGTTACATAACTTTGTTATTGTACAACTCGATCGAATCATAATGTAAACAGATCGCAATCTGTTTCAAGATTTGAAATTTAAAACGAAAACATCTAAAATGTATTCAGGTGTTTGAGACGATATTGTTGCTAACTATTTTTCGCAGACAGATGAATTGTCATTTTTGTTAACAACATTGTTTTGTTTTTATCGATGTTGAATCATCGGTCCATATTTACCGTTTATAGGATAGTACAAAAGTCTCAAGTCAGTAACCGCAATGTATAGGAAGTGATTTGTAACATTTTTGCTATTTACACTTTTGCGGAACTAGACTAAATAATAAAACTATTCGGGTTGGAATTAAGTTTTGCCTTTTGCTGACACTCCATTAATTGTACACCAATTTTAGATATGTCCACATAAACGCAATAAATTTCTAAAGCAACGCAGCGTTAAGCATGCACATTTGCAATAAATTTACTCGTTTTATTTGGTATATTCACGTCAAATAGTTTCCGTTTGCAATAATTTGAGAACGTTGACATCGCACTTAATGAATTTATAAAAAGTTTCAATCAAATTTATTGCAAAGGCAATCAATTTTTTGATGTCACAACCTCCGCATATAGGGCTATCATGCGAGTTTTGTGTTTTGTAAGTCCACCGGAAAGTGCGTCCTTAAACAATTCGAATAATGTTTCTGATTTCCTTCCCAACTTCCCAAACATAGTAACCTGATTGTTTATTCTTCTTTTCAAATTTTCTCTTCCGCGCAACTCATCTAATATATGAAAATGTGGTCGCATTTTTGAATGTGATGTGACCAAAGGATGTTTGGTTAATGTGATAAAAGAGCCTATCGCATTAAAACATATACTATATAGAGCGCAGAAGTGTATATTTAAGTACATGAAGATCGACACCTGGTGCATAGTAGCAGAATGAATACATACCAAAAGGGCGTCGAAAACTTTAAATACCTCGGGTCAGTTATCATCGTTCAATGATATGCAGGCAGAAATAAAAAAAACAAATCGCTGCCGCACAACGAGTTTTCTACGCCCAATCAAAATTATTGTAATCGAAATGTCGTGCAAGCTCGCACTTTATAAAGCACTTATAAGACCTGTGCTGACTTTCGGAAGCGAGAGCTGGACCACTCTAACGATTGTAGATTATTATCTACCTTCGAAAATAAGGTCATGATAACAACCATTCTTTGGCCCAATTAAAGTTGCGAACAACGAATATCAGATTCGGATGAACCACGAAATAAAGCAACTCCTCGGAGGCAAAGGTAACAATCGGATTCATCAAATTTAACCGAGTGAGATGAAGGGGAGCAAGGGAGGCAAGATCTACATATGTATATTAGGATGTCGAAACTGGAGAACGCGAGCGATGGATCGAGATCGATGGAGGACCATAGTTCAGGTGGCAAAATCTCTTCATGGGATGTGAAAGCCAGAGAGAGAGAGAGAGAGAAAAAAGAGGCGTTTCGGATACGGCGAGTTCGAATTACCCAGCCTTATCAAAATTTAGAACAAATTTGTTGAGTGATCACAAAGAGGTTTCAAAGGAAAATTATAAAAGCGCGTCCGTGAGTGGAACAAGTGGAAGGAAGGAGATCGAGACGAGTGATGTCGGGTCGATAATTAAAATAGACTTGTTTAAAAAGTCCATTGTTAAAGGTGCTAAAGTATTTTTACTGAATCAAGCAATTTTTTAAATTTTTTTATATAACCTCCTTCTATTTTTTTTTTTTTTTTTTTTTTTATTTATTTATTTTGCACTAGCCCCAAAATATGGTGCCATTTGGCCCAGTTTCTATATTTACAATTTTTCATTCAAATTTTAGAAATTTTTAAATTTTACAAATTTTTAAATTTTACAAATTTTCAAATTTTACATTTTTATTTTTTTTAATTTTAATCTTTTATTCATCTTTCACGCATCGATCCCCTTTCATACTTCTATCTGATTCATTCTTATAAAATCATACACATTCTTATATACTTGCATCCCCATTCGTAATAATTCAGTCAGATTCCTTGCGCTCAAGAGGCCATCGAACATTTGTCTATTCTGATTGAATGAAGAACATTTCAGAATCAAATGTTCGATGTCCTCCACAACCAAACAGCTTTCGCATAATTCACACTCATTCAAATTGCGTTTCTTCAAACACTCTTTCCAATTACCATGATTCAATCTCACACGTTCCATTGTTCGTAACATTCTAGTATCTCCTTTGATCTCCTTAAAAAAAGGTCGAATCAAAGGAGAACTAACCAGCTCAAAGTACTTCTTGCCTTTCACCTGACATTTTTCAATAAATTCGCTCTCCCATTTTCTCCACAGATTCACCTGAAACATGCGAAATACATCTCTTGCATCCATGAATTCATATTCATTTATACCTTCAACCAAGCAACCCCGTTTCGCAAGCATATCGGCTCTTTCATTACCTTCAATTTGTAGGTGTGAAGGTATCCATTGAAGAATGACCTCACTCCCACAAGATTGAAGGTATTCATACAACATTTCCACATACACATTTCCATGAGTTCCCCCACCCTTACTAATCAATTCTAACCCACTCCGGGAGTCGGAGAATAACACTACTCTCCTCCTCCCTTGTGCCATTGCCAACTTGATCCCTTCCATAATTCCAATCAACTCTGCATTCATTATACAGATACTTTCATGCACTCTTACCATTTTCTCTTTCCTCATTGAAGGAATAAAAATTCCTACACCTACTCGCTCACCACTCACACTAGCATCTGTATAAACTTCCACATGTGCAAAATAATTTGTTGGCATTTTTAAAAACTCACTCTTAACCGATAACTCATTCATCATTGCTTTTATTGTATCACCAAAATTCAAACGCACAATTAGATTGCTCGGAGGGACTTTCGGATTTACGGGCCGAATCTTGGAGAATATATTCATATTCTCCAAGATCACCCGTGACCGTTGTGTTCTTTGGTAATCCGTCCCTCTTTGCAACCTCTCTTTCATTTCATTCACCAATTTATTGTCCTTAGTCAACATCCGCACAGTCTCTCGCACGGTGATCCATTCCCTCTTATAATTGAGAGGTGAGTCACCCAATTCAGACCATAGAGTGTGTATTGGGGTTGAATTAATCGCCCCCAATACCACTCTGGCACAAGCATTCTCCACAGTCATCAACTTTTTAAAACCGACTTTAGACCCATCACCATAAATGCTCATTCCATATGCAATTTTCGATGACACCAGCGCCTTTCGTAACATATCAGTCACACAAGGATGAGCTCCCCATTTCGGTTTACTCACCCTTTTAATCACATTCAACCTTCTTCTATATCTATATCTCTATATATCTATAAAAAAAGGTGTAAAAAATGTATGTGCGCGCATCAGTTGGGAACGGCTGAAACGATTTGGCTCAATATTTTTTGTTGTTTTCGCAATTGCCCAAAAGAAAATTTTGAAAAAATGCACCGGAAAAGTTGGAAAACTCGGAAAATCGAAAAATGATGTTTTACAGTTGAGAACGGCTAAACCGATTTGGCTCAATCTTTTTGTTGTGATCAAAATTGCTAGGAGATGGTTCTTACGAAAGAAAATTTTGGGAAAATCTACCGAAAATGTCAGAAAATACGGAAAATCGAAAAATGATGTTGACTATGAAATTTTCAAATCAAATTGGCGATAATTTGACTGATCATGGGTACCTGAAATCGCCCATGGTGTCATTTTCGATTGTGCAAACGTGTGTTACGACTGTGTTGTCGTCAACAATAACAGTTTTTTTTATAGAATGAATATCCCTTTTATTGAGTATACTCCTACCTGTGGTAAATGTTTGCGTATTCTTTTTTGGTGTGTGTCTTTGCCCATTAATGATAGTGTGCGCGGCCTTGTTAAATTTTGTTTATTTTTATAAAAACGGCGCTGTTATGAGAAGAATGACGAGGGAGCGAGAGCAATGCGCATCGAGTGTGTGTAAAGCAAAACATTCCATAAGAATGTTTTTCTTATATGCCTCTCGTTTACATCAATGCGAATTGATGTAAACGAGAAACAGAGAAGAAAGACATTCTTCTGGAATGTTTTGCGCATCGTTTGTGCGGCGTAAGAATTTTTTTGATTAAATAGTCAAGTTTTGATTTTTGGATAATAGAGTCCAGTTTGGAAAAAAAAACGTTTTGTTCTAAAAATTGTATTTAGTTAGGCAGGTTCCATTTTGATTGGAATTTGTTTTTTTTTTTTGTAAACCTGGTTATGAACAATTTGGAAGTGTATAAAAAGAAAATAATAAAAATATTCATATTGAAATTAATTTTGTGCAAATTCTTTTTTTTTGTTTTGAGAAATGTTCTTTTGATAATCCATTTAGACTTTGTGTATGAAAATAAATCGAATATCGAAAGTTATAATCAAAGAATTTTTTTTATTTGGATTACTTTTTTCACCATTTAATTGACGTACCCAAGACGTGTATTGTTGCGTGTGGTGGTTACGTTGTATAGTGAATAATAAAATATCAGGATTGAGACATCGGAACGGTACCAGGCGGCCAATTGAAGCACGCTGCATTCATCGAGAACTGATTTCCGAAATTAACCACGGGTGCTTAATTTTCAACGGGAAGACAACGCCCCAGTTTGGGGGCATATCAAGGCCGAATTTTACTGTTGGCAAGACACGCCCAACATATTTACTGGTGGCCAGGTGAGGCCACTACTGTTTCTATGAATAACGGCGGGTACGGTCCCTCATTTATTAATGCATATCGCATTTTCGACGAGTGACGTAATTTATTAACGGGGAATTGTAATTACCGGCGGACGAGCGGCACAGGGGTTATTTACTTCATGGTAACGGTTTTGGCGAAGAACGCTCAACATTTTGAGGCCCAAAAATTTTGTAGATTGTGGAGAGGCAATGCCCTATAGTTTTTGAATAGGGGATTTAGCGGTCGATCAAGGCCTAATTATTGGTATCGGGGAAAGGCCCGGCAACGTCCGACCGCACAAGATCGCAACGTACGGGTGGCCAACCGGCCCCTCGTGTTTTGTATTATTGTTATCGGGGAAAGGCCCCGCAACGTATTCGGCACAGCCAAGCCGCAACGGTTCGGGTAGCCAACCGGCTATTCCAAGTTATTGTTTGGTATCGGGGAAAGGCCCCGCAACGGTCCGGGGGACAGGAGTTCCTTGTGGCATGACGGTGCGCAAGGCCGCAACCCATTTTTTTTCGGGGAGAGGCCCCAATACGGTGACAGCCGCGCAAGGCCGCAACAGTTTGTTAAATTAATTAAGGTACAATTTTTTTTATTTTTTTTTTATTTTTATTTTTATATTTTGATTTGATTTCTTTATACATTTTAAATTTTTTTTTACGTTATAATTTTCCAATATTTTTTGTAATCGAGCGCCGCACAGCGGGTGCACGCTCGATGCGCATTGTTCTCGCTCCTTCATTTCTTTGTTTTCTACCTCAGGGAAGTGGTGTTTTCTTTTGTTTTATTTTTTGTTTTGGTTGTCTAAATCTATAACGGAATGAATTATTAAATTTCCGGTTTAGGTATGGTGGGAGCGGAGCCTCCCCTCTGTGTCGGTATAGTGTTGGCGTAGGGTTGGCGGTCCCTTGGTGCCCGCATCCAATTTCGTAACCAGGGCTTGCCCCTGTTTGAATTCGAATGGATGCGCGATTAGTGCGATTATCAAATTGGATTGCAAGATTGAGATTGATTCAATCTGTAAGTTCATTTTTGTGGATTAATGATTTTAAAGTAAATGAGTCAAATGTATCATTGTAATATTTAGGATTTTTGATTAAAATGCCGGCTATCAGACGATCGAATCTAGGACGAAGAAATTCACAAAGAATACACGATGTCCGTGAGAATGTAATGCAAGAGCAACGCGAAGAATTTAATGAACAGTTTGATTCTTCGCATTGTTCTACAAAGATCTTCTCTGCTTTGATATTGGCGCATTGTTTGCCGTGTGCTAACATTGCCAAGCATTGAAGTTCCAAGCAGAAAAACCAAGGCTATGCTGTGCCAATGGCAAAATCAAACTGCCGTTTTTGATTTCACCACCGGAGCCATTACGTCCTTATCTCTATGAAGATTCAACGCTATCCAGACATTTTCTCGCACACTCACAACAGTACAATCAATGCTCTAACATGACGTCATTTGGAACCGATGTTGATGTTCGTCAACCCGGCTAAAATCCCACCTATAAGGTAATGACGTCATCACGTGTTCATCACTTCGATAATGTTGAACGATAGTACTCATAATATTCAAAATTGCTCTCTGTTTTATAAATTTAATGGAAATCGTATTATCAAATTTACATCGTTGGGAATTCCGAATTTGAATAAAGTTGTCGTTTTGCGGTTTTCAAAGCGTAAAAACGAGAGATAATCGGAGACCTTCAATATCTTTTGCATGAGCACAATGCCCTGGTTCGTTTGTTTAAAACTACTTTGGAGACAATGACTTCCGATGATCACGAAATAATCACCAGAGCAAACAAAAAACCAACAGCAGGCCATGTACGTCAGTGCAGTAATGCTCCCACTATCAAAGAACACAAAGTCGCAATTGAATATCCATTAATGTTTTGTCACGGAGAGGATAGTTACTACTTCCAGATAAAAATGGTCAATCTGCTGACCGGTTAGTTATTGAGCTGTAAATTGTACTTTCAGGTGAAGAAACGAATAAAAGGGTCAGTTCCATGCATTTTTATACTTATTGGTTGAGATATCATCGATTGTTTTAACAGTATTGCGTCAATAAGTATGTCAAGATCAAAGCGGAACGTTTAAATTTCATCCGCTTCAATCAATCAAAACTACGTTCCAAGCAGTACATTCATCTATGAAATTCCATCGATTTGGAAGGAAATGCAACCAACGTCGGGTAATTATAGCGACATATTTTGGTAGGTAGCGACAGCGATCAACCTGTTGCAGGATACGTCGATGTGTATTCGACTGATGCGCTTGCCCGTGTGCACATCATTCATCCACAACAAGACGAAGTCTTCGTGGTTCTACTTCGTTCGAATGGCTTCATACTATAGATGGTGTGTTGTGCACCACTTATCGAGAAGCTTGCCAACGTTTGAATTTGCTGGAAAACAACTGACATGGGAACTCAACAATCGCTGATGCCACTATTACTGCGCTGGCAAAGCAAATTCGTACATTTGTCGCGATCATTTGTGGAACAAATACAAAGGCGAGGTGGCTGACGACATTTTGCAACAAGTTCGTACTGCAGCATCGAAGCTATATGATCGAAATATTTGCTATTTGTCAAAATAGGGTATGTCGGGACAAATTCGTAGGAAACGGCGGAATATTCTTCCTCGATGCTCTTGGTGGAACAGGAAAAACCATTCTGATTTCATTGCTTTTGGCCACAATTCGCTCGACATCTCAAATAGCGTTAGCTGTTACATCATCGAGAATTACAGCCACATTGCTGGACGGTGGCCAGACGGCAAATTCTGCTTTGAAGTTGTCAAGGAATATCCAAACGATTGACAAGCAGTGTGTTTAATTGTCAAGAACTCGGCGATGGCCAAGGTATTGCAAGAATGCAAAATCTTCATCTGGGACGAGTGCACAATGGTACACCAACGTTTATTGGAAGCGTTCAATCGAACGAAGAAAGATTTACGAAGTGACTTAAGACGTTTTGGTAAGTGATAATTCTTCTGGCCACCGATTTTTTGCCAAACGCTACCTGTCATTCTGAGATGGACAACTGAGTCTGTGACGCTATGTGAAGAAGCAGCTGTTGACCACGAACATGAGAGTCACGTTACAGAACGACTCGATTTTTCCAAACAACTGTTCGCGCTTTGTCAAATTCGTGTGAAGAGCTTATCACAAAAGTATGTTTCTGGACATCCGCCGAAATTATAAGAATCACGATCGGCTCAGCGAACGAGCGATTTTGAAAAAATCTATGGGGAAATGCATTGTTACAAATCCGTTGACTGTGTAACCAATCAAGCCGAGGCAAATAACTATCCGACCGAGTTTTTGAATGCGCTTGATTTGTCACGTAAAAAAAGTTATCCCATACTTTCATCCCATAAAAATCAAATATACGCTTGAGGCAATACTACCTAAACTATCATGACATTATGTTATATATATTATTCTATCACGACATAACAAAAGAAGTTTAAAATAAACCGAAATATGTGAATAAAATAATTTCAGCAAAAGTTTGTTAGGCTAAGTGACGTAATTAAATATCCCTTTTTCAACCAAAAAAAAAAAAAAAAAATTAGCTCAATTTAAGACCAAACCAAACAAATGTGTGAGTATAAAACCATAGTATGTAATGGCGTTTTTGATAAAAAATTTCGCTTGATTTGAAGTACAACCAACACAATTGTTTGTATAGTTATAGTGATTTTTTTAGGCGAAAATAAGTTTGAAAGGAATGCACAAATGTGTAAGTAGATTCAAAAAACATACAAAACTAAATTTTTGACATGGTACTTTTTCCGTACCCACAAAATTGTATAAGGGATTTAAAGTACCGAAAATCAATAAATTACTCAATATTTTGATGTTCAAACGGCCCCGCCGCCCATCCTATAAAAATGCCGTATTAGGACGAGTGTTTTTTAGATGCGGCACACCAAGATCTTCATACAGAATAAGTATTATAAAATTTCTATGCGTCCAAGCTGCATAATTGAAATTAGAGCTCCGAAAATCGTTAGCTATCTATTTTAGGCCATTTTGACAACCCAATATATTAGGTGTGCAAGTAGACGCTCGGCTCTAAAGTTGGTGGTATTAAAATATACTTTTGAAATTATTTGCCATTTTGGATATATGTGGCTTAGTCATATCTGTTTTTATGACATAAGTTCCACTCATTTATAAGCCGTCACTCCGCGTGCATCAATTTTAGGAGATGGATGTCGATAAGCTTGCTATGGAATTGATTAACTCGTCTTTGAGTGAACATTCTGTGAGTCATTCAACAATAAAAAAAGTAGTTTGTAAAATTTTGTGATGGCAATTTATGTCTTGAGGACGATCGACGTCCAGGTGCAGTTAAACGATTTGAAGATGAATAACTTAAAGTTTTACTGGATAAAAACCCGTATCAAACTCAGAAAGAGCTTGCAGATCACTAAGGAGCTAGTAGTTACTCACCAAGCAATATCATTTCGATTGCATGCACTGGTAGGAAAATACAGAAGGAAGGAATCTATTGTGCTCATCAAATGACAAAAGAAACAATCATTACGGGTGATGACTAGTGGATTTTATACGGTAATCCTAAACGCAGAAAACTATGGGTTGATCCAGGCCACCCATCAACATCAGTTACAAAAATTAAAATTCATGACGAAAAAGTATTACTCTGTGTCTGGTGGGATTGGAAATGAGTCATTTACTAGGAGCTTCTGCAACCTCGTCAAACTGTTACTTGCTGTAGAAGCGAATGAGTATTAAAATATTGAGTAATTTAATGATTTTCGGAATTTAAAATTTAATTGCGAGGCTTGGACGCATAGAAACTTTTTAAAAATTATCCTGTATGAAGATGTTAGTATGCCGCATTTAAAAAACACTCGTCTTGATCCGACACTTTTATAGAACCGGCTGTAGAAGCGATTGAGTATTAAAATATTGAGTAATTTAATGATTTTCGGAATTTAAAATTGAATTGCGCAGTTTGGACGCGTAGAAGTTCCATGAAACTTATCCTGTATGAAGATGTTAGTGTGCCGCATTTAAAAAACACTATTCCTCATCCGACACTTTTATAGAACCGGCTGTAGAAGCGATTGAGTATTAAAATATTGAGTAATTTAATGATTTTCGGAATTTAAAATTTAATTGCGCAGCTTGGACGCATAGAAACTTTTTAAAACTTATCCTGTATGAAGATCTTGGTGTGCCGCATCTAAAAAACACTAATCATAATCTGCCATTTTTATAGAATGTGTGGTGGGATCGATTTAGCAGTTAGTTTAGTTTTATGAAACTTATCCTTTATGAACATGTTAATGTGCCGCATCTTAAAAATACTCGTCTTAATTCGACACTTTTATAGAACGGTATGTTTAAGCAGATATGTAGAATTAATTCGTTTTATTTAATAATTTTTTTATTAAATCCTATGATTTCTGTCGTCCCATTAATATAATGTTAGTACTTTAGTTATTATGCAGTTGCTATAGTTTTTACAGAATGGGTGTAATTTTCGGGCTGATAGTGATCGGATGGTGAACTTTCGCTGTAGTGATAGCTCGCCAAACTCTATTTTCTGGGATGATAGTTTTCTCTCATTATAATTTTTCCTGGAATGAAATATTCTGGAATGGTAAAATTTCTGGGCTGATAGTAATATCCTGGGATGGAAAACTGTCGTGATAGTTTAGTGTTGCCATCGTCGTTTTACGGGATGAATCCTGGGCTAACTTTATATACATTGATTTGTCGGGAATACCACCATATAACTAGATGATCTAGGTCGGATCTGTGATAATCATGCTGCGCAATCTGAACTTTTCAATACATTATGCCACCTTTATGGCGTTCGTTCTTTCTGACAATTTTTTCCACCAATCATATTGCTCAAAAATGACGATTTTTTTTCTTCTGGCTTTTTCTACAAGAGATGATTAGTCGAACAAATGACCGAACGAACGAACGCAACCATAAACCTGCCTTTAGTGTTGAATTCGATGAAAAGTGAATGGAATGGTCACGCAACTCAATCGTCTATTGTGAATTGAGTTGAGTTGTTTGATTTTTTCTCTCATCAAAATCAATTTTTATTGAAGGACAGAAGTGTTTGCTCGGACGAAGTAATTTGGGGCAAAACGAAGTTCGCCGGGTCAGCTAGTTTCTTATAAATAAAATAATAAATAAAAGTAAATTTGTGATGATTAACAAAAATTTGATTGGAAACATAAAGTCCAAAAAAAGAAATTGACGGTACTATAATTGTGAAAGGTTTTAGTGAATTTAAAAAGTGAGGAGGTACTCGAGCGGTGAGATGTGAATTTTGACGTACAAAAGTCCAGGGCACGAAATTAGGCTAGGACAAGTGAAACAATTTTTTTGTTGCTTAGCATTATTTCACTGTAATAAAGGGTGATCCAATTTCAGGTACTTTTTCCAATTGGGATTCATTTTTCATGTTCATATGATATTTGTGTTCAGTATTCATTGACATTTCACCATGAATAGACTTACGCGAGAACAACATTTACAAATTGTGGAAATTTATTTCAAAAATCAGTGTTCAGTGAAAAATTGTTTTCGGCCATTTTATGGTGTTAATAAACGTCCAACTGAACGAACGTCCAACTGAATAAATTTGGACAACTTTTTCATTATTGGATATTCATCAACCGACTAGAGTGCGTACAAGTCGTCCTTTTGAGAATATTGCTGCTGTAGCTGAAAGTGTACGTGAAGAACGCAATCAATCAATTCGTCGCCGTTCTCAAGCTCTGGGTCTCTCGTATGGCAAATTGTGGCGTATTTTAAAGAGAGATATTGGTTTGAAGGCATACAAAATACACCTTATTCAAGAATTGAAGCCGGTTGACCTTCGTTTGCTTCATCGATTTGGTTTATGAGCGTTGGAACACCTCCAAATTGATCCGTTATACAAAAAATGTTATACAGAAAAGCCTCGATTTAACGGACTAATTGGGGAGTCCGTTAAATCCGATTGTCCGTTAAATCCGAATGTTTTTAAATATAATTTATTCGATCGAATTAAATCTGGGACGGAACTCAGGCATTTCTTAGTCGATTATGTTGGGATCGGGTATGTTGGATGGAAATGAGATTCTTAAATGATTTTGAGAAGGAATCCTGGAATATGGCTACCGAGACGGAACTCGATCAATTCTTAGCATGTTGGGATTAGGTATGTTGGATGGAAATGGTATTCCTAAAAATATACCTTATGAGAAAGACCTTATACCAAACATTTCCGTTTTACCAAACATTTGCGGTTCAGGTGGAGCTTGAACTACCTAGGTTCATTTTTTTATCGAAAAATTGTGCTCAGCGATAAAACTCATTTTTGGCTGAATGGATACGTCAACAAACAAAATTGTTGTATTTGGTTTGATGACCAGCCAGACGAGATTCAAGAGCTTTCAAAGCATTCTGAAAAATGCACTCTTTGGTGCTGTTTATGGGCAGGTGGCATCATCGGACCGTATTTTTTTAAAAATGTGGAAGGCCGCGCAAACTACAGAGCAATGATCAATGAATTTTTATTGCCAAAAATTCAAGATTTTATAGTGTAGCCGAGTTGTGGTTTCAACACGATGGTGCAATGTGCCACACAGCAGACCAAACCATCGATTTATTGAAAGATAATTTTAATAAGAACATCATATCGAGAAACGGACCCGTGAATTGGCTTCCAAGATCTTGTGATCTGACGCCATTAGGTTACTTTTTATGGAAGTATCTGAAATCACTTGTTTATATCTATATCGAGTGCTCGAAAGAGTGCTCGAAAATTGGAGCCATAGAATGGATCATTTAAGAGCTAGTCGCGGACAACATTTAAAAGAAATTATTTTCAATCATTAAATGTCATATGCCGCACTTACGTCACAAATACAATTTTTGATTATTAAATTGATTTTCATGCGTTTTATTTCAAAACAACTTCCGGAGGCTCTTATTGGATCACGCTTTACAATCTCAGATATTGTTGAATGACCATCAGCTTAATTACGGTGGTCAAGTGTGGTTACGTGTGCAACTCGCAGAGTACAGCCACAGAACATATCAGAAACGACAGTCAGAAACCATTTTTTTGACAATACTCCTAAATAAGTTCCCACGTTCGCCAATAGATGGTACTAAATTAAAAAAAAAATCATTTTGTAAACAAAAGTTTTAGTAGTGTAAAAATAAATTCTCTCTCTTCGACTTCTGTCAAATTGTTCGCGATTATTTGTCAAACAATGTTCATTATTATTTCAACCGTACGCTGAACGAAACAATGGCGATTTAAAAACTGGCAAAACGCTATTGGATATATCGATGATTAAAGCGAATCAATGAGGCGATTTCACGTACTCGAGCATTACTTTAAATTTTTTGGTAATTCCTACTTATTTTGCATCGATCAAAGTTGGCGGTAATTATTGTGTTCAGAACAACACTTATGCCGGATGTATAGTTTACCTGAAATTTTTAAAAATATAACAACTGTTGATTAATGGAAATTTCTGGCGTTTTATTAAATTTAGGATTCTCAATTTTATCGGGTGACTAAAAAGAAAAAATGTTTATAGGTTCCACAAATTGTTCAGTAGTATTTTCAATCATTTTCACCACTTTCTTGTGCTTTATCTTAGGTTTCTTTCCTCAGTACCAGTGAGAGCTTTCAAACAAACCGAGAGCGAATCAATTACTTATTTCAAATAGATGTTGATATGGTGACAAAGGTTGCGTTCCCATTATAACATATGTCCCAAGTTCAGTCAATTTTAGTATCGAGTCCCGCATTACGAATTAAAGTCACAATCGAGCACTCAGCCACAGAATTTAATGTTTAAGTAATGTTTAATTTATCATCCAACATACTTATGGTAATGCCAATAGTACGATGATTGGCCGAACTATTTGTAATATAATTTCGTGTGTGGTGTTAAATTGAAGGCTATTTGGAAAACAAGTTTAGTATGGTTGGCGATATATTGTATGGCTTGGCCTTATTCACATCAATAAGCCAATTCACGGCTTGGCTTTATTAAACTCGTAACTAGAATATAAATATTATGAGATAACACATAAATTAGTACAAATATAAAAACAGGTCTTACGTAATATTTTATCGGGCAAACATTTGATTCAGAGTCCCATAACAAAAATCGCGGTCACAGATTAGCAGCGTTAATAATCCCAAATTCATGAATGGTGTTCCAGGTTTTAGTATAATTTCGATCATTTCACATGCGACAAAATGAAATGAAAAATTTTGACTTATAGCCGAAAATTCACGATGTAAATCATAAACATGGATTTTCTGTTCCAATAATAATTCAGCTCCAATATATGAACTTGCAACACGACTCATCATTGCCATTTTCGGTTCATAAATGTATAATGATTTTAGATTGATTGTCTGGTGTTGTTTCTAGTATTTGACACAATTTATCACTAGATTTTAAAAGGCTATCTATTGAATGGGACAAATAACCTCGTTATTTGTTAATAAAGTGGATGCAATTACAGTATACATCCCATCCAAGAGCATGTCAATACAATGCGAGCATTTTACATAAATCGTGGCCACCATTTCACAACATTTCACAGTTTATCGCAAGAAATTAAAAATACTTCGGATAACAGCTCCCTAAATCACAATTTCGCAATATGAATTACCGATTTGCCGCATAGTTCCACCCAAACGGCACACATAACTAGAAATTAAACAATATTAGAATATTGCGTTCATGTCTAATAAATTATTAAAACTCACTTGTGCTGAAACATCATCATTTGTTGTAATTTCCCTTTATAATATTTATATTATATATACACTATGACCCAATTTTGCGTCGCAGTTAGGTTCCCAAAAATAGCGACTGAAAGTGAGTAGTTAGTTTGGCTCTCCAGCGTGGGAACCAAATTTTAATAACGTCACAGGTCAAAGGTCAAAGGTCAAAGGTCAAAGGTGAAAGGTGAACGGTGAACGGTGAAAGGTGAAAGGAGAAAGATGATGGGTGATGTGTGAAAAGAGAAAGGTGAAAGGTGAAATGCGAAAGATGAAATGAGAAAGGGGAAAGGGGCGGGGCGAACGTTGAGTGGTTAATTGTTACACTAACAAGGCGTTGCCTTCATGTGATCATGTTAACCGGACATACATACTATATATGCATTCCATTATTTTGCAATCTGTTACACGTCATAATGTTTGTTAATTGTAAAAGGTGCATAATGATTGATGAACTTAATTAGGTATATCTGCATTTCGGTTTTTTGTTGTTGTTGCTAATGATTAATGGTTATTTTAAATGGACAGATATGCTTTTCAAGCTGAAAAATGGCACCGTCATCTGAATTATTGAATTTAATAAAAAATGAATTAATTTAACCGGTCATATATGCATTCTACTATCTTGTAATCTAAAAAAGCGCACCGCCATATGATTTATTTATAATAATAAATGGTATATATAACTGTTATATACATTTTTATCATTACAAGAACATTTGTAGAACTTTCAAGTGCTAATTTAAACAAGAAAACTAATTGTTAATGGTTAATTTAACTTAACCGTGCTATATGTAAGTAGATATGGATGCGATATGCCGTGGAAACTAGGTCAAGGTCATAAATCACATAAATATGCGGTGGGAACTAGGTCAAGGTCATAAACTACATAAAAGTCATAAAAGCGGCAAGATAATGAGAGAATGAGCAGGTTAACGAGCATTAATGGTTTAATTAAGCCATTTACTCTAACAACAGTTGTGTGACGGGTGATATATGGATTACGTTTACGGAAATAACCGTAAATGGGTCGGTGATTTTACTATGTTTTCAAGGTCATAAATCATGATTTATTACATTGAGGTCATAAATCATCTTAATTGCCATTAAATTGACAGGTTAACGGTTGATTTATGCCATTAGCGATAATAAAAATGTCAATTAGTGATTTTAACCTTTTGTTATCACACGTTAATGGTTTAATTATGTCGTTAACGGTAATAAGAATGAAATTTAATTAGTGCTTTAAAGGTGTATTTTGACGTAACGGTTTATTTAATTTGATCTTGAAACATGTTACAACATTTATAGTGAGATAATACAATTGAACGGTTAAGGAATTCTTTTAAAACGAGAATATAAAATTAATGGGGATTTCAATTTTAATGGGATTACTGTTCTTGTCGTGTGGTAATTCCGTCGCTCTGGGTGATTTATGGGTTATGTTTACGGAAATAAACGTAATTGGATGCTGTATAAGATAGCAGAAAATTTCCAGCAGAAAAAATGTGTTTTGCTATATACCGCTAGAGGCATCACTATCATAAAAATTAAATTTTTTCTGCTGATATTTTTTTACACCAGCAGAAAATTTTTGATATTTTTATGCAAATTAAAAATTCTCAACAGAAAGTTTTATGAAAAATCAGAGAATTTATGAAAAAGAAGAGAAAATGTATGTTTAAACTTTTTGAAGCGATGAAAGTTAATTTTCTTTAAAAAACGATTTCCGAATGTATAGTGTAAGCACTCTCAAAACATAATTAAATTATCATAATTATCATTATGCAAAAACAGGGCAACATCAAAAAAATGGCCATTGTAGAAAGCACTCCACTCCAGCACCTTTTTGAAGTCATTTTAATGTGAAATGTTTTCAGTTTTTAACAAAAGTGTTAGAAAAACCCCCCTGTAACTACCCTGGCTGTATGTTTTTATGGTAGCCGAGATCATGATCCATATACATGAGCAACATAAGATTCACACCTGGCGTCAGTAGCCTTCCATATATTTTTGAAATCATTTTAATATGAAAAGTTTTCAGTTTTTTAACCAAAGTGTTAGAAAAACCCCCCTGTAACTACCCTGGCTGTATGTTTTTATGGTAGCCGAGATCATGATCCATATACATGAGCAACATAAGATTCACACCTGGCGTCAGTAGCCTTCCATACATTTTTGAAGCCATTTTAATGGGAAATGTTTTCAGTTTTTTAACAAAAGTGTTAGAAAAACCCCCCTGTAACTACCCTGGGTGTATGATTTTATGGTAGCTGAGATCATAATCCATATACATGAGCAAAATAAGATTCACACCTGGCGTCAGTAGCTTTCCATACATTTTTGAAGTCATTTTAATGTAAAATGTTTCCAGTTTTTTAAAAAAAGTGTTAACCCCCCCCCCCCTGTAACTACCTTGAATCTTATGTTGCTCATGTATATAGAATATGATCTCAGCTACCATAAAAACATACACCCAGGGTATTTACAGGGGGGGTTTTCTAACACTTTTGTTAAAAAACTGAAAACTTTTAACATTAAAATGACTTCAAAAATATATGGAAGGCTACTGACGCCTGGTGTGAATCTTGGTGTGCTTCCACTATACATTCGGAAATCGTTTTTTAAAGAAAATTAACTTTCATCGCTTCAAAACATACATTTAAACATACATTTTCTCTTCTTTTTCATAAATTCTCTGATTTTTCATAAAACTTTCTGCTGAGAATATTTTAATTTGCATAAAAATATCAAAAATGCTGGTGTAAAAAAATATCAGCAGAAAAAATTTAATTTTTATGATAGTGATGCCTCTAGCGGTGAACAGCAAAACACATTTTTTCTGCTGTAAATTTTCTGCTATCTTATACAGCATCTGGTGATACTAGTTTTTTTATCTAATTCCACCGTACCTGCTATATCTGGCGAACGTTACCCGATCTGTCGAAAATTGAGATTGAATGGGCGTTATTATTTTCCCTTATCGATAAGGGAAATATCCCTTATCTTTGTTAACTTTGTTTACTGAGTTCGTTAATCGTTTTTTTTCTGAAACAAAGTAAGGAACCATCTGGCAGAAGAACATCAAGAGATCAATGATTATTAGGGCAAACCGATTAGGAATGGTTACAACACAAAACTTCACCTTCTACAATGGCCAATCGTTCGTACGTTAAATAGCTCCTAATGGGAATTAAATCGAAATTTCAACCTTATTAGATCGATAACCATTGACGACGATCATTCCACTATCTACATTATCGTAAAATCTTCTCATCACAATATAATATGATGATTCGAAATTTACCTTGATTAGCGGAAAACCAATTTTTTTTTTCAATATAAATTTCCACTCGAAATGATACAAATATTTTTTAGTTTTTTTGCATTTGCCTCTTTAATATTAATTTAGTTGTTTTTAGATAAAATAGTATAAGCTATTATTGACTGCTGTTAGCGGCACCACATTTTTTAGCTTTAACACAAAAACCTTGTTTATTCATCAGATAACCCTCCTCGCAGTAGCAACCCTCTACACAACCATCCGGACATCGTTTCTTGTTGAAAGGATTTTCGCAGGTTGGATAATATCCTGGAGGTTTACCGCAACTGTCATAGTATTTATGACAGCCAACACATTTGCCTCGTGGGGGACACTGTTCTTCAGAAACGCAAACGCCATTTTGATTCATTAAATAGCCTGGTTCGCAGAAACAACCTTTTGTGCACGTTTCAGGGCATGGCCTCGTATTGTGTGGATTTTCACATGTTGGCATACAAATTTTAGCTAAACCACAGTTATTGTATACTTTGTGTTGACCAACGCATTTTTCAGGATCTGATTTTGGGGGGCATTTTCGTGATCTGATACATTTTCCATGTTTGTTAATTAAATATCCATCTTTGCAAAAGCACCCCGGTTTGCATTTGCCTGCATTGCATTTGTTATTTTTTGGATTCTCGCATGTGGGTAAGCATTCGTCTGACATTCCGCATGGTTTATATTCCTTGAGCTCGTCATCGCATACCATCGGTCCACCTCCTGGTAGACATTTACGTGCTCTTGTGCATTTTCCATTCTTATTAATTAAGTAGCCTTTTTTACAGTAACACCCAGGAACGCAAACTTCCGGACACGGTTTTTTATTGATGGGATTTTCGCATGTCGGAGAACATCTAGCAGGTTTTCCACAACTATTATACTCTTTACGTGGATCGTTGCATATAACAGGGCCGCCACCAGGTGGACATCTGGTACATCTGACGCATTTTCCTTTCTTATTAATTAAATATCCTTCTTTGCAGAAACATCCAGGTACGCATACATCCGGGCATATATTATTATTTACCGGATTTTCGCATGTTGGTACACATTGGCCAGGTTTCCCACATCTTCGATATTCTTTACGTGGGTCATCGCATTTTTTGACTTCTTCAGGTGGACATTTACTAGACTCAATGCACTTCCCATCTTTGTTCATTAAGTAGCCGGGTTTGCAAGAACATCCAGGTACACATGGTGCTTTGCACAGGTTATTATTTAATGGATCTTCACACGAGGGTCCGCACCCTGTAGGCTGCACACATTGGTTATATTCTTTTAGAGGATCTCCATCACAAGGCTTCGAAGGAGGACAGTTTTCTGCTTTAATACAATCGCCATTAGCATTCATTAAATAGCCTGGTTCACAATAACAATCTTGAACACAGTTATCGGTGCATGCCTCAACAACTTTATTCGGTTCTTCACACGATGGTAGGCAGCTTTTTGGTTGCCCACATTTGTTGTATACTTGATATTCTCCACATGGCTTAGGTGGTAGACAATCTTCTTGTTTAATACACTCTCCTTTAGCATTTATTAAATAGCCTGATTCGCAGTAGCATCCCGATACACACATTGCTGGGCACATGATTGGTTCGGGATTTGGATTTTCGCATGTGACAAGGCAAGAAGGCATTGGTCCACATGACAGATACACTTGATTTGCTCCACATGGATTTGGTTGTGGGCAGTATTTCTCTGGAATACAATCCCCAGTAGCATTCATTAAGTATCCTTTGTCACATACGCAACCTTCAGCGCAAATATAATCACAAATCATATTATTATTCGGGTTTTCGCATGTTGGCCCACATGCTGGTGGGGCGGCACATTTCACAAATACTTTATGATCTCCATAACATGGATTGTGATTTACAGGGCAATCTTGTTCTGGAATGCATTTACCTGATTTGTCTCTTATGTAACCGTCTTGACAATAACAACCATAGACGCATTTCTTCTCGCAGATTGCATCAATTTTTCGATCTTCACATGTTGGTGTACATGCTTCTGGTGTGCCACATTTACGATAAATTTCATATTCTCCCGGACACGATTTTACGGGTGGGCAATCTGCTTCAAGAACGCAAACTCCTTCGCTGTTTCTTATGTAACCTTCCATGCAATAACAACCATAGACGCATTTCTTCTCGCAGCTTGCATTAATTTTTCGATCTTCACATGTTGGTGTGCATGCTTCTGGTGTGCCACATTTACTATAAATTTCATATTCTCCCGGACACGATTTTACGGGCGGGCAATCTGCTTCAAGAACACAAACTCCTTCGCTGTTTCTTATGTAGCCTTCCATGCAATAAC
Source organism: Nephrotoma appendiculata (assembly GCA_947310385.1). NCBI lineage: Eukaryota > Metazoa > Arthropoda > Insecta > Diptera > Tipulidae > Nephrotoma > Nephrotoma appendiculata. Next base: position 335,305,201 of record OX371223.1, read on the forward strand.
AACCATAGACGCAAATCTCCTCACAGGTTGCATTAATTTTTCGATCTTCACATGTTGGTGTACATGCTTCTGGCGTGCCACATTTACGATAAATTTCATATTCTCCTGGACACGATTTCACGGGTGGGCAATCTGCTTCAAGAACACAAACTCCTTCGCTGTTTCTTATGTAACCTTCCATGCAATAACAACCATAGACGCAAATCTCCTCACAGGTTGCATTAATTTTTCGATCTTCACATGTTGGTGTACATGCTTCTGGCGTGCCACATTTACGATAAATTTCATATTCTCCCGGGCACGATTTTACGGGCGGGCAATCTGCTTCAAGGACACAAACTCCTTCGCTGTTTCTTAAGTAGCCTTGCTTGCAGTTACAACCTTTAACACAAACTGCCAAACAGGTTACAGCTTCTTTCCTGTCATCACATGTTGGTGTACAATCCGGCGGCGAACCACATTCATAGAACTGTTCATTTTCACCGGGGCACGGATTACCACTATGACAATCTTCTGGGAGGACACAAATACCAGAACTGTTTCTCATGTAACCTTCTCTGCAATAACATCCTTTTTCGCAAACATCTGGACAGGCAACGTAGAGTTTTGGATCATCACAATTAGGTACGCAGCCTTGAGGCCTGCCGCAACTCATATACACTTCATTCGGATTTTTAAAACACATATCGGGATCACTATTCGGACACTCTGAGATTAAAACACAGTCTCCATAATGATTTAATACATATCCGGGCTCACAAAAACATCCTCGGGCGCACCCCATTGTCGCACATTTATCTCCGTTTCCCTCTGGATTATCACAACATGGTGCGCATTCTGCAGGTGGTCCACATTCTCTAAATATTTGATGGTTCCCCTTACAAACTTCTTCGCCGGGTGGCGGTGGACACGACGTCTCGTTTATACATTGCATATTATCATCTCGAATAAATCCATCGCGACAGATACATTTTGGTTCACATCCCTCAATACATTTAACCATAACATTACACTGCCGTTCACACAATGGGGCACACGATGAAAATATCTCATTTGGCTTGCAATTATATTTTTGTTTACAGTAGTCTTCGGCAGGAACACACTTTTCATATTCGTTGCGCACATATCCTTTTTCACACACACAACCACCACCCGGTTTACATTGTCCTGGGCATTTGATTTCTAAAAATTCGCATGTCTCTGGACACGGGGCTCCACATTCCGCAAATACTTCATTCTGACCACATGGTTTAGGGGTGGATTCTGAACTATTGCTGTCTCCATAATTGTCCGTACCGTTGATCATGCAAACGTGCATAAATAATATTAAACAAAACCAAAGTTTCATTTTGTACATAGCACTGGCGCGGTCTCCTCAAATTAAATACTGACACTAACTTAATTATGCCACTTGCATTTACTATTTATACAGCACACGTTACATTTTTGATGTGCGATAACAACTTGAGGCATCATCAACTATGCATATAAATTACTGTGTGAATTGCAAGAGGACAGAAAACAAATACGCGGCCGAAATTTGATTAAAACGATTTATTATTGTTTTTTGGACTCTTATCGGGCTAGTCGGATGTCTTATCAAAACGTGCCACCTAATGTCCTTGGGTTAATGCCATTGAATCGTATTAAAATTTCAAAGGCTCTGATGCATTACTCTCCACTGCTATGTTTTATGTGGTCCATGCGAGATGCCCAATTTTTCATCATTTTCTCGATCATTTCGGCTGGCATCTCGCTCATGACACGTTTGATGTTGTCTTCCAATTCTGCAATTATTGTTGGTTTGTTGGCATAGACGAGTGACATAAAACGTCTAGGCGGGCAATTCGGCGGTTTTCTACTTAAAAAAAAATAAATTCACTCGACCGAAACTTGAGATACAATGCTGACTGAATTCATATCTCAATAAGTCCAAACCACATATCGACCACATTCAGTTCATGCATTTGTGACAAAAAAGTTCGAAATCATCGAAAGCGAGCGCCATGGACGGTAATGTTGCGGTCATCGACAACTTTGAAAAAATACGGACCGGCCCATAAACCGCACCAAAAAGTGCTGTTTTTAATTTAATTCCAATTTTATATTTTTTTTTGTCAACCAACTAAAGTTTCTGTTATTTTCTAGAAAATTTATTTGCTCCAGGGATTTTCCTAATTAATTCCTGACACTCATACGAAGCAAGCCGAATAGGAAACTGGAGCGTTTTAAATTCAAATGGCATATCAGAGGTAATTTATGGAATATGTGGTAAAAAAAGAAATCTCCTCCCCCTCCTTCGCCTTACCAGTTAGTACGGTAGCGTTACTTTATAACTTTTTCACAACCCATCTAGTCCCATTGCATAAACTGGGAGGGTTAATGTTTCTTAACAGAACAATTTCTGTCATTTTTTGTAGACAAAATTGCTCGTTCACAGAGCCACTTGTGGTTCCTAAAGCAACGAATTATATATGGAAAAGCTTTTTCAACAAGTTGATTTACTCAAACCACTTTATGACAGAAATCTGATGGCAAAGAATTCGAACCAATTGGATCGGTTGGGAATTTACTATTTCCCAGTTTGAATAACTGCTTCGAAAATCTACTAGCATTTAAATCTCCAGCCAAACGGGTCCTCATACTATACAATGTCTTAAGACATGCATCTAGTTCATCTGCTGGTGTTGATCGTGGATAACTAAGGTAAGGTTTGTTGAAAGTCTCCTGCAAGAAGTACGACAGCTCTTCTCATTAGCATATTATTTCCTCTCAAATCATTGTGTGTCCTTGTGCACTCATCCCATACAATAAATTTAAACGTAGCTTGAACTCTGAACGAACACTGCTGTCTCCTTCCAACAGTATTATTAATCCAACAGACGCTATTTCAGAGGACGCAACTGCCAGTGCGATCTAATTGTGTTTACGAATTTCAGATAGCAGTACATTGATTATAAATGTTTTTCCTGTTCCACTTGACGCATCAAGAAAAAATATGCCCCCTCTTAAGGTGTCAATCGTTTCCATAAATGTTAGTTTCTATAAATGTGTGTTGTATTAATCCGTTGTGTTTCTCTAAGGATATCATCGCCATAAAGGAAGCATTCATATTTGTTCCATAAATCTGATGGTTTTGACGGCCCACATTTTGATAATATAACAGCAAACAGATATCTTAGGTGCGACGGAAAACGGCCTATAGCGGTTTGTGATAAAGCAGAATCCCAATGCTGATCACTTTCAAATAAACATTCAGCGTTATTTGGATGGACTGACTGTATGCTTCCTATTGTGGAAGTTTCACATACATCACTAAAACCCGGAACTCTGGTGCTTTGTTTCCAATTACAAAAAATTTTTCCAGATGTATTCCAAGTTTAATACTTTCGGATTTCAGAGTACAATAAAGTTATGGCAAATTGGTCTCGTTTCTCGCAGTTCTAGAGTTGTGGCGGTGGTTGTTCAGCTCTCTCTAGGGCATTGTCAGAACAGAAGTAAACACGTTGCCTATTTTCTAAATGTACACTGAGGTGAATTGGAAAATTATGAGCTCTCCAAACTGCTCGTTCTTGCTTGTGTAACGACCAATCTGATATTGCTTATAATTTCATTCATTGGTGAATTTTGGTTCGCCAGACCAAAAAACTGCAAAAATCGCTGCCTTTATTTACATGAGTCTGGAATATTTTTGAAAACTATAGGGCGGGTAAGAGACAATCCACTTATTGTCAACTACAAAAGGCCTAATTTGTCCATCTACCTTTCTTTCGATTGTCGCAATATACACTCCATTTTATTCGTTTCGCCCTCGGTAAAGGAGGTATCCATCGTTTCCAGTCTGTGTTTCCTGTCTTAGTGGTTACGGATATTGCCATTTAGAATCTCTGCTGATATAATGCAGTCTACCTGATTTGGGTGTATTTTTTCTTTCAACCAAAGTAATATTTGAGCATGTGGAAGGCCTATTTTTCGCGTTTCGATCGAATATAACCAGCAGAGAGTGTATTCCTAAACATGATTTTTTGTAACAACTTGTAACCCCGTATAATAAATTTGAAAAAACTTTGGATTTTCATTGCACATGGGAAAATAAAACCTCTGGTAAATTTGCCATTGGATTTTAAATGTTGACACAAAACCTCTCTCTTCAACAGTATTTGCACCAAAAGATGTCATTTGAAACAGTGGTTATATCTTCTTATGTTTCACAAGAAGTGCTTAGACTCTGGAGAATTTCCTGCAAAGTATGACTCTAGTGGATTAGGTGGTGTGTCACGTGGCGTTAATTTTACCTTTCATTCATTATGCCTATACAAATTTTCGGATGTGATTTATGATCGATTGCAGGACTGTATTTAAACGCCTGTAATTTTAAATTGGATAATCAGTTACATTTTCTTGATTCATCATTCCTTAGTCACATGTTTTCTTGGCGTACTTCACTTTGCTGCAGAGTTTCTACATTTCTAGCTCCGGCAATCCCTCAAAATCGCCACCGCCTCTCTTGAAACAAGAATGGGTGAATTGAGCAACCTATAAGTGTGGGGCGGGTCACGCTAGATAGTGGCGGATGGTTCGGAACAAGATGTTATGCAAACAGTGCCGATGATCAGCCAGGCTAGGGACACATCTAGAAATAATTGTCCATTGTGACCTCCAGTTCTATTTACCCTTACTCGTGTATACGGCTCTCTGCACGGGCGGGCCATAATTTTTTCCGATACTCGTGAGATGTCTTGAACAGACTGGCTTCAGACTCGGAGGAGAGATGAACCTAAGAACAGCGGCAATCTGATAAGTGCACGAAAAATTGCATTGCTGATTTGAGCAAACCCCAAAAGCAGGATCTCGGGCCTACAAAACAGAGGTCTAGCGAGGAGGAGCAAGAGGTTTGGATGCCGAGAGGAAACGGGCCAAGCTTCAGTTGAGATAGGTGCAAAAGGGGCCTAAGCTCTTTAGCGACATTGTGAAGGGGGGGAGAGGGGGTGCTAGCCGTCGCGGACGAGCACCATGAGGATGGAAGCATCCCCGGTGAAAAATAATGTTGGTGTTTAATGCACTCAACCTAGTCTTTCTCACATTCCTTGGACAACATCCGTGATTATCGCCCATTTACAGGGAAGCGGGATGGCATCATCGACGGCTGAAGCTGACCGCGTGCGCAGTTCAGCGATCGACCTTCTTGTACATGAAGGCGATCGAGGAGGTAGACGAGGTAGAGCCAGGAGCTAAGCTCAGGGGGGAGCTTAACGAAACGAGCTTAGCGAAAACCTGTTTGGTGGACCTGTTCCAGGCTATCTGATAAAACCGGATGGCGAATGGACGTTTTCTAGTGAACAGTCTCTTGATCTGTTGATGGAAACTCACTTCTCGGGAAGTGAGGATGTGTCGACTGCAGGGCCGTTGGATGAATGCGGGGTCCAATTGTTGCGTACAGAGAATATTCTGAATATACGGAAGATAAAATGGGATGTTAAAGGGTTTAAGCCCATTAAGTCAGCTGGTCCGGGTGGGATTGTACCAGCAGAAATTCAGAAGAACTCGTAAATTTTACTTCCCTGGTTGGAAGTTATCTTCAAAGGGTGTCTGAAGCTGGAGTACATCCCGAAGAAATGGATGGAGGCTAGATTGATCGTCATCCCGAAAGCAACCCTAAGGATTTAAGACCAATATTTCTGTCATATTTTCTGGTGAAAATCATATAAAGGCTGCTGGATGCCCATATTCGTTCGAGAATTCTACCCAGAAACTGGGCACGGTCTCAGCATGCGTACCATAAATTCTCGTTGATGGTGTTTCTCGATATCGAGGGCGCTTTCAAGAATGTGAAGGTGGAAGCAATTATGGAGGGATTGTTGCCAATTCAGGTTGAAGACCCAGTAACCAGGCTAATTAATCATTTTCTAGGTAGCAGAAGAGTTATAGCGGGGATGGGGGAAGTTTCCGTCAGAGGACGGGTTGTTCGAGGAACATTCCAGGGAGGTGTCCTCTCTCCTCTTCTTTGGAATGTAATAATCAATGGACTACTATTACAACTGGAGGGGGGAGGAATAGGTGTGGTTCCTTATGCCGTTCACGTAGTGATAGCTGACTCGTGAAAGCACCTGGATACAATCAGGGATGTGATGCAGGATTTATTATCAATCACTGATGATTGGGCCAGGAGATGTGGATTGGGAATTAACCGATCTAAAACAAAGCTGGTGCTTTTCACTAAGAGGTATACAATTTCGGCAATGGTTCCATCAAGTCTGAATGGTACTATGCTGGTCTTTACTAATAAGGCGAGATCTAAGGATTCTTCTGGAGAGTAAGATCCGTCAGAAACCAAACACTATAGTCAATTCTGTGAGGCATGACCTGGCGAATTTGGACTATATAACACCACTGATGTGCTTTGGCAAGCGTTCTAAGGTAATTCTCCCCTCTGGGAGAATTGGAAGAGTGGTCTCATTATAGAGCCGGGACGGTTAAATTCTTCACAGACGGCTCCAAGCTCGATGATAGCTGCAAGATTACTGCAGCGTGTACCAGTCTGAAGTTATAACGTTTGAAGGGGACATTAACTGGTTGAAGCATAGTGTAGTGTCGTTGACTGATATCAATATTTATGTGGACAATTGTCACACATCTCTTAACGAGATGAGTGAGTTATTCAATATCCAGTGGGCCTAGGTTGAGGACCATTCTGACGTTGAGGGTAGTTGTATGGCAGACGATTTAGCAAGGTACGGTACGACTCTTCACCTGGAACCAGGAAGAAATTATGTAAGAAGGCACATGTCTTTGCTGAAAGCAGCAAGTCATATGAATGCAGTTGCCCTAGCAAATGATAGGTGTCTTGCCAGTTCGACTGATAGGATTGCGAAGCAAGTATGGCCTGAGCTGACCTAGAAGCCCTCCAAGATCTTAATCACACTAAGGAAGCGTGATTTAGGTAAAATTGTAAGGGTACTTAATGAACACTGCCTCTTCGGAGATTATGCGAGAAGGCTGGGTCTAGATGCGAATCACTTCTGCATAAGCTGTAGGGACGAGGAGAAGGAGTACACTCTTGTTCACTTCCTATGCTCATGCCCTGCGCTAGCTGGCAGAGGACATGATCACTAGACCAAATTCACTATTGACAGCCTACGGATCTCGAAAGCTGTAATGTGCGAGATCTTTTACGCTATATTAATAGCAATAAATAGCATTGTGGTATCATAAGGGACCCCATTGAAACCTAACCTAACCTAGCTTCAGCAATACTATCCACGTGCCTCACTCTCTCTTGATATAGGGTTTCGCTTCACCGTTGAATTACATTGTCGAGCAAAAGCCCGTTTTTTCGGAAGCATACGCCACCGTGGTCACAGTTAGAAGTTTCGTCATTACGTGGATGGATCTCCATACACTATCACAACGGGCCATGCTAGCCTCAAGTAATTGATTGATCACAGTAACCTTGCAGGGAGATTAGCTCGATGGATTAACTAGCATACAATTTTACCATCGAATATCGCAAACAAAGTGAAAATGTTAAAATGACTAAAAATGGACGATAATACGTTACTGAACGAAAGTCATTACATTAACCTGACTGATCCTGCATTTAAAACCAACAAGTATTTGTGCTTGGTTAAAGTTATTCGTTCCAACCCAAGTTTAACCAAACATTTCGTGTTACCAATGACAACATGTATTTTAATGCTATTAATAACCTGTATGGGACTGAAACAATGTTCTAAGTACAGATATTACTACTGGTCCTCTATAACTCGTGATGTATCAGAATTTCTTAAAGTATGCGTTATTTGCAATACGACTCCAGCTCGCAATTATTCAACTCGACCACGTATGGGATGTTATATTGAAATTGGCCGGCCATGGCACAAACTATTTATCGATTTCTTAGGGCCGTATCCCCGATCTCTTTCCAAAAATACTTACCTCTTCATTGTTCTTGACCACTACTCACGTTTTGTACTATTAGAACCTGTTCGAGAAGCCAATTCAAAAAACGTGGTTACATATCTAAAAAAGATTTTGCAAGTATCCTTCGTTCCAGATATATTTAGAATGACGTTAGAAAGTCAAAATATTTGAAAAATTTGGAAACAAATTCGACTCAGGCGAATACTTCAGAAAGGGTTAACTTTAACTAAAGTACTCAATTTTGGCCCCATGAATTGGTCTCTGGCTAGTACTACATAGAGGTCATGGAACTTATTACGAATGATACTTGGGAGTCTTAATTAATTAACTGGAAAGGATTCTGCTATTTCACATAGTGATCAGTAGTCGTTAGCGCAGAAAGTTGTTCTTAAAAATTACAAGGATGCGTACCGTCGAAATTTATATAATTATAACCCCCGTAGACGTCATCGAGAATTCAAAGTTGGTCAAACTGTATATGTTCGAAATTTCGCACACAGTGATAAAACGCAAAAATTTAATGCAAAATTAGCACCAAATTTTGTGGAATCAAAAAAAATTTGGTGTATATTGGGGCTATATTATTTATATTTAATTCTAGATTAATTTGCCAGGGCATTGTTAACGGGATCTCTTCTCTTGGATGTAAAACGTCCCCACGATTTAGAGCGTGAACCAACTTGACCGCTCCAAGATGAGAGTTGGCAATTTTGTTTTTAAATTTTTTTTCATGTTTTCGTTCATGTTTTGTTTTCGGGGCTTTTAGACTTTCCTTGCTCCATATAACCAACGCGTGATCCTTCATGTAAAGGCTGATAACGCTACCTTAAATTTGTAAATTTTATAATGTTCAAAAAGCAAGAAATATAATCATATTGCGGTTAGATGAAAAATCTACTGTTTTAAATAGACAATATTGAAAAATAACAAAACCAATATCAATGCAATCATCGTCCAGTGTCAAGTCAAAAAAAAAATCTTAAAATACTGTTGAAGGGTCGTCACCAAGGATAACAAGATCTAGATTCACCAAAATTTTTTATTGGCAGTGGTGGTCTTGATTCAACTCTGTGTGCTGTTGTTCCGCTAAAATGGATTTTTGTCTCTCGTCTTTGCAAGGACGTTATAGGGGATGATATGCTTTGGTCCGTATGAAACGTAATAATGATCGGGATTATATATCATTTAAAGTTGGTGTTCCCGAAAATAAATTTAATCAGTTACTAGATTCATCACTTTGGTTAAAGAATTTTTAAATTATAGTCGACAATTTTCGCAGCATTTTTTAGTGCCACGCTCGTCTCTAATGATATAGATTTGTCCTGTACATCTCTGGTGCAAACGTGTCAACCAACCATTTTAAATTTCATTTTCAATATAAAGTCTATCATTTCAAATACTAACCAATGAAATTTTTCTAGCAATAACATCATTGGTGGCAACAATTTCATCAATAACTTATCAATCTTTTATTTTAACGCCGCAGTGGCATGCGGTCTAAATCTAAGAAAATTTACCTTGGAATTTTAGAATCCAATTACATATAATAATTTTTTTTTTATTCATAGTTTTATTTAAGAGAAATTATGGAACAGCTTTAGTATCGCAGTCAATTTTTTGACAGTCTGAGCGACGGTGGCGCCACTTTGACCAAAAGCGGAATTCTTTATAACTAAAAATGTGTCTTTGGTTAAAACGTGGTAAAAAATATTTTAATAAAAAAATATTGAATCTCATTTAAAAATAAATGAAATTTAATATTTTTTTATGAATATATTAAATTGAGAGTGGGAAGGGAAGGAAATAATAGTATAATTGGATATTTGGATACTAAAAATCATGAAAATCATATGATAAATAAATAAACTGAAAAAATTCATTAGATAAATTCATTGCAGGCATCACCTGTGAAATAAAAAGATTTCAATTAAAATAAAATATATAATTCAACTACATACTACTAAAATATAATTAAAAAAACTATTACTAAAACATAATTAAACATCACATTAATTATTGCACAATTATCACACAAAATATATCACACAAATATTATTACTAATTATCACCGTCACTTGAACTAAAATCTAGTTTGCGAACAATTTCAAAAAAAAATTCACTGCGTCGCAATTTCTTGGTTTAATGAGCTTCCTAAACATGTAGTCCGCTAGGAATAGGCTCATGTCTGATTGTCTATTGTACGCAGGCAATGTGGCCTTGACATGTCTCGGGATCCACAAAATTATAAGAATGATTCACCGTGAGGTGAGTGAACCCTTCTTATCCCAAACTGTCGAAGCCTTCCAACAGTCTGAGATAATTACTGATCCCGGCAAAATGAATTTTTTTATCAACGTTACAAGTGTTTCCTTATCTCTCTTGTCCACTTTCACAAGGAAACAATTGCCGGATTCTCGATCCACACCACCAAACACCCACTGTCCTTCAACATGGTGCCCTCTATTGTATTTTCTTTTTCCAAACTTGCTTTCGTCGATTTCGACGATTATACCGTATCCTCCTATGGGTTCTTCTTGTTTTAGCATATATTCGGAGATAGCTTCTCTCACGTACTGATTCCAATCAGCTATACTCTCGTTGCAGCGACATAGCTGATTCTTTCGTTAAAATTCCATAGGTCATGAGAATAATGTTTGAAATTGTCAGTTTGCTATTAGCAAACCATGACCCATGTCTAACACTTTATCTATTTAAATACTTCACTCCGCGTTTCATGCGTCCGCATTGCCAAAAGTATTGTTCTATCGTGGGTTTTACTCTGAGCGTCATCTCAGTCCCACAGTTTTGACACACAAAATTGGCTTTTAAAATGCCACTGTCTTTTAAAAAATTGTATAACATATTGTCATCTGACATGAGATACATTAAAAAATATTTATTAAATACACCGTCCACCACTTTTATTTTTGGGACATACGGCAATGCCCTGACTATTGCTTGGTATTTTTGTACAACCGTTGCCACTGGATCCATTTTTGACCTAAAATAAATTAAAATTCGAAAAGTTTATACAAATACTTACCTTAAGCAAATTGCACGAACATTGTTTTGACAGCCATGAAAATCCGTTATGAAAAATGAACTAATAAATTGTAGGTGCGAACGCGCATAACAAATATGAATATCAGGGATGAAAGCCAAAAAGTGTCTTTGCTTATCTGAATGATTAAAATTGAAAATCGAGTTAAAAGATCCAAAATTTGTTTTAGGTGGAGACAAACCTCTGTTTGACAATATTGAAATTACCGTATATTTGATTTGAATTTGTGTATGCTTCGTCAACCTTGCAGACACAGATCAAATAGATAGTATCGCGCATATCGCTTCTTCTGATAGATGTACCACAAATTTTAGCTTAATTCGTTGTGTAAGTCCCTATATTATTTCAAATTATTTTGCACCAACAGCATACAAAAATTTCTTGTGGTGAAGAGTGAACCGCCTCAAAAATGACGAATTTAAATGACGAATACTTAATAAAAATCGCATGTGACTTAAAAAAATTTATTTTATTTATAAACCATATATTTACATTTTTTACTTTATTTTAAATCATTTAAAATTATTTTTTTACTAAACATTTAAAAATAGTGGCGTAAGTATAGATGACGTTTACATCGCCAAAATCGTGTAAGATGAAAAGTTTTAAAAAAGAAGGTGCAAGCCAAAAATCACCACATTTGCCGGGAAAATTTTCAACTTTTCCAAAAATATTTTGTTTTTTTTCATTCAAAAATTAAAAATCCTCGGCCGGAATTTTGAAATGCAGTAATTGTAGAGCCTAACGGCTTCCATAACTCTCACAGAGAGAGGGGTGCCCCCCCCCCCCGCTTAGCCCTCCGAGGGACTTTAATTTCAATTTCGGGGGAAGTAGGAGCCGGGATCTTCAAACATGCCGCACTGCGTGCCGCACGTAGGAGCGGATTATATAGAATCTATTAATGACACCTACGCTCCTCCCCGTAGCCCTCCGGGGTCTTAAGATTTAAATTTCGGGGGGCGTAGGAGCCGGGATCTTCAAACATGTCGCACTGCGTGCCGCACGTAGGAGCGGATTATATAGAATCTATTAATGACACCTACGCTCCTCCCCGTAGCCCTCCGGGGTCTTAAGATTTAAATTTCGGGGGGCGTAGGAGCCGGGATCTTCAAACATGTCGCACTGCGTGCCGCACGTAGGAGCGGATTATATAGAATCTATTAATGACACCTACGCTCCTCCCCGTAGCCCTTCGGGGGTCTTTAGATTTTAATTTCGGGGGGCGTAGGAGCCGGGATCTTCAAACATGTCGCGCTGCGTACCGCATACATAGGAGCGGATTATATAGAATCTATTAATGACACCTACGCTAAAAAAAATATTAAAATATTAAACAAAAAATATTAAATATTAAATTTTGTTTTTTTATCTATAACTTGTCACAAAAAAAAATAAATGAAAATGTCATAATTTTCCCGGAAAATGTGATAATTTTTGCGGAATTATACACAATCCTACAAAAAAAAAAATTAAAAAGTTTTCATCTTATCTGATTTTCGCGATGTATACGTCTTCTACACTTTAGCTAAAATAGTTCATATGTACAAAATTCAAATTTATATTTTATTTATAAAAACATCTGTAAGATGGCAGTCAATCAAATTAACAATTTTTTAGTTAAAATTATAACCACCTAAACCAAATTGTAGAAAAATTTAATCCAAAAGCGGAAAAAATTATAAATAATATATAAAAAATTGAAATTTATCTAACGCCGTCTGATATGTTTACATTTTTAATTAAAATTATGACCATTTTGAAAAAAATGTCACGACAGTCAATTTTGACTGCGATACTAAAGGCTAGCCAAAATTATATACATGTAATTAAAACTAATCAGTGGTTAAAAACACTGAAAATAAAACTAGATAGTGAGCTCCTGCTTTAAAAACTGTCACAGAGTCACGATTCAAAACTAATAAAAACAAAATATAATACAAACTAGAAAAGTGTAAAATAAAATTAAAAATATATAAACATAATTTAACAAATTTTAAAAAAACAACAAACTAACAAATTTTTAAGCAATATTTGCGCATGGTTTGAATATTCGTAGCATATTTTTTACATTTCTTATAAATGGAAGATGTATAAAAAAGAAGTAGAATATACAGTTTAGGATAGTGTTCTAATTAAGATGTCAATGTCATTTTTTGAAAACCACCATTCTTTCAACAATTTGATAAAAAGACTGGGAGAGCCCGCGGTTACAATATAGGTTGGTAACTGGCTATATAACTTAGGTGCAGTGTAAGAAAAGAAATTCTTGAAATGCTCTTTAAAAGGTTGCGGAATACTATTTCTATTTCTATTTTGAAACAAATATGGCTCACTATATATATTCATTAAACGATTCCCGCTTTTTAAATAAAACATTTTTAAAATTTTAAATACGTATAGATACCGCAGTGGTAATATTTTATAATTTAAAAACAATGGGAAAGATGGTGTAGTTCTTGGCAGATGATTCCAAATTCACACTTTTTTGTATCGTCAATAATGGTTTGATGTTTGACAAATAAATTCCACCCCAACATGTTAACCCGTACTGTAGATGAGAATCAACCAAAGCGTAATAGCGAGACATTTCAAAAATTCGGAGCTGCAGATATTACGCAAATGGAAAAAGATCTTTAAAGCACGTCGGAGTTTCTGTTTTAAACTAATCACGTGATTTTTAAAGTTAAGCTGTGAATCAAGATTTAAACCTAAATATTTGAACGAACTAACTGTTTCAATGGGAACGCAGAGAGTACTGCAATTAGAGTCATTACACGCCAATGAGTGGTAGGTCACTGAGCCATAATTAATGTCAGGGCTACTCAGATTGAAGTACATAGTTGTAGACTTGCAGCTAAGAACCATGAAATGAACGTAGAACCATTTTTTTTAGTAATTTTAGGTCACACTTAACGTCATATTTCAACGAATCCACATTCACATTTGAATACTCCAGCGCAACATCATCGGCAAAGGCGACAATATTACCACGCAAATCCAGATCAAAAATAGAATTACAATAAATCAAAAAAAGAAGAGGTCCCAACACAGATCCTTGAGGAACCCCAACATTAACCATTACCTCATTACTTCGGACATGATTAATACATACACTCTGAACTCGATTACATAAATAGGATTTAAATAGAAAAAGTGCCACACCCCTAATACCAATATGCGATAACTTTTCCAGTAACACTTGATGATTAACGGTATCGAATGCTTTAGTAACGTCTATGAAAAGAGCGGATACCTTAAGGTTCTTATTCAAATTGTTATGAACAGGCATTAAAAATGAAAGAAAAGCCAGTTCGGTTGAAGAATTTTTAATAAACCCGAATTGACGTTTATCGAGAAAATTAGTTTTCTCTAGAAAATTCAATAATCTGGATTTTTGTAATTATTTCAAAAATCTTAGAGAAAGTGTTCAGTAAGGTGATTGGACGATAATTGTTTGGGTCAGCAAGTGAACCCTAATTAAAAAGTGGTTTCATGATACATACTTTTAACTTATCAGGAAACACCCCTTTAGCAAGGCATAATTATAACGGAAGGATGGCTTACAACCGATTTTAATAATGCGGAGTTTTTCCCGTCAGAGTTTTGCGTTTTTCGTCGTGATCGGTATACCCAAGAGTAGAATTTATTGTGGTTAATTTAAAACTTAATACATTTCACTTAATCATTAGCTCAGTTAACTTTCCACTTAATCTGACTATGCATGAGTACTTTCAAATTTTTGGTGATTTCAACTTTCCAGAGTTAGTCTGGATGATGGACGACAATGTCTTCATTCCAGCTAATACTAACGGTCATTCCGCCATAATCTAGCCCTAGACCACTCAACGGTCACTAATTTGGCAGTTTTTCAGAATAAGTTAATCAATTCCATTGCTTCAAAAACTCAGATCGATGTGGTTTACACCGACTTCGCTAAAACTTTTGATAAACTGAATCACCGGTTATTGTTGAATAAGCTTAGCGATCTTAATTGCGACATTACTCCTTTAGATTGGCTAATGTCCTACTTATCAAAACGTAAAATGTTTGTCAAGAGTGATATTACTTATACTCTTCATTCCTTGGTGTGGGGTAGCCACTTGGACCTACTGTATTTTTTTTTATTTATTAACGACGTATTGTAGACTGTTTCACCTTCGATGATTGTATTTTATTTGCAGACGACATGAAAATATTTGCTAACATTTCATGCGAATTAGACCGTGTTACAAATTATATATTTTTGAATGTGAATGTAGATAAATGGTCTCCAATAGTCTTTGATTACTTTTTAAAAGACTGTATTTTGAGACTTCCTCAGTTCGAGCCTCGGTAGTTTCACCGTAAACCTAAGTGGATTGACAGTTCGGCTTCTTATTTTTCCTGGCGTAATGAATGGTGGTATTTTCTGCCGTAGTGCTTCAAACCATTTAACATGCATTAATCTGTAGAACACATAGAATTCTGTAACGCCTCTGTGGTGTTGTATGCTTCCTAAATCTCTTGTAATTGTAGGGGGCGTATCATTACCATTATTGCGTATTATTATTACTACCCCACACTTGACAGCAATACTATATATATGGTCTAATGAAAGTATTATATGTACTCGTATATATACTCGTAATTCGGGGTCCCTCATTTGATTCCTGGTGGTAACAAAATGTTACTACTGGGTTATGTGTCTTATGTGTCCATCTGCATCTAATAAGAAACCCCAGTTTCCGTGAAGCTGACTTGGCCAATGCAACAATGGTTTCATTTCATTATAAATGCAACAATTGGAACAGCACACGAATTCAGCCAAAACCCACGAGTACATGGTCTTTTACCACAAAAGGGTAGTAATTGTGACTTCTTTTATGCGAGAATGTATGCATATTTGAGATTTTTTTCTTGTTAAACTTGATTTGTTTCTTCCCACTCTAAAATTGAACACAAATTGGCACTAAGCGAAATGACAACTTCTAGCCGTTTACCATTTAGTTTTGAAGCAGTAGGTTCCACCTCGAATGAAATATTAGAGTTCAATGTGGCGTATTCCGCAAAGCTATATGGATATTGGGTTAACAGTACAATCCGGCATGCCATTGATGTATATTACAAAATCAAAGTCGGTGACACAACTAATCGGGTTTAGTACAACGTGGTTTTTCGTGATAAAGGTTCCATCGGGTTCGGTGGTCTTATTTACGTCGATTAAGTTCAAGTTTCTAAATACAATGTCCTCCGACATGTTGATGGGTCTGTCTTAGAACCACAATACGGAATTGACGGTCGGATGCGCGGATATTTTCAACTCGGAATCCGTGGCGGAATTTCGTCTGACACCTTCTTTTGAAAAGGTTTTAAAATTTGGTTTGGGCTTAGAAAATGATGATGGGATATATTTATTCAGACAGCCTCGTTAAACTGCCAAAAACGCCTTGGGTGCTGTCTGATTTCTGGCAGAGTTTCGACAAGAATGGACAATTCCAGCCTCGACACGTGATTCCATGGAATGAGGGATTATTGTGAGACAAAGTTAAAAAATATGGACTCTTATAAAAATGTTGAGATTCAAATGTGAAACCATAACACACAGATTGTTAGTGGTTTCACATTTGGTACCTCTAAGGCCCCGCCAGGAAAAAAATTATGGGATATTCTTGACCTGCTTCTATCTCCACCTGAAACTATCACAACGCTTAATTCCTTCATTTTATGGCTCGCAGGGAAAAGTGAACTGGGTGGATGATTCGATGGCAATTTAATCCACTTGGAGAGTCTATATGGAAAGAGTTCTGTGAAAATAATTACATATGCTGAAAACGATTGAGCTAAGCCTAAGGAAGATAAGTCTATGACTCCCAACTATTATCTACTGGGAACATCATCCACAGGTAAGCCGAGCAGAGAGGGAAATTGTTGAGGAGTCAGCGTGTTATTGGATGAGAGCTGCTTGAGGGGAAGTTTACCAATGCCGAAGTATTTTATTTTTTTTCGTATCGGAATTCAGTTATACCATAAAATTTAATTTTGATAAAAATTCGAAATGTTGCTGGCAATAGTATTTATTCGAAATGGTTTAATTTGAAACATTGTTCGCAATTTTAAGGATGCATTTTTATTTTCTTATAAACAGTTTATTTTATATAAAATGCATGCTTCAATAATCGTGTTAATTTTTGTTACATTTGGAGGCTTTAATACAATCACCTTGTTCGTTCATCAAATAACCCTTTTCACAATAGCAACCCTCGACACAACCGTCCGGACACTTCTTTTTGTTGACAGGATTTTCGCACGTTGGGTAATATCCTGGTGGTTCTCCACAACTATCATAGTATTTATGATCGCCAACGCATTTATTTTTTGGTGGACACTTGTCCTCTGGAACGCAGACCCCATTCCGATTGATTAAATAGCCATCATCACAAAAGCAACCTTCTTTGCACGTCTTAGGACGTGGTCTAGTATTGTTTGGATTTTCACATGTTGGTAAGCTAGCATCATCTAAACCACATTTGTTATACACTTTATGTCGGCCAACACACTTTGAAGGATCATTTTGTGCTTGACATTTTTTTGACTTGATACATTTTCCAAATTTATTTATTAAATAGCCTTGTTTGCAAAAACATCCGGGGTTGCATTCGTTTACACAAAGTTTGTTATTTACTGGGTGTTCACAAGTAGGTGTACAGCCGGGAGGCTTTCCGCATGAATTATATTCTTTCAGTGGATCGTCACATTCTATAGGACTTCCCTCAATTGGACATTTGCTAGCTCTAATGCACCTTCCGTTCTTATTAATTAAATAGCCTTCTTTGCAGTAACACCCAGGAACACAGACTGCAGGACATGGTTTATTGTTGTTTTTTGGATTTTCACACGTTGGTATACAACTAGCTGATTTTCCACAATTATGATACACTTTACGCCGGTCAGAGCATGTTGGTGGACCCCCTTCTGGAGGGCATTTTCTATCCTCAATACATTTACCAGCCTTATTCATTAAATAGCGTGGTTTGCAAAAACAACCAGGCACACAGACTGCTGGACAAATATTGGTGTTTATTGGATTTTCGCACGTTGGTCGGCATGCGGCAGGCCTACCGCATTCGTTATACATTTTTAGTGGATCATCGTCACATTCATTTGAAGGAGGACAACTTTCTGATTTAACACAATCTCCATTAGCATTCATTAAATATCCATGTTCACAGTAGCATCCTGATACACAATTGAATGTACATATTCTAGGTTCATCATTAGGATTTTCACAAGTGGGTAGGCAGGACGCTAACTTTCCACATGAATTGTACACTTGATTTGGGGCACACTTTTGAGGACATTTTTCTTCCTTAACACAATCTCCGGTGGCGTTGATCAAGTATCCCGGTTCGCAAACGCAGCCCTCGACGCAGGCAGCCTCACATACTCTATCGTTATGTGGATGTTCGCATGTTGGTTGGAATCCAGCTGGTTGAGCACAAGATGTATAAATTTTATGATCCCCCACACAAGTATCATTGTTCACCGAGCAATCCTCTTCTAAGATACAACTTCCAGACCTATCTCTAATGTATCCCGCTTTACAGAAGCAACCCATAACGCATATTTTTTCGCAAGGTGCATTTATTTTGCGATCGTCACACGTAGGTACGCATGATTCCAGTGTTCCACACTGATTATAAAATTCGTTGTCCCCCATACATTGATGATTAACAGGGCAATCTGATTCGGGAACGCAAACTCCTTCACTATTTTTCAAGTAGCCATCTTTGCAATAACAACCCTTAGTACATTCTGCCATACATGTTATATTTATTTTTCGGTCATCACAGGTTGGTGTACACTCCGGTGGTGAACCACATGAATAAAACTGTTCATTTGCTCCCGTGCATGCACTTGTTACAGAACACTCCTTTTCACGGACGCATATACCGTGTTTGTTTCTTACGTAACCCTCTCTACAGAAGCATCCTTTTTTGCAAATTTCTGGACAGGCGATATCGGGTTTTGGATTTTCACATGTTGGGATGCACGATTGATGCTTGCCGCAACTCATATACACTTCATTTGGATTTCGAGAACACGTGTCCGGGTTAATTTCAGGACATTCTTTGGATAAAACACAATCCCCATAACTATTTAACACATATCCAGGCTCACAAAAACATCCTTTCGCACACACTGTCCCACAAACATCTCCGTTCACTTCTGGATTATCACATGTTGGTGTACACTCTGGGGGCAACCCACATGGGCTGTAGTACTTATGCTTTCCTACACAATTTACTAGTGGTCCGACTGTTGGTGGTGGGGGACACTGTGACTCACGAATACACTGAAGATCAGCATTCCGGATATACCCATCGCGGCAAACACACTTTGGTTCACATCCCTCGCGGCATTTAAATTTAATGTTACACTGAGGCTCACACAAAACCCCACATCCTGTAAACACTTCGTTTCGTTTACAATTATACTTGTGCCTACAGTAACGTTCAGCAGGTACACACAAATTATCTGCATTGCGTACATATCCTTTTTGACAAACACATCCACCGCCGGGTTTGCAGCGCCCAGGACATACTACATCTAAGAATTCACATGTCTCGGGACATGGTGCACCACATTCGGCAAATACTTCGTTACGTCCACACGGTTGTTCTTCTGATTCAGAACTGGTGCTGCACTTTTGTCTTGATTCACTTAGTCCATTGACGTTGACGATAAGTAGAATAATACAAAATTTAATTTTCATGTTTGTCACTAGCGAACGTATGTCTTTGATTGCCTCAAACAAAACACTGACATGAATCGTACGATTTACGTTTCCTATTTATACAGTTTATTTGGACAGTGCGATAACAAATTTGGCTCATATAAGCTAGACACATAAATCAGGTGTAAAGTATGTGCTAGGGCAGAGTTTCAAGCGAAAACTTGCTGAACGTTTGATTAATTAAAACGATATATTAAAATAAATTTTCGGAATTTTTGGTATTTTCATATAAGCCACGACAACATAAATGTATGGCACGGGGCTGAAGCAACGCGCAGATACCTAATTAATTCAAACCTTTATAGGTTCTTCCTCATTAGCAACGTTTACTGGCTGACCTTATCAATGATTTATAATTCGGTCTTGTTTCAATGAAAGTCAGCGCTGTATTAGTAAAAACTGTAAACCCAGAATTCTAAATATAAACCGACTCTTTGTAAGAATACATTATTGGAACCATGTTTTTGGGCAATTTTTGCATGGAACCACATCTTTCAAAATTTGGCGCTCTGGAGCATTCCAGACAAACATTTCACTACCCATCATAAACATAATATAGATTGAAACCTGCGAAGAAAATGCATTTTTAATACAAATCCGCGAACTAACCCACATCGTAAACAAAAAATCGTGTAACGTAAAAATTTGAAAAAACAAAACTATTTTTATTCTCTGTTGTCTGTTCTCGATTGATGTCGATCGATACCGATGATCAAGTGGGACCATCAATATTGGGATGGAATTGAAGGCAAAGGAGGAGACAACGAAGTTAAAAATCGTTGCCATTGAAAAACTCGTCAAATTGAGTGAGATCCCGTTCGGTGAGAATGAGCTTAACGATAATTTTGAAATAAGTCCCGGGTGTAAAATGCAGGCAGTCAACAGGAGGCTGCATCGATTTTGAAGAAAAATATCGTACAGGTTTCAAATGAATTCCACGGCTGGCTTTACAGTACCCCATTCTGTCAACCCAATTTTTCAGAACATTTTCAATTTTATGGGCTCCTATCTCATTAATGGCAATTTCGATTTGATCTTTCAAGTCTTGGATAGTATCCCTGGATAGTTAGCGTGACACATTTCCTTAACGGTTTTCCACAAAAAAAGTCTAACGAAGTCAAATCGCAGCTGCGTGGTGGCCAATTGACATCTGCGTTACGGCTAATTATTCGACCCGACGAGTTGCGCCGTCCTGTTGCAACCAAATATCGTGTGTGTCCTCTTGAATTTTAGGTACAATTTCGTTATGCATAGCTTGGTAACGCTCTCTATGCACTGTAGAGGCAGCTCCTAGCTCTTTTTTGAAAAAAAAAAAAAAAAAATGGAATGCTCTCGAGGTGAAAATGAGCTTCGTTAGAAAAGATGATTTTTCGATAAAAATGCTCATTTATTTCCAAGAGGTTCACATCCTAATTAGCGTATCGAAAGTGTTGCGGATGCTCATATTGGTCAAAACAGAGTTTCTCAAGAATGAAACCGAATTCCTTGGTTACATTATAACCAATCAAGGCATTAAGCCCGATGAAAAGAAATTTGGTTCAATTCCAAAAATAAATGATGCCAGAAAACTCAAAAGACTTGAAAAGGCCAAATTAGCCAAACCTCTCACAAATTTGACCAGAAGAGCAAATACGCAAATCAAAGAGAACAAAAAAAAAAGTCAAAATCAACCTCTCATAGAAAGAGATTCATGCACTTCAACAGCTCAAGGATTTGTTGTCACCAACAGAAATACCTATATGATCCCTAATTTCGAGAAGCCATTCATATTAATAACGGACGCGTCGGGCACTGCATTTGGCACTGCATCTATAATACATTCATATTCACGTCATTAAACAAGACCCAAGAAAATTATGCGACAATTAAAAAGGACTAAGGTCGGAATTATTTATATGGCGCAAAAGTGATTAGAGTT
Organism: Nephrotoma appendiculata; assembly: GCA_947310385.1. Lineage (NCBI taxonomy): Eukaryota > Metazoa > Arthropoda > Insecta > Diptera > Tipulidae > Nephrotoma > Nephrotoma appendiculata. Next base: position 335,326,873 of record OX371223.1, read on the forward strand.
GTTAAGGATCATCAACCCCTGACGTTTTCACCAGAGGCATTCCCTCCGCGCAAGTCAAATAAACAAACACACATCCAAATGTTATAAAAATCATTCACGGTATATCTTAGCGGATATAAAATTCGATTGACGCAAAAGATTGTACAAGGCATAAAATGCGAAGAGAATAAATTTAATATCAATCAGGCAGAGCATAAGAGAGCCCATAGAAATTGTGTGGAAAATAAGGAGCAAATTTTGGAGATGCCAAGTCTGATAAAGAAATAGACACAGAACTCCGAAACTTCCCATACGAAAAAATATGACCGTCATCCCGTTAAAGTTAAATTACAATAAATACCAATCCCAACCTATGAGGAAAAATTCATCACGTGCATAGACAAATTCACCAAGTTCATGAGACTTTTCCATATCAAGATCAGTTGTACATCTAAGAAGTAAAGTCATTAAAATTCTGCACGATTCCCAAAAATATCTGACTACATAAAACACTTGGAATACAAATCTACCTTACACCATCCCAGAAAAGTGAGGACGAAGAAGTTTCAATGACGAAAGAAAGGTCAACCTGTTGCAGGATACGTCGATGTGTATTCGACTGATGCACCGGTCATCAACGAAAAGGCGAATGCTTCTACTTATCTTCGTTTGCTTTTGTTCCATGTTCATGGTCCTACTTCGTTTGAATCGGTTTGTACTATATAGATGGTGTGATGTGCCCACTTATAGCGGGGGTTTGCCAACGTCTGAATCTGGAAAACGACTCACATTGGGACTCAACACTCGCCGATGCCACTGTTTCTGTGCCAGCAAATCAAATTCAAACATTGAATGCATTGGAATTGTGGAACGAATACAAGGGCGAGATGGCTGACGACATTTTGCATCAAGTTTGCATTGCAACATTGAATTATGAGCTTGAAATGAACGACGAGATACGCAACGAAATGTTGATCATGATCGAAGACATGTGTGTGCTTATCTGCGGCAGCTATTTGTCGAAATTGGGAATGCTAGCACCAATTCCATCGAGCAAGTGTACAATCGAGATTCAATGAGCCAAATAGTACAAACGAATGTTCCGCTTTTGAATGCACAGCAAAAGAACGTGTACGATGCATTGATGAAGGCAGTTGACGACAGAAACGGTTGACTATTCTTCCTGGATGCTCCCGGTGGAACAGGCAAATACTTTCTGATTTCATTACTTTCGGCCACAGTTCACTTGAGATCTCAAATAGCGTTAGCTGTTGCATCATCGGACAGCACATTCTGCATTGCAGTTGCCGAGGCAATGGCCAAGGTATTGCAAGAATGCAAAATCATCATCTAAGACGAGTGTATAATGGCACACAAACGATCGGTGGAAGCGTTCAATCGAACGATGAAGGATTTACGAACTGACTCAAGACGTTTTGTGGTGTGGTGATTCTGCTGGCCGGCGATTTTCGTCAAACGGTACCTGTTCTTCCGAGAACGAAAGCTGCAGATGAACTCAACGTATATCTGAAATCGTCGAGTTTGTTTGTCTATCCGCTATGTGAAGAAGTTGCAGTTGACCACGAACATGAGAGTGCGAACTGATAAGTTTTCCAAACAATTGTTTGCGCTTGGTAATGTTCAAATTCATATTGATGTTTCGACCGAATGGATTTCTTTTCCTTCGAATTTTTGCATGTTTACAACGTCGAAGGAAAAGCTTATCACGAAAGTGTTTCCGGACGTTCGCCGAAATTATATGAATCACGATTGACTCAGCAAACAGCTCGGTTTTGGCAGCGAGGAACAATTAAAACCAAATCGCTGGGGAAATCCATTGTTACAAATCTGTGTGTCCAACTAAACTATCTCACCGCGATTTTGAATGCGCTTAATTTGCCGGATAACTTGATGCTCAAAGTCGGATCTGTTTCAAATTCAAGGGATAGGATGTTCCAATTCCGAGATGTCCTCTGACTCCAACTGACATTCCGTTCGACTTTAAGCGCATTCAGTACTCCGTTCCTTTGCCTAAGTGTGCACAATAAATCTGGAAATTCCGTGTTTTTCTCATGGTCAGTTGTACGTCGCGTATTCGAGAGTTGGTAAACCATCATCGTTGTTCATTTGCGCGCCGTTTACCTGCGTTCATTTACGAGTTTGAGTTGAAATTTCATTCACTTTTCAATACATTAGCGTTGAATTCGATGAAAAAGTGAATAGAATGTCTACTCAACTCAATCGACTATTGCGAATTGAGTTCAGTTGTTTGATTTTTTCTCTCATCGAAATCATTTTTCGGAAGGACAAAAGCTTTTGCTCGGAACGAAGTAATTTGGGGCGGAACGAAGTTCGCCAAGCAATAAAGTCATCAACGAATTCACACACATCGTCCAGCATTTTGAAGTGTTTATCCTCTAAGGTATGCTGCATTGACCGGAACAAATGGTAAAGTTGGATAGGGCCAAGTCTATAGATATGCCGCGTGCGGGAGAACTTCCCAGCCCCAAGTTCAAGATGGTCTTCTGAGTCACACGAGCAACGCGAGGCGAGTGTTTTCATGCTTCTGGATGACTTGCTTGGTTCTTTGCCCAGTAAAAGGTCTTTTTTGATCAAGTTCTGAAACCGGCAGGCCACTACTTACGCACAAAGAGACCAGCCTTATAGATTTGTATCAGCGCTCACGGTCTGCACTCCATGCGGCTTAGATTCCCGCAGCTCAAGCCAATGGAGGTACGTTGGGAGTGGGTGATGGCTTGAGCTGTGAGTATCTAAGCCGCACCACGTGCACGCCTACAGGTTTCAAGTGGCACAAAATAAGACCAACATTGACTTAAACATTTGGTATACATTACCAATAATATTGTGGAATCAAGTAATGAATCCCAAGTTTAATTGAGGGCTTCCTTACAAATTTTAAAGGTTAAAAAAAATTTTTACATGAGCTTATAATATTTAATTGTGTATTCTGTGTTTGGACATAGTAAAGTGGAGAAACCTCTTCGGTGTAAGTGTGGCAGCGATCATGCCTTAACGATATGCCTGACCAGATGCATTGTTGGGCCGCATACACACGAACAAGGTTTTGTTGTCGTCGGGTTCCATTGCTGGATCCTCATTTTATCAGTTCAATTTGTGGCATTGTCTCAACCACTCTCTGGGGAATGGCTGATATTCGTGGTAGGATGTGGGAGTCGACGAGCCATTTTGACGATGTTTATTTTCAGAATATTTATTAACTATCAGTTTGTACGGTTTTCGATACAGCGTACAACCAACAGTTTGAGCAATACGGTACCAGTAAGGGAGAACGATATAGCCCACAAAGATTCGGCGTAGTTAGGTCCAGAATATAACGCATTTATAGTTGTGCGAACTTAGGTTCTATTAACGGAAGAATGTTGAGTCCAAGTTTGAACATAAACGAAGTGAGTAGTTATGTTACACGTTGTGGGATAGTGATAATCGGCGTATTGTCACTCTCATATTAGACGGAAATAGTAGCTGACGTTCAAGAGCCTGTATGATTGATTGAAACAGAATGATTTATAAAAATTTGTGATTGATATCATCGTAATCATGGCCAAATAATGCACTGCTGTTTGTGCCAGGTCACCCACGATCAACGTACCTTGCAATTGTCAGTTTCCAGGATTTCGTAATAAAGCGCAGCACCCTTCATATCCCACCAGATTTTAAGTTTGGGATTCTCTTAACAAATATACTTTTCATAAAACACCCACCACAATTTTCCATAAGAAGTCTTTTTTTGTTGCCGGGCAAGCAGTGAAAGTCACATGCTCATAAAGGGTGATCCAATAAGAGCTTCCGAATGTTTGTGACGTAAGTTTGGTTTATGACATCAGCCCGATTATAGAACTCGCCGGATTTAGTGCGGCGGGAATTCCATTTGATTTTGACGTTTAACGTATTATTGAATACGTCGAATGAAATGTGAACGAATGATGGTAATGCAGTGTAAAAAATTGGTACTATCAAATACGCGCGTGAACAGCACTCCATATTAAAAGTTTCATTTTCAATACGCAACATATTTATTGCGGATTTGAACCTGTCTAGTGTGATGTTATTAAAAAATTGTTATAAATCATGGATAATTCCACCAATGAAACGTAGGTTATGGATTACAAAACAATTAAATAGATTAAATTAATTAAATTGGTTTATAATTTAGGAAACGTACAACAAATCGCGCTCAATTTGCGAAGATAGTTGAAATCATGAAAAAACACCCGGACATAGTAAGAAATTACATGAAATCTGCTATAGAAGAAGTGCAAGATATTTGGCAAAACCTTAGGGATAAGGTAAACAGCTTGGGACCGCCCATAAAAGAAACCACCGAATGGAAAAAGGTTAGTTGAAGGATTTAGTTAGGTTAGCTTTAATACAAATATTCATAAATTAAAATTTTAGGTATGGAGTGACTACAAGTCATCACTAAAAAAGAAATTGGCGCACAATAAGCGTGAGCTTACCAGTACTGGTGGCGGTGGTAACACACAATTTGAGTTCACCCCTCTAGAGGAGGAGGTTATCCAGCTTATTAGATTAAGGGTAGTGTCGATAGACTGGCTAAAACCCAAAAGTTTGGAGTTCCACGCAAGCGGACATATAACAAAGTCAACAATAGTACACCCTCGGTCACAGAAATACCGAATATCGAAGATTTCGGCGAATCTTCAGAAGCCCTCGCACCCAACACCTCAAATGATCACGAATTAAACACCGAAGAACGAAATAAAAGGCAAATTCCACAGTCCAAAGGCCAAAAACCTGTAAAGCTCATCGAAAAACAAATTAATGTTCAACAAAATTTTATGAAAGTGTCGAGGGTTTTATCAAAATATAAAACAAGCGGTCTGCAGATATGGTATTAAACCAAAAAAAATACACCATTGGCCATTGACCGAATAACGAGGTTTTGCAAAAGCACCTCGCAGAACAGAAGAGATAAAGGAAAAAATGGAGCGTTATGCTCTTCAAAAAAATCAAACGAAGATGCAAATCCTCAAAATTGAGATAAATAAAACTCAACTCTAAATATAGCACCTGTAACAACTGTAATAGCCAAGAAGGCAATAATTAGCATTGAGGAGGCTGATTTATTTTGAGCCAAGAAGGCTTATACTTTTAATTTGTGATAATTATAAAACTATCCACGAAGGCTGTTCATATTGAAAATAAAAATAAAATATAATTTCAAACAAAAAAGATAAACTACACTGCTCGTCAAAAAAACCCGGACACTACATTTTTTCAGTAAATATTTGTGTTAACTGTAAATATTCGCATTATTCGCGTTATGGTTGTACGAAATAATATAATGTGCGCCAAAAGGCACTAACGGATCAAGTTTTCGTTTAATAAAAGTAACCACAGAATCAAAACATTTGAAATAACAAATTTACCGAAAAACGGATATTGATATATCTTCATCTTTATTTAAATAAAACCAACAATCAATCTAAGTGGTCGGTACTCTAGTATCGAGTATTTCCGCCACGAGCTCTGATCGCATCTAGCATTCTTTTCGGCATACTGTGCACAAGGTTTGCAACGTACTCCTGAGCTATCATTTCCCATTCTTCCTGCAGAGCTGATTGAAGATAATCCAAGGTTTCTGGAACGACTTCCATTTGCCTTAAACGACGCCTTAGCATATCCCACATGTGCTCAATGGGATTAAAGACAGAGCTGCGAGCGGGCCAAACAATTCGATCAATTCCCACCTCATCCAAATAATTGTTGACCACGTTTGCAACGTGGGGCCTGGCGTTATCATGCATTAGTTTAAATTGCTGTCCAATAAATGGGGCGTATGGAACCACAAATTTTTCTAGACATTTCACGATATACCTTTGGGTAGTTATAGTGCCGCCTCGTAGAAATACAAGGTCCGTAGGGGCGTTTATAGAAATGCCTCCCCACACCATTAGTGAGCGGCCATGAAATGGGACTCTAGGGGATATGGTACATTGTGAATATCGCTCTCCGGATCTCCGCCATACTCTTTCCCGTCCATCCGGTGATCGCAGACTGAACCTTCATTCATCAGTGAACAACACGGACTTCCAGTCGGCTGTAATCCAACTGACGTGGTTACGAGCAAAAGTCAAATTGTTTCTTCGATGAGCTGGAAGAAGCTCTGGCCCTGTAGCAACCCTCCTGGACTGCAATTCATGTTCATTTAACCTTCGCGATGCTGTGCTAACTGAAATATTGATACCACGTACCTGTGCCAATCGACCAGGGACGATTCTAGCTGTTTGGAAACGATCTCGCAGTACCATTGATACCATAAACCAATCGTCCCGCTCGTTTGTTGCTCTTTTACGACCTGATCCAACCGTTCGCTCATACTGACCAGTTTCACGATATTGTTTAATAGCATCTTGAATTGTACTTCGAGGGAAATTTAGGTGGGCAGCAATATAACGCACGCTACGGCCATCCTCACTCAAAGCGATTACTTTTGCGATATTTTCTGGTTTCATAATTATAATATTTGCTAATAATAATAACTAAGCACTGTTAACGTTAACTGTAATAATAATACTAACAATAAATGCTACTTTAAATGTTTCAAAACAATTCATAGATGCCCATTTATTTAGAAACGTAACAATCAAAATTTTGAATATTTTTCATTTATTACAATTTGTTGCTGTGATTCTATTTTAAATAAAAAACATACGGTTTCTGTTATACCTATTTTTCGGTTATGTACTATTTAATATGACAGTGCCTTTAAAATAGCGTAATTGCTCTAGAAATAGAAGATTTACGAAGAAATTCAAGTGTCCGGGTTTTTTTGACGAGCAGTGTACTTTCAATATTTTAAAAATTCATCAAAATTTGATTCCTAAATTCATTTGCCTCTGTTATTATTAATTATATTATTAATAAAAATTATTAATTTTGCTCTTCTGTAGAATTCGTTTCATCAATTATATTTTCTATTTCAGTCTCGTCTTGGATCTGTGAGTATGTTGTGTAGCGCTGCTGCAATATTTATAATTCTGACTGATTTTTCTGGGGAATAGTGGAAATGCCGGGCTGTATTCTGAAGACATCTGCACCACCCGTTCCATACGCCTAGTGTCCGCTCCATAATGTTGCGGCCCGAACCATGGCCCTTACTAAATCAGGCTTTTGGTGTATTAACGCGTTTCTGAAAGGCGTAATAAGCCAAGGTAATAGAGGGTATCCGCAGCACCACCTTTTAAGAATAAACTAAGCGCTTGGATTAAAAATCAAGGGTTTCTCCATTCCATTCTATTAACCAACGATTCTTCGTCGTTTAAATATAAAAAAAATGTCCATATTTAATTAAAACAAAATAATTTTCACGACTATGTTTACTCTTTCGAAAAATAAACACTACATATTATTATCAAATTTTTGACAGCTAATTGAAATTGCAGATTTATTGCGAATCGATAAGGCAGTTTTCCGTCGGTTTCGATAATCAAAATAATTTTTAATGCGGATCGAATACACTCTCGCCGCACTAAATAAGGCGAGTTCTATATCCGGGCTGTTTTGAAAATAATTTCTTTTAAATGTTGTCCGCGACTGGCTCATAGATGATCCATTCTATGGGTCCAATTTTCTAGCACTTTTTCGAGCAGTTCAGCCGATATTCCGTTAATTACGAGTGTTATGTTCGCTTCTAATGCAGGAATCGATATAAACAAGTGATTTCAGATACCCCCGCTTAAAAAGTAACCTAATGGTGTAAGATCACAAGATCTTGGAAGCCAATTCACGGAGCCGTTTCTTGATATGATGTTCTCATTAAAATTTTCTTTCAAAAAATCGATGGCATGCTGTGTGACACATTACACCATCTTGTTAAAACCAGAAGTCGGGTACACCAATATCTTGAATTTTTGGGAATAAAAATTCATTAATCATTATGCTGCTTATGAGCTTCTATAATTTGGAGCTGTTCCAACGCCCATAAACCAAATCGATGACGCGAAAGAAGGTCAACCGGCTTCAATTCTTGACAAAGCTGTATTTTGTATGCCTTCAAACCAAGATTTCTCTTCAAAATATGCCACAATGTGCCGTACGAGAGACCTAGAGCTTGAGAACGGCGATGAATTGATTGATTGCGGTCTTCACATACACGTTCAGCTACAGCAGCAATCTTCACAAAAGATCAACTTGTACGCACTCTAGTCGGTTGATGAATAGCCAATAATGAAAAAGTGGTTCGAAATTTATTGATTATTTCGCAAATTTTCAGTTGGACGATTATGAACACCATAAAATGGTCGAAGAGCACGAACATAATTTTTCACTGAACACAGAATTTGAAATAAATTTTTACAATTTGTATTCGTTGTTCTCGCGTAAGTCTATTCATGGTATAAAATGTCAATGAATACTGAACACAAATGTCATATGAACATGACAGTTGTGACGCATGAATCGCAATTGGAGAAAGTACCCTGTATTGGATCACTCTTTATGTTCACCTAGGTTGTATTCGGTCAACATATGTGGAACCCACCTTCCAAGTTTTTGATTTTTTTCCATTTGGTGGAAATGCTTTGAAATAGCTATTTGAGTGACTCCTGGCAGAGCTGCAAGCTCTTGTTGCGTTTGCGTTGTCTCCATCGAGTAGAGCTTGCAATTCCGCATCTTCAAACTTTCATAGCTCGCCCTGGACAACCGGTCACTAAGAACACTACAAATTGATACACTCACTTTAGAAGCATATTTTTCTTGTTCGAATTCATATAGAATGCAGTGCCGAATGTGCTGTTTGTCAGTTGCCATCGTAAACTCTGCTATTCTGAGAGGTTATGTAACTCACGTGGACTTGTCGTTGAAAATATTTCTATTTTAAATATAATTTTAAGTCATACAACTAATATTAATAACCAGAGTTTTATCACCCGGAATCATATAGACCTTGAATAATGAGCAGAATTATATTTGGCATAATGCAGTCGACTGTAGAAATTTATCTTTGTATTTATCTTTGTGACTGTAGAAATTTATATTTATCTTTGTGTCTTTGTTTTTTTACAATTACCGTACTGCTTTTTTATAGTAAACTGGATGATATTTTCGATATCGCACATACCAATGTCTGGTCCTTGGTGAAGACGACAAGCGATCCCTATTGCCGCAGCGTGAGAAAGCGTGTTATTTGGCGCGAGCCAAAAAAAATGAAATTGAAAAAGAAAAGCGGATTTGGAAACGCTTGGATAAGATATCTGATAACGAGATGAGCTTCGAAAATATTGATTTGACCATGCTAAGTGCAGAAGGAGCGCCTAGAGTAACCAAATGTTTCATTACTCCTGGAAGATTGTCAGCTTTGGATAAGTAGTAGAAGATTACTGATCGGACAGCAATGCATTTAGTCAGTGCCGTCGCCGAAAGTCTTGGACGTTCTATTGATGAACTTATTTTGAATCGAACAACACTGAGGTGTCCTCGCGAAACAAATAGAGTAGAAATAGCAGCATCAGTTAAATTGATTTTCAAGTTTACAACAGGCGTATCTGGAACGGAGTCCATGGATCCTTTGCGGGTGATTATTTCTCACATGTAGATGGAGAATAAATATTGGGAGTTTCCGAAATACCAAGATCTACTGGTTTGGATATGGCGGAGGCTATTTCCAAAGCTTAATCGATTAGAATGTAGCTGGCGAAATCGTGGCGGCTTTTTTCGATACAACATTTTCAAATACTGGAGGATTAAATGGAGCAGCTACTATTTTAGAGCATAAACTGGATCGAAGTTTATAGTATGCGTACTGCAATTGAATCAAAAATGGGCAATACACTAGGAATAAATGTTCCGATATTTGTGAGATTCAAGAATGACTGGAACAACTTGAATAAGGACTATTTCTAAGCAGGCGTAGATGATCCCAACGTTCATATACAATTAAATGAAGTGAAAGCAGAATTAGCGGGTTTTTGTAAGAACGAATTGGCAAAGGAACATGCTCGGAAAATCACGCTAATTTTTTTAGCATGATACCAAATGAAATTGGCAATAAAGTCGCTATTTGTTAACCTATGTTCGATATCTTTGATGTTGTGGAAAGGTAATTTCTTCTATTCTCCACAATTTTCATTAAGGCTGAGAAAAATTGTTTAATGATTTTTCTGTTCGTTTGAATGTGAAAAATTTAAAAAATATCGTTTTTAATGAACTTGGCGCTCAAGCCGCGATCTCTAAACCATCTTCGATTAACCCAATACTTTTTCTGTTTAAGTTCCTACCATAACCTCACATTTCTAGAGGTTCTCCCGTGAGATATGGGAAATTGCGAAAATAAGGTTCACCCAACTCTACAGCCAAACCAACTATGGCGCAAGAAACACAACGTATTGTGCATCATTCTGCACTATACGATTATCAATCGGAGCCTTATGATTCCGGTCGGAACCTCATGATGCCACCGAAAACCATGCCAGCCGGAACCAAACTATATATTGCAAAAGAAGCCCAATGCATTGTACATCATTGTGCAATATCTGATTTTTCAGCCGGAACCTTATAAATTCAGCCAGAACCTTATAAAGAAAGCCGGAATTAAACCAACTGTGTCACAAGTCACACAATGTATTGTGCACTATCTGATTTTGAACCGGGATTAATATTAAGCAATCCGGAACCATTCAAAGCCAACCGGAACCAGGTTTAAATCAGCCAGAGATATAACGAGTTTACACAATGAGGACAGTGCACTTAAATGGTTGTGAGACACATAAGCCGAAATCATAACAAGTTCAGCCATATCCACTATACAATAGCAGCCGGAGAAATATAGAGACTGCCGGGACCATACCACACAACCATTTAAGTGCATTGAGAAGCTCATTGTGCAAACTCCTAATGGTTCCGACTAATAATACACTGGTTCTGCCTGATATGGTTCTGGCTAGCATGATGGACACTATATTTCGCGGTTGTTCCAAAAACATTTCATCGTTTTCGATGCCATCGCGAAGAATTTAAATTGGTTGAGAGCGCATGATACATGAAACACGAGATTTTAAAATTAAATTTGTTGATTGCTGATTATGAAGGCCCGCTTTTCTGACACTAGGAGGTATTGTATTTATACGATAAAACGTATTTGACTGATGCGGAGAAGGATACATATTCGTGATGCCGTGTGACCAAAGCCACATGGGTCCAGTGTTAACGTTGATGTACTATAGGGGGCGTTATTTGGAGATGTTTCCTTAAATTTAGTAAATAACATTTTTTACATATTTTGTTCCTGCCAATATTCTATTCCTATGCCAAAAAGTACCTACGCAATTGTGGATTGCTTCAGAGCTTTGGGCTGCGGATATACATTTTTAAATTTTTTATTGACATGATCGGTTGTCAATTTAGCAAAATCTTTTGAAAATTAAGAGAAGATTTACATTTCTTTACGCGGTTTCCATAGGAAATAATTTAGTAAATTCCTCTTCATATCAATTGTAAAAATTAGTATGTGTAAAAAATAAAAGTCCTATACTAACGAAATTTATTCTTCCGGTATTTTAGTTCTCGCCGATAAGCTCCCGAAATCTAGATTTTCCAGCGTCGTCTTAGTCAAACAATTTTTATTCCATGCCAACAATTCAAATCACCCAAAAACTTTTGAGATCGATTTTAAGATCTAGCAATTTCGGCAGCAATAATTTCAGTTTTTACATTAGCTATAAACTCCTGGGGTAGGCCTTTTGGTACATGGGTTAGTTATTTCTTCAAAATCAGTCTCAAGCTGGTACATTGATCAAAGCTCGATCAAAATTGAGCGAGTACCACGGGATGTTTAATTTGCAAATACAACAAAACATAATTTAATTTTAAAATGCCTCTTTATTAATAGATTTAAAACAAATTAGGTTTGCTATATCGTCACAGAGCCTTTACCTGCCAAACAATGTTCAGCTATAATACAAACACCTGCAGCATTCATCAAGTAACCTTCCTTGCAATAGCACCCCGAAAAACATGTTTCTGTGCACGGTGGATCGTTATGTGGATGTTCGCAGGTTGGATAAGATCCCGGTGATTTACCACAACTGTCATAGTACTGATGGTTACCCGGGCATTGTTTCTGCGGTGGACATTGCTTTTCAGGAATGCATTCTCCTTTGTTGTTTACCAAATAACCATCTTCACAGTAACAGCCCGCTGTGCACAAATACGGACATGGCCTAGTATTATGAGGATTTTCACATGTTGGCAAGCAAATATCAGCTAAGCCGCATTGGTTAAATACTTTATGTGGCCCCACACATGTGGTGGGATCACCGCCAGTTGGACATTTGTTTGATCGTATACACTTTCCATCTTTATTTATTAAATAGCCTTCTTTGCAGAAACATCCAGGAGTACAAATATTAGGACATAATTTGGTATTTGTTGGGTGTTCACAGGTTGCGATGCATCCAGCTGGTTTACCGCAGAAGTTAAACTCTTTTAGAGGGTCATCACATTTTGTCGCGTTGATCTGACATTTTTCTTCTTCAACGCAAACACCAAGTGCGTTCATTAAATATCCTGGTTTACAGTAACACCCTGCAACACAAATTTCTGGACAGATGATTAGAAAATTATTCGGATTTTCACAAGTAGGCAAGCAACTAGATGGTTTCCCACATGTTTTATATTCTTGATTGGCGCCACACATATTTGGTGGCGGACACTTTTCCTTTTTAACGCAATCTCCATTGGCGTTTATTAAGTATCCCTCCTCACAAACACAACCTTTAACGCAAATTTTAGGACATATTTGATTAGGCTTTGGATTTTCGCATGTTGCTTGACATCCCGCCGGTTTTGCACAAGTGACAAACACTTTATGTTCTCCGACGCAAGTAGAAGGACCTGCATTACAGTTTTTCTCCACAACACAAACTCCTAAACTATTTCTGAGGTAACCATCTTTGCAGTAGCATCCTTGTACACATTGTGGGCCACATAGTACGGTAGTTTTTCTGTCATCGCATGTTGGTGTACATCCAAGTGGAGTGCCACAAGTTTTGAAGATTTCGTTTTTACCTGAACAAATATTATTTATGACGGGACAATCATCCTCACGGACACAAACTCCGTTTCGGTTTCTTAGGTAGCCATCTTTACAGTAACATCCTTCTTTACATACGGCAGCACATCGTACATTCCATTTCCGATCATCACATGTAGGCGTGCACGCTTCAGGGGTTCCGCACTTTCGATAAATTTGGTGTTCACCAAGGCATTTGTTGTGCGACAGAAAATCACTGTCATCGTGACATTCTATGGGTAAAACACATTCTCCAAATTTGTCAAATACATATCCGTCCTCACAGAAGCATCCTGCGACACAGTCTTTATCACAAAAACCTCCGCGTATTACTAGGTTTTTACAAGTTGGCGTGCAGCCTGGACTTGGTCCACATTTCTTGTACACTTTATGGTCTCCAATACACGTTTCTTCACAATCCGGTCCTATTTCATGTGACTCATAAGATTCATGCGGATGATGTGGTCCATGTTCTGGTTTATGTGGTTCATACGACCCGTGATGTGGCCCATGTGGTTCATGTGACCCGTGATGTGTTTCATGTGATTGATGCGACCCATGATGTGGCTCATGTGATTCATGCGGTCCGTGATGTGGCCCATGAGATTCATGAGACCCGTGATGTGGGCCATGTGATTCATGCGGTCCATGATGTGGCCCATGAGATTCATGAGACCCGTGATGTGGGCCATGTGATTCATGTGATCCATGATTTGGAGCATGTGATTCATGTGATCCGTGATGTGGCCCATGTAATTCATGTGACCCGTGATCTGGGCCATGTGATTCATGCGGTCCGTGATGTGGCACATGTGATGCTTCCGAATGCCATTCACCGCCCCCAGAAGAACACTTTGAATGCCGTATACATTTATTATCATTATTCCGAATGTATCCTAAGCGACAAACACATTTTGGTTCACAACCCTCGCGGCATTTAACTTTAATGTTGCACCGTGGTTCGCACAGTGGTGCACACGGTGAAAACTCCTCATTTCGCTTGCAATTATACATTCGCCTACAATGATGACTGGCACGTACACACGATCCTCGATCATCGCGCACATAACCATCGCGACAAATACATGTGCCACCCAGTTTACACTTTCCTTTTTTGCTTTTGCATGGTATATTTAAAAATGCACAAGTTTGTGGGCATGGTGCACCACATTCAGCAAAGACTTCATTGTGGCCACACAGCTTAGTTCCGCTGATGACGACACCCAATTCAATTAATAAAAATAAACAAAATTCAATTTTCATGTTTAAGTGGGGCAAGCACGTCTTTGCTATCACTTCAAACAAAACACTGACTTTATCGTTCTAATTTCTTGTCTATTTATACCATATGTATATTTTCGGTGCGATTACAAAACCATATACCAATAAATAGACGATTTCGTTACCTTTAAGTCTTGAACTAGAAACACGTATCAGTGTGTGGAAATAAAAATTTAGACATGGGTTTACTAAACACTTGATTAAGAATGATTTATTGTAGATGCTTTTAAAAGCGGTAATATTTGTTAAGTTGGCCCGTTGCTGTCCAGAATGAGAACCAAATACTTCGCTTTATCAGTGAATGCAATAGCATTTAATTTTGGGGGTCGATCTGACGAAGTTTGTATTTCCTGGAGAAAAGGACCAACTCAGTTTTGTGTGGATTCACATTCAAACCGCAACTGTTAAGTCCAATTGGAGAGACTGCCAAGCGCACTTTTCATTCGTTGTCTTAAGATAGAAGAGTATTTACCCAAGACACTAATCGCAACATGTACCAAGAGAGGATACTACCCCACCTTGCGGTCTGCCTCTACACACAAATCTGCTTTTAAGGATGATCCACCCAGGGTAACCGTCACGACACTGCTTTTAAGCATTTGATCTAACCAGCCCCTTAGTGGCTCGGTCATGCACAGAGAGGGGCTATGTGGTGGTTTCTGGCCTGACGTTATTAAAAGCCCTCTAGTTACAGAAAAGTTATCATGAAGTGTTACTTTTGTTCAAAGAATTTCTCGATATGGGAAGTGGACAATAAGGGAGTGGAGAGCAATTCCACAGATTTCCTCATATGCATGTTGCAATTTTGATAGCCTATTTGGCTCAATCAAACTCCTAATGTAGACTATCCGTCTTTTCAAAAATGTTATTAGAGAAAACTTCTTTGAGACTGCAATGCGACGACTTATCTTCTACTCTTGTCGAGATTCGAGTCCGTTATCTCCCAATCCAAATGCCAGAGCTTAAACTACTGTGTCATTTGGTCGGTCTCACCACAGTTTGCTCTTATTATTCCCAACTCAAAACATAAAAAACCATTTCCCGGCTAGGAAGTTCTTAAGAGATACAAATTGTTATTTACTCACATTCGTACCTACGGCATACATACACATACTAAGTGTTTTAAAACCTCACCGAAAGGCCTATAGTTAAAGCTTCCTGCATTCTAGTCCTATTTGCATTTGTCTGTGATTCGGAGGACCTCCGCCTTTTGCGTAGAGAGCCTTCAGAAGAATACTTCTGCTCCATTTCTGTAACCTTTATAGCATATGAACGTGTTTTCGTTTCCCTGCCACTTCTTATTGAGCGTTGTGAAGAAAAAAACTCCTATTGAGGCTGCCATTTCTGGTGCACCGATTTCAGCCAAAAGTCATCGCAGGATCTCCAAAAATATGAGAAAACATTAAGTATGAAGTTTCATCTCCAGCAGCCGCCAGCTTTTTAAATAAGAAGTTTCACCCCGATCGGTCAATCCGTCAAATGAATAAAAGGTAAAAAAGTTAAAAGGAAAAAACTAGTTTATACGTCAATTAATACAACACTGAAATCCATTTTCCTGCACTGCGTTATTCAAAATAATAAAATCAGCTCCTGGTACTTACAGCTGCAAATACATAAGTCGGGTTCAGACGTATCTCAAGGGTAAACTACATGATGTTGCCATTTTCAACTTGAGAATTCTGGAGGTTTGAAGAACGGGAAAAGCTCGATAAGAATATTGTGACCAGTTTTAGACCTGCGCACAGAAAAATGTAGAAAGCGGTTGTTGCAGAACCAAAGGCTGTAGCACAAAAAATGGTTGATATTGGTAGAATCTCTTTTGGGTATTACACCTACGCAGATTCTTCCTATTCGTATTCATGTAGTAGTTTAGACAATTACTTACGTTATCTGCATATACCCCTAGCCACTTGGAATGTCATTCTAAAATCCAAATCTCATTTTGAATTGGAGTAATACTTGATCTGAGAACATCGATGATATTAAGAATAATAATCGCCGCAGAAAAATTATGGACTCTGACAAGATTCGAACTCGCGACCACTTTTGGGTTGATAGTAATTCGTGGTATATACCTTACCCACTGAACCACCAAGTGGTATGCTTGAGTATAGTAGAATTCGTAGCACTACCACCACCTTAACTCTGTTCATCACGAACAGACTCGTATATTTTCCTCATTTTGTATCGAACTTATCTGTCAATGTGGACCGTTTTTGAATCCGGTATACAACATCATTAATCCGTTTGATGACTTTATAAGGACCTTCAAAATTTTGTTAAGTTTTGTTTAAGGTGATATCCCTTTTTTTCTTGGAATTGTAAAGCCAAACCAAATCCCCCTATGCAAATCCATCGCTATCTGTGGATAGGCATCCATGTGCGGCCTAGTACAATGATGTCATCCAAATAATACATACGCATGTTTTCCAATTTAGGCCTCTTAGAACGTGCTCCAAGGTGTCGTCAATGCGCAGGAACGGGTAACTATCTTTCTTCGTTACTTCATTTAGTTTACGGTAATCAACACAAAATCGTGTTGCCCCTTCCTTTTTCTGAACAAGAACCACTGGCGAACTCCATGAGCTGCTAGACTCCTCTATTACACCATTATGATCTATTTTTTAGATAGTTTGGCAGTCTCCTGCTGCTTTACAAGCGGTACTCGTCTTGGCGTTTCCCGGATTGGGATAACGTTTCCTATGTCGATTCTATGTTGCACGATA
The DNA here is from genome assembly GCA_947310385.1 of Nephrotoma appendiculata. NCBI lineage: Eukaryota > Metazoa > Arthropoda > Insecta > Diptera > Tipulidae > Nephrotoma > Nephrotoma appendiculata. Next base: position 335,343,931 of record OX371223.1, read on the forward strand.
TTAGTTTTTCATAGGCCATCATTTCCTAGGCTAATTCATCCAGTGCTTTTACGGTTTGGTAATGGACGACATTGTTTCGACTGGCAACTAGCAATATAGTTCATTCCCTCAGCTGTACCGATGACCACCCCTTTCTTGATGACATTTATTGATGAGCTCATACGTTCAAAACACGTGGTACAGGTTCTTTCTGTTGGGATTTCACTAAGGTTCTCGAACACAGAAATCCTTTATTTTCACATTCGCATGCTCGACAATTCCCATCATCAAGGCGATAACATAAGCCAATAAAAACAGCGATTTAAATTGTAATAAATTAGTTTGTTTAATTATTAAAAGTAAAAGCATATATTTAATTATTTGAAGTCAGGGTGTTCTTTATTTTAATTTGAAAATCCGCAAGTAACAAAGAAGCCCTCTTCAACCCGCAATCATTGGTCCTTCGAGCCGGATATGAATCAGCGACCTATGGATTCGCATCGCATTGTTTTTGAAACATACGACGTATTTTTTTCATAATTTTCCGGATGGCTCTTCTTCCTCCAATTCCCAAAATTGCTGTCTTATTAGATGAAACGTCAGTGATAGACCAGGGTGCAGATTCTGTGCATGTAGAGTATGTGACGTATAATCATTTTACTGAATGAGTGCTGCTTTGGTAGAACGGCCGGATGCCTATAATCATATTGGCAGTCTAAATGCCTCAATCTGCCACCGACTCTCAAAATACCATCATCATCTATAAACGGCGCCAAAGATAGAATATCGCTGTTTTTTCTAATTTATCTGCCTTTCTGCAAACCATCGATTTCTCGACCAAATGAATCTCGACCAAATCTGTACATATCGTATAATGATGCTTCCGGTGGCTCGCAGCTCCTCTACAGTTAGGTAACCAAAAATTGTTATACGATGAATACCTTTGCACAAACTCATCAATAATATCTTCTTGTTTTTCGGCACTAAAAACGAGAAGATTTTCTTTGCTTCGCTGTTCTTTCAGATAATCCGGATTAATACTTTCATCGCCTTTATAATATTAATAATCAATTCAGGAGCTTGAAGCCATTTTTCGGGACCTTGCCACCATTGCCACAAACTTACTAATTTGGATGGAAGTACTCCTCGAGATGCGTGGTCAGATGGATTTGGCTCAGATCGTATATGGTTCCCAAACTTTCGGTACCTCATCTAAAATGCGCGATGTACGATTGGCCACGAAAGTTTTCCATCTTACTGGATGACTTGACAACCACATCAAAACAATAGTGGAATCTGTCCACGCATAACATTCTACTGGCTTCTTCATTGTATCCTTCACCAAACTTAGCAACTCCGTCAGCAAGTGCACCACATAATTCTAGCCTTGGGAGGGGTATCTGCTTAATGGGTGCTAATTTGGTTTTGGATGCCATTAGAGTCACCTTCACCGTACCATCTGCATTCACTGCTGTACAATATACAACAGCTTGCATCCGAAAACCCATGTAATTCCACCTTATCACCTTTTGACACAAATCGCTTAATCCGTAGACTTTCAATTAATTTCAGTTCACTTCGAATTTTTTGGTATAATTTTGACAAGCTATCTGGCAGTTCATCGGCCCAGCCCAGCTTCATCAACCACAGGTTTTGGAAAATGATTTATAGAGAAAGCCACCCAAGGGGATCAAATACTCTCGAATACTCCGAAATAATCTGCCGTTTTGTCGGTTTAGAATTGCTCTCCAGGTTCAACTTGAAAGTAAAAACGTCATCAACTGTGCACCATTGAAAGCCCAATATTCTTGTTTCTTGTGGATTTTGAAACATTGAAATTTGCCCATCTACTTTTTCAGTTTTAATCCACTGGTGTGTTCTCCGGAAACGAAATCATCTACATAAAAATCATTCAAAATGTATTGAACAATATTTGGTTGATCGTGTTGATTATCGTAGGCTATCTGGTGCATGGTTCTGATCGCCAAATAACCTGAACTGACTAATCCGAACGTGACAGTGTTGAGCCTGTAATGCTTGAGCTCATCTGATGGCTCGCTTCTCCATAATATGCGTTGGAATTGAACGTCCTTTTCAGCAACTAAAACTTGGTTGTACATCTCACAATGTCGATGCCGGTTAATGCTATTTTGTGGTTTCGGAATCTCATTAAAATTGACCATAATGAAGGCTGAATCGTTGGACCTCGTCGTGATGTTGTTTTCGCCGAACCATCAAACACCACTCTCAATTTGATCGTTTCACTAGATTCGTTTAGTATACACAGTGATAAGGTAAATAACATAATCTAGGCTGCTCAATTTCATACTCCGCTAATTTCTTAAAAGGAATCTGCCATTTGGGATCTCTTCTTGCTCGAAGAAACGCTCAAACGTACTGTCGATGTCAACGCTCAAATTGAGATTCAATGTGCAACTGTTTGCTTGATTAACTCCATCACTCTCTACGGTGGTTTCGCTAGTACTCCCCGCTATAATCCAACCAAATAGTGTTCACTGAGCCACTATAGTGTTGTTTGATTTGGTGCGCCACCCATCTTGCATAATATGAAAAAGCGAACCGATCCAATTAAAATATCAATTGGTGCAGCGTGGTTGTATTAGTAAAACGCTGCAATAATATAACTTGAAATCAAAACTAGGGAGTCTATTTGGAAGTTGCCCGATTACAAGGGCATCTATTTGTACCTCATCCTTTGTCGCGTATAATGATTTTAGTGTGACTCAAGCCGAACCTCTTGTAAGGACCTTTCCAGATGCCACGCCCGTTATTATGATGTTTGCTTCTGACCTCGGAAGTTTTAATCACTGCATACATGCCTCGGTAATGAATCACGCTTGAGACAGCAAAACTCTGCATATTTGTAGATTTCCAGATTGGTCCACAACTTGAAATACTGCTGTTGGTAATAATGATTGATAACTTGGTATTGTTGCTGCATTAGACACGACGTGAATGGTCTCCTCTATATTGTTACTTATAGCCGTGTTCGCTGTTGGCTTCACTGCATCCTCGGTGTGTAGCGTTAGATGGTGTTTTCTGTGGCATTTACCGCATCTCAGACACAAAACCTCGTCTACCATTAACGCTTAGAGCAAGAAATTGGTAACATTTACTTAGATAATTCCATTGCGAACATTTAAGGTACTAAGGTTCTGCAGACGACTTAAATGATTTAACTCGATTTCTGGTTGCCGACTGTGTCACCTTATTGACATCTATCGCAACCAATAAATCACTTCGTTTGCTTAAAAATCGGAAATTTTTTCCATTATTTGATGAAGTGCCTTAGCCGAAACCTTTGATATAGCTGGCTGGTCAACGAACTGCTTTAAGAGATTTGCCACCACGAGCCGTTTTTTATCGTATCTCTGTTTTATCTTTTCCGAAGCCTCACTATAGTTTGCCTCAGTTACTGCGATATGACGAACTAATGCGTCAGCTTCTCCTTTCAAATATTGGAATTTAAGCACCTTTGAGATTTTAGCATTGTTGCGATGGATGCTTCGAAAAGATCTTTAAACGAAGGAAACTGCGAGTATTGACCGGAAAAAGAGGAAATATTAATTTTTGGAAGCCGGACATCACTGTTATTTTTGTTCATAGTTGCAATTATGTGAACGCGTAGGTGCTTCAGCATATGTTTCAAGTTAAAACACGCTTCCTCTATGGCATTTTGTAGATCTTCATAGCTTTTTGATTCGCCAATTACTTTTTCTTACTCTCAGTAATCTTTCCATTCGTTTTCAAGAAGCTGAATATTAGTTTCCACCTCTTCCTAGGTAGTATCTGGATCAAATTTTTTAGTTGAAGCTTCAATATTTCCAAAATGTAAAGAAATGCGCTTGAGAGCTCGGTTAGTAGACATTTCTTGATTTTATAAATTGGAGTGCGATATTTTCAAATAATGATTGCAAAATGCAAATGCACAATTATTTATTTCAGCACTAATACAGCTAATTTATCAATAAATTGAGCAACGGAAATTAACTAATATACTTATACACCTCACTAAAATGTCTTATTTTCACAATCGATACCATATATGCAAATCTCAAATATTTTAGCGGAATCACTTACAGTCTGTATGTTTTCGTTTTTCAATTCACAAACTCGACTGCCTGCCCAGAAAATCATCGTCTCCCCAAACCATCTTTTCGCACGCTCAACGAAAAAACTCAGTCACAAATACTTGTACAAGATCCGTAATCATGTTGCTTTTATCGTTTGTGTATATGATAAATTTGTATATTAACCCATCTCAATTACCTACAGAAAACACCGGGAGCCTGTTCACGATATTTACATTGTTACAATATTGTTAACAATGACAGCTCAACACCGTTCATGAAACTACATTGTAACAATGAACACGTGCCTTTTTCGTTCACGAACTCTACATTGTTACAAACGTCATTCTCAACCCAACTCGAGACTGCCTCTACAAATGTCATTTTTAATTGTGTAGGTATCAGAAGCAACATGATGATTGTGTAGGTTTGAAAAATAAAGAACAAAATTCAATTTTTAATATATTTATTTTAAATAAATTTGTGTTTTACGGATACACTGATTATTTTGATGCTCCATAATACTATGATTAGTTCGTACTATTGGTTTATTTTTTAGTTACGATTCGTACTTTATGGAAAAAAAATGGAAAAATTGTCCTCTAGGCAAATCGAACTTTACAAAATCATAAAACGTGCACACTAGATCGTTAGGAATCTTAAGAAGTCTAATAGTATCTTGAACGAATGCCGCATCATCTTCTGTGATGTCACAGTATTAAACTGCAACACGAGATTTTTTGGCAGCTGCCTCGGCTGCTTGATATTCTTCAATCTATAAATACAATTTTTATTCTAGTCTTGTATTTTATAAAGGCCGCTCGGTCTTACCGGTTTGGTGAGTTTGCGGTCACGTCGTCTCTCAGCACGGATTATGCCATCTGTAATAAGTGCTTTGCCACCATCGACATTAGTGGCAAGATCGGATAGCGTAGCGTAGACCAAAGCAGCAATTTTAAACTCAACATTTAAGTTTAATGTCTTGTTTACAACCTCTTGGGCAAACGAACGACATGCCTTAGTCTTGTCGTCTGCATCAGCTGGGGGTACGGCTAATGCAAGAACATATTCCTGTGCATATGGTTTATCAGATGATAAGACAGGTGGTAAATGAGCTAAACGACTGGCGGGTAATGTCTGAAAAACAATATTAAAAGTTAGTCTCCAGTTTCGATTCCCTCGAGATTAATCTAATTAAATATTACTAATTTTTTAAAAATATTGCAATTCAAAATAATAATTAATAGAATCTGCCCCAGAATTGCTTCTCCGTTTAAAACTTATATTGAAAATTCACAATTAACTCCTTCGTACCACAATAAAACATTGCATTGTGAGAAAGTTCATAATTTATTTTGTCTACGCAAATCTAACAAATTTTACTGCAATCGCAGTTTTAACAATAAATTTTTTTATCTTAATTCTGTGGTTATGTTTTTAACAATGTTTTGACACTTGGTACAATCTCATAGTTAACTATTACGTCATTTCTACAATGACAGTTGCTACAATATTGTAACAATGTAAATATCGTGAACATGCTCCGGTTGTATCAGTTAACTCTTATTGCTTGCTACCATATTCTCTGTACTTAAGAATTAATTATAGCTACCATAAATGCAACATAGCCAACACTTAGGGGCAATGGATTTTTTGTTTGACTACAGCTAGCCTTTGCTTCACGGGGTACAGCCGATCGTTACACCTTCCACCAGCTTACGCCTCTCACAACTGGTGTAACTTAGTTTTCCGGATCCATGGTCATTAAATGAGACAAGTGTTCACCTTTCGTTCGCTCGTTCAAAATTTAACTGTATCCTATCTTCGCGTTTTTGCCTCTCAGCTTCTCTCGGGGCTGTGTTAGTTGCTTACAATTTTCAAGTAATGACTGGGTTGTTGGCATCAGAAACATCGGGACGAGGAACGCGCTCGTTTCTAGCTTACGCAATTTTACCGTGTCGGTGGCCAAACTTGCTCTAGCTGTATATGCTAAAGCTAACGCCAGTACTTCATTCATGGTTTTACCTCTCATATCCTTGACAGCACTAATTAACGTGTCTACTGTTAGTCCTTTCAACTGATAGTGCCGTTTGCTTTGGAGTTAAATTTTGCATAGTTCTCTGACGTGTGACTGCCCATATCTCAGCTCCAACTCAATCAATACCCGCGCTTATAACTCCTTTCTGTTGCGGATACGGTTTGTAAAACATTTGCAGCGTTCCCACGAAGAGCAAAAATGAGTGCGTTGAGCTGCTCTTCAACGCCCCTAGCTGTCAACTTAACCCGGTTTCATATGGAAACAGCACAATTTAACTCCAACAAATGTTTGACTAAACGAAACCTAAACTCATTTTAACTCGGTACATGGAAATATGGTAAAGAGATTAGTTTCATGTATTTATAAGTCCAATATTAATTTCTTCAACATCATAACAGAGAAGACTCGCAAGGCCGCATGTTAACATGAAAATTTATATTCGCAAGTTGATTGCCCCTAAATAAATTTTCGTGCTGGCAAACGGCCTTGCAAGTCTTCCCTGTTATGATTTACTTGCGGCTCCAGGTAACAAACAACACTTAAATTCTTTAAAACATTTTCACTTTAAAACACGCAAACTTTATTAAATCAAATTTATTGTATCTGACTAAATGTTTTTTCCATTCATCCATTTGTTCAAAATGTCATGTTGGTACGAATGTTTACCAAAATTCCGAGCTCATCATGGTGCCTTCACGGAACGAGTTAAAAAACTGGTTTTTTTTTTTTTGCTCAATTTTTGCACAAAAAATTTGTCTATAATTGGTTATGCAAGTCATATCGCACATCCTCTAAAAAAAATGTCATAGCACAAAAAAACAGTTTTTTTACATCCCCAAGTATTTTTATTTCGAAAATTTCGGCATTTTTCTGACATTTTGATGAAATCATCACCGACTTTTGTCATCAAAAGTGTCCGAAATATATAAATCTTTCCTATGAATGTTGTCGCGAAAAGTCGGACAAATGATGAATTTGAGTAAACAAAAACTTGTGCATGTGTGAGTGCGCACGTGCTTTCAAATGGTGGGGCTTATGTGGATTAATATTATGACGTGATTATATTTTTAAGGAAATAAAACAAAACGATATTTTAGATTAATATTCAAGATTTTTTATTCGAAATATGTATATTTGTTTTATTGAATCACAATACAACACAAATTTTATCAACAAAAATTATTATTAACTTTTAAAACCATTTTTTAACACTATTTGTATATTTGAATTATTCACTTTATTTTAAAGTAACAATAAAATTTTCACTTTACATAGATAATGGCGTCGCAAACAAGAATGGTTTTTATATCGTGTACATTATTTTATTCTCACCAACACAAGAAATCCAAAATGTCCAACTTTTTCCGACAACTACGTAATTTTTTTGGAAAAGATCTAGTACATTAATATTTTTTTCCGTTTTGTTATACTTGGGTAGTTTCTGTAAAGCATAATTGTATGCAACCAAATCGTTTAGTACATTTTGATTTAGTATGTCATGACAAATATGACATTTCGCAGTTCGCACAAATGGTGTTTACATTATTTTGATACCGTAAGTATAAATATATATTTGGAAATTATATAAACTATATAATCATAATTGAAGTGATGACGAAGTAATTATATAAATTATTTCATTCTAGGAATACTTTTAGATGCAGGAAAAAGTGGTAAGTTAATATTGAACTATAAATACATGAAACTAATTTTAATTCTATAAAGGCTTAGTTTGCTCGGATTTTTTTTATGTTTTATGTCTTTTCTTCAAGGCAGAATCCCGAACAATAGTCAGGAAGGATTAAGGAAAAGTACAAACACCAAAGGCACCAGTTAACAATACTACAAAAATATACAGAAGGGATATTCTGTACAAATAGTAACATGGAATTCTTATATATAGATTGGGCATAATACGAAGAAAATATAAATATTAAATAAATTTTAAACTGGCTCTATTATTTTTCAGGTAAGATATTTTCGTATATTGTTGATTGTTGTAGTGTTATTAGTCGTTACGATTACAGATTGTTCTCCTGATACAATTTCCATCCCTGTTTATCAAATAACCTCCTCTACAGAAACAGCCCGGATTACATGCGAACGCTTGAACCTGACAAGTCAGATTTGGGTTTTCACATGTCGGTAAACATTCCGATGGCTGACCACAACCTATGTATTCTTTTAGAGGATCATCGCATGTGGTATTCCCACCAGGAGGGCATTCACTAGATAGAGTACAACTTCCATCGGCATTGATCAAATATCCTTCTATACAGAAACATCCTTCAGTACATTCGTTCGTACCATTGGCACAAACTTGAGTTGGATTTTCACATGTAGGTGAGCATGCGGGTGTAGATCCACATTTATTGTATTCTTTTAGAGGATCCTCACATGTGGTATTCCCACCAGGAGGGCATTCACTAGCTAGAGTACAACTTCCATCAGCATTGATCAAATATCCTTCTATGCAGAAACATCCTGGATTGCACTCGCCTGTTGCATTGCATCCTTGCGAGGGATTCTCACAGGTTGCTGTGCATTCGGGAAAAGTTCCACAACTGTTGTATTCTTTCAGAGGATCCTCACATGTATTATTTCCACCAGGAGGGCATTCACTAGCTAGAGTACAGCTTCCATCGGCATTGATCAAATATCCTTCTATGCAGAAACATCCTGGATTGCACTCGCCTGTTGCATTGCATCCTTGCGAGGGATTCTCACAGGTTGCTGTGCATTCGGGAAAAGTTCCACAACTGTTGTATTCTTTCAGAGGATCCTCACATGTATTATTTCCACCAGGAGGGCATTCACTAGCTAGAGTACAGCTTCCATCGGCATTGATCAAATATCCTTCTATGCAGAAACATCCTGGATTGCACTCGCCTGTTGCATTGCATCCTTGCGAGGGATTCTCACAGGTTGCTGTGCATTCGGGAAAAGTTCCACAACTGTTGTATTCTTTCAGAGGATCCTCACATGTATTATTTCCACCAGGAGGGCATTCACTAGCTAGAGTACAGCTTCCATCAGCATTGACTAAATATCCTACTATACAGAAACATCCTGCAGTACATTCGTTCATTCCATTGAGACAAACTTGAGTTGGATTTTCACATGTAGGTGAACATGCGGGTGTAGTTCCACATTGGTTGTATTCTTTCAGAGGATCCTCACATGTATTATTTCCACCAGGAGGGCATTCACTAGCTAGAGTACAGCTTCCATCAGCATTGATCAAATATCCTTCTATACAGAAACATCCTGGATTGCACTCGCCTGTTGCATTGCATCCTTGCGAGGGATTCTCACAGGTTGCTGTGCATTCGGGAAAAGTTCCACAACTGTTGTATTCTTTGAGAGGATCCTCACATGTATTATTTCCATCAGGAGGGCATTCACTAGCTAGAGTACAGCTTCCATCAGCATTGACCAAATATCCTTCTATACAGAAACATCCTGCAGTACATTCGTTCATTCCATTGAGACAAACTTGAGTTGGATTTTCACATGTAGGTGAACATGCGGGTGTAGTTCCACATTGGTTGTATTCTTTCAGAGGATCCTCACATGTATTATTTCCACCAGGAGGGCATTCACTAGCTAGAGTACAGCTTCCATCAGCATTGATCAAATATCCTTCTATACAGAAACATCCTGCAGTACATTCGTTCATTCCATTGAGACAAACTTGAGTTGGATTTTCACATGTAGGTGAACATGCGGGTGTAGTTCCACATTGGTTGTATTCTTTTAGAGGATCCTCACATGTGTTATTTCCACCAGGAGGGCATTCACTAGCTAGAATACAACTTCCATCAGCATTGATCAAATATCCTTCTATGCAGAAACATCCTGGATTGCACTCGCCTGTTGCATTGCATCCTTGCGAGGGATTCTCACAGGTTGCTGTGCATTCGGGAAAAGTTCCACAACTGTTGTATTCTTTCAGAGGATCCTCACATGTATTATTTCCACCAGGAGGGCATTCACTAGCTAGAATACAACTTCCATCAGCATTGATCAAATATCCTTCTATGCAGAAACATCCTTCAGTACATTCGTTCATTCCATTGAGACAAACTCGAGTTGGATTTTCACACGTAGGTGAACATGCGGGTGTTGGTCCACATTGGTTGTATTCTTTAAGAGGATCCTCACATGTATTATTTCCACCAGGAGGGCATTCACTAGCTAGAGTACAACTACCATTAGCATTCATCAAATACCCTGCTATGCAGAAACATCCTGGATTGCAATCGCCTGTTGCATTGCATGCTTGCGAGGGATTCTCACATGTTGCTGTGCATTGGGATGAAGTTCCACAAATGTTGTATTCTTTGAGAGGATCATCACATGTAGTATTTCCACCAGGAGGACATTCAGTAGCTAGGATGCAATGTCCATCGGCATTAATCAAATATCCAGGTTTACAGAAGCAACCTGCAGTACACGGGCGTGTTAAATTTGTGCATATTTGGGTGGAATTTTCACATGTTGGTGTACATTCGGGTGAAGTTCCACAACTGTTGTATTCTTTGAGAGGATCATCACATGGATTTGGATCAATCGGGCAATTCTCAGCTTTAATACAAACACCTTCTGCATTTATTAAATAACCCCGTTTGCAATAACACCCTTCCACACAAACTGCGGGGCAGAAGGTTTTAGTATTGTTTGGATTTTCACACGTTGGCAGGCATGACGGTAGTTTTCCACACGATTTGTATTCTTGATTTGCGCCACAGGGGTTTGGTGGTGGACAGTTTTCTTCTTTAACACAATCTCCAGCAGCATTTATTAAATATCCCTGTTCACAAACACATCCTGGAACGCAAACGGTTGCACATATTTTAGTATTTACGGGATTTTCGCATGTTGGTACACAGGGTGCCGGTCTTCCGCAGCTTGTATACACTTTATGTTCACCTATACATGTAGTGTTCGTAGGGCAGTTCATCTGTGGAACGCATACTCCTAATTTATTTCTTAAATAGCCTGTTTGACAATAACAACCACTTTTGCATTTGCCTACGCATTTTATCCCAGTTTTTCTATCGTCACATGTTGGTGTGCACGCGTCTGGTTTTCCACATTGTAGATAAATTTCGTTTTGTCCCAAGCAAGTGGTAACAGGGCATTCTCGCTCAAGAACACAAATTCCCAAACTGTTTCTTAAATAACCGCGTTTGCAATAACATCCAGGTGTGCATGACCCGCTGCATCTCGTTGAAATTTTTCTATCATCACATGTTGGGGTACATCCAATTGGTGCACCACAAGTTTTGAAAATTTCGTTTGCACCCCGACACGTATTTGGGGTGTTACAATTTTCTTCGCGAACGCATATGCCTGCACTGTTCTTTAAGTAGCCGTCTTTACAATAACAACCTGCTCTACATACGGGTCCACATCTTACGTTCCATTTACGATCATCACATGTTGGTGTGCATGCTTCTGGCGTGCCACATGTTAAATAAACCTGGTGAACACCTGGGCATATATTATTCGTAGGACAGTCTGACTCGCGGACACAAACCCCTAAACTGTTCCTTAAATAGCCATCATTGCAATAACATCCTTGAGTGCACTGTGCTAAGCAGGTTATCGCAATTTTTCGGTCATCGCATGTTGGTGTGCATGACAATGGTGTGCCACAACTCGTATAACTTTCATTTTCGCCGGTACAAATATTATTCGGTTTGGGACATTGTCGCTTTCGCACGCATACGCCATATCTATTCCGTAAGTAACCTTCTTTACAATAGCATCCTCGTTCGCACACAGCTGGACAAACAATATCGAGCTTATGATCGTCGCACGTTGGAATACATGCTTGAGGCTTGCCGCAATTCAAGTATACTTCATTTGGTTTTCCACTACATTGGGTAGGAGGAGTTTCTGGACAATCTTCAGGTAAAATGCAATCTCCATATTTATCTAATACATAACCATCTTTGCAGAAGCATCCTTTGACACAGTCACCCTTACAAAAGCCATCACTTCTATCAGGATTACTGCAAGTTGGTGTACACTCTCGAGATGGACCGCATTTCCGAAATACTGTATGAGCACCGCGGCATGTTTTCTGTTCCGTTTCATGTAATTCATGCGATCCGTGATGTGGCACCTCATGTGAACCATGTGGGACATGTGACACGTGTGGGGCATGTGACACGTGTGGGGCATGTGACTCGTGTGGGCCATGTGACTCGTGTGGGGCATGTGACTCTACCGACCAACCATCATGACCATCACTTGAAAAAGGTGGTAACTGCGGGCACTTGGAATATCGTACACATTTATTATCACTGTTCCGGATGTATCCTTCGCGACAAATACATTTTGGTTCACAACCCTCGCGGCATTTAACCTTTTTGCCGCATCGTTGTTCACATAATGGGGCACATGCCGAAAACACTTCATGTCGCCCACAATCGTACGCTCGCTTACAATGGCGGCTTGCCCGAACACATTCTTCTCGATCGTCGCGTACATATCCCTCGCGGCAAACACACGCACCGCCTTGTTTACATTTTCCTTTGCATGCAACATTTAGAAATTCGCATGTCTGTGGACAAGGTGAACCACATTCGGCAAACACTTCATTTTTGGAACAACGTTTTGCTGGGTAATTTGGTTTCCATTTAGTGCCATTGATAACGACACACAATTGGATAAATAAAATAAAACAAAATTCAATTTTCATGTTTATCACCTCAAATAAACTTCTACTGACCTAATCGTTCGAATTACTGTCTTATTTATACTTTGCTTTTGGGAAGGGCTATTACCACATTTCGAGTAAATCGGCTTCGATTGCGTTAGTTTTGCGTCATGAACTGAAACGACATATCAGCGTGTGAAAAAGAATAAAATAAAACAAGAACTTGCTTTCTTATAGATTAAAACGATTTATTGTTAATTAAAATATCAGAATGATTTCTTAAGCGGGTAGTTAGTTTCATGGTATAATTCGTGTCAATTTATTTCTATATGACTTTTTCTTTGCGATCGCATTTCGAAATGCGTACACATTTATTTCGGTAGTCACGTGCATATCCCTCTTTGCAGTAGCATCCGTACTCGCAGTGCTTACGGGGGCATGCCAAACTTAATTCACTACATTGTTTCTCACACGATTGGCATAATCGAACTTCGTTGCGACCACAACAATATTCTTTGGGCGGAACACAATTATTTGCTTCGTTGCGCACAAATCCTGGCTTGCATCCACACGCAGGCTGGCATGGTTTCCGTTTCTCGTATTCACATGTTCCGTTCAAATAAGCGCATGTCTCTGGACACTGGCGACCGCATTTATACAACATTTCATTCTCCCTGCATCTTTTAACATTTTCTCCAGATGCTTTTACGCCACCATCACTATTATTACCTTCACCACTTTGGCCACCTTTGTTGCTACTATTTTCGTAATTTGCTTTGCAATAGGTTTCGGCACTTACACATTTATTTTGTTTGTTACGGACATAACCATCATGGCAACCGCATTCTCCTTTCAAACCTTTACAAGCTACCTCCAGATAATTGCAAGGTTGACCAACTGTTTCACATGTTTGAGCTCCGCACGGTACACCACAAGGATAGAACTGTTCGTCAGCTGGGCACAAGGGCTTGCAATAAGATTTTGCGCGAACACATTTTTTCTGTTCGTTTCGCACATATTTAGGTTTACAAAGGCATGCACCTCTTCCTGGCTTGCAGTCGACAAGCTTATCTAGACATGGTTGATCAATATCTTCACATGATTGGGGGCATCCCACTCCACATGGATAATATTGTTCATTTCGATTCTTGCACTGATTTTCTTGGCCATCGTTAACATCATTGCCGCAGTATTCACTGGCTTTGACACACTCCTGATTTTTATTACGCACATATCCCGGCTCGCAAAGACATGCACCACTTCCCTGTCCACATTTTACAACTTGATCCATGCAAGGCAAACTGAGAGTATCACATGACTGTGGGCACCCTACTCCACATGGATAGTACTGCTCATATGGTTTGTTACACTGTTTATCATTCACTTCATCATTTTCGTTAGAATTGTCGCAATAACATTTGGCCTTGACACATTTCATTTGTTTGTCTCGCACATACCCTGGTTTGCAGAGACAAGCTCCCTTTCCTGGGATGCACTTCACTAGTTTATCCATACATGGTTGACCTTGCGTTTCACATGACTGTGGACAGCCTACTCCACACGTATAGTACTGCTCATTTGGATTCTTGCACTGATTTTCATTTTCGGTACCGTTTCCATCGCCCTTGTCGCAATACTTACTGGCTCTTACACATTTCTTTTGTATAGTTCTTACATATCCTGGCTTGCAGAGGCACTTGCCATGTCCTGGCTCACATTTCACTACTTCATGCATACATGGTTGGTCTTGGCTGTCACATGACTGTGGACATCCAACGCCACATGGATAGTATAATTCATTACGGCTCTTGCACTGCTTTTCGTTACTTTGCCCACCACCTTCATGTCCATTTCCATCGCCTTTGTCGCAATATCTACTGACTCTTACACATTTCTTCTGTATATTTCTTACATATCCTGGCTTGCAGAGGCACTTGCCATGTCCTGGCTCACATCTCACTACTTCATGCATACATGGTTGGTCTTGGCTGTCACATGACTGTGGACATCCAACACCACACGGATAGTAAAGTTCATTACGGCTCTTGCACTGCTTTTCATTACTTTGCCCACCACCTTCATGTCCATTTCCATCGTCTTTGCTGCAATATTTGCTGGCTCTTACACATCTGTTTTCTTTGTTTCGCACATATCCTTTTTTGCAAAGACATGCTCCACTTTCACGGATGCATTGCACATCAAGACACGGTTGGTTGATATCTTTACAAGACTGTGGACATCCCACTCCACAAGGATAATACTGCTCATTTCGATCTTTACATTGTTTTTCATTTCCTTCGCCCTCTCCTTGGTAATTCCCATTTTCATTTTTGCAATATCTCTTCGCATTCACGCATTTATTTTCTTTGTTACGGACATAACCATCACGGCAACCACAAGCTCCTTGTAAACCTTTACAAGCTATCTTTAGATAATTGCAGGGTTTGCCAACGGTTTCACATGTTTGGCCTCCACATGGCACGCCACACGAATAATATTGTTCATTTTTAGCTTTACATTGCTGGTCGTTAACAGGCCCAACTTCATTTCCATATCCACCACTCTCGTTACCTTCTCCTTTTCTACAATATCTTTTTGCTTTAACACATTCGTTTTGTTTGTTACGCACATATCCTGGTTTGCAGAGACAAGCGCCATTCTCACGCTTGCATTGAACGTTTTTACATGGTTGGTCAATGTCTTTACAATATTGTGGACAGCCAACCCCACACGGATAGTATTGTTCGTTGGGGTTTTTACAAGAATCGCTCGGTCCATCGTTTTGCATGCAATATTCCTCCGCTTTAACACATTTGTACCGTTGATTGCGAACATAACCCGGCATACAACCACAAGCAGCATTTTTTGATCTACAAGGGCTTGGTGGTTTTTCACACTGGTCGTTAATATGATCACAAATTTGTGAGCACCGGAGGCCACAAGGATAATATACTTCATTTCTCGAACAACTATTTTCTTGACCTCCGTTTTCACTATGGTCGCAATAGCCTTTTGCAGGTACACATTTATTTCGATGATTTCGAACATAACCTTTAATGCATCCACAAACTCCGTCGCGTTCCGGTTTGCACACATACTTGAGTCGGGTTTTGCAAGGCTCATTATAGTAATGACATGTTTGTGGACATGGTAAGCCACATCGGTAATATATTTGGTTTTTTGGGCATTTTACAGATTCATCTTGACCACCTTCGTTGTTATCAGGATTACAATAGTATTTCGCATTTACGCATTTATTCTTCTTGTTACGAACGTATCCTTCGATACATCCACAAGCTGGTGGGTCACAAACACTGTCTGGATGCTTTTCGAATTTCTTATTCATGTTCTCACATGTTTGCGGATTTGGTAATCCGCATTTATAAAGCATTTGGTTTGATCCACATTTTCTGTTGTCTTCGTATGGTTCATTTTCTGTTCCATTATTAACTTGATTACAATATTCGTTGCCATTTACACATTTGTTTTTGTTGTTTAGTACAAACCCTTCTCGACAGCCACATACACCATGTTCATCAGGAATGCATCGAGGTGGCACCCTTGCACACGGCTTATTAAAGAATTCACAAGTTTGAGGACACGGTAATGGACAGCTGTAATATATCTTACCCTTTCTGCATTTTTTACTATTGATCGGTCCAGCACTGTCTTCATTATCGCCTTGAACTCGCTTGCAATAGCGATTAGCATTAACACAGTTATTATACGTATCTCGAACATAACCACTACGACAACCACAAATTCCATCACTTTTGCTGCAAGGCTTATATTTCGGCAAGCATTGCGCACCAACAAATGCACAGGTTTGTGGACAAGGTATACCACATTCGTAAAACTCTTCATTTTTGCGACATTTCTTGATTCCTTCACCACTTTTGCCACCGTTACCTTCCCCATCTTTATCGCCACTTTGTCCGCCTTCGTTACCACCGCCATTACCTCCTTTGCCTCCGCCTTCTTCAGGAGTTTTCTCACCGCCCTCTTTGCCTCCACCGCCTTTACCATCTTCCTTATCTTTTTCTCCATCTCCGTTTCCACCTTCTCCTTCGCCTCCTTCACCACCACCTTTCCCGCCTCCATTATCACCGCCTTTTTCAATACTCTTTTCGCCATCACCTTTTCCACCATCACCATCTCCTTTATCACCTTTTTCTCCAGCTCCGCTCTCGCCTTCTTTGTCACCATCTCCATTTCCAACAACAATTTCCTCACTGATTTTGCCGTCTCCTCCATCATTACTTTTTCCCCCATCTCCTTTTCCGCCATCCCCTTTCCCACCATCTCCATTCCCATCATCTCCTTTTCCATCATCTTCTTTTCCACCATCTTCCTTTTCACCATCTCCTTTACCATCATCTCCTTTCCCACCGTCTCCTTTTCCATCATCTCCTTTTCCATTATCTCCTTTTCCACCATCATTGTTTTCACCATCTCCTTTATCACCATCTCCTTTGCCACCATCTCCTTTCCCACCATCTCCTTTTTTTCCACCATCTTCTTCTCTACCATCTTTATTTCCACCGTCCCCTTCGTCATCTTTCCCTTTTCCGATGTCACCGCCGCCATCGCCTTTTTCGCCATTTTTTCCATCAAGTCCACCTTTTCCGTCTCCTTCATTGCTCTTTCCACCACCTTCACCGCCACCATTTCCGTTTCCACCTTGTCCTTTGCCACCCTCTCCCCCGCTACCTGGTCCATCTCCTTTACCGTCGTCTCCTTTTCCTCCACCTCCTTTTCCTCCACCTCCTTCTCCACTTTTGCCCTCACCTCCTTCACCACTTTTTCCACCATTACTACCTTTTCCGTCTCCTTCATTTCCCTTTCCACCACCTCCTTTATCACCACCTTTCCCTTCTCCACTATCACCTTTGCCTCCGTCTTTTCCACCGTCCCCTTTATCACCTTTTCCGTCTCCTTCATTGCTCTTTCCACCACCTTCACCGCCACCATTTCCATTTCCACCATCTCCTTTGTCACCGCCTTCTTTGCTTTTGCCATCATCTCCATATCCACCTTTTTCATCTTGTCCTTTACCACCATCTCCCCCGCTACCTGGTCCATCTCCTTTACCGCCATCTCCTTTCCCTCTACCTTCTCCACTTTTGCCCACACCTCCTTCGCCACTTTTTCCTCCGTCTCCCTTTCCTTCATCTCCCATTTCACCTCCTCCTTTATCACCACCTTTTCCTTCTCCACTATCACCTTTGCCTCCGCCTTTTCCACCGTCCCCTTTATCACCTTTTCCGTCTCCTTCATTGCTCTTTCCACCACCTTGTCCATCTCCTTTTCCACCATCTCCTTTTCCTCCACCTCCTTCTCCACTTTTGCCCTCACCTCCTTCGCCACTTTTTCCTCCATCTCCATTTCCTTCATTTCCCGTTCCGCCACCTCCTTTATCACCACCTTTTCCTTCTCCACTATCACCTTTGCTTCCGCCGTTTCCACCGTCCCCTTTATCACCTTTTCCGTCTCCTTCATTGCTTTTTCCGCTACCTTGTTCATCTCCTTTCCCGCCATCTCCTTTTCCTCCACCTCCTTCTCCACTTTTACCCTCACCTCCTTCGCCACTTTTTCCTCCGTCTTCCTTTCCTTCATTTCCCTTTCCACCACCTCCTTTATCACCACCTTTTCCTTCTCCACTACCACCTTTGCCTCCGCCTTTTCCACCGTCCCCTTTATCACCTTTTCCGTCTCCTTCATTGCTCTTTCCGCCACCTTGTCCATCTCCTTTCCCGCTATCTCCTTTTCCTCCGCCTCCTTCTCCACTTTTGCCCTCACCTCCTTCACCACTTTTTCCTCCGTCTCCCTTTCCTTCATTTCCCTTTCCACCACCTCCTTTATCACCACCTTTTCCTTCTCCACTATCACCTTTGCCTCCGCCTTTTCCTCCATCCCCTTTATCACCTTTTCCGTCACCTTCATTGCTCTTTCCACCACCTTCACCGCCACCATTTCCTTTTCCACCATCTCCTTTGTCACCGCCTTCTTTGCTTTTGCCATCACCTCCATATCCACCTTTTCCATCTTGTCCTTTACCACCATCTTCTCCACTACCTTGTCCATCTCCTTTCCCGCCATCTCCTTTTCCTCCACCTCCTTCTCCACTTTTGCCCACACCTCCTTCGCCACTTTTTCCTCCGTCTCCCGTTCCTTCATTTCCCTTTCCACCACCTCCTTTATCACCACCTTTTCCTTCTCCACTATCACCTTTGCCTCCGCCTTTTCCTCCATCCCCTTTATCACCTTTTCCGTCACCTTCATTGCTCTTTCCACCACCTTCACCGCCACCATTTCCTTTTCCACCATCTCCTTTGTCACCGCCTTCTTTGCTTTTGCCATCACCTCCATATCCACCTTTTCCATCTTGTCCTTCACCACCATCTCCTCCAGTACCTTGTCCATCTCCTTTCTCGCCATCTGGTTTTCCTCCACCTCCTTCTCCACTTTTACCCTCACCTCCTTCGCCACTTTTTCCTCCGTCTCCCTTTCCTTCATTTCCCTTTCCACCACCTCCTTTATCACCACCTTTTCCTTCTCCACTACCACCTTTGCCTCCGCCTTTTCCACCGTCCCCTTTATCACCTTTTCCGTCTCCTTCATTGCTCTTTCCGCCACCTTGTCCATCTCCTTTCCCGCCATCTCCTTTTCCTCCGCCTCCTTCTCCACTTTTGCCCTCACCTCCTTCACCACTTTTTCCTCCGTCTCCCTTTCCTTCATTTCCCTTTCCACCACCTCCTTTATCACCACCTTTTCCTTCTCCACTACCACCTTTGCCTCCGCCTTTTCCACCGTCCCCTTTATCACCTTTTCCGTCTCCTTCATTGCTCTTTCCGCCACCTTGTCCATCTCCTTTCCCGCTATCTCCTTTTCCTCCGCCTCCTTCTCCACTTTTGCCCTCACCTCCTTCACCACTTTTTCCTCCGTCTCCCTTTCCTTCATTTCCCTTTCCACCACCTCCTTTATCACCACCTTTTCCTTCTCCACTATCACCTTTGCCTCCGCCTTTTCCTCCATCCCCTTTATCACCTTTTCCGTCACCTTCATTGCTCTTTCCACCACCTTCACCGCCACCATTTCCTTTTCCACCATCTCCTTTGTCACCGCCTTCTTTGCTTTTGCCATCACCTCCATATCCACCTTTTCCATCTTGTCCTTTACCACCATCTTCTCCACTACCTTGTCCATCTCCTTTCCCGCCATCTCCTTTTCCTCCACCTCCTTCTCCACTTTTGCCCACACCTCCTTCGCCACTTTTTCCTCCGTCTCCCGTTCCTTCATTTCCCTTTCCACCACCTCCTTTATCACCACCTTTTCCTTCTCCACTATCACCTTTGCCTCCGCCTTTTCCTCCATCCCCTTTATCACCTTTTCCGTCACCTTCATTGCTCTTTCCACCACCTTCACCGCCACCATTTCCTTTTCCACCATCTCCTTTGTCACCGCCTTCTTTGCTTTTGCCATCACCTCCATATCCACCTTTTCCATCTTGTCCTTTACCACCATCTTCTCCACTACCTTGTCCATCTCCTTTCCCGCCATCTCCTTTTCCTCCACCTCCTTCTCCACTTTTGCCCACACCTCCTTCGCCACTTTTTCCTCCGTCTCCCTTTCCTTCGTTTCCCTTTCCACCACCTCCTTTATCACCACCTTTTCCTTCTCCACTATCACCTTTGCCTCCGCCTTTTCCTCCATCCCCTTTATCACCTTTTCCGTCACCTTCATTGCTCTTTCCACCACCTTCACCGCCACCATTTCCTTTTCCACCATCTCCTTTGTCACCGCCTTCTTTGCTTTTGCCATCACCTCCATATCCACCTTTTCCATCTTGTCCTTTACCACCATCTTCTCCACTACCTTGTCCATCTCCTTTCCCGCCATCTCCTTTTCCTCCACCTCCTTCTCCACTTTTGCCCTCACCTCCTTCGCCACTTTTTCCTCCGTCTCCCTTTCCTTCATTTCCCTTTCCACCACCTCCTTTATCACCACCTTTTCCTTCTCCACTATCACCTTTGCCTCCGCCTTTTCCTCCATCCCCTTTATCACCTTTTCCGTCACCTTCATTGCTCTTTCCACCACCTTCACCGCCACCATTTCCTTTTCCACCATCTCCTTTGTCACCGCCTTCTTTGCTTTTGCCATCACCTCCATATCCACCTTTTCCATCTTGTCCTTTACCACCATCTTCTCCACTACCTTGTCCATCTCCTTTCCCGCCATCTCCTTTTCCTCCACCTCCTTCTCCACTTTTGCCCACACCTCCTTCGCCACTTTTTCCTCCGTCTCCCTTTCCTTCATTTCCCTTTCCACCACCTCCTTTATCACCACCTTTTCCTTCTCCACTATCACCTTTGCCTCCGCCTTTTCCTCCATCCCCTTTATCACCTTTTCCGTCACCTTCATTGCTCTTTCCACCACCTTCACCGCCACCATTTCCTTTTCCACCATCTCCTTTGTCACCGCCTTCTTTGCTTTTGCCATCACCTCCATATCCACCTTTTCCATCTTGTCCTTTACCACCATCTTCTCCACTACCTTGTCCATCTCCTTTCCCGCCATCTCCTTTTCCTCCACCTCCTTCTCCACTTTTGCCCACACCTCCTTCGCCACTTTTTCCTCCGTCTCCCTTTCCTTCATTTCCCTTTCCACCACCTCCTTTATCACCACCTTTTCCTTCTCCACTATCACCTTTGCCTCCGCCTTTTCCTCCATCCCCTTTATCACCTTTTCCGTCACCTTCATTGCTCTTTCCACCACCTTCACCGCCACCATTTTCATTTCCACCATCTCCTTTGTCACCGCCTTCTTTGCTTTTGCCTCCACTTCCAGATCCGCCTTTTCCATCTTGTCCTTTACCACCATTTCCTCCCTTCCCACCTCCTTCACCGCCATCATTTCCTTTGCCACCATCTCCTTTTCCTCCCACTTCATTGCTGTTGCCACCTTCGCCATAGCCCCCATTTCCATCTTGTTCTTTGCCACTTTCGCCACTTTTACCTCCATGTCCCTTTTCCCCGTCTACCTTTCCTCCTTCACCACTTCCTTTATCTCCATTTCCTCCATCTCCTTTTCCTCCATCTTCCTTTTCATTTATTTTTTCATTGTCCCCACCTCCATCACCGCCACTATTACCTTTTCCACCTTCTTCTTTTCCACCATCTCCATCCTCTCCTTTATCTTTACCACCTTTACCTCCACCGCCATCACCACCATCTACTTTTTCATGACTGCCTTCACTTAAATGGCTTTCATTGCCATAAATTTTGTCGTATTCATTTGAATGGCCAACGCCGCTATGATCGTCTTCATGTGTCCCAGAGGATTGATCCTCAGCAATGCACAGAGCACAAAGTAATATTATCACCACCAAAACTTTCCTCATTGTGAAAGTTTCGATTGTTCACTGTTCTGTGAAACTACAATAGTGATAGATTTTCGATTGCAAGCTATTTATAGTAGCGGGTTGTGAAAAATTTGCAAATAGCGATAATAATTTAACCAATATTATTAAGGGTGAGTGAACTGACAAAAAAAAATCGGTATTGTGTTGACAATCCAGTATTTATGGCCCACCAATTTAGATATACGACTAGGTGCATATATGCACGACACCATTAATTGCTTTTTGCAGTATACCATTAAAAATGCGCGCATAATAAAATAAGCGCTTTATTTGGTACGTTCATGTCAAATGGTTTCCGTTTTTAATTTTAATAATACGAGTAGCTCATGTTGTCATTGTTCGTATGTAGGCTAAACCTGATAAGGTCTAGGTAACCTAAAATCATACTAATACTTCAAACTGGTGCGGCGCCACAAATTAATTTATTTGTCACCCTCTGTTTGAAAAAGGGACGAATTGCAAATTTTTATATTACCTGGAACAGTTATGCCGGGTGCAAACACGCACAAATTAAACCCGCTCAGTCTATGCTTCTAAATATATTTTTATTATTTCTACTAACCACCAGGCGGCAGATGAAAACTTTCCTCGATAAGTACCCTGCAAACAACTTGTAAGTAATCTGCATACTGATATACCAGTGCTCCGAGACAATTGGAAATATCTACCTATATCCTACCTATAGGGTCTTTTAAAATTAAACTTCAAATTTGCGCCAACAAACAATTCAGTTGGAGTTCTGAATGAAATTTCATGAAAAGTACACGGAAACCGGTACTACTCACCAAAGAGACGAATCGCAAAGAAATATTCCTAACTAATAGAATCAATTTCTGGAAGTGCTTCTACACCATTTCATGAGCCAACCAACTGTCTAGCAAATGGACCCCTGTCGCAGCTATCTTAATGGCAAATTTCTGAGTTTTGCTATAAACTGACTATTCTGTGGCGAGTTTGATAATTCGAACGTGACGACTCTATGGTCATTAGATGTTCACCTTTCTCTCACACGCCACCCAACTATCGAGCTCAACAAAGCACGATTGACTATTGTTAGGTCAATATTTGAGTTCCAATTAAACGAGAACGTCATTGGGTTTTCCTGCAAGTTCAATATATTCATTGTGGTGGTCATGTGGTTTTTGGATTTCCTTGCAGCTTGATCAGCTGGCAGGTTGGTCTTTATTTGGACTACGCGTATAACCATGACCATGGCCAGTGAACGCATCGCTTTCCACGTGCAGTCCTCTACACTTTAGTAACATGTTTTTGGTTGCCGATTCTAATTCTACCGCCCAATGAGCGGTTTCTTTATTTTTCACACCATCTTCTCGATAAATGCGATTTTAGTTAATTAAGCAGGTTGTGACCATGTTGCTCCGAGCTAACATCAAAGATAATTACCCTAGATAATCTCTTTTCAGGCACTGGTTCGATGGCTACGAGACCCAGCCTTCCAACTTCACATTTTCTGTGAAAACCTTTAAATCCGAGGAAGAGTCAATAGTAACCGCACTACCAATTGGGCCTGCGTTTGTTACACCGTGGATCATTATGTTTGATTCACTGGGACATATTACATACATGACTTTTTTGATTTCCTTGGTAATAGCTTCTACGTTTTTTGCATAGCGCCAGTTTCTATCACTGTTGGTTATACGCCAAACTTATCGAAGAAGATATTAAAAATATGCGAATAAACCCCTAAACTAGGTTGAATGTTTTTAGATGGAAAGTTACGGTCAGCCTAACAAGATAAAATTCAAGTATGTAATTAGAAGCCCACACTTACATATTAAAAGTTGTAAGAGCCTTTAGTTGGGAAAATGATATTCTCGATTTAACAAATTAAGTTCACTATGCTAACAAGCCTAAGCTGCAGCCTCTACTCGACGACCGGAACGAATTTAATTTATAAATTCGACTGTCTTTAGTGCGATAAGCCACATAGGTACGATTAATAGCGGTAGCGACTTGTGCATGTTTTGACATAAATACAAATATCTCGAATTGGGACTACCCGCTGATAAAGATCAATTAAATTATTTTAATCCTAATCAGAGATATGGCGAAATCTATTTAGATAATAAGATAATTAATGAAAATTTAGGAAAATAAAGTTCCATATGTCAACTTAAGGAACATCATTAGACATGAGACTATGTCTAATGATGTTCCTTAAGTTAAAATTAAAACTTAAAGTTAAATAATTAATACTCAAATTTAACTTAATAATGTAAAAAATAAAACATTTAAACGTTAAATATATAAAAATGCTGTATAAAGATAAAGGTAGATCATTTTGATAAGTTAAATCAAAAATTAAATTAATTGAGAATAAAATTTATTAATAACTAGCGGACCCGACAGACCTGCCCGAACGTTGGTGCTCGTTCACGTAGCGCATCTGGAAATATGCTATCAAAAATCATCTTTTGCGGCTACCATGTTGCAAAAACTATCTAACAATTTGGTGCGTTGTGTATTTCCTTGAAATCGAATTTTTCTATTGCCAATGTTGAGCAATTATTCGGAGAACGACAATGCCGATGGATCGTTTTGCAGGTGGACATGCATATTTATGTTAAGGTGTAATGTATTTACATTTCACCATAGGTATGATTGTTTCAAACATGCGTTAATTTCGTCCACACATGTAATACGTAGAATGATCGGAAATGCTTGTCCGAAATCACCGGACAGGAGAGCAACAGTAGAGCGCCACCGAAAAGTCTGGTATTATCGTTGAGATCTTTCACCGGTTTATCGAGAGCTTCAAGTGAATGCTTGTGAGTCATAGTGCATTCATCCCAGATAATAATTTTGCATTTTTGCAAAACGTTAGCCATGCCGAAATGTTTGTTTATGTTGTACATTGTCAAGTCTGGATGTTCAATGGCAACTTGAGGGCTGAATGTACAGTCCTTCCACCATCAAACAAATGCCTGATGAAGCAATTGCCAACGCAATATGATTTTGTGATCGAATGCACGCAAGTATCAGCACGACAAGGAATGTTTGGCCAGCGCCGCCTAGTGCGTCCAGAAAAAGAATCCAGCAGTGAGCACTTGTTCATTATTTGCAACAAAAGTAGTCAAAGGGGTCGCATCAAACTGTTGTTCATGCCGAACATCGCTGTGAATGGTCTGTTGCTGAATGCGATGGCATACCGAAATGAAATTTTGAGGTTATATGTTCTTATATGTGAAAAATCTTAAAAAAAAATAAAAAAAATAAAATTCGGCAAAAAATAAAAAAAATAATTCCGAGAGCCCGATTGCAGTGCCATCTAGCGAGTCCAATTGTGAATCTAAACCATCCAGAGACCCACTCAAACACACACGTAAAATCTAATTAAAGTCGATCTAGTCGTTTAGGAGGAGTTCAATTACAAACACACTTTCAGAAAATTTGGGGTGGTGGGGTGGTGAAATTTTGGGGTTAAATGTTTTAATATGCGGGAAATCTTAAAAAAATAAAGTTTTGTTCAAAATTAAAAAATAAAAATCATAGAACACAACGCAGTGCCACCTACCAGGTCCAATTGTGAACCTAAACCATCCAGGAATCCATTCAAACACACACACAAAATTTCATTAAAATCGGTTCAGCCATTTATTAGGAGTTAAATTACAAAAAGTCGTACATAAGTATAATATCTTTTAAAGATTGGCGGGTGGTGGGGTGGTAAAATTTTGAGGTTGTAAGTTCTGATATGTGAAAAACACAAAAACAAAATAAAAATAAAAATCGTTAAAAAACAATAAAAATCCTAAAACCCGATTTCAGTGACACTTACCGGGTCTAATTGAGAATCTAACCTATCCAGGGATCAACTCAAATACACACACAAAATTTCAATAAAATCGGTCCAGCCATATAAGAACATTATATTATTAAATAAAATTAATTAAATAATTAAAAATGTCAGCTAAATAAAACTAAGATTTTGCGATTATTTGAGAGTTATGGGCCTATTCCACAACACAGCGTTTTATTTTGCAGAAAACTAGAACGAGATAAAAATATAGATTCTCTCTGTGTGGGAGCCGCACATCAATATATTTTTTTTTTATTTTTTGTTTTATTGCTATAATTATAAATAAAAAATATCAAGCAAACTATTTTTTATGGCAACAAAACAGAAAAAATTCCCCCACACCCAGCAAACTTTTATTTTTTTTGATATTTTTATGGTGTGTAGTAACATTTTGCGCTTGGTGCGTTGACACAACACGCTCTTTTTATTTTTTTTCGCCTGCTGAATGATTTTTTTTTGTTTTCCCTCACAAAATTTATAGCAAAACAACTTTTAGATAGTTTCGTAAATTATCCAAATTAATCAAACCATTTTTTCATCGCAACAATAATCTTTCTTTTTTTTAGTAATTTTTATGATATAAAATTATTGTCAAACATTAATAATAAAGATTTATCATATTCTTTAAACAATTTATAGGTTAGTTTTTGTCAAAATTTCCCCAAATTTTTGTCCCAAAAAATAAAAATGTTTTATCTCAGTACAGTAGCTCTAATGTAAATTTCAGTACTTGTCTTTGTCACATTTTCTGCAAAAATTTTATAAAATTTTTCTGTTTTCAGGTAGAATCGTACCATTAAAGAAATTCAGTATACATATTCCTGATAAACGAAATGAGCCGATATAACTGAGAACAGTGAGAGAATACTTGTGAATAAAGTTCGTTCGACTGGCATGTTAATAGAAAATACTCACGTTCCGCATCGCCTTCCAGCTCGTTCGATGGATAATCTTGCCGCTGTAGCTGAAAGTATGCGTCAACATTCGAGTACCTCAACTCGCCATCGTTCACAAGAATTTAACATTTGACATCGCTGAATGGGCCAATGAGCCTGCTTCGATTATAGCGTATCTTAAATAAATTTGAAGCTGTCACTCACGAGAGCAATCTGCATTTAGTTCTATCTCGATAAATAGGTCAGCAATAGCCAACCACACGTTTTCTCGATTCATTTTTGAGTTCCTAATTTAAAAGCAAAGATTACCGAGGTCGGTGTATAGAATAATACAAAACCAAATGAAATTTTCGCCACCTCCTTGAATTAAATGATTTATTAATGTCAGTACTAATTGAAGCAATTTTACTTTGTGGTTTTATACTCTGCAGTACTTTTGGAATAATGCCACAGCCTCCTAAATATAAGAGCCGTAAGATTCCGCTATTTTTTTCATAAGCTATGGAAAGCCCCATGGGGGCTTTTTATTCTTTTTCATACCAATCAGTGTATTTTAATATTTTTTCGAAGCTTTTTTGTATATAAAAACATAAATGCTTCGTTTGAATTCTCAGTTTGAATGGTTAGTTCAATATTCAGGAAAATCATATTTTAAAATTAAGTCATATTATATCGAGCTAACACAAAAAGATTTAAATTAGTCTAACACAATTTTTATTTGTAAAAACAAGAATTTGTTTACGGCCCATAAGCCCATAAAGCTAATAAGAAATTAGTATAGTGTGTTCTATCACAAATGCTTTTGGAGTAGCATAGTAATATGGGGGATGGGGGGTGGTCAGTTATTGCGTTTTGGATTCTATTTCAACATTGTTGATGAACAAACTTGGAAAATTGTTTTTTACCTCTTAACCTCTTACAAATTTGATTTTTCATCGCAACAAACTTGCAGGCTATATTGTTTCATCCTGTGGCATAAACAAAACAAAGCTTCACAAAATAAAAACAATTTTATAAAGCTTTTCTCAAATACTAAACCGATCAAAAGATGTCGCTAAGTTTAAATTTAGAAAACTAATTGAAATGTTTGTTTAGAAAATTTAACAATTCATTATGTATACAGCCTGGTTCAATAGATTATGGAGATCTCCTGAAACTGAAAATAACGCAACACTATAGCGAATAAAAAAACAAAAAATTGGAAAAATTGTGACATTTTTCTATTATTGTTTGCAGGCGCGCGGCAACTATGTTGGTGAATATTTTGCGACGAAAAGTTTTGTTTACGCCAACCGTATTATAAATAAAAACTATAATTGTTTTGAGTTTTATAAGTTATGGTAAATTATTATATTAAAGATTTCGCGCATAACTTAATAATGGTTTATTTTCTTAAACACATATGTAGTTGTTTAATTATTTTATTCTTTTCTGTAATTTCAAATAAATTATTTATAGAGACATCTGTAAACGGATTTTGAAATTACAGAAATCTCGGTTTTGCAATCGCATAAAATTGAAGTTTTGTACGTTTTGTTGTTTTTTGTAATAATATTTAATTAAGAAAATCAACGATGTTAACGATGTTGTATCCATTTTCAGTAATTAAATTTCGATGAAAAAATTGAATTTGAATTGTTTTCTCTTTAATGTTGTTATAAATGTGATCGTTTAGATTGGTACTAAATCCATCAATTCATCTTGAAAATTCTGATATGCATACCAGCATTTACTAAAGAAGTTAAATTTTTATAAAACTAAATTTTAAATTGGATGTAAGACAAATCTTCACCCTTTATAGCGGCATCACCCTTTATTATCATACTATATCATACGAGTGGTGTTAGCACGGCTTATATTTATGATGGTTGTAAAATATACACATCAAAAATATTCACCCTTATTGTGGTTGTCGTGTCGATCGACAAACGACACGACTTTTCGACTTTGTCTTGTCGTGTCGATTTTTATTTTGTATTGCGTAACTATCACGAATCGACTAATGAGTATTGCCAGGTTAACGTTGAAAAAATTCATGCTATTGTGAACTTCTCGATTAACTTAGCAATCGTGACTAGTTGTTTTGATATATTTTGTCAAAAATGCTGTCAGCCGCCTGTCAGAAAAGCTGAATTACTTTATATTTAGGTATTTTGTCCAAATTTAGGACCTAAATAGTTATCTAAAATTAGAAAATAGACAAACAGTATGTAAATATTTATTTACCACAAAAAGAATATAAATATAAATTTCGATGGTCAAATATGTAATAAATTTAGCTATGTGGTTGTAGAAATTTAATTTTTTTTTGTTCAATTCCGGTAAATTTATGCAGGTTTTAACAAATTTAAGATATTTAATAAATAATTATTAAAACTAAAATCATTTTACTTATTTTAAACTATTTTTTGTATTAAAAACGGCTCACGATACTTGCGAGCAAAAATGTCATCGACAAAAAAATGGCCTTTTTACAACAAATGTCGATCGATAGCGACATTCATAATACCAATTTTAACAGTCGTCGGAAAATCGACATCGACACGACAATCACAATAGGGGTGATTATCAAAAATGTACACTGTTAAATTTAAAAAGAATCCAATTGGATTTATCTTGTATTAAAAATCAAATATTTTTAGACAGTTTTTAATTCTTATCTTGGAAGAAAAGATCGAAAAACTATCTAGCAAGTGTAGCTGATTGCGAGAAAATTATTATACAATTTACTTCTATTTTTTTAATTCAAAAGAAGATTATTTTAGTTAATCTTTCCACTTTTATATGATTTTATACATTTCTTACGGTTACATCGTCTATTCCAGGAACATTCACACAATTGTGTGGGTAAGGCAAACGAATCATGTGAAAAATGTATGGTTGTATGTGTTTTGAACAAACGTACACATTTGTGTATTCCTTTTTAACTTATT
Organism: Nephrotoma appendiculata; assembly: GCA_947310385.1. NCBI lineage: Eukaryota > Metazoa > Arthropoda > Insecta > Diptera > Tipulidae > Nephrotoma > Nephrotoma appendiculata. Next base: position 335,373,779 of record OX371223.1, read on the forward strand.
TTCGTCCGAAAAAAACACTATAACTATACACACAATTGTGTTAGTTGTACTTCAAATCAAGCGAAATTTTTTATCAAAAACGTCATTACAAACTATGTTTTTTTACTCACACATTTGTGTGGGTTGCACTTCAATTGAGCCAAACTTTTTTTTTTTACTTGGTCGGCAAAGGGATATTCGAGGTCACCATGATTTCTAAATTTTAAAAATTCTCAATTTCCAATTTTATTCTCAATTGGAACTTTTTGCAATTGCGCCAATTAGAACTTTACCCAATTGACATTTCCAAATAAGCTACGAACACGATTTATTGTAACAGCAATCAAATAACGGAAATCCTAGAGCTGTTGATAGGGTCAAGTTATTGGTTACTCACTTTACAATAATTTCTTATTAATTAGAACTGCCCAGCTTAAGCGGTTTCTACCTTTGGAGTTTTCTTACTCCATTGGTGGTGCCCAACATACGACGTATGTCTACATTTTCATGTCGAGATAATCGCTGTACGTGTTGCCTTGCTTGTTTCTTTATTTCATAGGCGACGTATTCCATTTTTAAGTCCCTGTGAAGGTTATCATTCACAATCCTCCACAGCACTTTAATTTGGAAACATTGATCATTTGTACATTGGTATTCTTGACACAATCCCAAAGTTGGATACAATAGATCCATTCTATAGTTTTAGCATTTGCCTGTCTAGAAGCAATTTGTTGTGTATTAAGATCTCAGAATTTCTTCCTATAGTACATTTGCATATATTTGATGTTTTACCTGTCTTTTTTCTCCGTGGTGTATTCTTTCCATCTTAGATTAGCATCAGGGGCCATGCCCAAGTATTTATCTCTATTTGCATATGGAATGTGGTTTGAGTTTAGACCCATGGGAATCCAGATTACATTTTGGTTTGTAAAGTTGTCAGTCATACTCAGGCTACTCGCTTTCAAGTTTGACTCGGGAGTATCAATTTATGTTGTAGTATTTAAGAATTTGATCAAATTGCATGGGTAGGTCTCGGTGTGCAGTTTAAATTCACGCCTTTGATGCCAAAATACTGGAGCATATCTTCTTATTCTCAAGTGCATCCTCAAATACATCCGTTATTCTGTAAACTTGTTCAACACTAGAGTGAAATATTTCTCTAAACTCAATTCATTTCTCCTATTATATATTTGAGTCTCTTGAGCAGCAGTTTTAAAAATATTTTTTATATGGCCTACAGTAGTGATATAGGTCCGCGTAGTGTCTTGAACAAATCCAATAAAACAATTTTTTGTTAATTTAGACATGTTATCCTTTTTTATTATTATTTTACTCAGAGTCATGATCACGGGCGAATGGTCAGATGAGAGTTCTTCACTATTTTCGATGCACGAGTACTATTCTATAACTCTTTTTGTTACAAAGATGTCAAGAAGATTTGGATTTTAAGTATGTCATGTGTGTAACTCTTTTTCTTCGAGGTTGTAAGTCTTGATTGCTTTAATTGTGGCGAGGAGGGCCATTTTTCGTCAAAATGGTCAAAGCCTCAATGAACAAAAAAGTGCAGCGATTGTCAACGAGAGCATCCAAAAAGATTTCCTACATACTGTCAAAAAACTACTTTATTAATCAAAAATACTGTTAATATATAAACTCAAATTTTTTTGTAATCATTTAATTTTCGAATGGAATAACTAGTGAAGTGAATGCAATTATTGACACAGACAGTCCAATAAATATAATTAAAAACGCATTTTTCCTGATAGTATCCAATTGAAAAACGATGATGGGATAACGTATATTGCGTCGTCAACAAAACAAAGATAATGATATTTGGCTTATTAGATTTGAAAAGTAAAATTCTTGCCAAATTTCTATTACATTAGGTTAGGTTTCATGTTGCAGCTGACGAGATGATGAAGTTTGATTGTCTAATTGGGTGCGAATTTCTCAAGGACACCAAGGTGAGTTGCAATATTTTATCCGTTTTCGAAAACGATTCGCTAACAATTTGTCCAAATGTTGAAGTGGAACGGGCGACATGACTAACTCTGTTTGATGAAATATTAAATGTATAGAATATTCTTCGGAATTAGAAATTGATAAGATAATTGACTTATGATAACCTAACGTATGATAACTTAGCCAGAGTCTTTTTAGCCCGCAAGGATGTTTGTGTTTAGTTTAGCGAAGATACATAAAAATTCATCGAAATAAATTACAACAAAAAATTAAACAATATTACATAAAATAAATACATACGAATAAATATTAAAGTATAAAATTGCGTTTATAGAAACTTCGTACGTAAATATTTTGTATTCATATTTACATATCTAAAAATAAAATCTTCTTTACGAGGAACTATTTTTTTAATACGGGGTTTGTCTGAAAGGTTTCCGATCTATCAAAAATACAAGACTATTTTTCTTCAAATTCATTTTCTGGTCCAAAGTGAGCAAACGCGGCAGTTTGGTGAGCTTGAGCGATGTTATCGTCAGTGGTTGCAGTTTTCGGACGTCCCGAACGTTGATCGTTTCCCAAACTGGAAGTGATGGTGCAGTCTCTGTATGCACAGCGTCCAACTAGTCTTTGATTTGCGTAGGTGCATTGCGTAGGGACAGCTCGATAGTCGATTTTTTCCATTTTCACAAAAACATTCACATCGACTCACTCGACCGATTGTTAAACAAAGACTGCGTCTGCGAGTTCAAAATGGCTGATATTTCAGTGAGTATTTTTTAACGCATGCGCAAATACACTCCTCTACATTTGTTGATGAATGCTGCCGTCTTCATGTTGAAATCGGAAACTTTTCAAAAAACCTCGTACATCTATCAGACATACTAAACATTTCTTGAGCCAATCAAATAAATGTACATACAAAATTGTTCATGAATTAAAGTAATATTCAGTGAGGTCGGACAAATAACCATCTGACGATTTTTGGTGGAAATGAATGTATTTTCTACCAGATGTAAATTTGCCAAAAAAATGGTTAATCTCTCAATGGCTGATCTCAGAGATGTGTAGGCCAAATGAGAGGTACTGACAGAAACACAAACAAAATCTCAACATGATGTGACGGAGAATGTGATTGTTGTCATTGTGTTGTGGACGTACTTATTTGTGAGAAGGCCACCAGGCCTAGCCTACATCCGATTCCCGTTTTTCGTATTCTGTATTTTGGGTCCGAGTTTGGTATGCTTCTATCATTACTTGCTTCCTGGATTACTTGCAATAATTACATTAGTAAAGGTTTGCAGTTTAATCCAGTTTTAAAATGTTAAAATATTTAAAATCAATGAAATGAAAACCTCTGTGCTTATAGATCTGGCGTTATGAAATAGAAACTTTTAAAATTTCCGAATTTAGTCGGGCTTAAAATGACAGTGACGTGAATGGGCAATATAAGTACCTGCTTGCTACGTGACTAGACTAAATTTGTTTATCTACATAAATGATCTAGAACTGTCGGTGGATCACAATCGAATAATATCCGAGTAATTTTCACATTCGCAACTAGACTGCAAATATAGTATTTGCGACCCTATGGCATTTGCTTAAACGGGGCACTTAACGAAACTTTATTCGCAAGTCTTTCTACTATAACAACGGACGCTTTTCGATTATCACTCAAGATACTCAGCGTTATTTAAATGCCTAGAATTTGAAGATTTCCGTAACTAACATCTTGCCGTTTCTTTATTCCGTAACTAGCCAATCGTTCATTCACCATTGTATCGCTTGTGATGCCTCCTGATGCCTTAAGACAAAAACCGCATCGGTTGAGACTGCCTTATGCGCTCTAGTTATACCGAGCACATTTTGAATGCCTTTTCAGCACAAAGAGAGCTTGTTTACTGCCCTCTTCAACTCTATTGGCGTGCGAGGTTACACCGAACCTTTCATCAAAATCAACTCCTAACTACTTTGCCAATGACACCAACTGTATTCTCCTTCTACCAACAGCCACCAAAGATGGTCTTCTAATGTCAAGTGAAGCTTTGAATTGGATCATTACAGTTTTGGAAGAGGATAGCTCTATTTTGTTACACCAATTTGTCATCCTGTCTATGGTGTCCTGCGCTCTCCTGCATGCTCTTGAATGCTGTCGGCTCAATGCTTGTACATCATCAATTCCCCAAGTAATTGACCTTTATGCTTTGGGATCGGCGTGGTCTTATCACCGCCCTTTTTGATTACTTTACGGTTTTCCAAGCATTTTGGAAAAATTCTTTTATCCAGACAAGCACTCATAAAGCTAGAAGTACTTGGTCCAATTACTGGCCAAGGTTTTTGTATTATCTCGAACTCGATGTTGTCTAGGCCGTTAATACGGACATAATGTAGCGTTGAGCACTATCGCAATCATAATGCAAGAGAGTAATCAGTAGCTATTTAGTAGTGTCTTCCCAACATGTTGTGGTCTGACCACCATACCTTATACCAATGTACTAAGTACATCAATGTTTTTAAGTGTGCCTGTGCTAAATTTATACACAAATCCCCACGGTTCTGCATAATGATGTGTCGTAATTGTTCGGGATTCTGTACCAAAGAAAGTACTTACCTGCATGTATATGAAGTCAACCCGAAAAAGCCGCTCAGCCCGAAAAAAAAAATTCAAATTGTGTCTCTGCTAAACATTAAGAGAATCTTAACTCTCAGCCCGAAAAATTCAAAAACTTGCGTTAAACGGAAATGCATCCCGAGATTTTCTAATAGGAAATTTATTGTTCCATTTAAATTTTTTTTTATGAATATTGAACTCATAGTAAACATATCTTTTCTAAAATCTACGAGTACGACGAATGTTATCAACTCAAATATCCATCCCGAAAAATTATAAAAAGAAAATAATAATAAAATCTAAAGTAAATTTATTTTGTTTATTGGTACGTAAGTTCTATTGGTAATAAGAACGGCTGGAATGTTGAACAGCTTATAAAAATTCACAGAGATTGATCTGTATATCGGGATATGGTTTAAACATGGTGAGTGTCATAGCTTCCTAAAACAACAATCCCTACATCAACGCGATGGCCAGAAGGGTGTTTTACAGGGTGACATATCTGCGATTGAACGTATTTAAGAAATGCTCATTTGTTGATCACCGTAAAAAAATTCACAGAGATTGATCTGTATATCGGAATATGGTTTAAACATGGTGAGTGCCATAGCTTCCTAAAACAACAATCCCTACATCAGCGCGATGGCCAGAAGGGTGTTTTACAGAGTGGCATATCTGCAATTGAACGTGTTTAAGAAATGCTCATTTGTTGATCACCGTAAAAAATTTCACAGAGATTGATCTGTATATCGGAATATGGTTTGAACATGGTGAGTACCATAACTTCGTAAAACAACAATCCCTATATCAACGCGATGGCCAGAAGGGTGTTTTACAGGGTGACATATCTGCGATTGAACGTATTTAAGAAATGCTCATTTGTTGATCACCGTAAACAAATTCACAGAGATTGATCTGTATATCGGAATATGGTTTAAACATGGTGAGTGCCATAGCTTCCTAAAACAACAATCCCTACATCAGCGCGATGGCCAGAAGGGTGTTTTACAGAGTGGCATATCTGCAATTGAACGTGTTTAAGAAATGCTCATTTGTTGATCACCGTAAAAAATTTCACAGAGATTGATCTGTATATCGGAATATGGTTTGAACATGGTGAGTACCATAACTTCGTAAAACAACAATCCCTATATCAACGCGATGGCCAGAAGGGTGTTTTACAGGGTGACATATCTGCGATTGAACGTATTTAAGAAATGCTCATTTGTTGATCACCGTAAACAAATTCACAGAGATTGATCTGTATATCGGAATATGGTTTAAACATGGTGAGTGCCATAGCTTCCTAAAACAACAATCCCTACATCAGCGCGATGGCCAGAAGGGTGTTTTACAGGGTGACATATCTGCGATTGAACGAATTTAAGAAATGCTCATTTGTTGATCACCGTAAAAAAATTCACAGAGATTGATCTGTATATCGGGATATGGTTTAAACATAGTGAGTGCCATAGCTTCCTAAAACAACAATCCCTACATCAACGCGATGGCCAGAAGGGTGTTTTACAGGGTGGCATATCTGCGATTGAACGTATTTAAGAAATGCTCATTTGTTGATCACCGTAAAAAAATTCACAGAGATTGATCTGTATATCAGAATATGGTTTAAACATGGTGAGTGCCATAGCTTCCTAAAACAACAATCCCTACATCAACGCGATGGCCAGAAGGGTGTTTTACAGGGTGACATATCTGCAATTGAACGTGTTTAAGAAATGCTCATTTGTTTAAACCATATCCCGATATACAGATCAATCTCTGTGAATTTTTTTACGGTGATCAACAAATGAGCATTTCTTAAATTCGTTCAATCGCAGATATGTCACCCTGTAAAACACCCTTCTGGCCATCGCGTTGATATAGGGATTGTTGTTTTACGAAGTTATGGTACTCACCATGTTCAAACCATATTCCGATATACAGATCAATCTCTGTGAAATTTTTTACGGTGATCAACAAATGAGCATTTCTTAAACACGTTCAATTGCAGATATGCCACTCTGTAAAACACCCTTCTGGCCATCGCGCTGATGTAGGGATTGTTGTTTTAGGAAGCTATGGCACTCACCATGTTTAAACCATATTCCGATATACAGATCAATCTCTGTGAATTTGTTTACGGTGATCAACAAATGAGCATTTCTTAAATACGTTCAATCGCAGATATGTCACCCTGTAAAACACCCTTCTGGCCATCGCGTTGATGTAGGGATTGTTGTTTTAGGAAGCTATGACACTCACCATGTTTAAACCATATCCCGATATACAGATCAATCTCTGTGAATTTTTTTACGGTGATCAACAAATGAGCATTTCTTAAATACGTTCAATTGCAGATATGTCACCCTGTAAAACACCCTTCTGGCCATCGCGTTGATGTAGGGATTGTTGTTTTAGGAAGCTATGGCACTCACCATGTTTAAACCATATCCTGAACTTACGTACCAATAAACAAAATAAATTTATTTTAGATTTTATTATTATTTTCTTTTTATTATTTTCCGGGATGGTTATTTGAGTTGTTGACATTCGTCGTATATTTGCATTTAGCAATCTTTACTCATTATTTATTTAACCCTATCCGACAAGAAGGATTTTGAATTTTTTTGTTTCCTTAATTTGTAAATAAACATATTAAGTATTCGAGTACATTATAGTTCTCGTAAGTACGGGTATGTACCAAAAAAAATTATTTACAACACGTCTAAATTTTATTATTCATATTTATTATAATTGTACAAATTTTTTCGGGATGTATTTCCGTGTTACACAGTTTTTTTATTTTTCTCGTGCTCAGAGTTGAGACACGTGTTATATTTATATATTTAGCAAGGAAACATTTTGAAAAGGCATTTCTCGGGATGGATTTTCGGGTTGATTTCATATCCGTGGTTTTTAAATCAATTTTTTTTTTATTTTCGGGATAGAGTGTAATTTTGAGATGTTTCATGTTGTTTTTTTCGGGCCAAAAGGTTTTTATCGTATTTAGCGTGGATTCAAACCAAATTTTTGAAAAGTCTTTTCTCGGGATGGTTTTCGGGCTATCTTCACATACGTCTTACCTGCATCCTGCTGTGTCTCACCCAGTATCACACATCAAGCAAATAAAAAAGCAGCAAACTAAAAAATTAGAAATATGGAGGCGAATTATGTAAGCATTACGAGTTACGAGAAATGACGTCAAAAGGCCTTTTTATTTAAAGCATTTTGAGTTGTCGTAATTTCGACTTTTTGTTGTTGTTTTAGTCGTACACATTTATAAATTCGAGACAAAAGTCGTACTATCTATTTTTTTCTTGTTTTCATTGACAATTTGTCAAAATTAGTTTGAGTCGAAACTCGAAAGTCGTGATCGTAATGCTTACATAATTCGACCAAGATTAGTTTCCTAGAGTTAAATAATTTATGTAATCATTTAATTTATGTGACTTGTAATATAATTTATACTTACTTTATGAACGAGCATGAAGTTTCTGACAAATTTCTGGCAAACCTTATAAATCCTATTAAACTTCTAACAAACGTTATAAATGTAAAATCGTGACAAATGCAAATTGACTCATGATGTAATATAGTATTTAAATTTAATTTACAAAAGTTCTGTAGACCATATTCTGACTTGAATTGCAAATAAAAATAATCTAATTAATCGAAACTATCAAAAACTAATTATTATCAATATCGTGTAAAAAATTATAACGTTAAGGTAAAAATATGATGATTGATTATATCATTAAACAACGAATTAATAATGCCATTTAAGAAAGTTTACACAAACAGCCACCGTATACAAATTAACCATAAGGGTCTAGACAAACTTACTTTAGGTTTTGGAAATATAGAGAAGGGGAACGGCCACGTGGCTTCGAAAAAGTCAGATATTGCTTAAAATGACGTCACTAACAACTTGTTAATAACCATTTAGGAAAGTTTACACAAACAGCCACCGTATACAAATTAACCATAAGGGTCTAGACAAACAAAAACCTACTTTAGGTATTGGAAATATAGAGAAGGGGAGCGGCCACGTGGCTTCGAAAAAGTCAGATATTGATGAAGTTCATGAATAATAAAACTTCTGTGAATAATTCATATAGTAATTATTTTTGTGTATCATGGTGGCGCTGATGCTAAATTCTGTGGTATTTGACGTACGCATTAATACATGCGCAAGTCACTTGCGTTGTAGCTTGGCGTTGTTCTGCCAATCGTATCTATTCTGCCAGTCATATCAATTACGAGTGTCAAATGGTTGAACGGTTGACATTGGCCACCGCTGGGCGGTTCCGTATTCACCATTGGTGTAAAACGATAAAGCACACATAAACGTTGAGTTCTGCAGTTCGTCGAGGTCCAGCAAATACATTTGAATACGTTCATAACAATTGCGATATGGCTATATTTGCTGTTCAGAATTTAAATGATAACGACTCGAAATAACACATTATCAAATGGGCCGATTCATTAGCAGATATGAAGTCTTTTTTGCGCATTTTCAGTTTCCCCATAAACGACATAAACCCTGCTGTTATACATTTGGCTGTGCACCTTGAAAATGGGCAGCGTGTTTATTTTGCTGAAGAGGCTGGTCTACAACAAGCATTAACTGCCCCAAAAAACACACTAACTGAGTTTTTTGAACAATGCAACCGACCAGGTATTTTCGGACTATTCGCAAAGACAATAATGTATACTGATGTGTCACGATTTTTCACGTGGAACAAACAATCAAAAATGTGAGCCCCACCCACGATAGCGTAGCATTCCAGTCCAAGCATACGACGGCATATTCATGGAAAATACATTAGGCCGATTATACACAGTCCAGTCGAAGCAACGAGAATGCTTCTTTTCGCGTTTGTTGTTGCTTAACGATGTTGGACTGATTTTCATCGAATACTTGTGAACAGTCCATATTATTACTGCAGGACACGTACCACAATGCGTGTCACGAATTACATTTGCTGAAAGATGACAACCTTTGAGATCTCACACTTGCAGATGCACTACTGAGTTTCTCTCCTTATCAAATTAGCTAATTATTCGTCATATTGTTGATGGCAACTTTCCTGCCGAAAGCTTCTATTCTCTACAAATATAAAGAATCAATGAGCGACGACACTCTGCATAGCATTCGGACTACTGATCAAGATCTCGAAGCGTTAATAAAGATTAAGGATATTTGCATTCTCATTTCGAATATGCCACTCATTCATATCGGCACACTATTGCCTAAACCTAACTTATTTTCTGATTTTGTTTTGGGCAACAACAGATCACACAATGACGAAACGAACGTATGAATTAAAATGTCAAACCCAATGTCAAATGCCTCTTAGTATATAGTTAGTCGAAAAATTCGAATATCGAGAAAACGTTTACTGAACCCGCTAATAGCAGGCAAGCCAACGTTCGTATATTTTTTATACCAAAAGTATTTTTGCTGATTATGGCCTAGACCCTTATGGTTAATTTGTGTACTGTTTGTGTAAACTAACCTAAATAGTATAATTAACAAGCTGTTAGTGACGTCATTTTAAGCAATATCTGACTTTTTCGAAGCCACGTGGCCACTCCCCTTCTCTATATTTCCAAATTCTAAAGTGTTGTTTTGTTTGTCTAGGTTCTTCTGGTTAATTTGTATATGGTGGCTGTTTGTGTAAACTTTCTTAAATGGCATTATTAATTCGTTGTTTAATGATATAATCAATCATCATATTTTTACCTTAACGTTATAATTACACGATATTGATAATAAATTAGTTTTTGATAGTTTCGATTAATTAGATTATTTTTATTTGCAATTCAACTCAGGATATGGTCTAAAGAACTTCTGCTAATTAAATTTTAATATTATATTACATCATGACTCATGAGTCAATTTGCATTTGTCACGATTTATTTACATTTATAACGTTTGTTAGATGTTTAATAGGATAAATAAGGTTTGCCAGAAACTTCATGCTCACCTTTATAAAACAAATGCAAACATTCCACCATCTTTGATAAATGTCACATTTGTCTACACATCTTAAACCAAAAATGTACTAAAGGATTTGGTTGCGTACATTTATTCTGTACTTGGGATGTGTTCGTAATTTGGTGCAAAAAATTGTACCAACATGACATTTATGGCAAATGGTCGAATGGTAAAAAATTTTTAGTCAGTTATTCTTGTGCGCTGCATCGAGATAAATATAATTATAAATATATAAGATTAATAACTTAAAATTTAATACCGTACTATTCCGTATAATGGAGCTTGGTATACTACTCGAGTTTGAGGCATTTAACATGGTACAGATCGAGAAAAATTAATGTACCAGATACATAATTCGAACAACAAATATAACAAAATCCCAGAGAGGATAGAGAAAACACACAAATATAACAAAATAGAGTTTTTTCTTGTTAAAAATTACTGTACCATGGTACACTATTCGGGTAGGTAATTCCAAATAGTGTACCAATGGTATACTATTATGACGGGTACATTATTCGGAATAGTACGGTAAAGTCTATTGGATTAAAAGTTGAAATTACTAAAACAAAAGTGTTGTTTAGCTTATCTCGATCCACAAAACACAACAGGGAAGAATCGCAAGACCGGTTGCAACATAAATATCCAAAAGCAAGCGGATTGCACCTACAGAAATGAATTGCTCTATGCTGCTTTGGCTTGATAAATTAATGCTTTTACAACAAAGAGTTTCTTTCCTTCTGATAAAACTTTAGGTGTTTATGAACTCTAGTACGTTTGATAGCAAGAACGTTTGACCACCATGGCTGTTTAGATGTTCTACTTTAACATTGTCTTCTATACTCTACTCTGTAAATATCATCATTAGATGATACATTTAATTAGTTAGCCATTTCTTACCATTTTATTCCCAGCAGACTGGTAATCAACGATCCGCCCTCACATACATGTTAGGCCGTAATGTTATCTTTGCTTAGTGTTGGCAAGTTCCAGTCGTGAATAATTTTCCCGTTCTGTGCTTTGATTATGGAGGGAGCACGGGGTTGTTGTTGTCTTTAACTGTTTGGGATTTCAAGTCGTACAAGACGGTTGTGAATTGAATTTGTTATCCTCGTTTACTGGTTCCCGGGATGTATCTAGTTTTGTCGTATGTCTTTTGAAGGGAAGTTGAATAGCATCAATTGGTCAAGTTGGTAGATTTGTGCTCGCTTAACAATTTGGTTGTGGCTTGATTTAGATCGAGTACTGGAGCTGCTAGTTTTGATCTTTAAATTCTATGTTGTCAGTTCCTTTGTTGACTCCAGGAGTTCTTGTGGAAATTCCGTCATCATTTGTTGAATTCATCTAAATTTGAACTTAGGCGGTCTTGCCAATTCTAAGGTAAATCCCGTTTTAACAGTGTATGCGTTAAATTTAAATACTGTACTAAAAAGTAGGGTAAAGCGAAGACACAAACGGTAAATAGTAGTAATTTTTGTTTTTGCTAAACAAATCATGAAAATATGGCGGCCATTTTCAAGAAATAATTTTTTTTATATTCACTAGCATTGCCCATGAAATAAAAATGCGCTTGTATCTTTGTCAACACAGTTTTATTTGTTAAAATTTTTATTTGCCTTGTCAATAAGTTTATTGTGTATTACGCAACAAAATTGAGCAAATATACATTTTAAATGTATTCGTATAAACAATACGAATAATTGAAACAACAACAATAAAATGTATGACATTAGTTCGTGTACATACATACCTATTTTTGTATATTCCTAGAAACCATGTGTCCCTTTAAGCCGAATTTACCTAATTTTATTTACTAGAGAATTGGTACGATAGGTATCGGTCAATCTAATACCGTCTGACAACTAGCAGCGCAATCTAATAACGCCAGCCATTAACAGCCCAGCCTAATAACGCCAACTACTAGGAGTCCAACTTAATAACGCCAGCCGCTACCAGTCCAGTCTAATATCGTCAGCAGTCCAGTCTAATATCGTTATCATATCACTAAGGATATACAATCGGAGTGAAGCCCTCACCGGCGGATAGCGCCCTATTGTATACCACGGTAAATAAATCATCCAGAAGCAATCCAGAGGGAAGTTGTCATTACTTTAAAAATATACCCTCAAACGATTAAGTGCATCGTGATCAAATTCTTACGCCGCCAAATAATGATAAATACGAAACGTTAAAGGCTTTCGGGGTTGCAGTTAGGTGACAAAAAACCATCTCAATTGTTACGGGAGATGAAGTGTTTATCTACCGATATGGTTACTGAGTCGGTTTTAAGAAATTTGTGGATGCAGCGTCTACCAACCCATACACAAGAAATATTATCAACTATGGACGAATCTAATTTGGTTCAATTAGCAAAGACGGCTGATAAAATCGTTGAAATACAAAAACCAATTAATTTATGCTGTGTAAGATCGCTTAAAAATATTGATAATATGCAACAAAGTGATATACTATACTTTATCAAATTCAAGCGTTAACATAAAAAATTGAAGAATTATTTAAACAGGTTTATACGAGGGATTCACGATCAGTAAACCACAGGTCACCGGCTCTACGGTCAAAGAATAATAGTCGACATCGCTGTTTATCGCGATCCAATGACCAATTTAATAAATATCCAAATTGCTGGTATTATTTTAAATGTGGTATAGTTCACAAGTAATTAAATCACCAGAATTTAAGTTATTCGCAGCAAATTCAACAATCATCGATACGTTTGGTCAACGAAATTTAACTCTTGATTTAGGCTTTCGAAGACCATTCAACTGGAAATTCATGATAGCTAAAGTCGACAGATGCATTTTAGGTGCTGACTTTTTAGCTCATTTCGGTTTAGTAGTTGATGTTAAACGCAAAATGTTGATTGATACTTAATACGAATACCATTCGGGTATTTTACAACTATTACAAAAGTTCAAATCAGTGACTCATGAATCACAAAGTCTTAACATTGTACAATTGTCAGCCAAGTCATGCAAAAGTTCGAAGACTAAGTTCAAATAAAATGCACATAGCCAAATCGGAAATCGAAACGTGGTTAGCGCAAGGCATCTGTCGTCCATCTAAAAGTAATTGGGCCAGTCTTCTGCATATGACTCCCAAAAAGGATGGTAGTTGGCGACTATGTGGCGATTACAGAGCACTAAATACATTGACAAAATCAGATCGGTATCCAGTACCATTTGTCATGGACTTTACTAGTTAGAGCTTATCATCAAGTACCGGTGAAACCTCAATATATCTAGAAGACAGTAACAATTACACCCTTTGGATTGTTTGAAGTTCCGCGTATGACATTTGGTTTGCGAAACGCTGCACAAACTTTCCAAAGATTGGTTCATTCACTGTCCAGATATATAAGGTTCATTTTTCCATATATCGATGATCTACTCATAGCATCAAAAAATATGGAAGAACATCTTAAACATATACATATGTGCTTCAAAGATTAAACGAAGCTAGTCTTGTTATTAATTTGAACAAATGTGAATTCGCGTAAAATGAATTATCATTTTTAGGTTTCGAAATTTCTATTCAAGGTTTATCTCCAGACAAGCAGAGAATGAAAATAATTCAAGATTTTCTTCAACCGAAAACCATCGACGGTTTACTTAGATTTCTGCGGATGATTAATTATATTAAAGAATTGTTCTACCTAATGCAGCATCTGATCAAGCTCCATTATACGAAGGCCGAAAAAAGGACAAATCAGTAATTCTCTGGACTGAAATAAATATAAGCATTCGAATTGTGCAAATCTAAATTAGCAAAATGTACTCAATTAGCATATCCGGTTCAAAATGCGAAGTTCGCAATATTCGGTGACGCGTCTGATTTAGCTGTAGGAGCAGTGTTACAGCAGCTTACAGAAAAAGGTTGGGAACCTTTATTTTTCTTCTCACGTATGTTACAAGGGGCTGAAATACGCTAAAGCACATACGACAGAGAATTACTGGCAACATATGCAGCAATCAAACATTTTAAAAATTTTATTGAGGGAAGAGAGTTTATTTTATTTTTGGATCATAAACCTCTAACATTTGCGTTTAATCAAAATTTGGGCAAAGCTTCACCTAGGCAACGACACCATTTAGATTTAATTGCACAATTCACATCCGATATTAGACACATCTCAAGAAGTTCTAATGTTGTTGCTGACACACTGTCACATATTCAACAAGTGTACGTTGGAACCACAATTGATTACGTTTTGTTGGCAGAAGCACAACAATTAGATAAGGAACTTACTGCATTGATTGAATCAAATCTAAGTTTAAATTTTAAAAAATTTCCAATATTTGGATCGGACAAGTACATTTTTGTGACATCTCAAATGACAATCAACGTCCATTTGTGGCAAAATCATTCCGACCACAAATTTTCGATGCTTATCATAATTTATCACAACCTGGAATTAGCGCAACTACAATACAATTTACGAAAAGTTCATATGGCCTTCATAAGTTTGTCAAGAATGTAAAATTACCAAATATGTTAAGAGTAAAATTGGTACATACCAACCAACCAGTAATAGATTTGAAGAAGTTCATATCGATACTATTGGACTCCTCCCTCCATCCGAAGACAAAATGAATTGCCTTACGATGATTGATCGGTACACACGATGGTCTGAAACAATTCCAATTACAAACATCCGACCAGAAACGATTGCTGATGCCGTACATAACAATTGGATAAGTCGATTTGGTGTTGCTTCAAGCATCACGACTGACAGAGGTGCTCAGTTCGAACTTGCACTATTTAATGAAATGACAAAAATATTAGGATTTCCATAGACATAATATAACAGTGGATTTCAAAATGCGAAATTTCCAATAATCGAGCTTTCTAGATGCAACCAACCGATAATTTCTTACTCAATATAATATTTACATTGCCTATAGTCATTTTCAATCGGAATTTCAACAATAAAATATTTTCAATTTTTTTGCAAAAATCCCTGATGGTTAGCCTTACTTATTTTGAACGGTTGAAATTTATTGTCACAGATTCTGTATGTTTCGGTTGTTTTGTGTTAATGATGTAATGGTAAGTATACCAGGGTTTAAGTTGTTCAAATATTTCGCCTCATTCGCCTGTCATCCACGTTCGAAGACATAATATAACCGTGGATTTCAAAATGCGAAATTTCCAATAATCGAGCTTTCTAGATGCAACCAACCGATCATTTCTTACTCAATATACTATTTACATTGCCTATAGTCATTTTCAATCGGAATTTCAACGATAAAATATTTTCAATTTTTTTGCAAAAATCCCTGATGAGCCTTACTTATTTTGAACGGTTGAAATTTATTGTCACAGATTCTGTATGTTTAGGTTGTTTTGTGTTAATGATCTAATGGTAAGTATACCAGGGTTTAAGTTGTTCAAATATTTCGCCTCATTCGCCTTTCATCCACGTTCGAAGACATAATATAACCGTGGATTTCAAAATGCGAAATTTCCAATAATCGAGCTTTCTAGATGCAACCAACCGATCATTTCTTACTCAATATACTATTTACATTGCCTATAGTAATTTTCAATCGGAATTTCAACGATAAAATATTTTCAATTTTTTTGCAAAAATCCCTGATGAGCCTTACTTATTTTGAACGGTTGAAATTTATTGTCACAGATTCTGTATGTTTAGGTTGTTTTGTGTTAATGATCTAATGGTAAGTATACCAGGGTTTAAGTTGTTCAAATATTTCGCCTCATTCGCCTTTCATCCACGTTCGAAGACATAATATAACCGTGGATTTCAAAATGCGAAATTTCCAATAATCGAGCTTTCTAGATGCAACCAACCGATAATTTCTTACTCAATATACTATTTACATTGCCTATAGTAATTTTCAATCGGAATTTCAACGATAAAATATTTTCAATTTTTTTGCAAAAATCCCTGATGAGCCTTACTTATTTTGAACGGTTGAAATTTATTGTCACAGATTCTGTATGTTTCGGTTGTTTTGTGTTAATGATGTAATGGTAAGTATACCAGGGTTTAAGTTGTTCAAATATTTCGCCTCATTCGCCTGTAATCCACGTTCGAAGACATAATCACAAACGAACGACAGCATATAATCCTGCACGTAACGGAATCATAGAACGATGGCACCAAACGTTAAAATCTGCAATTATGTGTGCAACAAATATGCAGTTGGCAAAATCTCTTCCACTAATTTTACTCGGGTTGAGAACTGCATTTAGAGAGGATTTTAAAAGTTATTAAGCAGAATTAGTGTATGGGCAAAATTTTCGATTGCCCCCAGATTTTGTTACAGAGAACAGGTATATTAGCCAATCCGATTTCGTAACAATATAAAACCATCAACAGCCTCACGACATGCCAAAGATCAAATTTTCGTTTTCAAAGATCTGTCAAATTGGGAATCTGTTATAGTAAGGACGGATGCACTACGACGTCCTTTACAACCTCCATATGAGGGACCTTTTCCAGTAATCGAAAGAGATGAAAATTTTTTTCACACTATTAATCAAGAGCGTTGAATCAACAGTTTCAATAAACCGACTTTAACCGTGTTTTATTGAATCACAACAAACCGACAATTTAACGGATACATCAACATCATTACACAATACTCAGAATACTAATTCATCACCAAAGATTTCACAACCTGCTAATCGCAAACGAGTAACTTTTACACCAGACGTTACTGAACAATATAAATCAAGATCAAGGCGAATTTCTTGTTCAATCACTGGGGAAGGATAGCGTGGCGGTTCAATCAACAAGTTTATTTTACTGGTTTAATTTATATAACGATTAAAGTAGCAATTCCTTAACTGAGTGTTTCAGGATTTATTGAATTGCATGAGTAAAATGGAAGTGCCAAGAAATTCCATTATTAAATAAAAACCGTAGGAATGAAGATATATATTATAAACGTTTATATCACTGACTCACTCGAGAACGCACAGAGTGACCAAAAAAAATTCGTAGCAAAGTGTCGCGGGTTACTTAATTTTTTTTTATGTTCTAATTGAATACAAGTACTGTGCACGTTATTATTGTTAAACGTCATAAAGAAAAACAGTGGGTCTATTTTTTAATTCAACCCGAGCAAGCAGGCTTACCCCGGGTAGTGTACACCGAGCAAAGGTTGTACTGTGTTAAATTATCCGGTGCGCATAGAGTAAAAAATTGTTTTTTACTTTGCACACTCTTCGTACACTGACATTAATTTCAGAGTAAAATTTGAAGAACCGAGTAAGCTCGGTGTAAGCACAGTTCACAAATAAAAACGCAGTGTGCAGAGTAAAATTACTCAGGTTGAATAAAAAAACACAGAGTATGTTTGACAGCGCACTGCTTGCTCAGGTTGAATTAAAAAATAGGCCTAGTATTTGTTCACTTAAAGCTGTTTATTATAATTTACGTAATTTCTAAAAAAAAAATTATTTGAACTGTTTTAAATTTAAAGAAAAAGATTTATGGCAAATAGTGCTGAATCTCAACGACGACGAATTCCCCAAATGACACCCGATCAATTGCAAACACTGCGAAGCTGTTATCATTTTGTCAATCAAGAAATTTTACTACAGAGAAACCAGCTGACGGATTGTTCACATCCTGTTGTCGAAAAGGCAAAGTTATGCTGCCAAATCTAACTGACATTCAAGGACAGATTGTTGAGTATCCCGAATTTCTCATAAGTCTTATGTCCGACACAACAAATCCAAATCGATCTCATTTCCGACAAAACATTCGATCGTACAACAGCGCCGTTTCATTCGAATCCATGGGTGCGCAAAAATTGTCGATTTGCCAGGAAGAGGACCATATGTATTCAAGATTCATGGCACCACTTATCATCAAACGTCTCACTTGCAAACAATCAATGACCAAGCACCTCAATTTGCTCAGCTTTATGTACTTGATAGTACACATGTTACTGATATGCGTCAGGAACACGCCGCAAATGATAACTGTCGCCGTGATATTTTGGACAAGATTGATCGCTTTTTTCGTGCACACAATAGATTAGCACAATATTATCAACAGATACGAGATGTTGAAGCACATGGCATTTAGATGCGATCATCAATCGGATCAGCGAAGATAAAACTTGCCAACATCCAATGAAATTGCGATCATATTCATAAGCAGCAGTTCATTAACATCAATATTCTCAGTCCTTGGATTCGATGACTTATGCAATACTTTTTCCATATGGGGAGCCAGGCTGGCATCCCAATTGTCAGTGTGGCAGTTACAGTAATGCAAAATTAAATCCAGTTCGTAAGAACCTCAGTATGTTCCAATATAATTCTGAATTGGCAGCAATACCAGGTGCAGTATGACTGGTTGACTCACATCTGCAGGTAGAAAAAAATAATCTCAACTATACATTCGTCAAAATCAGAAACGACTTCGGGCTGAACAGTATCAAGGTCTCGCTGATCACGTCGCAAATTTAGCGCAAAATGAACACATTGCAGCCGGCGTTTCTGTAATTCTTCCATAAATTTTTGTAGGTTCACCTCGCAGCATACGAGAGCAAAATGAGGAGCACCAGACCTTTTCATTACATTTACTGCAAATCCGAGTTGGAAGCGGCTCGAGTTTACAAGATCAAGTTAGATGATCTCATTAATGATTTAGTCAGAGTTGGAATTCTTGGAAAATCGATTGCTTATGTCTATACAATCGAGTTTCAAAAGAGAGGTCTTCTGCACTCACATATATTAGTGACATTGCAAAGTCAGGATACATTTACAACTGCTCAAAGCATTGATCAATTTATCTGCGTCGAAATTTCACTGACAGCTGATTCATCGATAGCAAGGTCATCGATAGAACGTCCAACACTACGTGAAATTGTTCTTAAATGCATGCTCCATGGTCAGAAAATGTTCGAAACAATTTCCTAACGATTTTAATGAGCAAACTCAACTCAACGTAAATGGATGTCCTTTGTATCGAAGACGAAGTGGTGAGCAAGTAACCGTGCGAGGAGTTTTAATGGATAGTCGTAATGTGGTGCCGTATAATGTGTTTCTAACTTTGAAATATAACGCTCACATCAATATGGAATGCTCCACTTCTTTGCGATTCGTAAAATATATTTACAAATACGTATTCAAGGGATATGATTGTTCCACTGTCCCCATCACAACAAATGGTCAACCTGACCTGCAATGTAATGAGATTACAAACTTCATCGATTGCCAATATGTGAGTGCTCTTGAAGCAATGTGGCGCCTGCGAGAGTCAGCGATATGCACGATACATCGCACTCTGCTATGCGACTGCCAGTTCACATTCCAAATCAACAACGAGTTGTTTTTGAATTAGGTCATGAAGAAGAAGCACTTTTGGCTGCGCGTACTGGAAAGACCAAGCTTGAATCTTGGTTTCTGCTTAACACGAAAAATGCAACTGCTCGAGTTCACCTTTACACCGATATCCCTTACCATTTTGTTTATAAGCGAGGTCAATGGCAAGAGCCACTTAGAGGATGCGAAAGGACAATCGCACGAATGTACGTGGTGAGCATGGATGAAGAACGCTTCTATCTTCGATTACTGCTACTACATGTTCCTGGTGCAACAAGATTTGAGATTTTGCGTATGGGATAAATGCAAAAATGTATGCGAAATATTTAAAGCGGCAGCGATGGCAAAAGGACTACTTGAGTCGGATGAAGAATGTGGAACATACGTGATGCCTAAGCAATTGCGAAAGATGTTCGCTTACATTTGTATTTTTTGCCAACCCACTTAACCCCTCAAATTATGGCAGGATCATCTAGGAGATTTTATACTCGACTCACTAAATGCGACGACACAATGAATCTATATCGATCAACTCGGCTCTTCGTGATTTCAATTTTGTTCTCAAACAGCACGGAAAGTCATGCGGTTCAGTTGGTTTGCCTGTTCCAAGCGGTAACTCACCCGAAGAAGACCAAATTTATGATCAAGAAGAAGAAGAAGAAGCATGATTGGCAGTCGAACAAATTGGGAAGCTGAATGAAATTATGATTGCAGTTGAAAATAATTACGCACAATGTAAGTTCTTTTTTATCGATGGTCTCAGTGGCTCAGGCAAGACTTTCTTATACACAACTTTAATGGCAAACTTTCGATGTGAAGAAAAAATTGTGCTGCCATTTGCAACAACCAGAATAGCAGCCACTTTGCTTAAGGGAGGACGCACGATTCATAGTGGATTTCAACTTCCAGTGCCACTTTGATAATTCAATCTCATCAATGCGAATGACAACACCAGAAGCTGCAGTTTTGCGTGAGGCTGCTTTTATTGTTATCGATGAAATTACAATGCTTCCTAAGAATGGTCTCCGCTGCTTTGATAACCTCTTGCGAGAGGTGATGGGAAATGACATTACCTTCGGAGGTAAAAGAGGTCATTTAAAGAAGAACGCGCATTGATGAGTTTAATGCAGTTCGATGATTGGAATGCTGCATTAAATCTTTCTTTTGTTTTACATCTTTCTTTGACCACCAACATGCACAGCGAAGGTTAACACGAGCACAATGAATGTCTTCTGCAAGTCGGATCAGGAACTTTTCCCGCAACACCTGGCATTTATAAGGAGGACACAATTCGAATTCTGACCGACATGATCACAAGTTAAGATCTAATCGGTGTCATTTTTAATAATATTGAGCAAATGTCAACAGATGAGCTCTCAAAAAGAGTTATCGTTGCTCCAACGAATGCTCAGACGCTTGAGATGAATCGAAGAATAATCGACTTGATTCATGGTGATGCAGAAATTTACTACAGCGCAGATTTGTTAGTAAGCGGGGATCCTAACGATGCACTCAACTTTCCCATTATGTTGTGTTAGTCCGTTTGCATTCCATTTGGAATTGATTTGGCACCTTCTGAGACCAATCTCCCATTTGTTTTGCGGCGAAGATAGTTTCCAATAATTCCGGTATACGCAATGATGATAAACAAGACGCAAGGCCAGTCTTTTGTCTTCTTGTTTACTCATGGGCAATTGTACGTCGCCCTTTCCCGCTCAATAGATTCTCACCAAGTGAAAATAAGAATCGAAGATATTCCACAGCAGAGAAAGCTTCTCAACGATGACCGTCAATTTTCTCGAAATGTTGTTCTTAAAGAGATCCTGTAGTTTAATTTTTAATAAATATTGTTCGTCCAAATAATTCGTTTTTTTTATTGATTTTGTAATCTTACATGCTATCTATTTAAAAAATATTTAGCTACCTTTGCTGGGAATAAACGGGCATGAAGCGCCTCAGAACAACCTAGTTTATAATAATCAGATTTTAGCTGCTTCTCAAACACACGAGTGTTATTTGCGGCGAAAATGTTTTCGCCGAACGTGTTTGGCACAAATTATTGCAAATGTAGACCCACCTTAAGTTTAAGTTTTAATTTATATTTATCATTGAATGCATTAAGCAAGCTTGCATAATGTTATATCAGTATAGAATGTCAATGCCGAATTCTAATGTAAGCCGATACTTGCCTCTACACATATCCATTTAACAAAATTTAAAACGCTTATGAATATTTAATTAGTAAAGGTTTATGTACTTTATACAATCTTCGGGCGCTTAATATTTCGCTTTCCAAGCAGAAATGCTATTACAAAATTGTGAAACTCGATTTGATGAAATTACAAATTTATGCCAACGTTACAATAAATTATTTTAAATAAATTACCATACCTACAACTATCGTCATCGCGTATCGATTATTTGGTACTAAAATTAAATGTACTAAACAGATTTGAGTATTAACTGTTATATGGTGCCATCTCGATTTCGAAATTAAAATCACACAATATTTGTCATTGCTAAGCTCGCAATAAAGTACTAACCATTTTAATTAAAAATCACGCATAATAACTGTTTGCTTTTCAGTGGAAAACATTTTTTTCTTATTAAATTCAAAATAAATATTTTTCTGTTCTTTAATTATCAATTGTTTATGAAATAAGTACAAAATATTTCCGATGATTGATGATTAATAATTTACTATTTAGACACCGCTTTGGTAGCTTGAGATCGTAGACATGTTGCATTTTTTTATGAATTCGTTTCGTTGAGGGTTAAAAATATTATACGAGGTACAACCGACCATCGACTGTTACAAATTATGTAAATATTTTTGTTTATTCTTGCGTGCCGTCTTGCTTTATTTGTGTCTGTGTGTGCGTAATGGTGCATATGTATTTTAAAACAACAACAGAGTGCGATCCGGCTTTCTATATATTATTGTTGATTCACATACTGGAATTTAGTTTAGTTTGAATTAAGTGTTTGATCGTTGAACAAGACGTCGTCTCAATAAAAAGTTAATTTTTTTTTTAAAAAACCAAAATATACCTAAACGTGATTTTATTAAAAAATTATATCAAAGTGTTGTTTTTTTAACAAGTGATTTATTAAAACTTATATTGTTTTGTGAATATATTCGAAAAATATTTAAATTTTTTTTCTGTGTGCATAAATTGTTTAAAAACGGAAGCGCTTTAAAATGGCCGGATCGTTTATGTTACGGAATATTTTACGTTCCAAACCACATTCTACCTGTTCATTGCCAGGATTTTATCATTATGAACGTTCCAATATTCTCGCATCTGCGGCTTATTTACAAAATATCATTTGGAAATGTAAATTGGTAAGTTGCTATTTTAACATGTGTTATGCGGCTGCAGATTTAAACGTGGCGATTTATTTGTTGTTATTAAATTCGCGATGATGTTTTCTTGTGTTGTGTTAAGTTTTTGGAATTAATTTAGGGTGAAAAAATATTACGACGCATTTCATATTGGCTTCCTTTTTTGTTCGTTCCATATATGTACATAAATCAAATACAGTAAGACGTCATTGATAAGTAGTTTTGTGATACAAAAAACAAAGAATTTTAGTTTTACTTACTACTACTTAATTTTAATTAAATTATCTTGGAAAGGTAACTCGAGTCTAAAAATAAAATATATCAACCAACCGGTTTATCTTCATTTCATATAAATGACTGAATTGTTAAGTTTGTTGCTTTCGCGATATGCCTCCAAACTAATGACACCTTAATATCATAATAAAATTATATGTATAGTAAACGAAATCGAAAGTA
Organism: Nephrotoma appendiculata; assembly: GCA_947310385.1. Lineage (NCBI taxonomy): Eukaryota > Metazoa > Arthropoda > Insecta > Diptera > Tipulidae > Nephrotoma > Nephrotoma appendiculata. Next base: position 335,397,461 of record OX371223.1, read on the forward strand.
TAAATATCTCGTGCATACGTGATCTTACTGTCACAATCCCCCCTAGGGTTCATGTGCACTGCACTACGTGCGTTCGATACATCTCGAGGAATTTATCGATACCAAATATTTACATTGCACTGTAGTCTTAAATAAACCAGTTTAATGATAAGAAAATGGTGATTAGTCCGCCAGCACTCACCAAAATCCAAATATCATGCCTCGATCGCGATAACTTTTATTATGGTTTACTCGTATTATTATTATTATTGTTGTTATACATTTCGAAATAGTTTGGGTAACCGGTCTTAAAGGTGTTTGTGATGTCGAAATCTTAAATTTTTGAAAAGTAGGTTTTATTGTTGTTGCTGTCATTATCATATTTCTAAGAATTCGATCGACGAAGCAACTTGAAAGGTATAAGGAAATAACTGGGTTCGTTTGTTTATTGTTTTTTATATGTTTTGCTTTCCATATCAAAAGTTTAAGGATATTTTTCAAGGTGGCGCGAAACTACGACCTATTTATTCGTATTTGATGTGAACCTGCTAATCCACACGAGGACGCATGCGACCGGTCTTTTTCTACGTTTTTTTTCCCTTTACCTATAAAACCGGCTTTCAGAAAACCAGTTTGATAATCTGAATTGGGTGAACGTTCATCTGAAGTGACATACGCGATAGATTTTTCATAGAAAGATTTTGATTACTCCAAACCTCTCTTTTCCTAAGAAAAGTTCACATATTTCAAAAGATAACAAACTGCAGTAGAAAATTTATTTTAAAATTCCGTTTAAATCTTAAAACTACTCGAGGCCACATATCTAGATAAGCCCCTTGTAAAATACGTATACATATTTCGCGGCACGTATCGATTTATAACAGCACATAATCGTATAATATTTAGGTTAATGTTAGTAATTCGATCAGCGAGCAACTTGATCGTGCAGCAACTTGATTAGTAAACAAATCAATTATCAATACATTCTGATACTAACATTTTTTTAGGGCAGTGCTTAACACTTTATGTATGAAAGGTTGGCGTAAACAATATTGGTGACATATAGTAAACATCTATAATAAGATTGCTTACGATATTTACTTTTGATATCCGAGACCTTGGAAAAAATCTCATTCTTAAATGTACTTATCGATCCAGGGCTTGAAACATAATTTTGTGTAATGTAATAGTTGCGGCTTTAATTACAGTCATTTATAATTTTACATTTGAAATAAACTTTTATCATTTTAATGGATGTGTTGCGATGCGTTTGTTTAAAAACGCACTTAAAATTTTCCATGAACGGAAATCTTCCACAAACAGAAATATTATAAAAATGATTACGTTACGTAAATAAACGCTCCCGTGACATTCCTTTACTAATTCTAGAATTTGTTTTGAATTTCGTTTGTCTGTTTATTTTTAGTTCATTTCCCTGTTTTATTCAATATTAAATATGTTACCCTACCATCTGTCGAAGATTCTTAAACATTTTTATCCCTTTTGAAAATTTTCTGTCGGTTACTATCGAAACCATTACCCCCCCTTCTGGAATCAATTTTTGTTGAAAAGAAGTTGTCTATTGATTTTTGGCAGGAGTTTTAGTTACATATGTACTTAAATATACGTATTTTTAATTGTACTGGAGTAGTTGGATGGACTCTTTCAAACTTTTACTACACAGAGAAACTTTTTAGTCAAACAGCTGCTCTTTGTATTATTGACGGAGCTTCTGTGGGATGCCTGCAGGATGTCTTGGTAGCTGACCAAAAACTACGGTTTACAGGCGCAGGAAATATATCGCAAACTATACCAATCCTGCGGTAATTTGGAATCGGCATCACGGAGACATCAAAGTGAGGTTGCACCAAAACTATCGCGTTACATCACCCACATCATTGAAATCTCGGAACCGTAGTATCGAACATATTAATAACTTGAATCAACGTAAAATGGAGCTCAATAAAAGATAAAGAGAACTCATCGAGAAAGAGAGAGAGAGCGGATACATACTCCTACACCAATTATCAAGCCGTTACACAAATTGCTTCACCCAACTGAGGTTAGCAGCTTAATTCCGGAACACAACCGAGATAATCCAAATGCGGGGTCCACGAGAGAGTGGATAATTTTAATATTAATAGAAATTATCATTTAAAATATTCGAAATACAGCAATGTCTGAAAAACTGGCATTAACAACATTCTCCAGTGTTGATGAACTCTTACGAATACTCCAGCGATAAGAAGGGATGCCGGGAACTTTAAAGCATACTACTAATGCCAAACCAGAAACGTAAGCCAAGCAAACAAATATTTACGTTAATATATTTGAAAGATGGATTTCATCACATACCTGTAGATAAAGTATACAGCGTTTATTACTCCGGGCGGGCATTTTGAATATATTAAAATGCCATTCGGTCTGGCTAATGCCCCAGCTGTTTTCCATCGATTTATTTCGAAAATTTTTAGAGATTTTATAGATTCAAGTAATATCACTGTATATATCGATGATATGGAGCAACACTTTGAAATTATAGGTCTAGTGTTCAAGCTAAATTCACCTTACTTGCTTGGAAATATAAGTGCAAAAATGTGATATTTTCCGATCGAAAATAGATTATTTATTTTGGTTTTTTCGATTATAATGGTGTTATTGTGATTGTTCCCGTCGTATATTGGTATATTTTCAGTCCTCTCGAATTAAAATACACAATCGTAGGAAATTCTTCCATTTAGCGTCACAATCTTTGTCGTCACAACAACTATGATAATCGACACTTACTTATACACAAACAACTTCCCAACCACCCCATACGTTTCATTCCGTTAAAGCTGAATCGCGGATAAATTTGAATTTTATACTTATAGATGGCAAATGTGTAAGAATCACAACAATCAGTTTCCAACGGATGAGATTATTGATTTGAAAAATCAGTCTTCTCAACAGGTCCGGACGACTGATGTATTATTTACATTGGAATATTTTCTATATATATATATATATATATATATATAGAACAATACCATGTAGTTGTACTCAATTCTTTCATATTTTCCATCTATATTCTATTCTCACAACTTTTCGTATTTACGAATTTTTATATTTACTTTGGTTTTTTCTATTATAATGGTGTTATTGTGGTTAAAATTTGAGTCTAAATATTCGCCGCTAGATATTCCCGTGCCAGTGAGACAACGGTATATATTGCTGCCGTTAAGCGTCCAAAACAGTCGATTCCACGGCGTTCTCAAAAATCGGGCATCGCTCAGAGCACACCTTGGCGAATTTTGCGAAAGGATATTGACTTGCACCCTTATTAAATCAAGTTAACACAAGAACTAAAGCCACGCTATCATATGAAGTGACGTACATTCTCGGATTGGGCTCTGGAAATGTTGGAAGAAGATGACCAATTTCATCGCAAAATCATCTTCAGTGATGAAGCGCATATTTTGATCAGGTGAAAACCCGCATGTGCTTCACGAAACAACACTTCATCTACAAAAAAATAATTGTATGGTGTGGTTTTTCATGCTGGTGGTGTCATTAGACTGTTTTTTTCGTTGATGAAAATGACCGTCACGTTACAGTCAATGGAGATCGCTACAGAGACATGTTGCAACGATATTTCTTTGGTCAATTGTATGAGGGTCAAATAATCGACTTATTGAAGTCTAAATTCGATTAACGTGTTATATCCAGAAATGGTCCTGTCCGTTGGCTATGTTAATTCATTGGTATATGCCAACAAACTGGCGTCGTTAGATCAGCTCAGAGCCAATATTGAACGAGAGAGCGGCCGTTTCCGTCGAAATTTGTGGCTGAGTTAACGAAAATTGGGTTCAACGAATCGACACCTGCAAACGTGCCCGTGGTGGACATACGAACGATGTCGAATTCCATACATATATGTTTTGAATGTACTTCAAGCCAATAATAAAATAGATCTCAGGCCCTTATTGGAAAATCCTTTATTTCAACATTTATTATAATGACACGAAATTATCTTTATTTAGACAAATGGTTTTAATTCCACACTTAAATTCCGTACTAGGGCGAAAATAATTTGCTTTCCCTTTCTGTTTCTCGATTTTGTTTCATTTTTATATTTTGTTTTATATCTTCAGTTGTGAGAAGACAAGCCGACGAATGAACACACGGTTCTGAGTTGTTTGTTTACTAAACAGGTAACAAAATTCAATTTCACGCATAGTCATTCACGTATCAATGATGACGCAAACTTTTGATATCTTACAATTTTCTTTTGTTTTAATTTTTCAAGATGGATACTCGGGTGGAGGATATTACGAGAAATATTGTTAATTCCATTAAAAAGTACTAAGTAAAGCTGCTCCTTTTACCTTCTGTCAGCAAAGTTTCCCACCATGTTTCCAGTCTGTTTTTTCTCGTTTTAGTTGGGATTCACAGCCACACCGGAATTTTTGTGACACTTTTCTTTGGCAAGGTAGTGTGGATTTCCGTGTGTTTTCCATGGTTATTTCCATTAAATAAAATAAAATTTACTTTTATTTATTATTATTCGCGATATTCAACGGTGGGGAGTGGTTTACGTGCGGTGTGTCGTGGAGTGTGCAATGCAAGTGCAAGTGGTGTATCGGCTTGCTGCGATGACTGGTTCGTTCTTTGCTTTGTATTTTCGGCATGAAACTTTTTTTTTCGTTTTGGAATGCTCGTCGTGTTGTTTCCGTCTTGCGCGTATATGTAGATCTCCCGATGCATTTACTTCGTTTACACGTACAGAGTGATGAGTTAGCGATGAGTTTGCGAGAAGTTTTTCCAATAAACTATTTCGGGAGAAACTCCGTTAACTATGGCTTAAGATCACATATAACTTATAGCACACGTTAAAAATACCCAGTCTTAACTTTTTTTTGGTCACTACCGGGAGTTTAAACCTGCTCCTTGAACTTAATGTCATTACAATATGCCATTACGATTTAGTTTTAGAGATTTCGAGTTCTGTGAGATTCAAGTTTCAGAAATCTCATCGTTCTGACTACAATCAAAAGGCAAGAAGATATTGGATTTTTAGCATAACTTGGGTACAACATGAAACAATAAATGAAATCCACCCCATTTTCTTACTTCCAACAAATTGAAGTGTGATAGTCACGTTTCAACATAATTTAGTTGAAAATTTTGCGCTACAGATTTAATATTAGGTCATACATTAATGGTACATGACGACAGTATACGAGATAAGACGAGATGATGTTACCAATACCAAGACGTTTATAAGTCACACAGACGTTTACAAATTTCATAGAGAACGTTTATGAATTTCATAGTTTGGTTTCTGCAGCCTAGTTCGAACTTACGAAGCTTAACTTCAAACGACTTACTATACCCTTATTTACAATTAAGTATTATTTTATTTTTATTCTTTTTTTTAGTATTCAATCTTTACAATGTGTTCTGGGGTCGAAGCACTTCCAACTCAAGCAGTTCGCTTTTCACGTCCTTACCTTACGCAGTCGTCTGCCAAATCGAGGACGTACGGTAGGTCCAATTTTCGTAGAGCCTGTTGTAGTACTGACATGAAAGGTAGGTCGGCGCTCCGATCATAATCTGATGATGAAAAATTACTTTTGCAACCTGCCCCTATCGGTTTTCGAACCCGATATCTCTCGATCCAAACGCCAAAGCTTTAATCATTGAGCTGTTTGGTCGGTCAAGAAAAAAATTAAAATTGCGGGTAAAATTAAATTTTGCTATTTATATTGATGAAAATATAAAAACTTAGGTACTGTGTGACATATTTACCCTGAGTGGTCATTTTAATTTCCACACAACTGTACAGTTTACTGCGGGCCGATTAATAAAATTTAAATGTCGATTGTTTCCCAACATTTCTTGCTATCGGTCGATTTACAATTAATGCCTAATGACTTTGATTTAAAATATTATTGGTGTTACATTTCTTGCCACAGTAAGTTTAGTATAAGTTCGCAATACTCCCTGCACCTTTCCTCAGGCGTTACCATACTAATAAGAGTATGCCCATTAAAAATACATAATTTTGCTTTTGATTTAGATAGTATCAAACTATCAAAGAGGTAATATTTATTGCTGGCAGATACCATTAAGCCGGGGTTAGAGTACTCGCCTTGTCTTTGCGAGATCTTTTCTTAATTCTATACGTATCTCACCAGTTAGGAACGATAATTAAACTATTCGATTGCATTTGTTAATACCAAAAATATTAAACAGAATCATTAGCCGGCCATGTCTACGATTCTTCCATGTGGGTACTCTCGTATTGTATTAAATGTTTTTATAATAAATTTAAAATTATTCATCAAAGTTAATGTCCCATCAGGTAATAAAATTATATCTGTATAACCCTCATTAATAATATTTGCTGTGTCATACATATAAATGCACCTCAAAGCGTTGAACCCGAGACAATAACACATATACCAATGCCATACTATAATTTCCTATAAAATGCAAATCATTCATCACTTATTGAGGTATAATTGGTAGGGAAGTATAAGAATTGCTCATTTGATTTTGATTAGTGTTACTCAATCAAACTAAACATGTTTCTATAAACATTGGCCTTGCTTATTTGTGCCTCGAAATACAGTATGTTGAAATTCACAACTTCTCATTAAAATTTGCTTTTATGGAAGAGGCCTAAATAAAAATTCGAACAATACACGAAAAAGTACAAAGTTTTTTCAAATCTTTTCAAAGATTTACAGAATTGGGCAAAATTAATTGTATGTCGGACACAAAGATCGAGTAAAACACGCTTTACTATTAATTCATTTATGTATTAAATATTACTCGTCAAAACAGTACAACCTCATACATCACATTCGTCCCCCCTAAATCTATGAGGTAACCTAATCGAATTTCTGTCTCTCAATTTATAATAACTTTGTTCTTCCGTTTCCCAGCTATTATGCTCCTCCAACTCCCCTTCTTCATTCAACACGGGTATAACTCTGCCACCGGCCCCCGGATAAAATCATTCATAAAGTTTTCGTTGTCCTTCTCCACTTCAACTTGCATAAGTGTTCCTTCTGCCAAATACTTTGACAACCACAGCTTTTTGCCAGCCTGGTTTGTTTAAAATACGGTAACCTCTTACCATTACCAAATCATTTTGTATAAAGCTGCGTTCTATTGAGTTCTTACATAACTTACCACCTAGCATGCATGAACTATGGTACTCCCTACATTTCAATAACTCTTGGTTTATATCCTAGTAACTCTATCGCTGGCGCTTTATTCCTTGTCGAATGATTTGTATTCCTGTAGTAAAATAAAAATTTCTTTACCACCATTTCTACGCTAGCATCTGGTTTAACAAACAACGTTTTTTAAATGCGTTCTTAATGGTTTTCACTGCATTTTCCGCCGCTCCATTTGTAGCTGGATATACTGAGGCGGTTAATTAATAAACTAGGCACGCCTTACAACTTTTTAACCAACGCTCGATATCCTTATCCATGCCCGACCACGTATGAACGCAGAATTGATTTTATGTTTACCATGCCCATATGCGTCTCATGCACTTGCTTTAAAATCTTGTTTCTTAACCTGGTCGGTGTGACTATTCTGTATCGCCCCATCAGGGTATTTTTTTTCCACTGACAACTGATTTCTCTTTTCATAGAAGCCAATCTTCATCTTTTACTAAATCTTCATCTTTTGTTGTTTCCGCTAAAACTGTATCGAAGTCTATTTTTACATCACTATTGCTTTGAACCTGACAAAGTTAGGTTGCCCCTCCTTCTTCGTACTCATCACTGGGCATCTTCCCGATGGGTATGCGGCATTTGATAGCACGTCTGCAGCATTTGTATCGGATCCCACGTACTTTATATCGAAATTAAACCCGGATAAATGTATAGTCCATCTCTGCATCCTGCTCGCTGACATTTGTGGAATTCCCTTCTTGTCCCCAAAAATGCCCAATAATGGCTTGTGGTCTGTTACTGTAGCAAACGTTCGACCTTTCAAATATTGATAAAATTTATTTGTACCATAAATAATCGCCAGGGTTTCTTCTTGTATCATTCCATAATTTCTCTCCGCCTTGGATAAAATGCGCGTTGCAAACTCTATCGGTTTTTCAGTTCAATCCGGAAACACATGTGAAATCAACGCACTTATACCAATAGCTGACGCGTCACAGGTCAATAACAATGGCAGCTTCTGATCATAATGTGTTAAAATCATGTCTGACACAATATCTTCTTTTAACTCGTCGAACACACTTTGCACCCCTTAGACCACACAAAATCCACTCCTCTTTTAAAAGGTTGTATAGTGGAGACATCTTTGTCGAAAATTTGCATTAAACTTTCTATAGTAATAGTAACTGCTTAATATCGGTCAGTTGCGGTGCTTCAAGAAAATTGATTACTCCCGGAACGCCTCTCAAAATTTTCTCATTTTTACTTTGAAAAATACCGGTTGCTAGTTTAATTCCAAATGGCAACCGATTCATAACAAACATGCCTATACGTGTGTGCTCCACGCAACCAATTTTTGGGAATTTTTCTCCAACTCGATCTGATTGTATGCACGAGCCATTAGCCAAACCCATCGTTGAAAATATCTTATTTTCCTGCAGCTTTGCTAACATTTCTGAGATTCGAGGAAACGGATACTTTACCTCCTTTAAATACGGATTTATCGTTATCCTGTAATCTGCACAAATTCTAACTTTTCGTCCGCCTTCAAAATTGGAATTAGAGGTATTCCCCACGCTGCCGTATCTACCCTCGTAATAATTCCTTGTCTCTCCAGATCCTGCAATTGTCGATCCACAACATGTCTGAATGCGTGTGGTACGGGAGAGCTTTTAGGAGGCTTTTAGTCCTCCATCGTGTGATCGAATTTTGGAACATGTATTCGTTCCGCCATTTTGATGTTTATTTTGTTTTTCACGATAAACTATTAATTATATGCTTTTATTTTATTACTTCACACTTCCACTTACGTTTTCTCGTCGCCAATTGTAATATCGGATACAAAGTTCGAGTAATACAAGCTTTTCTATTAATTCATTTATTAATGTGTAAAGATAAAATGGCCACATGCTTTTTCATTGCCATAACTCAAATACCATACACTATGAAGCCAGTATCACTCGTCAAAACAGTACAACCTGATACATCACATTAATCAAATCAGGAATCTAAAAATTGAGTACAAAAATTGATTGGAAGATCACGAGTGGCATGTAGCGGAAAAATTTGAAACTGAACGAACTATGCCAATTTGAAAATACGCGTGTTTTTTGTTATTACGAAATGTCATTGAAGAATAGCTAATGTAATTTTTATTTTTTTCCGCTAGCTGCGATTTCCAACTTTTACAGTCGTCAATACTAGTTTGGGCCACCACACACTATATTTTGAATAACAAGTCTAGATTTGATTATAACGGGTCATAGGGCAAATACTATTAAACCATTCACGCTCCAAAGTTTTCAATCGAGTGTGTGTCAACAATTTTTCATTGATGATCCAGCAAATTATAAATAAAAGAGATCTTTGAACGCACCCTGTCTATTATAATTTAATGCGAGATGGCACTCTAACCCAAATACATAAATTCCCCATTTCCCGTTTAATGAAAATGTACAATCAAAAATAAATTTAATTTAACTTTTCGATACACATAAATGTGTACACTTATATACGAGTATAAGATAAAAACGGGCAAACAAATGATTGATACAAATTTTATAACTATATGTTACGAATACACTTTGTTGAAGGTTCACTCAACTTTGTATTAAGCGAATATGAAAGCATCACATTTCGCTTTTTGAATGGAAGACAGACAGTACAAAATTTTATATAAAACACATACACACGCATCAAACTCTTTATTTGCGCGTTTCGCGGTATAACACAATTACAATCAAAATATTAACAACACAAAATGTAAGATAACGTGCACATCTAAAATTGGAAATGATTCCAAAATGGTACAACTGCTTGCATGCGCTCAAATTATAAGCTTTGGTCAACGAGACAAATTGGTATATGTAAATGAATCACGTCAAAGTTATGCAAATTTGAATAAAATGCTTGTTTGCCGATTTTATCGCAATTTCATTAATAACAATTAATTAATTTAATTGATATTCGAATATATTGCGTGTATACTAAATACGCGTCGATTGAGTATGTGTGGTACATAATTGGTTTGGCATACGCGATAATTGGAAAATGAGACACAAATTGGGTCATAAATTGATATTAAAGTGGTTAAGTGAAGCGCTGATAAAGTGTTTGTATAAGATTTTGGTGTCCAAGAAAACAAGATTAATTAAGTATGATGTTAACCTTCTTTGAAGATGCAATTCGGACCTCGAAGCCTAAAACGATAATAAGGTGGCTGCATTGAACAATTTCTTGCAAAATCATCAAAGTAATTTTAACACATCAGCAACGAACTTCTGCGAGGTCTCGCTCGCATTGATTGCAGTATTGATTTCAAATCCTGGTTATTCAACATCTTTGTTTTTAAAACCCGATGTTAAAAGTTTTAGTTTTTAAATTTTTGTTGTTCAATTAAAATTTATATGACTATCTGGTTCGCGAGACCAACTTAAAAATCGTCGGCCAATATTAGCCGTGTTTTATTATTCGAGCACTATCCGGCGCCGAATGGGGAATTTCTACTGAAACTGCAGCTATTATTCACTGGTGTCGCTACTATTCAAAAAAATAAAATTTACACTTAACTTCATTCAGTCAAGTTCTACTTTTGTGGTTTATTGTTGTTAAAATACTAAAATACACAGAAACCACATTTTAATCACATTTCAAAACAAAGGCCTTTTCAAATTTCCCTATGAAATGGATATAGCGGCTCGGGATAGCGGCGCCCGATAACTAGGTAGAGCAAAATATTTCTATATCGATTTTTAGAGTCGAAATATTATTTATTTCCTATTTAAAAAACGGGTCCCCTTTGAAACGCGATATTTCATAACGCGATAGAGTATACCAAACGCGATATGGTACATAATTTACACTCCAGAGGTTCAGCGGAAACAATGGACCCCTGCCGTTTTTTCCGGAATTATAAATTTCATCTAACCAATCGGTTAGGCCATTGAATCATCACCCACTTCAGCACTTATTTCCTTGAACCAGTCAGGAATCTCTTCGGGTTCAAGAAAACTTAACGCAGCAATTTGCCTGACCTTTAACGCAAATTCTATATCTATCCACATTCCAGAAATGGGGAAATATAATTTCAGTTTATAGGAATTTAAAAATCGATAGGAACGGCAGTATAGTACTGGGTTATATCAGGCGGGTCGCTGTGTTCCCGTCGTCATATCTCGTTTCGAATATCGCGTTTTGAATATCGCGTTTCGAACGAATTCCTTAAAAAACAAAAGTCTTCATGCCCACCAGCGGTTGCGGTTGGAATTGTAAGTTTAGTAACTTGAGTTCGGTGAAGTGTGTGTTACCCAAAAATACGGACAGTTTTCTTCACTCCCAATATTTTATCGGATGAACTTCGAATTTCATAGACTGGTTTGAGTCTATCAAAGAAGACAGATTGTTGCTTATCTCTGATTTGTAATACAAAGGGTTTACAAAGTAGCCGAATCACCTTGCCTGGACCTTAATAGGCGGTGTGAGGCCAATCCGTACTTTGTCTATTCTAGAGAGTAAATTTTGTATTTCTAAATCGCATGCATGTGCTTTGGCGATGCCTATTTGCCTTGTAAATAAATGCTGAATGGTTGTCGACTTGTCGTGAATTGAGAGACAAAATCTAAGTGGCGTTCTTGACTTGGGTTGCGTTCCACTTGACAACACATTGACAATAAAAAGCAACATACTCGCTCCCGAACTCAAATTTAGTCAAATTTCATGAAATGCCTTATACCTACTAGTTCCATACTCGATTTGGAATATTTCTAACTTTGCTGTTGTTTTAATACATTTTGTGTGATACCATGGTATTTTTTCCGAACTAACTCCCGATGTCATGTACACAGTGTTAGAGCAAATTGCTCTAGTAAGCGATTTGTGGTCGATGAAGATAGCGAATTTCCGAGCTCCGACATAGTATCGGATGTAATGCGGAATATTATTTCTTTACAACATTTGATAGTTTCTTTGAGAAAAGTCCAAGTGGTTCTCAAATCTCTTTATTTATGGTAATTGTTGTAATTGTTAGATGGATCAATGGTGATGCTATATTTTGTAGCACCGATGCGCTAAAAGAACTTTATTTCCTAAGCTTATCTTACGCTGGAGGAATGCATTTTGACATTCTTCAGACCAAGGAAAATTTTGAGGCGTTTTGGGTTTCTTGAAAAAGTCTTGCCAATTGTGTGTAAGTTGGGGCAAGAATCTTCACGAGTTTTGTATGAATCGGCGCTGGGGATTCTAATTATTGCTAATTGCATTAATTCGGTAGGTTTTCCAGATCCACTTAGTATAGAAATTCATTCATCTGGGAATATTTAATTGCAGGGTTTGTTTTTATCTTCTTGCAATGTGCACACTTCGTTCGGAAAATTCTGTCTTCTCATTATTAAATAAAGAACGCGGAACAAACGTTTTGGTATTCCAACCTTAAAAAATTTAAAAACTTCATGGAATACGTTTTATGATAAAATCGACCGGAACATAATACTAGGACATGGAGACTACTTTCTGCTACTTGATATTAAGAATTTTCATTGCCGCTATATCGCACCAGACATTAAACTCCCGACTCTCTCTCTCGGTTCTATATTGCCGCTTACTCTACATCGCACCTTGTAAAGGCGGTGGTTATTGGCTTGGATTTTTTTCCCATGAACTTCAGCATGAGATTTCGTCTTATTCAAGGTTATTTGCTCATGCTATTTGTTCATTCTTTGGGATTGTTCCGCACAAGTGAAACAAGTTTAAATTATTTTAACCCTAAAAGTATTTCGCCCAATCAGTCTGTTTTCTAACTTATTTAAAGCTTTATGAAAAATCTTGGATAGATTAGCTAGAAATAATTGTTTAGCCAGTTAGTAAATCACGTGAACTTTCTCTGCATGAACTTGTTCTAAAATAAAAGATTAAATAATAAAGTTTCTTGTCGCCACTTTCCCTCAAATCGCGGTTGCTTTTGACACTACTCCGTTCTCTAAAATGGCCGATGGTTAACTAGATCTAACCCAGTTTCCGTTAAACTTTCCAAAGGTTGTTCCGAAAGGGTGTACTTTCTGTGCTCCTGTGGCTCCTCTTTATTTATAACTTGTTAAATTTACTGCATAAATATACATTTGAAACGTGCTGCATATACGCATTCCCTTGTGAGGTAAAAGAATTTGTATAAATGGTTTTGTAACTTTTCGTCCAACTAATTGAGAGAACTTTTGTACTAAGCTGTATACAATGTTTGAGAAGCCTGTTGGAGTGGTCTTTTTGATCCATCTGAATTAGTTTCACTTAGTATAGCTCCTACACTATAACTTGAAACATCCGTTGCTAGTACGGGTCGCATTTGTGCCTTGCTTTTTTTTTCTTTACTACACGAAAAGAATTTTCATCATCCCAAACTAAACGTTTCATGTTTTGTATACTTAGCGCCGATTTTGGATTTTTTTTACCCACAATATTCTATATGGAATCAGCAAAAAACTCACAATTTTAAATTTATCCTCATATTGTGGCTTTGTAATCACGACACTACCGCATTCTAACCTTTTAAAATGAGTTTAGTCATCTGGCCCAGCAGTTTTGATATCAAGAAATACGGACCAATATCCTGTAAAATTATTTACATTTGACTTGCCGTTTATCGAGTAATCTTTATTATCATAAAAAAACCATTTCTTACCTATTTTTTAAAGATTATTTCTTCCAAATGTTGCCCGTAACTGCGGTTAACATGGTCTATTCTGTAGGTTCCAATTTTCAATAACGCGTGCGAGCATTTCGAGTGGTATTTGGCCAATGACACGAGTAATGTTGGCTTCTAATTGATCAATCTTAACCGGCTTATCCATGTAGGCTTTGGACTTTACGTAGTCCCAAAGATAAAAGTAAAGGTGTGATATCACATGATCTAGGTGGCCAATTCACTGGTCCGAAGCGTGAAATTAACTGTTCACCGTATTTTTCTTGCAATAAAGCCATGGCGCCGTCTTGTTGGAATCAAATGTGGTCGAGATCACAGTCTTTAATTTCAGGCAGCAAATAATCCGTTGTTATTAGTTACGTTACGGCCGGGCTCATTTTTAAAAAAATATGGACCGATGATGCCACCAGCCCATAAACCAAACCAAACCGTTGTTTTGTCTATATATAATGGTAGCTCTTACAACTCTTTGGGTTGCTCTTCAGCCCAAACACGGTAATTTTGCTTATTAACGTAGCAATTAAGCCAGAAATGGGCCTCATCCTAGAACAAAATTTTGGTCGAAAACAGTGGATCTTCTTCAAGCTTTTCAAGAGCCCAAAGACTGGAACGGTGACAAATTGGAAGATCGACCGGCTTCTATTCTTGCATACTAGTATACGACAAGCCAAGCTGTTAAGAACGGTGCCGAATCGATTCATCGCGGTCATCGCGTACACTCTCAGCTACTGCCGCTATATTTTCTTCACTACGTGTTGCATGTGGTCTATTTGGTCGCGTATTATCCAATATGAAAATTGGGTTCAAATTTGTTGATGGCATAGCGAATTGCGCGTTCGGTAGGCCAATTATGTGGACCATAAGTTGTTCTAAGCGCACAAAACACATTCCCCGTAGAACGCTGATTTTCGTAATACAGCTGAATAATTTGTAGACGTTTTTCCTGGCTAAGTCTGTCCATGATGAAATGTCAAACAATATACTGAACAAAAATACCATAACTGTTTGGCACGACTCACAGGTGATAAAGTACCTCTAAATGAATCCACCCGTTATTTGAATTTTTATCTGACGTGCTGGGTTCATTCCCTTTATTATTATTTTTATTTATTTTGTGATGTTTGAATGAAAGCGTCTATAGGACCTATATTATCCACCTATTCCATTTTGTAATATTTCGGTCATATTTATTGTTAACGATGTTTGTACCGTGGTGAAAACAAAAAAAAAATTGTTTTACGTAGGTTTGTAAATTTAAAACATCCTTGTCGCTAATTTCTTAACGCCCGCTCATCTTTTTCAACCTTAATACCTCGCCATTCATCAACTTATGTCGCGCAATATCATTATCGCAGAGAAGAAAGCCGCTCACTATGCCATATTTCAAAACTAAATATAACAAAATAGAGCAATCTCAAAACGGTACAAAGTAAGGAACAGAAGTAATGCATTGAACATGGACATGGTACGCAACAAGACATCACAAAACAGTACATAACACACTAAGAGATACTTAACCCTTAAATGCATGAAGTCCGTTATAAATGACAACCAGGAAAATCGATAAAAAGGTACAGAAAACACATTTTAAGCAAATATGTATGTGTATGTTTAAGTACAAGTGTAATCTATATGTAGACAGTCGGTTGAAATTATTTGAGTAAAGGGTCAGTTAGTTCTCGATCGGCAAACAAATCATTCCGCTTGTTTAGTTAAAATTTCGTTTTTTTATATGCAATAAAACATTACTAAGTACAAATTATTGGCAAAGAAAAATTAAGTCAGTAAAAATATGCTAAATAATATTTGTAAAGCTATTTTGAAATAAATCTGCTTGCACAATTGTACGTTTGATAACGGAAAATGATTGTCATTTTAAACGGACAATATGCAGTCCATATACATATGTAACACATCGCCTAAAAGTTCCTGGTCTAACAAAGAAAACACAATTTTTTGGGAAAAATACATTTTATTCATCAATAGAATTTCCTTCTAGAGCGATACAATCAGTCCAACGCCTCTCTAACAGATGCTTTTTTGAAGAACGATTTATCTTTATCTTCTAAATAAGCTTCAGTTTCGGCAAACACTTGTTCATTGGAACCAAATCACTTTTCCTAGAGGTTTTTTTGAGGTATCCAAACAAGAAATAACCGGTGGGGGCTAATTGTAGCAAATACGGTGGATGCGGAAGCAAATCAACATGCAATAATGTGTTGTCGTTTTCGATCCATTGAGAGCAAATCCGAACACAGCTTTCTCATGGATAAATGTTCGTGCAAAATATGACCAACACGTACCATAGATATCTTGACAATGTCAGCTATCTCACGCAACTTCACTGTACAGTCTTTCAAAACAATCTTGAAGATTTTTTTATGGTTTCTGGAGTCACAGCCTCATTTAGGCGTCCAGAGCGTGGTGCATCATCGGTGGTTGTACGACCACGTTTAAATTCAGCATACCAGTCAATGTTGATTTTCCTGGTGCCGAGTCCGGATAACACTTATCAAGTCACTGCTTTGATTGAACGTTATTTTTTCCCATCAAAAAACAGTGTTTAATCAACACACGAAATTCTTTTTTTCCATTGTTTTGAAATTAACAAAAGTAGCGTCACAAAAACAACTGTAACTTCTAAATTTAATGATCGAAATGTCATGAAATTTTAACAGGTATCATTTGAAGGTTGGTAGAATTTAAAAATAATATAGGGTTTAAATTTGTGGCACCATGTATGTGTCAGACCGGGAACTTTTCAAGCGACGTAATTCAAGTTATGCATATACATTACTTTAGTGCATGACGTTCGTTTAAACGGACAACCAATTTTTCCAGATTTTCTTAAAATCCGGAAATACCTAATTGACAAAGAATTCGGATTCTTAATCTGCATCACAAAATACATAAAAAAATATTTTTCTTATTAACATCACAAAGGTCATGCATTTAAGGGTTAATAATTTTAATCGGTATTTCAGAGGTTTCTCAACTCTAAAATCTCAAGTTGAACTTAACTCATAAAATTATTAGTCTATATCAGCGGTTCTCAAACTTTTTGAGCTGCGGAGCCTTTCAAAGGCATAATAATTTACACGGAACTCCAGTGGCTCAGTAATGACTAATTGTGTGTATGTGCCAATCGATGATGCCTAACACCGAACAGTAGTTTATTTTTTTATATGTACATTGTATTTACAAATTCATAAATAAAAAGGGAAAATGAAATTATTTCACTGCATTATTAGTGGAACTAGTGAACTTGTTTCCAATTTTTACATAATTCTTGTTGCGCAAGTTGAATCCTCATGTTACCTTCTGCATCGAGTCTGTTGCGGTATTTTGTTTTTGTTGCAGCATACGAAGAAAATCTGGACTCGCATAGATAAATCGTAGCGAAAGGGAAAAGTATTTTAACAGCTTTCATTGATAAATCTGCGTATTCTTATCTTAAAGTGCACAAAGATACTGTTTCAAATATGGGCGGTAGTAAGGAATCTGGAATCATGTGAATGAAGACTTCGTACTCCTTAACTGTGAATTCTTCTGGTCTTTTCTGAACTATGATTGGGTTTCGAATCCATATGTAATTTTTAAGCTTTTCATTCTGCTCATCTAGAAAATACTGTTTAACTGAGTTTAGAATATCTTCAAAATGTTGACGAATTTCATCACACAATATAAAATGGTCACTTTCTTCAATGCCCCCATTAATTTCATCGAAAAATTCATTAAGTATTGGGAAGCTATCGAACTCACGAGCGCGAATGCAAATGATCCAGAACTCTAATTTTTTGTTAAAAGCTTGAATCTTATCATTGGCTGTGAACACTGTTACTTGTTTTCCTTGAAAGGACATAAAATTTTGGCAAGGTATTCAAGTCGAAGCAACCACAGTTTATCTGTCAGTCTTTCTTGTAAATCTGTTTGGTTTACTATGAAAAAGTGCCCAATTCGGAACGGAGCTGAAATAGTCGAACAAGCACTTCCGTCGTGACAACCATCGTACTTCAGCATGGAAGAATAAAGCTTTATGAATGGTGCCCATATCTTCGCAAAGAATCTTAAAAAGCAGTATTTGCAAGGGTTTCGATTTGATGAAATTTATGATCTTTACAGACTCATCAAAGACATTTGTCAAAGACAGTGACATTTTTTTTTACTGCAAGTACTTGGCGGTGAAAAATGCAATGGCTACTGGTGCAGTTTGGTGCAAAATTCTTGATTTTAGCAACAGCGCCAGAGGTTTTTCCTACCATTCCCATTGCACCATCCGTACAGATATCAACACAGTTTTTCCAATCTAAACCTATCTTAACAAACATTCACGATATTAAATATTTCGGCACTGTGGCGTCACAAGGAAAAAATAATAATATGGTCGTAACTCTAGAAAAAGGAAACCATGTTCGAAGCCCTGTCTAACGTTTCGAAAAAGAAACTTTGGTACACTGTCAATAGGTGAGCGACAGTCGATATTTTATCAACACCAAGAAAACGAAAAACGACGAGCAGTTCAACGCTAACCGAGAGAGATTTCAGTTGTAACAATGGATGACAAAAAATTATAATAAGTAAAGCACGTGTAAAAAAAAAAATAATAATAATTAGATTTTTAACTCGTGACAATAATCGTGTGGGCATTTTTTCAGTTTTATATAAACTTTATTATAAACCTAAAATTAAGAATATAAATAAATATATTGAAATAAACATACATAAAATTAAGTTAGTAGAAATATAAATTATTCGTGCAGTTTCATGTATGTGAACTAAGGTGATCCACACCACATCCAAAAGTAATCGCGAAATCATATAGGGATATCTATTCAACGATTTCCCCTAAAGCACCAGTTGTATTATTTGGCAATGGTTCACACAAAAGAAGATCCTCTTCAAGCAAATTTATATGCTGATATCGGACAAAACCAAGCAAGATTGCAAGTCCAGCTACATCTGAAAGATTATAATTATTAAGGCGAAATATCGATTAAGACCACGTTAGCTACTAAATCTTTAATTGGACGAGCTACCGTGTCATTGGATAGCGGAACATCAGTGATTTCTTTTACCGCATTTTTAACGAATATACATTATCTTTACGACTGCACAGGGCTTGATTACTATCTTGCATGAGCTTCTCCTGCCAGTGTAATACGATAATTGTTATGTTTAAACTCTGGATGTACGGTTTCTAAATGACGGCGCATTTTAGCGGGGACCATAGCACTATTTGGAAAAAGTTTGGTGCATGTATGTATGCTCGTGGTCAGTGGACATTCGATGTCCTCTTTGCAAATGTAAATCTTGGTATATAACCATAAAAACAGATGCGCTATATGTAATATAGTGTAAAAATATGTCATAGTATGAGAATTGGCTTCCAGAAGCAGTCGTGATCAGTGTCGTGAAACAAATTAACTTCATATAAAATTTATAAGTTTTTTGAATTTGATTATGAGATTCGCGGAGCCCTTGGAGTTGGCTCGCGGAGCCCCAGGGCTTCCCAGAACACTCTTTGAGAAACGCTGGTCTATACCTTCACTTTTAAAAATTCTCTAAATATTAATACCTGTACTTTTCTGCTTTCAATTTTATGGTGCATGCCAAGCAAGCATAATGCCCACTAACTTAGCAACGGCCATAGAAAATGCCTAAAGTACTATGAACACGAGCTGAGCAAAACTGTTATAAATTATAACAGTGTGCATTTAGTAAGGCAAGCCATCTTTATTATGCCTTTCACAAAACCATCATTTTAAAACTTATGTATCGTTGTGTAGTTCGTTATTAAAATATGCATATTCTCATATTTAGAATGTAACAAATACGTAACATTTGTAAATCGCCTCGCGGTCATTCAAAAGTTTGATAACTATTTTTTTTTAACCAAAATTGATATCGTTATTTATTCAACCGCACAGCATACACTTTATTTATTAACATACGAGTATAGAGTTCTAATTGTGCGCTAAGGCAATCAAAACGAAAATTCTTTTACCATCCATTATGTGTTTAGCCTGTCAAATAATAAAATTCGGCTTCCGGTGAATGAAAACATCATATACGAATACGAATACATACTTGTTTACGGCGCCCAACCTTGAAATATAAAACTATTTTGTGTAGATAATCAAAACAAAATTGTTAGATGAACTCATCGGTCCACTGAAAAGAAAAGACAATACCGATTTTGTTAAGATAACTAATTTTGGTACAAACAGCACACTTACATATCAAACCATATTCTTGCTTGTAAGCGGATTATTTCAATCTAAAATAGGACTGTAAATTAATTAGTGACTACGTGACACACCATAAATTTTTAAGTGACTACGTGACGTACCAAACATAATATAGTCTAAATATATTCCGTCCCTCCTCTACATACGTTACATATTTTAATCGAGCCCCTACAACTCGTTGTAATGTGCGTCTTATAATAATTTGTTATCATGATTTCTTAATCGAATCGTTATATTACGAGTATACTCGTATGGCTTATAGTGGTTGCGATGTGTGTGTTATATTTTGAACACTTGTAAACCTAACAAATAGGCGCATGTGCGGCTGTAAATATCTTGTTTACTATACCCTATACGGAATTTGGAAGGTTTAACCGCACGTTTTATCGTTTTTTGAATGGTTTTTAGTCTTTACCTGTCCCTGATTAAAGCTTTTGTTTAAAAAATTTGTTTGGGTTGTGGTGAAAGCGAAAAATATACGGAAGACGATAGTAACTAATTGCCAAATTAATAATTTTGTTAATTTGTGCTTAACGCTTACGTCTGTGCCATAGTAATAAACTAGTACGACACGTGCTTATATATTTTATACTAAAACTGTTTGAAAATGTGAAAGGCAATTGAACTGATCATCGTTAGGAAATGATGGCTGAAATACCTTGACAACAAATATTCGTTTGACTTGAGAAATACAAAACTCGTGTGATGATTAGCACGCTACTTGATCTTGTTTTGGTTCATATATTATGTTATGTATGGAAAAATTATATTTTGTTGTAGTATGTGTCTGGTAACTAACATATTTGTAGCTCTCTTATTTATCTTTAACATTTTCAACTATATTAATCTAGAATTACATATTATATATTCATATACCATATAAGCATAATATGCTTCACGTTACTTTACATACAAATACTGTGTTTTCTTATCTGGGGCCTGATTAAGTAAGCATTACGGATTACGACTTACGACAAATTAAACTGCATTGTTGTTGTTTCAGTCAAATACCTATTTGAGACCGGGTTGGCGAGGTAGATACGGAATGTAAAGTATGCGGTTGTCGACACGTACATGATTTTTTGTGTCCCAGTCGTCGACAACCTAGGAAATTATATTAATAATGAAATTTTCTCATTATTTTAGTAGCTATTAGGTGATTGTTTATTATTTTAGGAGCAAAGTAAATTTACAAGTTGATACTAAATACATAAAAGTTGACCTAATCTAATTCTCATTGGGTATAAAGGAGAGCGTTTACACAACACTCGCCGTTAAACGTGCCTATATAGTGTATAGTGAGCATATAATTTCATCTTTAGTCCACTAACAGCCTTGGTAAGAACATCTGCCACGTTCTCGTCGGTTGATACATAACTTAAGTTGATTGTACCATCTTCGATTTCCCGTCGCAAATGATGACACCTGATATCTACATGTTTCGTTCTTTGATTGAGCCATTCGATTTCGATAAATTGATGGCACTTTGATTGTCCATTTGCATATAATCAGCGGTTGAGCGATGTCTGGATCTAATTCACGGCCAAAATTTTGTAACCGAATCGCTTCTCTAACCGTCCATGATACGGCTGTGTATTCAGCCTCCATACTCGAAAGTGCAATAGTACTTTGCCGTTTGCTATTCCAGGTTATAGCACCATTACTTAGTAGGAAAATATAACCAGTACAAAAGCGTCTCTTGTCGTCGTCTGATGTCCAATCTGCATCGCAATAACCGGTTAAAATTTTTACATTAGATTTTGAATAACGCAGTTTATAATTTAATGTTCCTTTTGGATATCATAATATCCTTTTTACAGTGGTCCAGTGTGGTCGTCCGTAATTCGAGTTGAAACGGATTGATTGTTAATTTCTCGTTCCATAGTCGTCCACTTTGTTTAAGACCATAAGTATATCGCCTTATTTATCTTACAGACTTTATTTGTTCCATCGTGAAAGCCTTCCGCTAACCATGTATATGTCATCATTTAAATCTCATTGTAAAAATGCTGTGACTACATCCATCTGATGAATTTTTAAACAATTTTTGACAGCAAATGCGATGACAAAACGAATCGATGAGTAACGTATCACTGGTTTATCAATCTTGCTTTAAATCGGGTGACTTCCAAATTCGACACGCTTGAGTTTAAAAATCCATTTTGATTTTATCGGTTTGCGTTTTTTTGGACAAATCAACCAACTGCCAAGTTCCATTTTCGACTAACGAATTAACTTCTTGCATGGCTGATTTCCAATTTTCACAGTTTTCATTATTCAACGCCTCATTATAGGCACCATATGTAACATATTCATCAATTTTCTTGACTTTAGTGTATGACTAGTTCTTCGAACTGTTTGTTGTGGTATAATACTACCTTTTTGTTGATAGGTGTCATCATATATCGTTTCAAATGAACTATAAATCTTCTGTTAAATCAACTTGATCAAAACCACTTTCGTTTATGAACACAACATCTCAACTGATATCAAGCTTTTTACTGATCGGATCAACACAACGATAACCTTTTGAACCTTCAAAAATCCCATGAAGACCAATTTTTTGACTTTTTATCCCATTTCTTCCGTTTTTGCTTTGGGATGCGTGCACCATGACCGGACTACCAAATACTTGAAGATGACAAACATCAACTTTATTTCCTGACCAACGTTCTTCTGGAGTTGTTGTTTTTAATGTGGCATTTGCTGATCGATTTTTAATATATATGTTGCCTTGTTAACAGCCTCAATGAGACATCCAGATTCGAATCGAACAGCATACATCTAGCCTTTCCACCAATTTTCGATTTGTTCTTTCGACGATACCGTTTTGCTCGGGAGTATACACAACTTTTGCTTGATTCCATTCGTTTTAAAATACATCTAGAACTTTTGATTGATGTATCTGTGCCATTATCTGATCTTAATGTTTTGATTTTTCTTCTCGTTTTTTTTTCAACTACAGCTTGAAATTCAATAAATCGATCGAACGCTTCAATACGAAATTAGTCCCATTAAATCGGAATGATTCAAATTCAAAATGTTTTCGAGCCTGCTTACCTTCTTTGCAAATCTCACAATTCTTAATTTCAATTGCGTTTAATCATTAAAATTGATGCCATTTACCAAACCATTTTTCATCTTACACATGTCTGCTAAGTTTATATGACCCAATTTTCTATGCAACAATAAACCACTCTATCTGTGTCATGCATGCTAAACATTTTACTTGTTGTACCTTAAGTCGATATACACCATTATCCGATTTAATATTACACACTAACTGTTTTAATTTATTGAAAATTGTACATCCATTTTGATCAAATATGACTTCATTACCATTTTTTATCATTTGTGCTACAGACAACAAGTTCGCAGATCAACCAGGAACGCACAAAACATTATTAAAATCTATCTCGAATTCATTTACACGCACTTGCATTTTACCAGCACATTTTACGGGAACTGTAATTTGCCGAAGTAATTTCTGTAATTTCGGATAATTTTATTTCGGTGAACAAATTTTCAAATGGTGACCTATGCTATGATGCCCCACTATCTATGTACCATTCACTTTCATGACACTGTTTCGAAAAATACGCTGCGCTTGTAATTTGAACCGGATTTTGAACCGTTGATAAAAATACAGCTTTTGCTTGTGAGCCTTGGTTTATTACATATTTTTATTATGTTGTGGCTGTGACTTATTCTCACATTTTGGCGAAAAGCAATCTTTAGCCATATGCCCACATTGACCACAATTAGAACACTTCACTTTGATTTTTGACGTAGACCTTGATTTATTGCTGCTACCACTGCTTCCATAGAAAGCTGATCCTTGACCATTCGAACCGCAATCTAATAATTTCGATTTGATTGAATCTGCCGTTATTATGGTGCCGCTACTTTCAAGTCCCAACTATCCCATTAAACTGGCCAACAAAATGATACCAAGCCACTCATCTGGTACAGAATAACCGATACCGCTCAATTTATTCGCAGTTTCAATTGCTTGTGAAATATAATCGTTCATGGAATCACAGCTTTCCAAACGTATTGCCACGAACTTGCGTAGTAAACTTTGGGTTATTCTGGATTGATAGCCAGATGGTATTTTTACATCAAGGTGAGGTTAAATAAAAATTTGGATCAGGTTTTCCATATAAAATTTGAACTGATCCGGATCAATGATTGTCATTAAACTGGGCAATTGTTGGGTTCGAAAATTTTCCAATTGCACCTAGAAGATGAAATTTTAAAATACGCTGTGATGCCAATAAAGTCGATCGCGAGTTAAGTTTTTAAGTATTAATTATCCTAATTTTCTATCTATTCATTGGGCAATTTCAGGTCCCCCAAATGTTGGCAACATCTTGAATAAAATCACGGCCAACGCTATGAATATTTTGAACTTTATTAAATGTTGAAATCAAATTGGAAACGATTTCACTAATCATGTTGATATCAGTGCAAGGACCTTAAGGCGCCCATTTCATCATACGTCAACAGATATTCTGTGGTAAATTCATATAATTTCATGGGCACAACTGTAAGATTGCGAGCTCAATTCGAGAAAGAGAAAGATTACAGAAGCGACTTTTTGAAATACACCGACGTTTTTTGATTAAAGAGAGGGCCAATTTCTTCAGAAGATTAGCGAAATTAAGGAGTTTTAATTGTAGTTGACATACACGAACAATTAGAAGATGGCGACATGTGGCTGATAGACAAACTTCTACTAGTATCAAAACATGAGAAAGGTGAACCTTACAATTGCAAAAAAATTGAAAATTGGTAGGGATTGTTTTATTTAGTAACTATTCCTCTGACATCAAATATTATCTAGAAACAAAGACAATTAAAATTACAAACGACTAACTACTTAAAATGATAACTTCTGTAGAACATTTTTAGCAGTAATCGTCAAAAGGAACCTATCCGACACAAGAAAATGTGCGGAACATTTAAATTTTCGTTTTGGGTAAACGGGTAGATCTCATGCAAAAATTAGGGGGCACCACAAGCCATATTCCTGTGCATTCTAAATACTAGGATCCTTCTTCTTAGTCGTATGAATATTGTAAAGTTAATTAAAGGAATGAACATTTTTTTTATTGAATGAAGAGTTATGGAAAGTGCTAAAATTAGTCCCAATATTTTGGAATATGGCCAGTTTACACTTGGGTGTAAACTGATGCTTATGTTGCTAAAAATAATGTGAAAGTGCTAACTTGGCAACACTGTGCTTTTTTGCTATGTTTAGAAAAAAATTGTATTAATAAGGCTGTGGGCCAATAGTCGAGTAAAAGTCAATTTTAAGTAAATTTTTCGGTAAATTTATTTATTTTTCAAAAAATCCATGGCAAACTGATCGAAAAATCTGTGCTAAATCTGATTTTTACCATAGTAAACGATTTACCCGACTATTGGCCCGCAGCCTCAGTGTGAAATTAGCGTATAACTTTTGTAGGCACAAAAGTTACCCATTTTGAAGACTGACTAAACTAATTCATCGAGCAATAAATATATAAGAGAAATCAAGTAGTGCAAATTTTATAAG
The DNA here is from genome assembly GCA_947310385.1 of Nephrotoma appendiculata. Taxonomy (NCBI): domain Eukaryota; kingdom Metazoa; phylum Arthropoda; class Insecta; order Diptera; family Tipulidae; genus Nephrotoma; species Nephrotoma appendiculata. The sequence continues at coordinate 335,423,114 of OX371223.1, forward strand.
CAGGTTTTTCCGAGGTTAATCTTATTTTATAGTTTTAATATATTTATATATACAAATTTAATTTTTTTCTATTTTTAATCCATACATACGTATCTTATAAACATATCGGCATAGTTTTGTTATAGTTTATTGTTCTTGTTAGGCTTATACAGGTTGTGTAAAGTAAGATAGATTAACCTCGGAAACTCTACATGAGTCCTCTTATGTATATTTTGCTTTATGACTAATTGCATGTTACTTCATACCAGTTGTTAATAGATGGCGTTAAACGTATTGCACTAAATTTTTATTCAAATTTGCTAATTTAATTTAAATTTTATCAATGGTCGAAGTATTTATTAACGATGGTGAATAATTAACAAATTAAATATTAGACCCAATACGTTTTAAGGCTACAGTAATAACTAAAAACCACTATAGTACAAACTATCGGCAATTTAGCTTACTCAGTAATTAAGACTGTACCCTTCAAACCGATTCTTTGTGTATAAACTTACTAACATAATTGATGGTTAGTAAATATTAGTCGTCCATAAATAGCACAAAACAAACCGTGTTTATTATTTAATTAACATTTATTAACTGAATTAAGATTTATCAATTTCGACATTATTTACAATCGGCTATTGATAATTATGATCTAAGCAGTTTAAATGTAAATATCATGCACGCTTTAGTTTAATAACATTACAACCGGTATGAACTAACCTTTTTTTTATTTAGTTGGAAATTTAGATAAAAAATTTGACGTAAAGCTTACAGTATTAGAGGTAAAAACCATGAGAGGCACACAGTACATGTTACTTCAAATTATATTTTATAGTATTAATTAATTACAAAAAATATGTAAATCACTTCGACATTGTCGAAGTAGTAGACGTGGTCTACATGGTCGACGAGTAGTTTACGCAATCACGTAAAAAATAGTAGATGACGCGTAAACGCCCATCTCTGATTTGTGTTCGACTGGGAACTAAATGTAATTAAAATATAATGCGATTATTTCTGTATGTAAACAAACGTATTTTTACCTTTTGCTATATTCATTTCAATGACGTGAGCAACGCCACTCTTTCGGTGCTTTTTTTATAAATACATACGTATTTGTCAAAAAAATGTAGTCAAATATAAACAACAGCAAAAATAAATTCCAGAATCGTGCTATCGGGCAATATTTTTAGTTCGAATTTATTTTTTGTCGTACATGTTTCAATAACTCGTAATTACGTCGTAATTACTACTATGGAGACTTCGACTTCTCGTAAGTGGAAAGTAGCAATACGACAGATGCATAATCGGGTAAGGTAGACTTGGGTAGACTAGCTAGACCTTTGTTTTCTTCTCTGAAGTGCAAATGGTTCGAATGCAGTGTGGCAAAGTGAGTACAGTGTGGTAATACGAATAAACTTATTGCCAGCTAATTGGTATTCCATCCAAAATCCGAAGATTCGGTATTCTAAGTTCTTGTGAAAGCTCAGAAAGGAACTTGAAACTTGGTTGATTTGAATTTGGCATATTTTAAGTTTCATCGAAAATGGTAGCTAAGTGCGAAGTTCTTGCAAGAAAAATGATGCTATTGAAGTTAACCTAAAATTTCAGCCGAAAAACTGCATTATCGACATATTTTGTATAACAGGTGGTAGTACAAAGTTCTGATAATATTAGCCGAAAATTACATATTATTGAAGTTAGATTTTCGCCGAAAAATTTAGATTATCAATAAAAATTAATTTCACATACATCGAATGTTTAAAGGTAATATGGACTGGGTGAAGATAGACCAATTCGTAAATGGCTGGATCCCATGTTTAAAATTTGTCGTGTAAGAGGCAATTCATTTCAGTTTTGACACTAACAGTGAACACCTATATCAAAAATCAGGGCATAGCAGCATAGTGAAATAAATTAAAAGCTCACATACCTAGTCAATATTACCACTAAACATGCATCCAGCTTTTTATTTTATTTCACTATGATGCTACATAAAATATGCTCTGATTTTTGATACAAGTGTTTACTGTTAGCGCCAAAACTGAAATTAATTGCCCCCTAACACGACCAATTATCATTAATCTCACTTCGTTCAGTCTATATTATATTAAACATCCGATTTATGTAAAATTAATTTTTTCGGCAAACATTTCTTACCTGATAAAAATTATATCGATAATGCAGATTATTTTATGGCTGAAATTTTCAGCATGTTTATTAGAGGATAACCATGCTAGACAAAGAAAAACTATCTAGGCTATTGCGTATGGATGGGAACGAATACTCGAAACCGAGAGGATCCACAGGATCCATTCAACAGACAATAACTTTTACTTTGTTTCATTTTTTAATTTTTATAATTAACTAAAAATAAGTGTTGCAATCTGCAACAGCCTACTATTTTCTTCATCTCCTACCTCTTCATCAACCAACAAAATTTTAAAGATGGGGGTTTTTTGTACCACGTTGTATGCTATATACTCACTAATACAAATAAAAAAACAAAAAATTCTAGAATCGGATTTTTTGTTGGTTTTTACTTGATTAGTAAACTTGATTTTTCACAAAAAATAAACGACTATGAAATTGTGTCGGGCACTCACATCAGTCAAATCAGTCGGGCAAAAATGATAAAAAATCACGATATTTTTTATCAGCTTTCGCCATAAAACGCACTCATTTATCACAACAAAAAAAACTGAGAATATTTTTGATTCTGGCTACGAAAGTTTGTATACATTTTATTTGATGAGTTTATGTTATGATTTTACATGGACAGTTTGCTCAACTTACAATTACTTGGTTAGAGTGATTCGAAAATATGTAAATTGTGAATATGTAAATTCTGAAATTGTGAAAAACTCTTAAGAATGAATACATACATATTAAATTTTTGTTGGTAGTGTAATGTTTTGATAATTGTTACCAATTTGGTCGGGCTCAACACGCCGATTGTGTTTCGATACCTACTAGATTTTTTGAGTTATGCTGGAAACAAACGTGCGGAAAAACGCGTGCGTTTAAATTAGAATACACTACTTTAAATGAAATGAAATCCATGTATTCCGCATAGGCTGCGTTTTTCCGCAAGTTGTCTCTATTTCTAAAAAAACGCACCGCAGCAGTGTTGACATAATAAAAAAAAAAATAACATGAATTAATATTAACATCACGACGGCTTTTCAATATTTTGACAGAAATTCCAAAACAAATTGTATATTGTCTATTGAAAACTCCAACGAAAAATAAAAACGCAATGTTTGAATAATACGCTCATGTAGTTAACTTGCGTTTTCGCAGGCGTATTCGCATGCGTAAAATCCGCACGTCTGTTTCCAGCAGCTGTTTCTTGTTCCTACGCAACTCGAACTGAACGAAATTTTAAACCGGTCTCCTGAAGTGAAAAAAATTTACATATCAATTTGAAAACGAAAATGAAAATTTCATCGAATTTTATTTTTCGGTACGCTAGTGAAATTGGTATTTTTTGTGTTAGAATATAGATGTCTCTGTTTAACTCTATACACATTTTTCACTATATTTTTATCTGCAGGTTCGATAAAAGTATACAAAATTGTTGACGTTACATCTATTATTTTTATTTGTTGCTAAACAAGTCCACAAAAAATGTTTTGGTATAAAGCTATAAAAAAAATAATTGACATGAAGTTATCTGCGTTAAAATTTTACGAAAATCGACAAACTAATTTTTCATGGAATTTATCTGGTTAATTTCAGAGACTAGGTAGCGAAAATTTCATTTCACGGGTCTAAACAGACTATGGCTGCGTGTATTTCACAGCTAAATTAATAATGCCACATGTAAAAGAATAAGTGTAATACCGATATAAAGCCAACATTTTATAGCTCAACCAGCTAAAATTTCCATTTTCGACCAATTTAGCTGTGGAATAAACGCAGCTATGACAATCTAAGAAGACTATGTATAGTTAAATTTTCAAGTTGTTTTCTTACACATTTGATTATTTGAAATAACTTGCATTTGATATTGAAGTGCGTACCAATCCAAGGGTAAATCGTTTACTACGGTAAAAATCGATTTTAGTAGAGATTCTTCATCAGTTTACCATAGAGCTTTTCAAAAATAATTGAATTTACCTTAAAATTTACTTAAAATTGACTTTTGCCCTTGGATTGTTACGCAGCCTAAAACAACAAAATGCTACTTGGGTCACTTCTGTTCATAATTAGCCAAATAATCTCTGTATGACTTCAAAATATTTACTTAAGATTTAGGCCACTACTGGAATATTTCTGAAATATTCCGACAATAATTTTACCACTTTGATTTATTAATTCACCCTAATACACCTTTTACAATTTTTAATTACACCACTATTTTCACTTAACACCAATGATTAATATTTCACACTTCACTTTCGCTTTTAATCTTTCCGCAAACCGAATGTCCCAAATGGCAGAACAAAACTCATTCATTGTGCTTGTTGCACTCGTACTTAGTTACTAGACTAAACGTACTACAAAATATCAAAGACACAAAATAATAACTTTTAGACAAAAATAATTTTTTTTCTCTTTCTGTTTCACGGTTTTATTTTATTCTCATAAGTTTTGTTTTGCATCTTCAGTTTCATATGACAAGCCGACGAATGAACACACGATTCTGAAATTTTGTATTTAATAAAATGGTTTTTAAATTTTAAGTTTATTTTATTCATATCAAATATATAATAATTGGATTAATGGAATCCCGGTTAACAACACCGGAATAAACAGGTAACAAAATTCAATTTAATGGCATCGTCATGTAGGTACATATTTATGATACAAACGTATAATCGAAATTTATTCAATTTAATTAAAATAAAATGTTAAAATAAAAAATAAATATAATTTACAAAAATTCGACAATTTTTTTTTTAATTTCAAACGATTAGTATGGAAATGTTTGTGGAATAAACCCAAGTTTGCTACAAAATGTTACCTTGTTGTTTCCCAGTATGATTTTTTCTCTTTTTGGTGGATTCACACCCACATCGGAATTTTGTGACACTTTTCTTTGGCGAGTAGTATGGATTTCCGTGAATTTTCCATGGTTATTTCCATAGAAAGAGTGTGGTTTTTTGCTCGCGAGTTTAAACGGAACTCCGTCGACATTGCTTATGTATTGATACATCGATAGACTATTCTTGATTCGCCTGGATTCGTTCTAGAGGAAATGTTCTAGACTATATTATAATCTGGTATACAACAAAACCACATGTAATACTACTACTCAGCTCAGATGTCAGTAATCTAAGACAAATTTCTCGCTATCGCCGAATTATTTGCCCATCAAGCCATTAGTCGAGATCGTAACAATAATATAACAATCTCGCCCATTTATTCAACAAAAATTGCTCATTTAAGTTTAGAACACCTAGTATTTCTTTTTGTGAGATTGGTGACATCCGGGGTTGATTAGTGGCACTAGGGGTGGTTTTATAACAGTTTTGTTGTGTAGCGGATTATAGTAGTCTAGAAAATTACCTCTAGAATAAATCCAGGAGGAATCTAAAATTCGATCGATGTATACAAGTGTAATGCGGGAACTATAGATAGAATAATAAAAATAAAAAAAATAACGTAAGAGAGCGAGAGATAGGATTTATATGTATTCGACCATACTCAGAATAAGAAAAATAAAAACTATAAGAAAAATTGCGTTTTATTTTGCTGTCATTTAAAAAGAATAACCGAGCGAAAATTTTCGTCCAAGAATAAAAAACTTAACAAATACAACAACAAAACTCGAACAAATTTTTGTGCGTTGAATGTAATATGCATGTTTATTATTTTATGTATGGTAATTTTGAATTGTCCGTGTATATTATCTTTTCTATTTATAAAATATTCATGCACACATATACATACAAATATGAATATAAAATCACAAATAATTTTCACTACACCGTAGAATTGTATTTTTCTAAACCTAACCTAAAAAAATAATTTATCGAATTGCGGTAATTCAAACCGCATATAAATATTTTTTATAATTTTAAACACATATATTTGTTGATATGTAATACATTTATACTCAAAACTATTGTAGTTTCACTCAAGATTTTAGGAAATACATGAAAAAAATATTACATGAAAAATATGAATGAACTTAATATTTTAAGTAATCTATAGCCGAAAAGTCAAATTGGAAAAAAAAAATTTTGTCGTCGTTTCTTACGTTATTTCTGTTATTTTTTTTATTCTACCTATAGTTGGCCCATAAGAAACTCAATGAGTCAGGTTTGGAGTGTCATTTGGGGCTGTCATACAGTAGACGAAATATAAAAGCGAACTGCGGGAAAATAATATGTGAAAATAGTGGTGTAATTAAAAATTGTGGATTAGTTGTTGTAATAAATAATTGAAATTATTTGTTGTTATGATTTTGTGTTGGTAAAATAAAAGTGGGAAAATTACTGTAGAAATATCTCGAAGGTATTTCAGTAGCGGCGTGATTTCGAGTTACGACATTTTTGCGAATATTCTGGAAGTATATAAATTACGAGAATTGGTGTAACCGTAAAATTATATAAAGATATTCACAATCCAATGATAGGAACCGGATTTGACAGGGCAAATTCGTAACAATATGTATCTTCTAAAAAAACTGTGAATAACAAATTTAACGTATAGAATTGGGACAGACACGAGTCTGTTCTTTTATTCGAAGTTATACGTTCACAAAGACGTTGAGGATTTATTGCTTAGCCACAGGTGAGGTAACAAATGGACCAAAGATAAACAAACACAAAAGCTAGTCTAATGTATAAATTAGGAACTCACACTAGGTAAAGTAATTGACAGCTGTAGAATATCAGAAATAACGAAAAGTGGAATTTCTAATATGAGGACAATAGAGGATTTTTTCCACCATGTCGAGTGACGCCAAATGATAGCAATAAATTCAATGGGACGCAAAAGAAAATATACAAATTTTATGCAAAGTATGAACGAATTTAAAGAAAGAGAGCGTCCAGCATTCAGGAAAACATGTTCTTATTGTAAATGACGTAATCATTTCGAAGAAGCCTGTATGTAGAAAAAAAAAGAATGGGAAATTTTGGGTATCAGTTTTCTAACCGCCAAATTGAAATTGAAATGTCAGAAGTAATCAATGACGATAAGGATGTAAAAATTTTGGCCGAAGATTAATTAATATATGGATTTCAGTTGAGGAAGCCATTAAAGACTGTAAGTACAGACAGTAACCGTAAGCCCCAAGGTAGGGAATCCAAGTCGGTTCTACCCGACTTCGTGTAGTTGGGCAATTATTCACCCCCAGAGACACCCGAAACCATCGGGCATCGCCGCAAACAACCGAAACCGACAACCCTTCTATTCATCTCAATGAAAATGGAAAAAACATAAACGTACATATCCCATACGTTGGAGCGAATCCAATTACCCGAATTTCGGGTACCCGACTTTCGGTTCCGTGTTTTTATCATTACCCCACCGGTTTCTACAAACATACGTTTCTATTTTTTCCATTTTCGTTGAGATGCATAGGAGGGTTGTCGGTTTCGGTTGTTTGCAGCATTTCCCGAAGTCTCTGGGGGGTAAGTAATGGCCCAACTACACGAAGTCGGATATAACCGACTTGGATTCCCTACCCCAAGGCTATGTCAGAAATTCGTAAAGTTCTATGAACATGTACTTTCCAGTGAAGACTTACAAGCTGATGAGTCAAAAGTAGTTGGTACTTTAAATCAGAACTTTAACAAGCACAGAGCGCAATAACGCTCAAATCGAAAAATAACTGCTCGCTGTGTTTCACGTTACAAGCTCTTGGCCAATATTTTCCAAGAAAGTCACTATTGAAAGTTCCTAAGGGATTACGACTATAATGTTCATAATTCAGATGGATAGTGGATACATTATCAGCATTAAAAAGCACATCAGGATTGGGGTAGCACATTCGTAAAGTATAACGTCTGTAAAATTAATTCCAAAGACGTCAAAGCAAATCATCTTATTCAAAATACTGACCATCGCATAAAAACATCCGTGACGAGAGTATGAAGGGTCCAACGAGTCTGAAGCAACATTAAAATTAGCTCGTCAAAATATTTTTTGAAAGTGAAATATGTAGCAAATATGCGGATTTACAACATACGCCACCAATGCTGTCACATAGCATACCAAGTTATCCGTTTTAGTTTATGTCAAAAAAATATAACATTCTTGGTTACAGTTCATCATTTCTGCGGTTATTTCGAATTAGCATCTTAAATGATATGTCTACAACGTCAACAGTAACAGCGTCGAAACGAAACTGTGGAAAACACGGTATTCGTCGGGGCATACTTACCGACAACGGCACTAACTTCGCAACACCTCATCACTAGCAGAGTAACCTAAAGAAGAAATCGCATGAAAATGGGGAAGAACTTTATATTCTACTACACTGTGGAGCATTCCAAATACAGTCAAATCCATCTCAACATCTTTTCTCCAGGGCTACACCAACCTATATTGAACAAGTCTTTAAAACCTAAAATTATTGAAAACATCGGAGAGGCCATAAAACGTAACCGCATCTGTAGCAAATCATACTACAACTTGAGGTCGCGACAACTTCCAACTTTAATTGGACAACCAGAAAAACTAATAATTAATATATTAACAGGTAGGTCTTATATAAAATCGTAGTTTGTTGGATAATAGAATATAAATCGAGATACTGAGGATATAATACCGCAAAATGTACCAGCCCGGATATACAACAAGAGAGCGTAGAAGTTCAATCATCTTCTACTCCATTCTTCAGTAACAATCCACCTCGAAATAGAAGGAACAAAGTTGCCTGAAAATTCAAAGTGAATTAAAACACCGGTACGAACTGCTTTGAATTTTAAACTTTTATAATTTTGTAATTTTTCTAGTTTCTTGGTGGTGTTAATATTTTTAGAAAAGATAGTGTTAGAGCAGAAACTGTCAAGCCAACTAGCAACCTCTTGCACGCTCGCAGATAAAGTATCAATAAATCTAAATAAATAATTTTATCCAATATCTCTTATTGACTACAAAAATAAAATATGTATAGAATGGGTTGGAGTCATTTACCTGCGTTTCAAAATTACAAAATCAAAATCCCGCAGAATTTATTTTTTCGGGCGTCCGAATTCTTAAAAAAAAAATTTTAAAAGCGGGCTTTTGATAATCTTTTTCTTAGTAAACTGTCAGTTCAGCGTAGTGATTGCATAAAATGGTTGTTGGTTCTGATTCAAGCTGGATTAAATTTCTGCGTAACTGATTACCAAATTTCGAAGTTCCGTTCAATAAGAAGCAGAAATACCCTAGTTTAATTAAGCAATGCCAAATTAACGAATTTGGCATTGCTTTATTAAACGGCGTTTCAAAATTCATGCTAGAATCTTAATCTATCAAATATGACCATTATTGATTAAAAATGGCCAAGTTTCATTTAGAATGGTCTAATTCCAGAACTTCACGTTAAATCCAAATTCAGTTGAACATACCAAATTTAACTATAATTTTTTTAGAAAGAGACTTAAAATTCAAGTTAGAATCAAAATCCAATTCTGCATATTAAATTTGACAATTATTGTTAAGAAATGGCCAAGTTCAATTGAGCATGGGCAAATTTCAACAGTTCTTGAAAAATTTGTGTGCACATCATATCTCAAAATTTGATCAAGATCACTCAAAAAATCACCGAGTTCTTAATAAAAATGTAGATGAAAAAATATTTTAAATTGTCTTAAAAAAATCCCGCTTTTTAGCGAGATTTATGATTTCAGAATAATCGGGATTTTAAAACGCGGCATTTTGAAAAGCAGGATTTTTAAAAGGTCGGGATATTGATAATTCAGGATTTTGTAATTCGGACATTTGTACCGATCCCGAATAGAATGACTATCGACACCTAATCAATCGTGTACATCAACGAATAGAATCTGTATTGCGATTCCTGAAACATGATATGAAAGTTGTAAATTTAACAATTTCGTTGGGAAGACCAAAATTGCAATGAATAAGTGCATTGCGTCGACGATATTGTTACGAATTAGCCCTGTCAAATTCGCTTCGTATCACTTGATTGTGAATATCGTTACAGAATTTGACTCGTAATTTACACATTTCCGGAATATTCGCGATAGTACCGGTGATATAATCACTGAATAATTTCCAAATAGTTACTAAATATTTATACCAGTACTGAAATATTCCCAAAATATTCTGACAATAATTTTCCTTTTATTTTACCAATACACTATTTTCCCTTGACATGACTTATTTTCCCAATATTCACTTTCGCCTTTAATCTTTCCCATACCGAATCTACTGAATGATAGAATGACTGACCATTGTGTTTGTTGCACTCGTATTTATACGGATTTATTCTAGATTCGCCTGAAATAATTCTCGAGGTAATGTTCTAGACTACTATAATTCACTTTATAACAAAACTGTTATAAAACCACCTTTAGTGCCGCTACTCAACCCCAGATGTCACCAATCTCACCAAAAATTCTACATGAGTCATTTTTGTTGTATGAATGTCTCCTCAATGCTGCATTAATTACCCATCAACCCAATAGGCGATATCGTAACAATACGTATTTGAATATTTTGTGGATCATTGCTATGCAATTTACTTACCAAAGAAAATAATCTAACGATGTCAAGTCGCATGATCATCGTGGCCAATTGACATCAGAATTTCTTGAAATTATGCGATCGTCGAATTTGATGTCAATAAGTCGAGTGTTTCACGATTTGCGACTTATGACACCGTCTTGTTGAAACCAAAGATCATCTAAATCAATCTCATCTAATTTTGTCCACAAAACTCCAGTTAACATGCCACGATAGCGCTCACTATTCACAGTTACTGCATCTTCACGATGGTAATCGTATGTTCTACGACCTGCAACTGATCCAGTTTCTTCAAAACGTTCAACAATTTTGCAAATTGCAGGCTGTGTCGGACGTTCATGTTGACGCATCAGAATTACATAGAAATATCACAAATTGTCTACTCTTTACAGCACTCCCTAAACAAACAGAAATTCCTAATATCTTTGCATCGTGATCAGCTCAAAATACCGACTCACAAAATACCGACAAAAACAAATCCCGACTTTCACAATTCCGAATTTTACAATCCCGACTTTCAAAATTATTACTTTTAAAATCCCGACTTTCAAAATTACGACTTTCAAAATCCCAATTTTCAAAATCTCACTGACAAAAGTCGGGATTTTTTTTTTAAATATTAAATATTAAATTTTGTTTTTTTATAGCTAAAAAATTAAAATTTAATATTTTATATTTTTATAACTATCTACTAGAATAGGTGTCATTAATAGATTCTATATAATCCTCTCCTACGTTCAAATCTAAAGCCCCTCGGAGGGCTAAGCGGGGAGAGCGCGACCTCCCGCGTGCCCGTGAGAGTTGTCGAAGCTTTTAGCCTCTACAATTATTGCATTTTAAAATCCCGGCCCGCGGGCGTCCGAATTCATAAAAAAAATTAAAAAATTGGGCTTTTGAAAATCGGGATTTTGATTTCGGGATTTTGAAATTCGGAAAAACAAGCCCAGCCCCTTTGCATCGTTATTTTAAAAGCAGTTTTTAGATTAACGTCAAATTCAAAAAATTTCGGAAAGTCGAGTGATAATTTTCAGAAACAGAATAATCGGCCTGGAAAGTTTAGTACTTTTGATTTCGTACCCTTAGTTTTTTATTTTCGTCTGGGATGCCCGTCGTATTGTTGTTTATCAAGAATTGTAATAAACAGGCAAATAAAAAAATACGATTTGTGTGTATGCAGGCTCAAAAAACGAAACCCCGTTTATATCTCGTAAATGTGGCAGAAAATAAATTTTCATTCTCCTGCGCGTTAACTTTCTTTATTTATCTTTAAGTGTGACAAATTTTTTTTCATTTTTAAAATAGTTTTCATTCAGAATTTTACCATTTTCCACTACAATGCCTTTAATTTGATGATCGTCGTATAATATATGGAGCAAAATATGTGTGTAAGCATGAAGAGTAGTTATTTTTCCGTTTTTATTTTTTCTCTCTATCATCAACTCTTCATCCACACACACAAACATTGATCTATCTATGCACATATTGTTAAGAATTTGCCGTCAAATCTGATCTGTATCACTGGATTGTAAATGTCGTTAGAGAATTTGACGGTTACAACACCACTTCTCCTAATTCACACACTTCCAAAATATTCGAGAAAATACCGAAAATAATCTCTAAATAATTTTCAAATATTTACTAAACAATTACGCCACTACTGGAATAATACCGAAATATTCCTTCAATAATTTCGGCACTTTTATTTTACCAACACTAAATCACAACAACAAATAATTTCCACAATTTTTTTATTAATTCACTTAATAAACCATTTACAATATTTAATCCCACCACTATTTTCACTTAACACCACTTATTATTTGCCTGCAATTCACGAATTTGGGTATCGAATTTCACAAACGACACGCCAAGACTGACCAATTGTGTTTGTTGTTCACGTATTTATATATCGATCGAATACATATTCTAGATTTGCCTAGATTTATTTTAGATTCTGTTCCAAACTATTATAATCTGCTACACAACAAAATGTTATAAAACTCCTTTAGTGCCACTACTAAACCCTTGATGTCACCAATCTCACACAAAAAACGTAGGTTAGTAAAGTTTAAGTACCTTAAATGAGCAATTTTTGTTGAATAAATTGCTGTGTTTTTTCATTCGCATTCAGGGGCGGGCTATTGAGCTCTGAAAGGTATCATTCAAATTAAAAAATGCATGCCTAAAACTAACTTGTAACGATCTGAAATAGACCAATTGACATTTCTTTTGACATGACGTTATAAACAAGAATTCATGTTGCTGCGTTTTCAATTTTTATTGTAAGATTAAGTTTGTTATGGTTTAAGGGTTGTACAAATCAAAGGCCTTTTCAAATTTCTCATTGAAGTAGATATCGAGTGACGCCCGATAAATAGGTAGAGCAAAATATATTTATATCAAGTTTTAACTAAAAAGCGAATGAACAAATAAATTAATTATAAACTAATTAAATAAAATTGGGTGCTTCGGATACAATTTATCGAGCGCTAATAAAAAAACACTGCAAATATAAATTAATTTTAATCAGAAATGCATTACAATCAATTCATAAAACAGCAGTTTTATGAATGGTATTAGAAAAACATTACTATTTACTAATTAATACAATAAACTTAAACGTGAAGAACAAAAGGTAGAACTTACCTGTGCACGACAAAAATTGTGTTATAAAGCCAGTTCTACAAACAAATTCCATACAACCATATGAATTTAAGGATATTTCATGTAAAAGTATGAAAATAATTTTTTTAATATTTTCATAGCGCGCTTTCAGGGGTAATATAAATGTAAACGTTCTGTGTAAATAAAAATTTCATTAGTACATAGTCTTTTAAGGTTTAAAAACTTTTCGTAAACATTTTGTTTAATAAAACTTCCTGGCTAACTTTTAGAGGAAAAAGTTTAATTTTTGCATCACATTTTTTGTTTGTATAATGTTGAAGCATGTCGAGTTATGTAGGTCTCAAAATTTTGTTGCAATATTAAAAGTCGATAATGCAGAATGTGTCTAAACTACTTCAGTCGAAAGTTCAAAAATTATGTGTGGAACTGTAATATTTTAGCTGGAACTCTAAAATACCGATAATATTTAAAGTGTTATGTTTAGAAGTAATATTATTTGAAGCGGTTCGTCACATTTGAAAATATTTTGAGATCTTCGTGTGTGCAAAACTCGGTTAAATATGCAACTTGTGTTGTCGAAAGTCTTTTTTTTATTATTGGCTGGAAACTTGAATACAACATGACACCTTAACTTCTACTTAGGATAAATATCTGTACTCGAAACGTAATTAAATTGTTCATCATTTCCTTATATATTATCTTCGGTTTAACCCACTATTTGGTAAAGGGTTTCATGACACGTACAGTCTTTAATTATCATGCAGCCACACCGTGGTTCGAGATAAGGGAAAATGATCGCATTTTACTCTGACCTCGATGACGTGTTTGTTTATTAGGACCCACAACTAGTAGCGGAATAATTGTAATCGTCTCTAAAAATAATTTATCTGACAGTTTACTATTTGAATGCAACACATATAATTTATTGTACATAAACCTACAATTATACTGGTTTCTTAGTTTTAATTGCATATAATGAGTCAACGATAAGTGCGTTGCCCCGTTGTGGTCTTACGATTATATAAATAACTGATATAGGTATATGCGCAACAACTATACATAATACCAGCATTTCTACATAAAATAATATTTCTAATCGGGTTCACAGGTCATACAATGCCAGCGATAAGAATTCTAGAATTCGTAATATGTATAGTGTGCTAGCTGATAGGATGATATCTCTCTAATAAAATTCTAAATATATAATTTGTGAATTTTGTAAACAACCGGAGCACGAACAAATTGTAATTCGTAAAGTGAATTTCAACCTTCATGGTGTATTTAAGATGTTAGGTTTTTTGTAAGCAGATCGCGCACATTTGCCCATCTCACAATTTCCATATTAAAATTATTGTTTTCGTGTTGTGTACGTCGAATTGTGTCTTGTTTATGGTAAATTAGTTTGGAAATACGTCGCAGCCAAATGAATTATTTATTATTATTATTATCATTGTTTTTGATCGGTTGTGCAATCTTGTCCGTAGCTATAATTTAGCCATGAAATTTTAAATTCTTTTAGATAAAAAAACGTATATAACCTTCAAGTTCTTGGCTGTTTTCTTTTATGTTATACTTTCAAAATAGTATGCCTATAAATAGAAGTTGTTGACTATTTTGAAGTTCAGTAATTTCTAGATAATTACGACTTAACGTAATACCTAGTTCATTAGCCTCGCCTCGTTTGTAACTTTTACATAATATTATGTATATTTAAGATTTCAACACAACATAATGTCACGTTTATAAATTGGTTGTGTAGTTAAAGTGCGCATCTTATTTGTTTGTGGTGAAATTTTATTTATCTAAGCGCCGTCGTGGTTACGAAATCGAAAATTTAACGATTTTTTTTATTTGTTTTTTTATTTACAGACAACAGATAATACGAATGAGCCAAATTTTACAACACCGACCCGTACCATATCAACCATCCAGTGTAATAATGATCGTTGTATACTTGTAAAAGTTACGGCACCACAAAATAATGCAAATTCGATGAAGATTGATCGTAAATACTCGAAACAAGAACAACAAAAGAAACCGGAACGTAAATTGGAATATTCATCGGATTCGGACTCGGATTCCGATGCCGAGGATAATAAAAATAAATATGCAAAACATGGTGGACGAGAGAGGGTAAGTTTCGTATTTTTCGGATGTTGAATGGAGAATATTTGAGATTCCATATGGAAAGTACAACATCCTAATTTGGTCCACCAAACGGTTCATATTTTTATATGGTTGTATCCTTCTGCGGGTTTTAGGTCTGCTTTGAAGGCTTTGAATAATAATTTCCAACGGCCAATTACCCCTTCCTGACCGTACGCGGGGTCACCATCGTTATTATTATTATTATTATTATATTATGTTGTAGAGCTTAAATCAAGAACATCAAGCTGTCGATTTAAAAAAATTATTAAAATACCGATGAACTTTAAAATAAAATGAAACAATAAAAGACTTATAAGTGGTACAAGAATAGTTTAACATGAATGGTATCTCGCAGCTTCGAATTCATAAAGAAACACAATATCCTCAACAATTTGGAGATTGTGTACAGACCCTTCGTTACAAACGGATCATGAAATTCTTTAGTCCAGCGCTTAACGAAACCAAGCGAGGGGTTTGCTCGGTTGATAATATTAACAATGTGATCCCTAAAATTCAGTGCAATTTCGCAAATGACACCCGCATCTCGCACTGAAGTAACTCCAATTGTGGCAGTGTTCTTGATTACCTAATGGGTTTGCATAAAGCCGTCTAATAAATGCGAGTCAGTGGGGGGTTGAAATGGATCTGTAAATTTTCATATGGGAGGCGTATAGGCGAGGCGCTCCAGATATCGGTGCGAAAGCACCAAATTTTTTAAGAAATCTTGGCGAATGCTTTAATAAAATCTTTGTAACAACATCTATTTCATTCCCTCCTTAAATGATGTTCAATGTGCTTGAAGTAAACTCAGTGAGGTTAATGATCGTGAACGACCTAGTAGGAACTCCAAAACAAAGCGATGATTTGGTTCTAACATCACAAGGGCCTTGCTAGTTTATTGAAACCTATACAACTTGTAAACTGGTGATGTATTATCCACACCTAAAGTATATTAAAGGGCCAACGAAATCTTTAAGGGCTTGGAAAAGTAAAATGGGATTGAAGGGCAACCAAAACTGCGGGTGTACGAGGCAAACTTCCCACGAAGGAAGTGAGTTGTGTGTGTGCCACCAGCTTAATGGTGAAATAGAACGATTGAATGGAAAGAGATTGAATATTGGCCACTGTGCTATGAAATGTGATGAGAGATTGGTATGGGAAATATGTCAAGTAAACATAAAAGCCGCTGCTGTATCGTTAGATGAGGAAAGAGCGTATGTGGTCCCGTGGAAATTGGTTGAATTTGAAGTTTCTGCGGAATGTGGGTGATTGGACAGAAGAGTTATAAGACTCACACATAAGAGCATTAAGAAAATAATCTTGTATTTGGAAGGGACTACATGTTGGAGGGTGTAGTGAATTTGGTCATCCGCAAAGAAACAAAATTTCTGCACAACAATGCTTCGATGATGCACAACACAAATGTTATTGCAGATGATTTTATAGTCTTCGCTAATCTGATGTTTTCAAGAAACCGATGTTATGAAATTGTGTCAGGATAGTATTGTAACGGTAACGAGAGACTATCCTCTAAACTACAAGATAGTGAAGACCACTAATGAAACCTTTTAAAATTTTAAATCTTTAATGCCGTAAATTTTAAAAAAAAATCTGTGTCTGATTTCAATGAAACACGAAATATTCACCATCCATCGAACCCCAAAGTAATATAGCTGATATTTTTGCTGAATTTGATCAAACCATCTATCGATCAAAATTTCACAACCGGGTACATTGACGGAACAAGCTCCTCGAAGGGCTTCTCTAATTATATCTAATAACACTGGAGCCTCTCCTTAAGGTAATTTTTTTGATAAGATGGACGAACAAATTTCGGTTTGTGTTATCACAAAATTTACATAGAAAAATTGTCACGAGCGATGGGGGAGGCTGGTTGTCTTGTGAAAGGCTTTCCAAAATGACAAAAAAATTTATCAAATGTAGAAAAATCGTACACGCAATCGTGAAGTTGTAGAAAAATCCGAAATTTCTTGAAACGAGCAAAGACCTATGGAGACGTTACCAAAATAGTCCGTTCTGATAACGATACGGACGTTTGTTAATGCAGAAATGACAAAACTTTTCAAGTAGTTGGGGAATAATACAATCTACAAGAACAACGGAGTTGAAATTTTGAGAGGAAGTTGTAAACGCTACAGTGTTCGTGTTGAATTATACTTGTACCTGTAACCCCGATTAGACTATGGCCTATACCACCATTAAGAGCTACGATGAACATGAAATTGGTGTGCAAAATAAAATACAATGCTGTGTACCATCATCGAGAGGTTAAAGTAAGATTGTTTGTAAGAGTCCCCAGCAGTCCAGTGATTCGGTTTAGATAGGTAAAGATTGACTAGAAAACTGACGGTATAGTAATTTGATGTCAAGAGATGGTAGACTTCTATGGAGAGCTCAATGAAGATGTATTTATGAAACAACCATTTGGTTGTTTAAATAAGCATCTCGTGTTTGAAATAAAAAGTTTTCATCGTTTATTCAGTGGCGATTCACGTGTGTGTGATGGAAGAAATTGCAACAAGTTTTCTTGGAATGAAAATCGAACAATGTGCGATGTCTTTATTCGTTGCTACCAGCCAAAACATTTTATGTATTGGAGGTTTGGTCACCAGATTTATGGAAAATCCAAATGAAGCAAATGTAGCTATGCAGTAAAACGATTTTTTAAATATACAGATCTAACCCGATTTAACGAAACTCCGAGTAGACGATACTCGATTTTGTACGAAAGAAAAGTTTTTACGAAAGCTAAAAAAATCTTGAAAATTTATTGCGTGTCAAGACACCGTGAGTTACATAACTGCTCAGAATAGCAGTTTATGCTGATAACTGATAAACATTCGGCACTGCATCCTAAACGAATTTTAACAAGAAAAAATGCTTCTAAAGTACGGGAAGTTATTTGTAATGTTTTGATGCCGACGTTGTGGCTTATGAAATTTGTAATTATTTGTACAAACGTTTTAGAAGTGGTTATTTCGATCTTAGCCGCGACAAGCCGCGCCCAGGACAGTCACGAAAGTTTGAAGATGCAGAATTGCAAGCTCCATACTGGAAAAAGACTCATCGCAAACGCAACAAAAGCTTGCAGTTCAGCTAGGAGTCACCCAAACAGGAAAAAATTTAAAAACTTGGAAGATGGGTCCTACATGTGTTGATCGAGCACAACTTAGGTAAGCGTATGAACACGTGCATTTCACTGCTTGCTCGGCAATAAAAAATGACTTCTTGTGGAGAATTGAGGCTGGTGATGAAAAGTATATTTTTTACGAGAACCCCAAACGTAAAAAGTCGTGGATCCCAGGAAGCCCAGTACAACGACGCCGAAACAGAAAATCCACTTAAAGATCTCTTATGTATCTGGTGGGACATGAAGGGTACGACTTATTACGAACTTTTGATCACTGGTCAGACGGTGACTGTGGAACATTACAGCTGACACTTGAACAAACTGAGCGAAGAACTTGGTCAGAAGAGGCCATTTACTGGGCAAGGAAGCAGGCAAGTCATATAGTTTCATCGCAACGCTGGATCTCATGTTGCTCGCGTGACTCAGAAGAATCCGACTGCAATTTGTTCCGGTCAATGCTGCACGTGTTAATGGATAAACAATCCAAAGCGCTGAACGATGCGCGTAAATTCATCGATGACCATATCGTGTCGAAGCCTGCAAGTTTCAATCCGCAACGGCATTCGTATGTTACCTGAAAGATCGCGCATAAAAACGATGGACAATATTTCCAAGTTTAAATTCGTTATTTATTTTGGGTGTACTACAAAATCCCGGCTTTCAAGATCCCGGTTTTCAAAATCCCAGCTTTCAAAATCCCGGTTTTCAAAATCCAGGTCCCCAAAATCTCGACTTTCGAAATCGCGGTTTTCAAAACCCCGGTTTCCTTTTCTTCTAGCTCTAAAGTCTTGATTTTGAAAAAATATTTTTTATTAATTCGGGCCGGTCGGACTAAAAATATTTTAACATAAAAATAAGATATTTTGCCCAAAAATTTACCAAATCCAAGGCTACAACATTTTGAAATGCAACATTTTGAAATGCAATAATTGTAGAGGCTGACGGCTTCAATAACTCTCACGGGCACACGGGGGGTCGATGTGCCCCCCCCCCCCCACCCCCCCTCCCACTTAGCCCTCTGAGGGGTTTTAGATTTGAACTTCGGGGGACGTAGGAGCCGCAATCAGCAAACATGTCGCACTGCGTGCCACACGTAGGAGCGGATTATATAGAATGTGTTAATAGCCGTGTTTTAATATTGGAGCACTATCCGGAGCCAAATGACAATTTTCTATTGAAACTGCAGCTATTATTCACTGGTGTCGCTGTACTATAAAAATTAAAACTAAATTCATCAATAAAACAAACATTTATCACCTGAAATATATTAATTGACATTTATTTTGACATGACGTTATAAACAAAAATTCATTTTGCTGCGTTTTAATTTTTTATTGTAAGATTTAGTTTCTAATGGTTTCAGGGGTTTACAAAATTAAAAGCCTTTTCAAATTCCCATTGCCAGCCAATTCCCATTGAAATGGATAGCGCTCCCGATAGCGGCTCCCGATAAATAAGTGAGCCGAGATATTTTTTTATCGATTTTTAATTAAAAAGTTGAATGAAAAATCTTAGTTTAGATTTAAATAAATTAATTAAATGCAATAATAGCGCGCTAAATATAAGTTTTCACATAGAAAATTGGCTGCTCCGGATACAGCTATCGGGCGCTAATAAAAAAACACAGCAAATGATACCTACAAAATGGTGCAATTATTTTTAGTTCAATAGAAACTAGAAGTAATTGCACCATTTTGTTAAGCAAGTTTTGTACTTGCATCATTTTAGAAATCCGTTTCCATCGCATGTATAGAATTTCAACCAAATCGGTTCAATAATGGCGTAGTTCCATCTCTATCGACCGCTTTATCGAAAAATCATTTTAGAATCCCATTTCCATCGCACGTATCGAATTTCAACAAAATCTGTTAAGAAATGGCTAAATTCCATCCATATTAGCCATTTTCTAGAACTTTATCGCAAACTCATTTTTGAATTTTGTCAAAAATGACATGGGATTTTTAAAACCAGGACTCCGAAAACCGGGACTTATAAAAAAAACCGGAACTTCGCTACACACCCGTTTATTTTTTTATATAAAATAAATTTGCTGAAAAATCTGGAGGTCTATTATGACATAAATATGGCCTTCACATAGAGGGGCGTAATGGGGCTTTAACCTGGCGACCCAGGACTTAATGAGAAGAGTGAGTTTACAAGGCCCGGTTATTCTGTCGGTGTAGAGTATACAAATTCGAGCTCTTCTTATAAGTCTGTCGATAATTGAAAATAAAAAAAATTAAAAAAAAAAGATTATGGAGATAAAAGAAAATGGAATAATCATCGAAGTTCCAAATAAATGACTCTAATCTAAATGCATTAACTAGCAACGAAGTGGATCCGAAGGGGGTAAAACCTTGTTCTAAAACTAGTCATAAAGACCAAGGCACGTGACATTAGGACATTGAGGTTGAGCCAGAGATACGCAAAAAGCTGCAACAAAAGAAAAAGATCTACCTGGAGTGGTCCTCCTGCAACATCACTGACTTTCTATTGCTTGCCTACTAGGTGTTTCAGATGTCATATGTTTGGATACATAGGAAAGCACTGCAAGTCAGAGACGGTAGTTTGTGGCCATTGCTCTTAAACAGGACATAAGTATTAATTATGGTTAACATATTTCCAAGAAATTTAAGTATGCAAGAAACTACAATATTGCAAATAAACATGCAAGAAGGTGTGATTGCAGTTGGAGGTCTAAGGCAAGTCGTCTCGCATACAATTGATGTAGTATGTATGCAAGAACCGTACTCGACAAACGGTAGAATAGAAGGTATGTCGACAAGGACAGTTATTGCAACTGGCACAGATGTGGATTACAAATATGCAATTAGCATTCACAACAACAATATTACGGTCACGAAGCTCACCCAATTCAGTGGGGTACATTGTAAGTATTTATTAGTAGGTTAGTGATGAAACGGAACACTATCTGCAAAGATTAGGGATTATACGTAATGCGCTAAAAGGAAGGCAAGTTATGATATGTAATGATTTTAACAACAAGTCAGTTCTCTGGTTTCAAGTATCTCTCAAATATCTACTGCCACAATGGCGAATCAAATATTGATCTCACCTTAGTGACCAGTGGGCTATTAAACAAAATTAGAAGTTGGAGTGTCAAAACAAGTTCGACATCTAGTGATCACAGGGCAATCTTTATAAAGATATCTGGGAAACAGGCGAATACCAACAACGGTGAAATAAATAAAAGGTTTGCTCTGAAGAATGCAAATTGGATCCTTCTAAACGACTATCTTTCTGGACCTGAACTGGACCAAAGAGCAAAGACTCTGTAAACAGACTTTCTACTGCAGTGCTACCGACAGCGTAATTAAAGCCTGTGAAATTCCAATACCAAGGCAAAAGAGCTCCAAACGACAAGTCGCGTGGTGGACTCCAAGCCTTAACAGAAAACGTAAAGAAGTTCAAAGAAGTCGGAAAGAATTCCAAAACACTTGACAAACAGAGCTAAGGGAAATTAAGAAACAAGCGTACTAGGGTATTAAGAAATTCGTACTTTAATGAGATTGCACGCGAAAAACAAAGAACCTTTGAAAAGTTTGTGTCCTCACATGGTAATAGAGAGCCATGCTGATTTATTTATAAATACCAGGCGGGTAAAATTAAATACCGGGAGACATTAAGCTCAATTCTAACTCAGGCAATAACAACTACAACATGGCAAGAAACAAACCAACTGCTACTAAACTCTCTGCTTCCTGAAGATGATCCTGCAAATGATACAAAAGAACAAATGAATATAAGAAACAGAAGTGCTGAAGGCAGTATGGCCCATTATTTTAACTAAACTAACACACCTGTTCAATGAGTGTTTAGATATGGGTGTGTTTCCGAAAATCTGGAAAATAGGTAAAGTTGTTGTGATCAGAAAAGGAGGAGATAGAAACGAAGCTGACCCAAAAGCGTATAGAGATAGACCATTGGTCCTTCTTTCGGTTACCGGCAAACTTAGAAAAATTAGTAACAGACAGTTAGGTTAAGATGCAATCCTAACGCTAAGGAACAAAGTAAAGCTGCAAATTCAAAATACGTGTTAGGACTATATCTGAATATTGCAAATGCCTTCGACAATGTCTAGTGGCCTGTTTGTATCATGAAACACCTTAAAACATATTTATAAAATAATATTAGATTATGTAAAAGATCGAACAGCGATTATTGAGAACTGTCATGGAAAAATTCAGAAAAATTTATCAAAAGGATGCCTACAAGGCTCAATCATTGACCCTAATATTTGAAACATCGTATTCAACGATAGTTTCTGCAGCGAGGAAGAAGAAATTGCCTATGCTGACGATAAAGTTATAATCATATATTAGCACTCCAGATAGGATCTTGAAAATGACTCAGTTGGCACTAAATGGCATGTGGGAATGGTGTATGCAAAATAAACTAGCTCTATCACCCGCACGAGGATTGGGTACGTTGTTAATCTTATATAAGGGAGTAATAGAGCCGGTACTAATGCTCTGCTGAAGATAACGGGTTGTCATAGGACTACCCCCAAGCTTGCACTAAATGTTATTACAGGTGTTATGTCAATAGATATCAAATTAAAACAGAGTGCAACTATAAGTAATATTAAGAAGGGACGCCGACCATGACAGGGAACATCCTCATAAATACTGAGGAAACAATTGACAAGCAATTTCGAATCAGGAGAACGAAACAAGAATGCATTAGCTTGTGGCAACAAAGATGAAATATCTCTACGAAAGGACGATACACGTATGAGTTCTTTCCAAACATCAGGGAAAGGCTAGACACGAGAATCTCACTAAATAACTGCTTATCACAATGCAATACTGGACACGGTAACTTTGACAGCTACCTAGTTAGTTTTAGAATTAAGGAAAATGAACGCTGCCCCTGTGGGGGGAGGGGGGAAGTATAGAATCACCTGACCACATAATATTTGAATGTGTACTATAGGCAAAGCAAATATTACATGGTCATGGACTTTTGTGTCTATATGCCATGCAATAAAAAAATACGATAGAAGACTAGACGCATTACTGTCGTCTAGATCATGCATGCCTCCATGATGACTAGGGACAAATACACATCCAGGCACTGGTGCATGGATATGGCTAAAATACATGGATGAAATTTAAATATATATACAAGAACATAGACGCCAGCAGCACATAGAAACGCCAATATAGGTTAATTACCTCGATGTGGCGTTTCAGCCTAATAGCTTAATTTAATAAATGACTAAATAATAATAAAGTCTGTCGATATCAGAGATGTTTATTTGTTTCCATTCATCAATAGCATGTCCTTTACTTAAATCATTTAGCTTTTTATACCTTGTTGACACATCCTTAGGACACAACCTTAGACATTTGTTGTCGACATCCGCAGATAGTAATTGACAAGCACATACTACTGCGGAATCTAAAAACTTACATTTTACTTCATCTGCAAGTAGTGTTGGATTCCACGTCCAAGTCGAATTAGGAAAATATATTGTACAGTAGATATTGCATTCAAATTTCAGAGTTTAAATCAACCATTAGTAATGATGTTTAAGCACACAGAAGTTACGGTTACATAAAGGCTGCGTAGCACTAATCATAAAAATTACTTATCAATTTTCGTTGATCTTGGTGACTTTAAAAATTATCGTGCTTTCACTTTCTCTAAATTAATGATTTAGAACTCAAAACAACATTGTTGCTTAAAATCGCCTTGTCTGGCAAAAGCAAACACGCTTTTGGAGCTGGTTTTCTGTTCCACTGTTAATTTGTGACTAATTTCGTATCAATGAATTGTCCGATCTGTGGTACAATTGTCCCGGACTCATTACCTGTATCTTTTTTTAAACAACAATGAGACACCACCGAATTAGGTCTACAGAATAATTTGGTTATTATCGGCGATAGGAAGAAGTATTTTTTTTTGTGTTTGATCTTAAAACTATCGATGGTGTTAGAAATAATTTGAAATCCTGAAACAATCTGCGTCTAAATCTGCGTTGTATCGTCTCGCTCTAATCGACGTTTGAATTTGAATCATTTTGCAACTTCCCGTTGAAATACCGCGCTTCCAATGCATTGTGCATTCATCAATGCGATACCTTATGAATGTTATAATCAAATGATGAAGACACTTTTGACGCAATTTAAATACAAATTATCCTGAGCTGATAACCGCATGTGCGATAATTTACTCACTGTCGTTTTCTAAATGCATAAACCTTGCATATATCACGCTTCTTGATTTAATAAATATTTGACGAAAGTGTATACATAAACAATAACAATTGTGATAAGGATGGGTCCGAGATTATCAAACAATTACAGAATTTTTGTTTATAATTTATAGGTCAGTCCAAACCGTTTAAATATTTGTACGACTTTAATGTATGCGATAGGGCTGAATTGTTTGCGTTGTGCATGCGCACACTATAAACAGATTACTTCGGCTTTATCAATTCAAATACAACAACAACAAAAATATTTAAATTTAAATAAAAATGTCTTGTTTATGTTGATAAGGCGCTCTCTCGATGTTTTTTTTTGTGAATATTACTTTATTTATATTTTCCAAGTGATAATAATTTATATTTTTATGTGCTAGATGACATTTGGTTTTGGGCAGTGTGGCTAAAAAATTGTACAATTTTAAATAATCGGGTTCGAGTCATGTACAGATTTGATTAAAATTTTAAAATCAGGTACCAACACCTTGTTTTTTTGCTTTCGAATTACCCTGTATTGCATATAAGATCAATGAAATTTCCTTTACGATTATAAAACACGCGAACTGCGTACGAGTTCATAACTTCGCTGAATAGGCAGTTTGGACTTTGTAATAGGACACAATTCAATTGAGCTGCCGATATCGATACATTACTGTTTATTTTGTCACATTGCTGTTTATTTATTTTTGTTTATAAAATTGGTCACCTCGTAAATTTTGACCGAATTTACAAGCCAGAGACGATCACCTTCTATACAATACTTTAACGGTGAAAGGACTTAAAACTCAGTAATTCCCTTGACCATTTGCCTTCCAAATTAATTCGAGGTAACGTATACTTTAAAACCAGTTTAGTTAATTTTGGATTAAGTAACACATGAAACATGATTGATAACAGCTTGGAGCATATTAACACCTCAATTTAGAGCATGTTTCATATCAATTAACGAATTAGCTTATGCTAGAAAAAATTAGTGTCTTGTCATGTCTTATATCCCGTGGCATACACACACACAGACCCAAAACACATCAAAATAAAATGTGTAACCAAATTTGTCCAAATGCGATTTTAATATTTACCAGATTACGTCAAACTACATTATCGGCTTCTTTAATCGGCAACATGAGTTATATTGCATTTTACTAGACACACTCCCCAAAATTATTTTTCGGTTTCAAGGTGAACTCGTGTACAACATATAAAGCTTCCGTCATAAGCTCATGTACTTTATATTATTGTAGTTCCACTGCTTAATTTTAAAAACTATAAATTTAAAATTCAAAACAGAGATACGAAATTCGTTACCACACATGCCCACCAAAATCGGTATAAAACGTGTTCAAATAATTTTGGTAAACAGCTCATATAGTAGTGGTATGTGTAAACGAATAAAACGCAATATAGCATTTAGTTAGTTATAAAGGAAAGCGTAATATATTAGTTTCATTGGCCTTGTTATGGAATCTCAAAAATAAATGTCTGTTCAATATATATTTAAACAGTAGGAGCTTAATGTGTCGTTGTTGGTGTTACTCATCTCATTAAAAAAATTTATATTTTTCGTTTATCTATTTTCAGGGCTCAAGCGAATTCTGGCGCCGTAAGATGCGTACGATCCACGGCCTCCTTGATGTAAATAACGACGGTGTTATTTCGTACGATGATTATCGGCTATTGGCTCAACAATTTGCCGCCTTGGGTCATTTGACCGCCGAAGAGACTGAAGAATTTCAGAAGATCATGAAAAAAACATGGGAATCCCAATGGGGTGAACCGGAACCATATAACTTAATTACCGTTGAACAATATCTTACCGAAATGCATCATATGCTCAACGATAAGGATCTGAGTAAAAAGGTCCATCTATTCCTACCATATTTATTTAAGGCTGTCGATAAAGATAACTCAGGATATATTTCGCTTACGGAATTTAAAATATTTTTTAATTGTTTGGGACTCACCGATGAGGATGCGGCGGTCTCGTTTGCTGTGATCGATAAAAATGGCGATGGAAAATTGTCGATTAAGGAATTTGTTAAGCTTGGCCGTGACTACTTCTTTGCCGAGGATGAAAGGCGCGTATCGAAAATGTTTTGGGGACCACTTGTAAAATAATCGTATATTATATTTTTATATACAAACATACATTCTTTTTTTTACAAAATATTAACTAATATTTAGTTATTGTGGTTTCACTGTTTATAAATTTTAAGTATAATTTTTCGATACGAACCTCGTACACTTTTTTTAATTAAATTTTATTAATCCAATATACACACCCTATATGGTTTATATAATCGAGTAAGAGATGGCGCAATGTATAACAAAAAAGACAATTTTAATAAAATCGTTATTATTTTACTATATTATCGCATTTTATATTTAGGTTTTCTTATTAAACCTTATTAATATTTGAATTAATTATGTATATTTTTTTGTTTTGTGATATAAATAAAAATAAACGAATAATGAACAAAAGCGTTTGTACTAAACGGGTTTGCGACTTGGCTACACAAAAATGTATAACAGAATTGTTCGATAAAAACCAAATTCATTATTTTATTAATTCATTTTATTTAAAAAAAAAATAGTTTAAAATACACAAAAAATAAAATTGTTACAAATTAGGAAATATTTAAAATTTCCTTAATTTTTTTGACCTCCTTGACTTGTTCTTCGATCTCGAAGTTCCTTTAAAAACACAAAACATAAAATTAGTAAATAAATTAGCACAGATTTTTATCAAAAACTTACATTTTCGACAAAATATCCCGTAAATATTGTTCCTGCTTCTGCGACAATACCATCTGCTTCATCTTGTTTGATGTATTCCAATTCTCGACATAATTATCCTTTGTCTTTATTTTAGTCTTGACCTGAAGCACTTTATTGACCAATTCCTGAGTCTGCTGATTAATAACCTTAATCTCGTTGCAAAAATCTTTTTCGTTAGTAGACAACATTGGCAGTATCGATGAGGATAGCCGCACCAAATTCATTGCCTGTTTAAATAGTGCGGTCTGCTTATCGTTCACCTCCTCGTATTTTTCGGCTAAAGATTCTGCATTGTTGCGTATATCCTCCACCTCCTGCCGTAAATTATTAATCTCCTGTATTTGCATATCTTTGAGTCGTTGCAATATAATCAAACGTTTATTAAATTCCTGTTTAATGCGTTCGTGTTTGGGAAACACCTGCTCGTTCAGGATCTGAGTAGTATCAAGCAAAAATTTAAACAATTCCTGTTGGGTCGGCTCAACCGCATGGTTTAATTTTAAAATCGGCAACTGCTGATTGCCAGACTTCAATAAATTCATAATTCTTGTTTGGAATGAATCCTTAATTATATTTTTGAGCTGCGAATCATTGAGATTTGCAACATCGCTGGTTCGGTCCAATTCCACAGATACGTCGTTTTTATCAAAATCTTTTGATACATTTTTAAGTAAATTTATGTCGGAAATAAGATCGAGAGTAACTATTTCACCACTCGATAGTAACAATATTAATCCAGGCGGTGATTGCGTAAATGTTAAGCCAAATACTGGATTCATTTGGTTAGTGAGCGCTGCATTCGTTGACACCAAATATTCACAGTAGCTTGGCGCATTGAACGTCAAGAATTTCTCGCAGTTTCCTAAATAAACAAATTTAAAAAAAATGTGTTACGTTAACCTCATTCAACCTGATAAGTCCATCAATAAAAATAAATCACGATGTTCTACCTAATAAACAAGACAATAATTTATCATTACCGAGCTCGGTTATCACACAAAACCGGAAATCATAATCAAATATAAATTCTAACAAAAATTTAAAACTCATTTGTATAAACCGCAACGCGAATTGGATTAGATCGGAACGAAGTATTAACAATATGTCGCGTATCATCCTGCTATTTGGGATAATAGCATTGGCTGCAGGACTAACGGAAGCGGGTAAAACACGCCGAAAAGACTGTGTCAAAAATGAGGAATTTCTAAAGTGTGGACCAACCTGCCCACAAACGTGTGATAATCTGGGTACGGAAAATTGTGGTGGCAAGTGTACGCGCGGCTGTTTCTGTCGCAAAGGATATGTCCGCACCAAGAGCGGAGATTGCGTAAAGGCATCTAAAAAATGTTGTACTGGTAAACATGAAACTTTCAGCAAGTGTACACCTAAGTGCGAACCAACGTGTGCTAACCCGACTAAAAAATGCAAAGGTTGTGAAATGAAATGCAGATGTAAACCAGGATACGTACGTACCCCAAAGGGCAAGTGTATTCATCTTGATAAATGTCCACCGTGGTCGTGTCCAAGTGACAATGAAGAATTTTTGAAATGTGGAAAGGCACTAGAATGTGTACCATCGTGTGCAAATCCAACCCCGGCTAATAATTGTGCTAAAGTATGCGTTCGCGGATGTTATTGTGTCAAAAACTATGTACGAAATTCAGAAGGTCTTTGTATCAAACCGGAAACATGTCCAACCCTTATCGAGTGTATAGCAGAGGGGGATACTGATCGTAAATAAAGAGCTCATAATCTACAAAATTGTATTTTATTTTACTCACCATTTTCCGATTGAATATAATTTTCCAGCTCCTTAATAAAAACTACAGTCACTGCATGTAAACCATAATTGTGATATGCGAAATATTGAAATTCGTTTGTCATATTCCGTTTCAAGTGGATTGGGCATTCGGCCCGCTTTTCTTTGGCGTGCACAGGATGTTTATTCAAGTATCCCATTTCAAGCTCAATGATTTCGATTATGGTGAGCACCCAGTTTGAACGGTGGATTTTAAAACTGGAGTTCACATTAACCAAACTGCTATTCTCCTCCTCTACAATATCAGAAAATCCGTCATCACTCGCAGTTTCAATTAGCACGCCATGATGTAGTCGACCAGTGTTTTCAGCCATGATAACCGTAAGTGGAAGGGATGGTAAAAGCAAAATGGAACAATACTCAACGCCATAATTATCATAAGTTGATGGATACATCGTAATGGGACCTTGTAGCTGTGGTTTTTCGGAATCAAGACCCGTAATTAAAATATATAGATTACCGCTACCGCGTAATAACACAATTGGCCAAATCACACGATTTACGGGATCCTTAAAGAGTCGCATTTTTTCACTTTCAATTGTAGTCGTACTGAGCGATACATGTTGATTGCTACTTTCCTCGATATAGGGCTGGCCAATATCAAAATCAACGGCTGTTTCTCCAATACTGATCAATGTTGGTAGAGTTGAGTCATGTGATGGAATGGCACCGACGCGCCATACGTGCTTTAGAGATGACTCATTGTAGACGCTGGAAATAAAGTAAAGAATAAAATTTATTTAAGTATTAGAATATTGCTTTGACCTTGGTATACCTAGGGATTCCGCTATAAAGTACAGAAGTCTGATTAATTACCAAACAGACTATCAATATACTACGCTCAAATTTAGGTTTTAAACAGAACTTTTTTGAAAATAACCGTTATTTTGAGTCCATTTAAACGAGCTTTCTTTACACGATTGACGCAGCTAATTAGTTTGTTCCTGGAGAATCAGATACATGGCATTTAAATTCAAACAAAAAATGTTCTTCAATCTTTCACTTATAAATACATAGTTACATGTTGAATGGAATGTGACGACTTGAAGCTGGGCGAGTTCAATTCAAAATGTATACGGTAACACTTATTACATTCATCATATGATTTGCTAAGTGCACTGATTAGATAAAGTTGGAAGAAAAAGACTCGCGTTTCTGACTCGATTGACGCATCAGTCAAAGCAAGTAACCTGTGGCCCTATTCTGGCTTTCCCTGGGAATGGGGAATTGGGAAAAATACTTTCATAGCATTTTTGTATAAATATAAATTGTATTTTTCTGGCCTACTGAGGGAACATGATTGGTGTTAATATTTTCGAAACAAAGTTAAATGGGAAAATATTTTTCCCTACAAAAATTTTGTGGAACAAAAGTTTCCCAAATCACTTTGTTTTGAAATTTTTTGCACTAAACTTATTTTTTCAGTAGGCCAGGGGCTCGATTCTGTGTCGGTGATAATGATAATGAAAAAAACGATTTCATTTAAATTTTCATTTTATGTTTATCAGTTCAAATTATCATTTATTCAGCAATTGCGATTCCTTGTGCAAAATGAAAAAAATTAATTAATTAAAATGTTTTACACAAGATGTCGGAGCAAATTGTTTATTATTTTCAGTTCAGTGTTTGCTTTCGATTTATTTTGAGAAACGTCAAAATAAAAAAAATTCATATTTTTTTGTCCCCGGTCTTATTGGTCCCATTCAATGCATTTAATTCCGTTGCCAAATCATCCCATTATTGACTTCGCGCATGAGCTCCGTCATAAGATGACTTATATCTTACAGGTTTACATAAGTTTATATTTAATAATAAATTTAATGGCATTGTACAAAGGTACTTATCATTGGCCAAATCTATATGTTCTTCCAAAAATTGGAGCAAATGT
Organism: Nephrotoma appendiculata; assembly: GCA_947310385.1. Lineage (NCBI taxonomy): Eukaryota > Metazoa > Arthropoda > Insecta > Diptera > Tipulidae > Nephrotoma > Nephrotoma appendiculata. The sequence continues at coordinate 335,454,393 of OX371223.1, forward strand.
AATTTCTGGTCATTATTCGGCTGCGTTGCCCTACTATGCTTTAAATTGTCTATTTAAATTTGTTCTATAATCTGTAGATTACTTAAAATTGCCATAAGAACACAAAAAAAACAATTTTTAATACTGTGATAAAAATTTCTCATCGACAAAATGTGTATGATAAAATATTTAGTTTTTTCACTAAATTTGGCATTTATTTATCAAATATCACCAACTTGGAATCGCAATTTATATTTTATCGATGATAATTTTAATCATTTATCATTATCACCGACACAGAATCTAGCCCCTGAAAAGTATAATTTTAACAAAAATGCTATGAAAATATTTTTCCCAATTCCCTATTTCCAGGGAAAGCCAGAATAGGGCCACTGGCCGTCACCATTATCCCTACCTTACCGTTGCACTACCATAGAAAAATAAGTTTTACATTGTGCGCAATGTAAAGTCACAAATACAATCAAGACATTGGAATTTAATTCGTTTTATACAAATGAGAAATCTATGTTAAGCTTATTTTTCTATGATACTACTATATAGGGATATCTCTAGGGGTACTGATCGGTTTATACCAATTTTGTAGCAACTTGCAACACGCGTCTGATGGTTGTTTTCAGGAATATGATTTCACAATTTGGTGATGAATTTTGAGATGACATTTTTTGGTGATTCGGGCGAGTTCAAGAAAACACATCTAATTGGGCCCATTGGGTTTTGTAAAAATTTTATTCAGTCGCTCCACACGGGATGTTAAAGAAGCACTGCTACACGCTTCAAAATAAGTCGTAATAGATTTTTATTGCTAATTTAAAACCTTATTTAAACACAAACATTTTCTTGTATTGTTTTATTCTGCTCTTTCGAAAATAAAATGTAAAATAAAGTCATGTTAAAAATCGCCATAGATTTTTTTTTATTTCATTTCTATTTGTGTTGAAGCTGTTTCACCGAAACAATTTTTTGTTAAAAATGAGTTGCAATTAATTTTTTGGTGAAGCAGCTTTAACACAAATAGAAATGAAATAGAAAAAAAAATTAAGGCTATTTTTGAGATGTAGATTTTAGTTTAAATTTTATTTTCCAGAGGGCAGAATAGAACAATACAAAAAAATGTAAATTTAAATATATGTAAGGTTTTAAATTAGCAATAAAAAATCTATTACGACTTATTTTGAAGCGTGAAGCAGTGCTTCAAAGGACCACAGTGTACCACGGGCCAATAATCTTCATGCATTTCCAGAAGAAAAAGAACATTTAAGTGCAACAAAGAATTTAAGCGAAGCAAACTGAAATTTGGTAGTAAACATTTACCATCGCAATTAAGAAACGTCGCAACTCGAATCGTCACATATCGAGGCTTTAGTGTGTATGAGGAAAAGCTCCAGTGGCCCTATTCTGGCTTTCCCTGGGAATGGGGAATTGGGAAAAATATTTTCATAGCATTTCTGTCTAAATCGTATTTTTCTTGCCTACTGAGGGAACATGATTGGTGTTAATATTTTCGAAACAAAGTTAAATGGGAAAATATTTTTCCCTACAAAAATTTTGTGGAACAAAAGTTTCCCAAATTACTATTTTGAAATTTTTTGCACTAAAATGATTCTTTAAGTAGGCCAGAAAATTATAATTAATTTTAACAAAAATTCTATGAAAATATTTTTCCCAATTCCCTATTCCCAGGGAAAGCCAGAATAGGGCCACAGGTATATAAAATGTTTCACTGTTTAAGTTTTTAAATTATTAAACATTTTTCTTGAATATACTTGCTTTAATGTTACCTTAAACTAGTGCATTAAATATTATTAATACATAAAAATATTACACATTATAAAAAAATCAATATGTACCAATTTACGCGCCCAATAGACATTCATCGGTACGTATTCAAAAGAGTACGATTTTCGCGCAGCTATACCAGGAGTATGTTCACGAGATTTACATTGTTACAATATCGTAACAACTGTCATTGTAGAAATGACGTAATAGTTAACTATGAGATTGTCCCAAGTGTCAAAACATTGTTAAAAACATAACCACAGAATTAAGATAATGAAATTTATTGTTAAAACTAGGATTGCAGTAAAATTTGTTAGATTTGCGTAGACAAAATAAATGATGGTTTCTGACACTACAATGTTTTATTGTGGTACGAAGGAGTTTGTTGTGAATTTTCAATATAAATTTCAAATGGAGTGGCAATTCTGGGGCAGATTCTATTAAATAATTATTTTGAATTGCAATATTTTAAAAAAATTAATAATTTTTAATTAGAATAATATCGAGGGAATCGAAACTAGAGACTAACTTTAAAATATGGTTTTCAGACATTACCCGCCAGTCGTTTAGCTCATTTACCACCTGCCTTATCATCTGACGAACAATATGCACAGGAAAATGGTCTTGCATTAGCCGTACTTCCGCCCGATGCAGACGATACGATTGAGGCATGTCGTTCGTTTACCCAAGATGTTCTAAACAAGATATTAAATTTAAATGTTTAAAATTGCTGCTTTTGCTTATGCTACGCTATCCGATCCTGCCACTAATGTCGATGTCGGCAAAGCACTTATTACAGATGGTATATTCCGTGCTGAGATACAACATGACCGCAAACTCGCCAAACTGGTAAGACCGAGCGGCCTTTATAAAATACAAGACTAGAATAAAATTTAAATTTATAGATTGAAGAATATCAAGCAGCTGAGGCAGCTGCTAAAAAATCTCATGTCGCAATTTATACATCACAGAAGATGATGCGGCATTCGTTCAAGATACTATTAGACTTCTTAAGATTCCTAACGATCTATTATGAACGTTTTATGATTTTGTAAATTTCGATTTGCCTAGAAGACAATTTTTTCCATAAAGTACGAATCGAACTAAAAAATAAACGAATAGTACGAACTAAACATAGTATTATGGAGCATCCAAATAATCAGTGTATTCATAAAACACAAATTTATTTAAAATAAATATATTAAAAATTGAATTTTGTTCTTTAAATTATTTTTCAAACCTACACAATCATCATGTTGCTTTTGATACCTACACCATTAAAAATGACATTTGTAGAGGCAGGCTCGAGTTGGGTTGAGAATGACGTTTGTAACAATGTAGAGTTCGTGAACGGAAAAAGCACGTGTTCATTGTTACAATGAAGTTCCATGAACGATTTTGAGCTGTCATTGTTAACAATATTGTAACAATGTAAATCTCGTGAACATACTCCAGGTGTCATTTTAATAGGGTTTTAAGACCGTGAGGAAGTTGACTTATTAATTTTGTTTGGAAAAGAAAATAATGTTTGTTGTATTTTGTCGGCATAGCCAGTGCATTCTAGGTGTGTTAGCTTAGTTATAGAATAGGTCTACAGATTTTATGACGTAGAAAGTATAGAGTATATAGTTTTGGCGGATGATGGCGACCTCAGCGCTTCTACCAAAAGTCAAAATGGCGTATATTTTCAGTTACCCAAGTATAACCAAATGGAACACATTTTGACAGTTTCAACTTTCATTACGTTTTCGAGATATTTCATGGAAGACATTGAACTCAAAAATATCCAGTTCCTTGAGTTATGGATTTTTGTTCCACAGTTCATAATAAAACTTGTAATAAAATGGAATGTGACCGTGGAACTTAGTTCCAACAGTTGTTGTATAAAAATCGAAATAAGTTGGAAGTAGCGATACTTGGGTATCTACTACCTTTTTTAAAAAAGAGTTATCAATACAACATTAATCTTGCCGTACATTTTGTTAGGCTAGAAGCTCGACTAAATGTCAGATGGTCGTTATTATTATTATTTTAGATATATAGCATTTTAAATAATTAAGAACGAATCAGTAAGAACATTATAATTTTATATAGATGACATGTTAAAACATAAAAACATTAAGAATCAAATAAAATAAAAATAAAAAAGAAGAGATTGTGCTAATAATCGTAATAATCGTTAAATGAAGCGATCGAGTTTTAGTACTCTTTAAAATAAAAAAAGCATTTTAAAACTAGAAAAAAAAACTGGACTTGTTTGATTTATTTAACAAAGGGGTGAGTTAATAAAAAACAATATATCAACAATTTCCGATCCCTCTTATTAGATATAATTATTATGGTAAAAGCTTACAACTATGGCTTGTCATAAAAACACCCAGTCGTGACTGTTTGTCTGGTTACCACTGGAAACTGAACCCGGGATCGTCGAATAACAGAGCAAGCACTCTACTTACTCTGCTAACAAAGGCGACAGTGATGATCAAATGGAACGATTAGGAGGTTATGAATATTTTACAAGTCCAGATCTAGCCAGTGGCTATTATCAGATACTCGTTGAAAATGAATCCAGAAGAAGATTAGCGTTCATAACACTAGATAGACATAGAGACATTCAAAAACGAAAGCATTAGAAAGGTTTCCGACACCAAAGTGTATTAGGGATATTTGTTCGGTCATTTATCGGGTTATTTATTATGTACAACTCGCGCGCCTATCGAACGACTAAGAGTAAGACTAAATTTTCTACAGGATTTAATATATGACGTTGTACGAGATACAGACGAAACAGTTGAGCATCCAGGGAACATACTTTTGTACGTTTTTATGATAAGAATTTACGGAAATGTCTTAGTAGTGGGTGTACGTATCTCTTATTTTCTTTCTATTTCTTTCTTCTGATGAGAATAGTGTGAAAGAGCGTTTACTTTCACACTATTCTCTTTGCTTATGTGACTCCTTCCTCCAGCACCAGTCTGCTAAAGCGTTTCAGTTCTTCTACTTGTCTGTTTTCTCGAAAATCTTGGAATGGATATTGAAACATGATATCTGAGGGAGTTTTCTTTGTTACATTGTGCACAATGTTGTTCAAGGGTACGTACACCTCAAGTCGTTTTTCATCCCAGTCATGAGATTACTGGGCAGTTAACAACAATAATGAAAAATTTATTTAAAAAATTTAATATTTCAATTTTATTACCGGGTGATAAAATAAACAATATAAAAATCTACAACACTCTAAATATAAAAACCGATGTTTAACCGACCGATTTGACGTAGCTACTTCTATCTATTCATGTCAAAATAGCAAAAGCAATCATTTCCTTAAGCAAAGGCACAAACTTAACTTCTCACAAGTACTTGCGGTTGGTCGACTGGAATACAACTATTGTTTAAGTGAATCTAAATAATAATTTTAGGTATGTTTTAATACTAATAGCGCTGGAAATCCAACTAGCTATATATAGCAGAAAAATCACGACATAATCTATTTTCAGCATTTTGTAAAGCGGAAATAAATAGGCTTATACTCTTAGACACATTTTCTTGATTTTTTCAAAAATGTCCGCATCATTTGATTTTTTTAAATTTTTCGCGGTTTTAAAATAGTGGAAAAGTTTATTTTCGAATTATGTCGAGTTTTAAATAAGAATAATTTTTACGTAAAATTCAGCTAAATTATTTATTTGTTCTTTTCTCACTACCTTAAAAAAATGCAATAACGAAAGTAAACGGTGACTTGGACAGAAACAACCAAAGAAAAAACGAACGTCTCCCAACATCTTTATGTGTACCAATAAAAATGTGAAAAATTGTTTGAAAGTGTTATCAAATCACTTCAAATAGTTCAAGATTAAATATTATTGCTGAATTGACATAAAAATATTCATTTTGCCTCTATTTGTTAAAAAAAGTGAAGATTTAAAAAAAATTATTGCAACATAATTCTAAACTATTAGAACTGTTCGTTGGGTGGTTTTTTGCTCAATTTTTATACAAAAAATTGTATGCACTCGCTCTTATTAAAATTATGTATACATATTATTTGTCTCACTTCATTTGGATTGTTCAAACGCTGGGGCGGGATCATGAAATCCGGTACCGCTAAAACGTTGACGGATTTTTTCCGGTTTTACTCAAATTGGTATCATGAATACCGTTTAAACGGTAATTTACCGTCAAAAATTATCCGTCAAGTTGGAGTTGACGGATATTAAATTTTCAAAGACATTTATTTGGTATTTAGTATTATTATAAGTTAACCATTAATAATGATATTTTGGTATTAATTAGCGACAAAAAAATTGCTATTTGGAAACGTTTATTTGTTATTTTATTTGTTAAACATCGAAAAAGCAAGAACACCTTTCTACCATAGCAATACGTACAAGCACGTGATTATAAAAAATCTTGAGTACATATACATACATATGTATTTATAATATACACAAAATAAAACAAAATCGGTAAATACGTTTTGCTTTGTTTTATATTTGGTTGGACCAATAAAAAACATCACAATACAAAAACATATGTATTTTTAGATTTTTTGTTTTTGTCTAAGCGCACGTGTTATTGTGGCAAAAACGGAGTTGCTATCATAATTCCATAATTAATAAATGAAAAGTTATCAAATTCGGTTTTTTTTTTATTTGTAAGGTAAACTAAAATATCAATTTTTACAGTGAAGCTTGAGGTAATGTAAATGTCCATTGATTTTAGAAGATATTTAAGATATTTATTTGCAACAAGCAAACAAAAAAAAATTCCCCCATATTTTTGTCGATTTGTATGGCGCACAAAATTTTTATTATCTCCACTAATTCATTCGATTTTTGTATATATGTAGGAGAAATGCGTTTTATAAATTGTACTCGCATTGATGTCACATATGTATATAATATAATTATAACAAAAAAAAAAAATTACAAAAAATAAATATGCATTTGAGGACATACATATGTACATACCTAATTACAATTTGACAAGAAAATATAGCAAAATACCACTGAACTAGAAACTTGCTCAATATTTTTCCGACCGGATTTCATGATACGGTTTCTTTACCGGTCGGTATTTCTAGCGGTGACGTTTCATGAACGACCAATTTTTCCGTCCGGATTTCATGATCCCGCCCCTGAAAAATACCGGTGCCATAATACCATAAAATAAATTTTAAAATATTATTTTATTTATAATTAAATGAGTCAAATAAAAAATAACAAAATCAAAAGAACAGAAAAGAAAATAATTAGCTAAACGCTAATAAATTTATTTTGATTTAGTTGAAAAATGAACATTCTAGTGTAATTATTTAAAATAGCTACGTGTTTTTGTTTAGTATTCCTTATCAAATTTAAATTTCTCATCAGATAAGGAATTTCTTTAATAATATTTTGTAACTTAACAATTTTTGAAAAATTTAATTTTTTATTTTTTAATAAAATACTATTAGTTGTGAATTATTTAATTTAAATTTTTAAATTTTAAAGTAAAACCTATTTATTTAAATTATTATGAAAATTACAAACAAATTTAATAAAATTTCTATAGGACTTATTCAAATTATAGAGTTAATTAATTTTTCTCCCATTAGATATTATACATAACACTTTGCATTTTTATCTGTTTAGAATTTATTACTAAAGAAATAATTCTGCAATGCGAATACAGCGATTAGGCCGCTATTTATTATTCAATTATTTTTAGTAAAATGCAAACAAAAATACAGATCAAATTTTTCCACTTTTTATGTGTCAAAAACATAGCAATGAGTAAGCAACTGTCAAGCGTCACAAATTCAGAGAGAAAAAGAAAAAGCGTATAAATAAATTAACAGGGCTATATTTAGAATTTGTTTCGACCGAATCCGAATGCAATGAAGTTATGAAGTTAAAATTAAAAAATTATGTATCCAGTACAAAAAAAATAATTGTTTTTTCCAGTGCTGAAAATGATTCAAAATTAATTTCGTTACAGTTTTAGTTATTTCATAACATAAAATAATGGTTTTGGTTTGTTATTGTTTCATCGATTTGTTTTGGTTACGTTTTCCGTTACGTTAATGTTACGTTTCGGATACAGTTACAATTTGGTCATCTCTCTCATAAATCATCATTACTGGGAAATAAATTATAACCAATATTAATAAACAATTTTTTTAATTAAAATATTAAAAAATTAATTTTTTGCGAAATAAAAAAAACAAGTATTAAGTGAAATGTGTTTATTAAGTGAAATTCCATTCTATAATTTTTTAGGTGTGTTTTGGCAGGTTTCCACAAGCCCTTCATTTTAAATAAAACTTTCCAATTTTTATTACCAAATAATATACTACTACACTATCCACTAATATTTTAATTAATAATTTAAAGGTTTTTTAAGAGCGCAAAATTTCACTGTCACTTTGTACAAAAACATCAAGTAGTTTGGTTGGTTTCTTTCTTTGAGATATGCATTTTTTACAAAACCATCCTGCTTGTGACACATGAAATAGCAAATTTTATATTGGCAAAATCGTTAAATTCATTCTATAGTACATACATATATAAAATTCTATGGTCAAAGACTGCAGTTCACTTTGTCGCATTTTGATCGACCGATAATGCGATGCCACATTACAATTTCTACAAACATTTTCTGAAAACTTTTATTTCATTTACGAATAAATTATTGCATATATTTTATTTAAATCAATGAGATATAATGTAAAATAACTTTATTTATTAGCCAAAATAATAAATTTACAATTATCGAACAATTCTAATTGAAAAATTTTAAAAAAAAGTTTCTAGGAACGGCAAAATAGAAAAATAACTAGTTTTCAATTAAAATTGTTTAATAATTGTAAATTTATTAATTTGGCTAATAAATAAAGTTATTTTACATTATATCTCATTGATTTAAATAAAATATATGCAATAATTTATTCGTAAATGAAAAAAACGTTTTCAGAAAACGTTTGTAAAAATTGTAATGTGGCATCGCCTTTACTCAACCCAATCCGCAGTACCACATTTTGATTCTTTCGTCATGATTATATGCTCGTTTCCTTCGTCTTCACCGACAAACTAATTTTGTAGCGGGAACATTTTTGATTCTTTTTTCAGCAACTTTTTTTTTTGATTTATACCTGATTCTCGCACTACTACAAAGATAAATATTTCAAGGACTTCTTGTATATATTTCGTTTTTGGGTTAAACTAAGGTTAATTTTTGTTTCGAGAGGAAAAATATTTTTTTTTTTTCAAACAAAGAAGCAGTTTTCGCGGCAAATAATTACGAATAAACAAAGAATTTAAATTATTTATATAGAATGCATGAGAGTAGCTGTCAAACGAGTCAAATTCGGAGGGTAAAAGAGAAAGCATCTAAATCAATGGGATTACAAAAACAAGAAACCAATATAAGCACCCCACGCAACAACCAAAATTGTTTACCTAATTTTATCTGATTTATAACTTAAATTACGAATAAATTTACCACAAATCACTTTCTTCTTAACATAATTTACATTTTATTTTATATAAACACATAATAAACTTACTGATGGTACGATATGCCTTTTTGAAAATTTTTAGGCGTATTTTTGCAATTTTTTACAACACACTTCATTTTACTTCAAATTGTTTGTAATTTTTTTATCAAAAGATGCACTACCACGCACTACACATAAACCATACACTATTTTATATTTTTTTTATTATTTTAGTGAATTTTAATTAATAATTTTATAACCACAAAATTAAGTCGGCAACAACATTGTCACTGCGCACATAAATAAACAGATGATTTGGGGTGCTTATAGCGAAATATGAGTAAGCCATATGCATTTTTTATATAACCATCCTGCTCCCACGTGACTCAAAAGAGATAGCAAATATTATATTGATTTTTATATGGGAAAAAAATAGTTGCTGCTCTTCAGTATTTTCCTCTAAGCGAATAAATCAAAAAACATAATTTTATATTTCATAAACAAAGAAATGCGCAAAGAAATCAAACGTGGCGTTGATTGCGTTTTTGAAATCATGGAATCACGACAAAAGAATCAAAGTGTGAAAAGGCTGAATCATATATTTTGGTTATTTGGGTAATTTATTTCTTTAGAAACTAAAAACAAAAACGACATTTCAACCGAACTGTAAACACCATATAAATAATCGTCGCCCGTCGGTGTACATTCTACTTTGTGCGTGCAGCGTGCTTGGTGCTTGCGACTTCGTGAACACAATTTAAAAATATAAAACGAATTTAAATAGTGATAACGCAAATATGAGCAAAAATTACGGAATTTGTATGACTATTTGTGATATAATTGACGAATTTAATGATGTCAAAACGTTGCAAATTACTGATTTAGTGCAAATTTTATTTCAAAATGACGAGGAGAAATGTTTAACCATAAAATTAATGGACGAGGGGCCTATGCAATTTGGAAAAACCATTTACCGATGCGATAGCAAAAATATAACTGCCGTATCGAATGTACTGGTAAAGTATTTAGTGGGTGCGGAATATTGGGGCCGTTTGGATATTTTAAGATTTAAAAAGAAAATAGAGAAATTGAAAGTGGGCTCAAGTGGTAATTTACAAGTGCTGTTTGAAGGCCATAAACATATTTTACAATATATTATAACTTATATTGGAGAGATTTATATGCTTGGCGCAGGATTTCACGTAGGAATTAAATTTGAAACGGTGAGTAAAATGCAATTAATTTTGGGATTCCCCGAATTGTAAATCGTTTTCGATGTTAGTACATATACTTAAAGTTGAGTAAAGAAGGGCGCTGTGTTAATTTAAGTTTTAATACGCCCGGCCGACTGTCAGTGTCGGGATTATTTAAAAAAAAAATTAAATGTGCAATCGGACAAAAATTAAATGGTTAATGTTATTTTTATAACAGAATGGGCATATCCAGCCCAAGCAGGGCTACTTTTGAGATGTCTCACTTGTAGATTTTCCTCAGTTGTAGAATTCTACATGGGCTGGATGCAATATATTCGTATTTTTTCTGATAATGCCTAATATAATTGATTTTAATAATTAAGTAAATATAAAATACCTTATAATATATTAAACTTCAGTCCATGAAGGTAAAAACATTAAAAAGACATGAAAATATAATAAAATAAATGGTTATTTAAATCAAACAAAATACATATATCTACTCAAAAGTAGGCATAAAATGTTTGTCTCACTAAACAGTGAGATATTTACATTTTTTGAGTGAGATATTTTGCATCCAGCTCATATTATGTGTGAGGCCTATAATTTTTTAGTGAGGCCTACATGGGCTGGATATACCCATGATTTACCAAACAAATAAAAATTAATTAAATTCCTTTCATGAAAGTCGATTCAAGACACTTTCCTCACAGAAGAAATATTCTGTGGCACTACGGCATTTTCGGTTAGTGTACGTATTTAGCAAAATTGAATTATGAAATTATGCAGTATAGCACAAGTGGTAGCTGGATACACTTATACACTTTTATAAAGGTTCTTTAGAAAAATGGTTGAACAGAAAAATACCACCGCCCATGCAATTTGCAATTAGTACATACTGAGAAACCAAACAGTGCACATTCATATTTGAAATATTTTATTATGTTATCTATAAAAATTAGTTAAAATTTAAAATTTTTTGACAAATTCTGAAAACTCATATTTAGTTTTTGTATTTCTACACAATTTGATTGTATTTAATAGTGCTTCGCCGTGATAATTCGAACTTGTTAGTACAAGTGGAATTCGAAAGAACTCGAAAGTTTTGTTGTCAGTTCGACTATACTGAACAAATCTTTAATCGTGTTCGTCAAGTCTAATTTTACTTTATTTCAGTTTTCCGACATACCACATCGATACCGCTTATTTGGAGAACTATTGCGACAATTTAACAATCCAAATGATCAAACCGAAAGTTTTATAACTGTGAGGGTTGAGCAACTCTTCGACGAAATAGAGCTTATTTCAAAAATAACTCTAAACGTACTTGCAAACAAAATTGAAACACGAGATATTGGAACGAGTCCATTACAACTTGTTGCAAAGCAATCACCTATTGTAGATAAACGACAAATTAAACAAATTAAGTTAACTCAAATAAGAAATTTTTTCGACTTATCTTCAAAAAACGAGCGACAAAATGCAAATTCCGAGTCAATGAATGAAGATCCTGAAGAAGCCAATAAGTTTCAGAGTACAGCACCTCAACATAATCAAGAACCTATGAGTAACTTTACGAATGCAGATCGTGCACATAATCAGGAAATATTGAAAAAATTAGATTCCGAAAAAAAGCAAAAGGAAAACCCAAAAACATGTTACAATTGTAAGAAACCGGGATATGTATTTAAATTATCATGTCACCATTCATTTTGCCCTGAATGTCTTTGGGTACGATCGGAGGTTATTAAACAAGGCATGTGTCCAGTGTGCTCCGCCATGATAAAGGTAAATTTAAATACAAAAATAAATAAATTCAATGTTCTACTGATTAATTCTATTGTTTCAGTCACACCAGATAGCTTACCTAGATAAGGTTTTACAGAAACATTTAAATTTGAATAAAACCAGACCATTAAATGTCAATAATAATAATTTCGATCACACACCTACGAAAAACAGCGCTGCAAGTTTCGAACAAAAGGCAAAGACAAATCCAAATATATGTTACAGCTGTAAAAAATCGGAACCTATATTTAAACTTTTATGTAACCATTCATTTTGCCCTAAATGTCTTTACGATCGCTTGGAACTGATTAGACGTAATGTCATGGTCTGTCCAGTTTGCTTCGACATCCTAAAGGTAAATTTAAATACAAATTTGTATAAATTCAATGTTTACTCATTATATCGTACTATTGTTTCAGCCACATCAGAAATACGACATAAATAGATTTTTACAGAAACATTTAGAGGAAACGGAGCAAACTAGTGACAGAGATAATAAAAAACGGTGTGCACTAAATTAATTTTTTTTTAAATTGAAACTTATATATAAGTTCGCAGGTTGAAATGTATTGTACGAGATTTTAGTTGATAGTTTTAAGTGAAGTATAAACATATTCTGCTGCCCTGAAAAAAGTAGATCAATTTAGCATATTAAATGAAAAATGTTTTAATTTAACGCCGTATATAATTTTGTGAAGGAGGTTTATATTCAATCAATTTTGGCTAACTAATAATATAAAATTGTTAATGTAACATTAGCGATTTTAACGACAATAATATAATATAACTAGGAGTTTACCACTGCACATTAATAATTTAATATTTTTAGATTCGGCCGATTCAATCGTTTACTAAACTTGTATAAACTTTTTCTAAATGAATTATCTGTTAAGTTTGATATTTTTGGTCATGGCCATAGCCTGTTACAGAAGGCTGATTTTGATTGATACAAAAATTGTATTGATTAAATAGTTCAATTTAATACTGAACTACTATAAGCATTTGGCTGGTTATAAATTCTAAACAAGTTTAGCATCAATTGAAACCGTCCTTTTGTAACAGGCAACGGTCATGATAAAAATCTCAAACATGCCTAGTAATTCAGTTAATAAATGTTCTCACTAAAATTTATTCATTAGAGGGTTATTTTACGAAGGCGTCTGATCACGAGAAACATTTATATATGATGCATTTGATTATATAATGTCAAATCTAGAGAATTGATTAGTGATGAAAATCTAGAATAGAACAATTTATAGCAGACCAGTTTATCGTGTGGACAGTTTATCGTATACGACATTTAGTGACTTGGATTTGAAGTAGCTTAAACAACAAATATTTTTTGTTAATAAATTTTCAAGAAGTTATTGGCAAATAGGTTAATTACGTCTTATGCTGGACAGAAGTGTGATTCAAAAATGTTTTTTGGCAGAAGTTCTGCAATATGGCCACCTAAAACGGAACTTGTCCATTTCTTAACCGATTCATGATTCGATTGAATATGTTGGATATAAGCGGTTTTATAAAATGATGTTTTGGAGAAGTTCTGAAATATGCCCATCTGGGACGAAGCTCGGTCATTTTTGAACCGATTATAATCATATTGGATGAAAATGGGATAATAAAGTTTTGGAAGAAGTTCTGGGATATGAGCACTTGGGCAGAACTCGTCCATTTCTTAGCCTATCATGATTAGATTGGATATGTTGGTTAGAAATGGGCTTATAAAATGATTTTTGGCAGAAGTTCTGCATTGGATTTTAAAATAGTTTTTGGAAGAAGTTCTGGAATATGGCTAAGACTGACTTTGGCCATTTATTTACCGATTACGTTGGGATTGGGTGGATGGATGAAAATGGGATTCTACAATGATTTTTGGAAGAAGTCCTGGGATATGGCCACCTGGGACTAAACTTCGTCATTTTTTAACCGATTTTAACCCCCTATTTTATCCCCCCGAACGCCATTTTTGAAATTCGGTTTAAGCGCGAAATCAATAAAAATTATTCTTAGCGGAATGCATCGAAAATGCTTAAGAATAAAATAAACATCTATCTATACAAATATTTAAGAAGTTTCTAACCCTTTTATTTAAAATTTTCGCAAGAGCGAGAGATTTCTATACGTTTAGATAAAATAGTATTACCCTTTCTCTTTCTATTTGGCTGTAATAAGAATGATATGCGAAATCATTTTTATTTGATTATGGGAATCTCAGTGCAGCACATGCAATACTAAGATCAATACATTTTTTTTTTCATTTACTTAAAGATTAAATAAAGTTATTAAACAATAAAAAAAAATGTATTCTTTTGTCGTTATTTAAAAAAAATGGGGAGAAAACAGAAAATCCCATCCTATACTCAGAGTACAGATTTTGTTCGAAAACTGAGACTTGAGTGTTGCGAGTTTTGCTGCTGTTTCACTAACCTACTACAAGATGCATAAAATTAATATCATTGGGCGCTTTCAGGTCACTCAACAGTTGGCAACATGTTTAGTAAAATCACGGCCAACGTTATGGAAAATTAGAAATTTTGAACTCTATGAAATTTTCAAGTCAACTTGGCGAAGATTTCACTAATCATGATGCCAACAGTTGGCGGACCTGAAAGCGCCCATTGTTGATTGATGTAAATAATAATCAAATTTTATATTTACATCTAGTATGCTGATGAAAAAACATAAAAACTCTCAAGTCGCGGTTTTCGAACAGAATTGGTATGCCGAAGGAATTACACAATATAGAAGGTGCCTATTATGGAATTGGTCGGAAAATACGACACCGTCGGAAAATACGTTGTCGTAAAATCCGACCCGTAGCGAATATTCTTATTATGAAACATGTATTTTTACTGTCAAACTTGAGTGAATTGAATGAATTTTATTGTTACTTCTTTCCATAAATCAAAGGTTTTTTGTTTAAATTGTGGGAGCCCCGGTTGGTTGCTAAACCTTCATTCCTTTCCATAAACGAAATAAGAATTTGTAACTGTTGCGCATTTGTTGAAGACCTATAACATCGAAATTTTCAGTATGTACTTGTCACTTTATTTAAATTTGATTAAAATAATTTAATAGAGATATGCGCTTACATTTTAAAATTTATTAAATTTTTAAATAACATATAAAAAGTATGAACTACAATCTATTTTCCGTGCACATATAGTATGTACTACAATATCCGTCACCTAACTAGTAGTCGGATTTAACATTTGATTTTTGTCGTAAAATTCGCGATACTCGGATTTTTATTTCATAATAGCAATTTCCGCGGCCGATCGTATTTTTTTAGGTTCATATGAATATCTGGCGCGACTGATTTTACGACGTCGGAAAAAGCCCAGATTTTTAAATCTTTAAACCGGTAATGACAATGGGCAGGCAGTTGTGTGTAAATATTGCTGTTTAAATAAGTGTGGATTCAGCAAAAAATCGTACGATAGATTACGAGAATATTTGTCATAAACAAGACATACAAATTCACGTGAATGATCGTTAAATCCAGGAGGTCTATTATGAAATTTTCGACCGCGGTTTTTTTCGACGTTGTCGAATTTTTTGTATTATGAAATATTCGACGCGTGTTTTTTTAGATAACGTCGACTATTTTACGACAGCTCTTGAGGTGTCGAGTACATAAAAGAAAAGTGTTAAGTGTTGAGAAATAAAAAAAGTTTGCTAGTAAAAATAAATTAATAATTTAAACTTATAAAATTTTAATTAATAAAAATTAATTAGTTTAAATTTAATAAAAAATAATTAATTTAAATTTAATATTTTTGATAATTCCCAACAATAATAATATTAAATTTAATAATAAATTATATTTTTTTTGTATCAAAATGTGAGTATGATTTAAATTTTGTAAATTTTTATATTAGTGTTTTAGTTTGTTATATTAACAATAAACTTTTTTTGTGTTTTATATATAATTTTCGACATCTTCGTAAAAAAAAAATCATAATAGCGATTTTCGACGTTGTCGAAAAAAATATGCGCGTCGAAATTTCATAATAGACCCCGAGTTTGTTCTATATCCCTTCAGCAACCGACGCTATAAACGATATTTTAGTACGACTAAAAAATATAGACGAGAATAAAGAGGGAGCCATTTTTGATTTTGTTAGGACATGTGATGGTGCTTTAGGTGATTTTGTTAAACGATTAACACAGTGCGACACTACGAAACCGTACTTAAAAATAATTTACCTAAAGTGTATATTATACCAATGTGGATGAAATTAAAAATTTAATTTGCGATGCAAAAAATAACTTCATTTTTGATGAAAGTGATGTAGCCGGTCGACCTACAGTAAACACTTCAATTACATTTTATAATGAAATTCAACAAAAAAAGTCCTTATTTTTGGTCGACATTACATTTGTTACTAAGCCAAACAGTACAACTATTGCAGGGGTCTCATGAAAGGTTTTATCAAAAATTAATTTAAAAAAAAAATGGATCGATGTTCTTTCCATATCAATCGACAGCGCCGATTCGGCCGATTCGTAAAATACGGGCTGGTGAAAATAAACCCAATCTATTACTCATCACAGATGTTCCCCATCTAATTCATGTTACGGTTGACAAAGCTTTAAATACGATAGAATTTTCAACAAGAAAGTTTGTGATAAATTTACGAGACCATAATTGAAACATTATCAAATATCTCTCGTGCATTGGTTCAAAACTGCATGGAAAAAATTTCAAAAGCGCTAAGTAAAAAATGGAATGCTACAATATCGCGAAATATTGATACTGCTTTTTAAAGGTCCGCACTAATTACGGAAAATTTACAAATTTTAAAATATTCATCAAACATTACTAGTAAAATAAAAACAGAATTATCAGAATGTTTTATCGATTTTTTTTTATTTCTGCAATCTGTTCTGGGGCCAAGGTTCTCCCAACTCTCTCGCGGTTTGCTTTTTCCGTCCTTACTTTTACGCCAGTGCTAGCCAATTAGAGGACGTACGTACAGTTATAGGTCCGTCAGGAGGTCATAATAATCTGTTGACGACAATTCTCTTTGCATTCTGCCCCTATCGGGATTCGAACTCGGTATCTCCCGATCCAAACGGCAAACCTTTAACCACTGTGCTATTTCGTCGCATCTCCTCAAAATTTAAATTTGGATCTGTTCCAATTTTGGATTGAAGCGCAAGGCAGATATCCCGAATTAAGTAAACATATATTATGTTTAATATATGTTTACTTAATTCGGGATATCTGCAATTCAGTTCGAAAAGTTTATTGACAGCTCCAAAAAATTTTGGAAAAATTTTTTCTTGTGAATTTTTTAATATTAAAGTTCAAGTCCGAATTGCGTTTTCATACAGAAAAGCGCCATTTAATCAATTGTACTAAGTGGACTGAGTGAATAGTGAGTGTTAACAAAGACAATAATTGTTAAAACACAATAAATTTTGGTGAAAATATTTTTTTTGTACGGTAAGGTGTCCAAAACCAAAACACCGAATTTTTATTTAATACGGTAACTGCCTACGGGCAGGATGCCGAGTGCATTGGAAAATAGATTCTCGACTCTTGTCGATTCGAGAGGATACGCGAGACTTGAAGATAACAAAAATAAAAGGCGAAGAAGTTTTTTCGATGACGCGAAATCTACACACAAATATGTTGTGATCAAACGTGTAGATGAAAACAACAAAACTTTTAATGAAGTATCACCTTTCTACATCGAGAAAGGATTATCTATGATAACCATTCAAATTAAAGAGACACAACGGACAAGAAATGGGGAGCTTTTAGTACTTTTAGACAAAGAGGAGGCATATAACAAGATGCTAGGTGCGACAAAACTTGGTGACATACCAATAAAAGTAACAGAACATCAATTCTTAAATCACTCTAAAGGAGTAGTATATTGCAGAGACCTTTTAATGATAAAAGAGGAGGAGATTACAAAGGAATTCGAAATTCAGAAGGTAATAAAAGTTGAAAGAATAAAGAGGAAAATTAACAATGAATTGAAAGATACGCCGCTACTGATCTTAACTTTCAACATGACCGAGTTGCCGTTGACTATAAAAGCTGGTTTTTTAAAGCTCGACGTCAGAACATATTATCCGAACCCAATGAGGTGTCACACATGTCAGCGCTATGGGCATACAAAAACTAGGTGCGATAGAATAGCGGTATGTCCAAAATGTGCAAAGAATATTCCTAACGGACATGACAACATAGCATGCGAACCAATAAGTTGCGCAAATTGCAAGCTGGAGCACTCCGCATTTGACCAGAAGTGTCCCACATTCCTATTGGAGAAGGCTGTAATAAAAATCAAAACGGATGAAAGAATAACATATTTCAAAGCCAAAGAGGTGTATTATAGACAAAATGCGAATACAACTGGAGCACAAACAAAAACATTGTATAGTGAAATAATCCAACATGAGACCGCAAAGAACACGTTAAATCAAAATCACAAACAACCAAATAATAGCGACAATAATACATTACAAAACAACAACAATAATAATGTCAATAATAATAATAATAAGAGCAGCAATAATAATAACAAAACCAGTAACAACAATAATAATAAAAATAACAACAACTTTAATAACAACAAGAACAACAACACTAATAAGGCCAACGAGCCAATGACGAAAACAGAATTGAAAACAAATGGAACATGAGAATTAACAGCAAGCAGTTCAAAAATTGAAATAGGAGCAGAAGCAACAAAAAATATTGATGCAATATTGGCAAGAAGATACACATTTCTCAACCAAAACGAGTTGTCAGTTTTAACCGATTTCGATGTAGGTATGAATGATCTCGAATGAGTTTTCTTTTTTCTTTTTTTTCTTTTTTGAATTTTACTTTTTAAAACCCTTTTCCTTTTCTCCTTTTCCTTGAATGGCAGAGCGTATGATAAGATCCAATGAATGCTTGACAATTGGACAGATAAACATCCGCAGCATGTATGCCAATGGTGATATGTTGCGGAATTATCTGGCCAAAAATGATGTGAATGTGATGCTTTTGTGTGAAACTTGGGAGCGTGCGGGTAAGACGTTTCGGGTAAAAGGGTACAATTTTCTGTCCAGACCGAGGGCTGATGGCTTTGGCGGAGTGGCGATATTGGTGCGAACCAATATCAGCCTGGTCCTGTGCGACACACCGACATTCGAGCGCATCGAGGTTATCGCTGCCAAAACTCGGAATCTGGACAGAAATTTGTTATTTGTGAGTGTATATGCAACTCCAATTGTATCAGTGAGTGATAGAGAAAAAAACCTGAGAGATTTTCAAATTTTGCTTGACTGGGTGGAAGGAAAAAGTGACCTGATTGTAGGGGGTGATATGAATGCGCATTCGAGAGTCTGGGGGTGTGAAAGAAATGATGCTTGTGGAAACTTGTTGACTCGACTAATTTTGGATTCCGATCTCGTGATCCTGAACGATGGTGAGTCAACAAGGATACCGTCTGTGGGGTCGACAGCCAATGCATTAGACTTAACATTAATGTCTAGTGGGCTGGCGGCCCAAGTCACTTGGAATGTAACAGATGAGAATTTGGGTAGCGTTCACTATTTGATCAGGACGTGCTTAGGTGGTGTAAATGTTGACATAGACCGTAAGGTTATTTTGCATGGTAAGAAATGGGTAGAACGTATGAATGAGATTCTCATAACAAATGAAGCAAATGAGGTTAATCAACTTGAGGATGAAATAGAGAGAGTAAATGAAATGTGCTGTATACATGTAACAGGGAATGAATGTAAGGTGAATGGTTGGTGGAATAATGAAATCCAGTATTGGTATGAAAGGAAACGGATAGCATTGAGAGAGTTCAATAGGTGTATATGTCATGAATGTAGAATAAATTATGGAAGAATGAATGCAAAATTGAAAAAGGCTATACGTAGAGCGAAGAGGAAAAGTTGGCGGGACTATGTGTCCAAAATGACACATAGGACAACAACAAAGGATGTATGGGATAATTTTAATAGAGTGAGAGGCTATAGAGCGAAAGTCAGAAATGCAGTGTTAGATGATAGAGAGAAGGGAGGAGTCTTTTTACAAATGATGATGAATGTTAGAAACAATTTGGGTGATAGGAATGAATTTTTGTTACTTGATAATGAAAGTGAACTGATGAATGGCATGTGTAAGGAGTTTGAATGGGATGAGTTCCGTGGGGTTTTAGAATCCTCCAAATCTACTACCCCCGGAACTAACAGAGTGAGTTATAAAATGATTGGTAGATTGGAGTTCGAAGCCAAGGTGGCATTGCTTCGAATTCTTAATCAAGTATGGATGAATATTCAAATACCGGAAAAATGGAAGGAAAGCAGGGTGGTACCCATTCCGAAAAGAGATCGGGACCAAAATATAGCAACAAATTACAGGGGAATATGTATGTAGAATGTATTTGTCAAAATTGTGAATGGTATGATGAAAGGTCGTTTAGATAAATTGGTGAATGAGGGTAATTTGTTGCAGGAAACCACCTTTGGGTTCCGCCGTAACCACTCAGCAAATGAATGTGTTGAAAAGTTTGTATGGGAAGTAAGAAAGGAAAAGAAGTATGTTGTGGCGGTATTTTTGGATATAGAAAGGGCATATGATTACGTGGTTCGGGGAAGCTTTTTCAGGTCCTTTTGGACCTGGGGTTTCCTTGGAAAATTTGCAAATGGGTGTATGAGTTCATGAATGACAGAAAGTTAGTGTTGTGTGGTAGAGGGTATAGGTTGGAGGGAGCGGTGAATATAGGCCTACCCCAAGGCAGTAAAATCTCACCGACTCTCTTCAATCTATACACGAGCTCGGTGCATAGGTTTAACTCCCCGGACAAAATCATTTTGCAATTTGCAGATGACTTTGTTCTGATGGGCAAGGGGAAGACCATCGAGGAGGCTTTGAGTCGGGCTCAAGAATGTGTGAATCAGGTAACAGAATGTTTGACTGATTTGAATTTGGGCGTAAATTCGAGAAAATGTTGTAGTATGACTTTTCGAACAAATCGTATGGTAGATGTGCAAGTGTATAATGAAAGAATAGAGTGTGTAAATTTGACTAGGTATTTGGGAATCTGGATTGATAAGCGATTAAATTTTCGTGTACATATGGATAAATTAGCCGATAATTGCAAGAGCAGATTGAATGTGATTAAAAGGATGAGCAAACCGAAATGGGGAGCTCATCCTTGTGTGACTGATATGTTACAAAAGGCGCTAGTGTCATCGAAAATTGCATATGGAATGAGCATTTATGGTGATGGGTCTAAAGTCGGTTTTAAAAATTTGATGACTGTGGAGAATACTTGTGCCAGAGTGGTATTGGGGGCGATTAATTCAACCCCAATACACACTCTATGGTCTGAATTGGGTGACTCACCTCTCAATTATAAGAGGGAATGGATCACCGTGCGAGAGACTGTGCGGATGTTGACTAAGGACAATAAATTGGTGAATGAAATGAAAGAGAGGTTGCAAAGAGGGACGGATAACCAAAGAACACAACGGTCACGGGTGATCTTGGAGAATATGAATATATTCTCCAAGATTCGGCCCGTAAATCCGAAAGTCCCTCCGAGCAATCTAATTGTGCGTTTGAATTTTGGTGATACAATAAAAGCAATGATGAATGAGTTATCGGTTAAGAGTGAGTTTTTAAAAATGCGAACAAATTATTTTGCACATGTGGAAGTTTATACAGATGCTAGTGTGAGTGGTGAGCGAGTAGGTGTAGGAATTTTTATTCCTTCAATGAGGAAAGAGAAAATGGTAAGAGTGCATGAAAGTATCTGTATAATGAATGCAGAGTTGATTGGAATTATGGAAGGGATCAAGTTGGCAATGGCACAAGGGAGGAGGAGAGTAGTGTTATTCTCCGACTCCCGGAGTGGGTTAGAATTGATTAGTAAGGGTGGGGGAACTCATGGAAATGTGTATGTGGAAATGTTGTATGAATACCTTCAATCTTGTGGGAGTGAGGTCATTCTTCAATGGATACCTTCACACCTACAAATTGAAGGTAATGAAAGAGCCGATATGGTTGCAAAACGGGGTTGCTTGGTTGATGGTATAAATGAATATGAATTCATGGATGCAAGAGATGTACTTCGCATGTTTCAGGTGAATCTGTGGAGAAAATGGGAGAGCGAATTTATTGAAAAATGTCAGGTGAAAGGCAAGAAGTACTTTGAGCTGGTTAGTTCTCCTTTGATTCGACCTTTTTTTAAGGAGATCAAAGGAGATACTAGAATGTTACGAACAATGGAACGTGTGAGATTGAATCATGGTAATTGGAAAGAGTGTTTGAAGAAACGCAATTTGATTGAGTGTGAATTATGCGAAAGCTGTTTGGTTGTGGAGGACATCGAACATTTGATTCTGAAATGTTCTTCATTCAATCAGAATAGACAAATGTTCGATGGCCTCTTGAGCGCAAGGAATCTGACTGAATTATTACGAATGGGGATGCAAGTATATAAGAATGTGTATGATTTTATAAGAATGAATCAGATAGAAGTATGAAAGGGGATCGATGCGTGAAAGATGAATAAAAGGTTAAAATTAAAAAAAATAAAAATGTAAAATTTGAAAATTTGTAAAATTTAAAAATTTGTAAAATTTAAAAATTTCTAAAATTTGAATGAAAATTGTAAAAATTGTAAATATTGAAACTGGGCCAAATGGCACCATATTTTGGGGCTAATGCAAAATAAATAAATAAAAAAAAACATATATTAGCACTAGAAAGACTAAACCTATATTGCCCAAAAGTAGTCAAAATGACTGCTTCGAAAAAATATTAAAAATTAGTTTAAAATTTCTAATATTCTTTTATAATATTTAAAGTTATATAATATGTTATTATAATAAATATTAAGTATAATAAAGAACATTTACTGCACTTGAGAGGGGTTTTAGTCATTTGTGACATTTTCAATCACCTGAAAAAGGTAGTGCATCTGATGAAACATTGACAATGCAAATGATGTTATATTTTAATAATAAAGTATCGAATTAATATTGATTAACACATTTTATTAAACACTTTGCTTTTCTATTTCGCAAAAGTTGCAATTTTATTTAAGGAAAACAAGTGTTTAATGAAATGTGTTTATTAAGTGTAAGTGTGTTTCGCCAAGTGACTACGGCAAATAGTATAAAAAGAATTAAATTTGATTTTGTATTTTAATTCATTTCTACCGAAAATTCGGTAATTTTTTAAATTTTCTGTATACATATTTATATTTTTGGCCCAACTTCGTCCCGAATTGGAGTAAAATATGTAGTTACTCCCCGAAAGCAAGTATTTTTATTTGCCGAAAAAGTCATACCCTAGATAGAATATGGAAATGGGATGCTAAAATAAATTTTGCAAATTTTAGAAGTTCTGGAATATGGCCATCTGGGACGGAACCCGGTCATTTATTAATCGTTTACGATGGGATTGGGCATGTTGGGGCAAATTAGATTATAAAATGAATTTTGAAATAATTCTAGAATATAGGCATTTGGGGCGGAACTCTACCATTTCTTAATCGACCATGATGAGGTTAGGTGTGTTAAATACAGTTAGATTATGAAGGATACCGGACAAGTGGTGCAATGGTTAAAGCTTCGGCACTTGGACCGGGAGGTACTAGGTTCGAATCCTACCAGAGGCTGGATGCAGAAGCGAATTTTCTTCATCGATTACGGTCGGTGCTGTTAATAAACACAAGTAAGACCCTCTGTTGGAGTGCAGAATTCAGCGCCGACCCACTGTTTATGTCAATGTACATTAAATCCACTGGACAATTAATAATTTAAAAAAACGTCCAATCACAGATACTGTTTCTTTAATTAGCTGAATGAACAATTATAAAATTTTGTTTTCCAAGAAAACATTAATGCCCCGATTCAAGACAACACGTGATCGGTTTTTCAAAGCTAAGACACAAAATCTGGTTTATTTTATCTAATACATGGATTGTACAGTACTTTTCTTTCATTTGTATCATTCGTAATTTTTAACACGGAGGTAACCACTTTATGATCGTTTATGGGTATTCGATGCAGCGATTGCCATTCATGCAGTACAAGAGATCTTAGGGTGAAATCAAGACAGCTTTAATAAGTATTTAACACTTTGCGACCTGGGTATAATTACCTATTTCATGTACTGTCGGAATTCTGAGTCAAACTCATCTCACTATCGTAACTTGGATCAAGATCTCTGATAAGGAGTATTAATGGCCAGTTGACAATTCCGAGACCAATTGTGTTTGATGCGCTGTCCGACCCTGAATCAAAATCTCTGATAAAGAGTATTAGTGATCATTTAATGGTTCCAAGGCCATTTTTGAGATACACAGAAAAAAAATATTGTGAACTCTTTGAGACTTGAACAAGGGTCCGGTATATGGACCTCCTCTCTGGTAAGAAGTGTTATTAGCTATTTCATAATTTCAAGGTAAAGTTTAGATTCACAGAAAAAATTGATCAACACTTTGCGATCCGGGTCTAATTAGTCGTCTGATACACTTTCGGAACCTGAGTCAAAATCTTTGAAAGAGTATTAATCGCCATTTAACAGCTCTTAGGCAAATTTTTAGATTAATAGAAAAATATATTGCCAATCCTTTGAGACCCGGAAAAAGGGTATTTTGCTCTTTGGCGAGTTTAATAACCTATTTGACGTAGTGTACGAATCCCGAGTCAACATTTCTGGTAAGGAGTGCTATTGACCATTTAATAATCCCCAGTTAAAGTTTAATCAAATCTCTGGCACAGAGTATTAATGGACATTTAATAGCAGGGAGGAAAATTTGAGATTCATAGAACAAAAACACTTTGCGACCCGGGTTATGGGTTGGACGTACTGTAGGAATCTGAGTCAACATTGTTTTAAATTAAACCTGGACGCGTTGATGATAATTTTTTGCATTCCCGGAATCTGTATCAAAATCTTTAAATGATAATGGCCGTTTGATAATTCCAAGGTAAATAATAAATTAAAAACTCATTAGCATTTCGCGACCCGAGTTTAATTAGCTGTGGGGATTGAAATCTCGTATTTCAAAATCTCATATTTTAATTAAATTAAAATAAAATTAATTATTAAAAAAATTAATTAATTTATTAATTTTAATTAAATCAAATTAATTATTTATTAGCTTCTATCAAATTAATTAATCATTAGCTTCTATTGAAATTAAACGCGATTACGAAATTTATAAATGAACTCAAGCGGCACTAGAATGTTATTAATATGAAAATCCTTCGCCCCACGAATTCTTTAGGAATCCACATCGTTTTAACTAAGTCGACATCGACACGACAATCACAATAGGGGTGCCTTGCACTTCATGTTGGTTATAAATTAACGAAAAAATTAAAATAAGTTCGCAATGAATTATGATTATAATTATCGATTAACATCACCAGGATTATTTATTAATTCAACATCATCAGGATTATTTATTAATTCAAATTAGGTAAATGGAAACAAAATATTATGGTATTTTGTTTCCATATTTGCAAATTTAATTTCTAGTTCTTGTTACAATCTGATGCTTTTTGTTTAGAATCATTTGCGTTTAGAGGCCGTTTGCACTGAACACACCCAGTGGCCGAATTCTTATTCCGTGTCTTACAACCCATACAAAAACGAGGTTCATGTTTATTACCACCCGGTGCATTTTTTTTATCCTTTTCTTTGAGTGCATTTTTCTTAGTCTTATCATCAGAGTTATGACAGGTTTTATCGTCAGTTTTCTTAAGTGTTTCATCTAAATTGTTATTAAGAACCTGCAATGGTCGCCTCTCTTCAAAAGATAAATTTCTTTGGATAAAAAAATCTAGACTTCGTACCTCATATTCCTGAAATACGAAAAGAACTGTTTATTGGAACTATTTACAAAATTATTTCAATTCACCCTTAATACGGTTAGGCACACTGGGCAGACCGTAGATGCACCTCCTTTTATAACATCCAAACTCATCAAAACACATTTAATACAGAAAGAATGACCGCAGCCCATTTTAAACAAATTTACCCATTTTTCGCACTGATAACATATATTTGGGCTAATTTTCCGATTTTTTTTTGGATCTACAGCAGGTTCCTTGTCTGTAAGATTACTCATACCCAGCTTACTGTAATTTCCAGGTCCCACACTATGATGCTCATTGGTTTCAGTAGTATCCATTGCCTCGAGATTCCCAATCTCTTGTTCTTTTTGTGATTTATAATCGGAAAAATTATTACTTTTGATTCCAACATCTTTGGTCCGTTGATCATCCATAATCGATAATTTGTTTAAATGGGTTGGTAGTATGATCGAACTGGTAGCATGAAATTGTGATTCAATTAATTTATCGTAGTCATTGGAATCATCAATATCTATTTCGTTAAAAAATTTCTCGACCCTGACACATAAAAAACCCATGCTTAGGCAATTCGGCTCAAATAGTTGGCGACAAAACTCATGAGCAAAACGGTCTTGATCAGGTATATCAGGGAACTGAAAACAGATTAATATCATTACAGCATTATTGCGTAAATGGCACCGTTTATGGTTGATATGATATATTATAGACACAATCATATTATGAAAATGATATAAATACAATTAGGAGAGAATCCACTAAGTTGCAATTTACTCACCTTTTCAATTGTGATTTTCACGAGGTTTCCTGGGCAAACCACATACATCTCAGTAATATACCTTATAATGTATTGTATAATATATTTCTGGCCTTTAAAATTTACTTGTAAATTACCTCTTGAACCCACGTTAAATTTTTCAATTTTCTTTTTAAATCTTAAAATATCCAATCGGCCCCAATAATCCGCACCCACTAAATACTTTATCAATTCATCCGATACTGATACCAAATTTTTACTGTCGCATTGGTAAATGGTTCTACCAAATCTCAACGGCCCCACATCCATCAGTCTTATCATGGATTTTCTCTCATCATGTTCACTCATAATTTGCACTAAATCAGTGATTTGTAGTTTTTTGACATTATTAAACTCGTCAATAATATCACAAATCGTCATACAAATTGCGTAATCTTTGCTCATGTTTGCTATCTTGCTTTATATTTGTGAATTCTACTGGATAAATAATCGTGAATTAAAAATTTCCAACTTTATATTGCGTTGCACAACTCAAACAACTGAAGAAGTGAAAACAAATTTTGCAACCACTACACAACTGTAAGAAAATTTGTTTTTATTTTAAACCACGAAACTACTTTGATTCGAATATTCCAGTGAGATGTTTTAGTGGTCTTTTAAACACCGCCTAGTTAGCGCCAATTCATATGCAAGAGATTTGTTTATATGAGAAAAAGCCTCATTCCATTTTATTATTATTTCATCATTTGTCACATTAATTGTAAACAAATTAGACATTTTACATAATATTTAATCGAATTATAGACAATTATAAAGTTTATATAACTTAAAAAACAGTTTATCGAGAAGTTTGGCTCTTGTTTTAAAATAATTCGTCAGATGACAGTAAAGCGCCTCGAGCGGAAGTACTGTTTAGCACACCATTTTCGAATTGTTCATAACAAGGCCTTTTGATAAAATTTTCATAAAAAGGAAGACCGAATTTTTTTTGTTATCGTGATGAGAGTAACAGTACAAGAAATTGTTTTTCGGTGGGACTCTCATATGCGTCAAAATAATCCGGAAAAGTTTTTATCTAAATATTGAGAGTACAAATTATTTCGGTCTCTTTTTTAATTTTAAAAATACATTTATTTTACAATAAAATGAATAAACAGATTAATTAAAATATTGTCCATCGCTGCTTTCGACTTTTTCCCACCTAGCAGGCAATTTTTGAATCCCATCTCGGAAAAACGTTTCGTCGCTTGAGGCGATCCAAGTTTGAAGCCAATTTTCAGTTTATTAACTATATCATGCCTTTGCTCATATTCCGGTCGTTTTTCTCGTAATGCACGGCTCAAACGAATTAATTGTAGTCTGTACCGCTCGCCCGTAATGAAATCGTCAGATTGTAGCAGCTCGTAGTACAGAACGCCTCTTTGTTCCCACCAGATACGCAGCATAATCTTTGATGTTGAGGTTGATGGCAACGATTGACCGGGCAAAGCGTAGTATTTTTTCGTCTTGGAGTAGGGAATCCAAGTCGGTTCTACCCGACTTCGTGTAGTTGGGCAATTACTTACCCCGCAGAGACACCGGAAACCTTCGGGAAATGCTGCAAACACCCGAAACCGACAACCATCCTATGCATCTTAACGAAAATGGAAAAAATAGAAACGTATGTTTGTAGAAACCGGTGGGGTAATGGTAAAAAAACGGAACCGAAAGTCGGGTACCCGAAATTCGGGTAATTGGATTCCCTAGTCGGGTAACTGGATTCCCTAGTACATACGTTTATGTTTTTTCCATTTTCGTTCAGATGCATAGGAAGGTTGTCGGTTTCGGTTGTTTGCGGCGATGCCCGATGGTTTCGGGTGTCTCTGGGGGTGAGTAATTGCCCAACTACACGAAGTCGGGTAGAACCGACTTGGATTCCCTATCTTGGAGTTATCACAGAAGATCCACTTTTCGTCACCAATCACTATCCAATGCAAAAAAGCCCTTTCTTGTTGGCCTTTGAAGCAGCTGCTCGCAAGAAAGAAATCATCTTTGCACGTCTCTTGGTTTCAATTCATAAGGGACCCAATTGCCTTGCTTTTGAATCATGCTCATATATTTCAATCATACGGAAACTGTTTGTTGGGTTCCCTAATGTATCAAATGTAGCTCCTCTTGCGTTTGAATCGGATCATCATCGAGCAATGCCTCTAATTCATCGTCTACGATTTTTTTTTGGCTGTTCCAACCGAAGCTTATCTTCAACATTGAGATCATCATTTTTGAAGCGCTGAAACCATATGCTACATGATTTATCAGTTGGAGCATTGTCAGCGTAAACTTCCACAATCATTCGATGTGCTTCAGCTGCACTTTTTTTTCCAATTAAAACAAAAAATTAACACTGTGATCACAAAATCTGACATATTGAACGTCGTAAAAAAACACGTTTTGTATCAAACTCACAGTAAATTCAAACTGAATGTTAACGGCAGATGTCTAATCTGTCTGAAACAACGGAAATCAGCCGTCACTATCATTTATTATAGTCATATAATAACTCAACTCAAAAAGCCTAACACGGTCAACACCGCCAATCCATACAATTTTCACGACCACCACAATTTGGCTATTCGATGGGATCTCAATCCGGTTACCCACCGAAACTCATACCAAAATCGGAGTCAATGTTAGTCGGCGTCCAAACCAGGCAAGTTAATTATGTCAACCGACCAAGGCATACGCAATTTCCACAAAAAAAAAACATTTACTGGTCTCCACCTAAACGGACAAGGTCCCAACAAACTCCAAAGAATATATCATACTAATACAAGTAAGAAGAAGTGCAAGTAACAAAAGTTCTACCAGAAACATAATGATCCCGAATCCAATTATCAGACGAAGATCCTTCAGAGGTCCAACGTTTGATGAACCTGAAGAACTAGAAGATATAATTCATTTTAATTCGAGAGTTCGCGTATTTATTTTATAATTATAAACTATGGCGTCAAATAGCTCTATGACGTGTTGTGTTCCTGGTGGAAATGAACACTTTTTAATGTGCAACTATAACTTAACTTTTTTATTCCCAAAACAATTTCTGGTTTTGTGATAATTGTAAAGACATTTACAATGTCCCTGTGAATAGTTTGAGTGAACTGGTTGGTAAAATTAATAATATTGACAATTGCGTAAAAAAATTGACGTGCAAGCTCAAATGGTAACTTCTGAGCTAGTTCAACCAGTTACTCCACCAGTTACCTCCCAGTGCTTTAATGTTGTTCCTGATTACAACCTCGTTGTTTATTTCCCAGATTCAATGAAATCTGTTTTGCCAGTTGCCGCTCAAGCTGAAATTTATGGTACCAAGATTGTCCGTTATAGATCAATATAATTATTATACATTTGTATTATACATTATTATTAGTGAATTCCTACTGTATAATTATAACGTTAATTTCCCCTACTCCTACTAGTATTATATAAAAGTATTCTCATACTCATACCAGAGACAACCTAAAAGAGATATTTCATCTTATGTAAACGTAAAAATTTAAACTGCGTGTTCGTTTTCTGTAAAAAGCCGAATACAATCAAAAATATTTTGTTTTTTTTTGCGTATACGTATACGTATATGCATACGTATTTTTCACAGCTAAAACGATGACATTGGAATTATCAGAAATATATTTTGTTTTCATGTTTTAGTTCAAATGAAAAATCTAATTTGATTGTCTGTGCTCATTGTACTATTGTAAGTAAAAAATGAATTGTTATTTTTTATAATTCATCTTCACTTCTTGATTTATCATTCATTAGTAATGATTGTATTTTATATACAAATTATTAATTAAAATAAAATTAAATAACGTTGTGAATTGCAGTGTTTATTTATTAATGCTGTTCATTTATTAATGCTGTTAACCTCCTGGCTAAGTCATACAAATCTTAACATTTTGGCGACGAAGATTTAGAAATTACATCCATTTGTGCATATCAACATATCCAAAAATGAATAAAGGCGGAATCAGAAGCTGTATTAAAGGTGCTGCAAGAACAAAATGAAGTTTTCATGAAGAAAGTCATAGTGGATGAACAAAAATTTTTTAAAACGGTTACACCATCAGCGGATTGTTACACAAGCGGTTCCAGTATTTCATCCGTTCGAAAAGGAAAAAGTCGCATGTTCTACAATTAGACCAGCATTTTGAAGGTAACAATGTAATGGTGGATAATCAAAAACGAGCATGTTTTTTATCGTGGGTAGGCAACGAAAGAAATTATTACAAAAATTTGTTTTCGGATAATCTGGTGAGTAAAACGTTTAAAGAGTTAATTAAAATATTAACTGAACGTTTTTTGGCAAAAAAACATGTGCTTGCGGCTCGAAGTCAGCTTAATAACACAGTAATGAAACCTAATCAAACGTATTCTGATTGGGTATCCGATTTAAAGGGCGCTGTTCGAGATTGTTTATTTGTTTGCCAGAAAGCTGAACGTAACACTTCGTATGCTGATTTTGAAATTCGTGACATGATAGTCAAGCATACACCACACGATCAAGTCCGTATTAGTGCACTTCAAAAAACAAATCCGATATTAGATGAAGTTCTCGAAATTGCAATCATCTACGAGTCTACCCGACAATCATGTAAAGAAGTCAAAAAAGAACCAACCACGTTCGCAACGGCTGATGTTAATCAAATAAAGTCGACTAAAAAAAAACGAGAAAAATCATCATCATTATCATTCCAATCACAGTCGATCACGCCACACAAATCACAACAATCATGCATTGTCATCGCATGCATCGCATGTCATCGCATGATTGATAATTGTGGTAAGCAAGGTCATATTTCGCCAGTTTGTTTATCACGTTCATCATCTGGAAGAAATTTTAATAGTGGAAATACAAAAAATATTAACAATTACGGTTATCATCAACGTGGTGGAAGTCGTAACCGAAATAATAATGGAGAATCAAGTCAACAAAAAGAGACAATTAATACAGTTAGTTTATTCCATCATATAAATTCAGTTGAAGTCAAAGTCAACTCATCAATTATGAATGAGTCATCCGGTAAAATCGTCGTGGATCTTCTTGTTAACGGCGTCGCAATGACTTTTCAAGTCGACACGAGTGCTTCGTGTTCATTGATTGGACTAAATGGATATAGGAAGTTAGGATCGCCACGATGCCACCCTAAAACAAGTCTTTAACATCATACGGTGTAACTTTTCTTGAATTGAAAGAAGTCACTGACGTCTTTATTTCACTAGCTGATAAATCATTTGAAGGCGATCTCTTAATTGTTAATAGTAACAAGGCTACAAATGTTATGGGATTAGACTGGTTTAAAACACTTAACTTTGATATTTCGTATCCAAAAAATTATATTTCAATGGGCTGTACCAATTGTAATCGTCTCGAAACCGAAAGGTAAAATTCTAATTTGCGGTGACTTTAAAGTTTCTGTAAACTCACAAATTGAGATCGATCGCTATCCAATTTCGCGAATGGAGGAGGTAAATTTTCCACGAAAATTGATTTAATCGACGCGTATCTGGAAATAGAATTAGCAAACGAATCGAACGAAGAAATGGTAATCAATACTCCATTCGGATTATTTGAATATCAAAGGCTTACTTTCGGAGTGGCCAGAGCACCGGAATTTTTCAACGGTTCATGGAGGAAGTCGTTGCAGGTGTACCGAAATCACGTTAAAATGTAAACGAAATAAATGTCAGCTAGCGGCTGAACATATTGAATATGTTGGGCATGTGCTCAATGCTGAGGCTGCATATTGAATATGTTGGGCATGTGCTCAATGCTGAGGCTGCATATTGAATATGTTGGGCATGTGCTCAATCTTACGCATTCAAAAGCATTCATTGGTAAAATAAATTATTACAATAAATTTATTCAAAAATTTTCATCAGTTGAACGAACTTCGACACAAGAACGTGTCGTTTGTTTGGAGTGAGCGTCAGAAACAAGCATTTCAAGCGTTGAAAAATACGATTATGAATGCTACGCGTCTAGTACATTATAATGAGGAATATCCGATAATTTTAGCTACAGATGCTTCAGCGATTGGAATTGGTGCTGTTATTTCTCATCGGTATCCAGATGACTCAGAAAAACCAATTGCATTTGCATCTAAAACTCTCGATGCAAACCAACGTGCATATAGCCAAATTGAAAAACAGGCTTTATCAATTGTCTACGGCGTGACGAAATTTCACCAGTACTTGTCAGGGCGAAAATTTGAACTTTTCACCGATCATCAACCATTAACTTCACTTTTTAATCCGAACAAAAAGTTAGCTGTTATGACCTTACATCGCCTTCAGAGATGGGCTATCCTTCTTCAAGGATATACGTATACCATTAAATACGAAAATACCACACAGCATGCTAACGCTGACGCACTTTCACGATTGCCTATGGGTTGCCTGATACCACCTTTGATGACTACGAATCAAAATTAAATAATGTTCATCAGATCAATCACGAAATTATTACAGATTTCCCAATAAACGCAAAATTGATCTAAAAATATACATCAGAAGATCGAATATTATCAAAAATTTCTTATTTTATTCAGAACGGATGGCCTGAGAAGCTTCAGGAAGAAGAAAAAATTGTTTTTAAACCATATTTAGACCGTAAATTTGCATGTTCGTTGAAACAAAAGATGTGAAACATGTCAAGTTGCCTCCAGTAATCCGAAGGGGAATTTCCCCTATTGACCGGTAGTTAAAAACCTTGGGAAAGGATACATTTGGACCATTTTTTAACAAAATGTGGTTAATTTGCGTGGATTCATTTTCCAAGTATCCATATGGAAATGTGTAAAATTACGTCAACAATAACCATTCTGGCTTTATAAAATTTTTTTTCGATAGAAGGATTGCCTGAAACAATTATATCCGATAATGGACCTCAACTCGTATCCAGTGAATTCGAAAAATTTTGTAAGCTAAATTCAATTATGCATCTAACAACCGCACCGTTTCATCCAGCGTCAAACTAAGCGTCATTTTCTAAAATAATTTCGGAGGCGAAAAATAATCAGCTGGCTTTGCTGAAGTTTTTATCAACGTATCGATCAACACCTGATCCCATATCACAAAAGTCACCAGCGGAACTACTTCACGGTAGACAACCTCGAAACCTACTCCCGGTTCTGTTCCAAACGAACAACTACATCAATTCGTCTTAGCAAGGAACTTTTCAAGAGGCATCAAGTGAGTTGCGGGTCAAGTAATCAAAAAAATGAGAAGAAAAATGTATTTGATCGAGACCGAAATCGGAGTTTCGAGAAGACATCAAAACCAGCTTCGTTGCAACAGTTTAATTCAAAAACCTTTATCTCACTCTAGCTCAGATCAGTCGAACATTAAATTATCAACTGAACACTCTACTGAGTTGCAGTCAACGCTGACTAATCCTCAAAACCACGTGCCGAGTCCGGGAATATCTTGTGTGACTAATAGTCAATCGCCAAGATCTAGCTGCTGCTAGTCAAGATCCTGTTATTGAGCCAAACCCTAGTGGTTCAATAGCACCACCAAAGATTATTCAACTACAATTGGGTGGTAAAAAACCAGTGAAGTTTCTACACCACGAAGATCGGAACGCAAAAGAATTAAAACCGTTCGATTTCAACCATCCACTGGACAGTGATCAATTAGGTTAGGTTAGGTTAGAGTGGCTACTATCGCACACTTAGGCCAATAATGGCCCATTGTGATATCACCGGATTCAATCTCTCCTTACTCCCGCTGAAACCGTCCGGAGCTACTTATGTAGCGTAAAATATCTCGCAATCCACAGACCACGAGTTCCGAAAGGCTGTTCATATCGTACACACCCAAGTACTTATGTCTTTTGTATGCCAGTGCCGGACACGAGCATAGGAAGTTATCTAGTCTCTTCCTCCTCTTCATCCATACAACTTCTACAAAAGTCATTTGTCTGTAGACCCAACCTTCTCGCATGTTCCCCAAAAAGGCAGTGTCGTGTCAGTATCCCTACGACTAATCCTAACTCTCGTTTTCTCTGGGATACTAGTGCCTTGGAGCGCCGCAGGTCCAGTTTTGGCCAAACCTGTTTTGCTACCCTGCACGAGAGAGTGTTGGTTCACCTCTCATCTGCCAAGGCGATTGCCTTTTTACTGAGTGCCGATTTGAGCGCTGCTATAGGCCTCCCCAGACCTGCCCTTTCTGGCTGCATCTGGAGAGTCGTACCGTACCTAGCTAGTTCATCCGCCCTGCAGTTTCCCGTGATGACCGAGTTCTCAGGGACCCAGTTTATCTAGATACTGAAATACTCGCTCATCTCCATTAAGAGATGATCGGCAATCCAGTGCCACCCGTGACTTCAGAGAAACCGCCTTTAGTAACCTTAGTGCCGCTTGACTGTCCACATAAATCGCGATATCCCTATCGCCACCACTTCAGCCTGGTAAACGCCGTAGTAATGAGGGAGACGAGCAGAAATATTAACATTGAGCTTCTCACAGAAGACTCCGGCTCCTACTTTGCTGTCATTCACCTCGTGCTTAAGTCATAAAAATCTTAACGGTCCATGTGCGGAATGTTTTGTGCCTGTGATAAAAAAATTATTAATGTCTGGAAGCACATTTGCTGAATAGGGATCTTCTGCAAATATTTTTAGTGCAGTGAGTACGCCTGCAAATACCGCCTGCAATGATATACTGTGCTGTCCAACTATTAATAAAAAATTGGTGACCCATTGACTACGCTGTGAATATTATTTCTGAAACATAGCTTACTAAAAATTTTAATTCGGAGGAATATTTCCCACCCAACTACGTGGTCTACAGAAAACCGACATTATTTTTGTACCAGTCTTAAGAGAGGAGGTGTGTTGATTGCTGTTAAAAGTTCTATTTCAAATGAGCTCATTGCTTGTCATCCAATTTATGTTGTAATTGCTGTCCGGATTAATGTTGCCGGATCATCTATCCTCGTGCGTGCGGTATATGTTCCCTGCGGATCTACTTTGGAAAATTATAATGGAATCATTAATTTCATCAGTTCTACTGTTACGCCGTTCGTTCGTGATAATGAACAACTAGTGATTACAGGGGATTTCAATCTTCCTGCTATAACTTGGTTTGATGTTGATGGAGTTTTCACATCCTCTTCTTAAGACCAAAAAGAATTAGCAGTTACTGATTATTTTGCTAGCTTAGCAATGATACAGTTGAACCGGATAAGCAACAGTCGAGGTAAATTTCTCGATTTAGTTTTTTCAACTGATATTATGTATTCGGAGCTTTCAATTTCTGGAACTTCTTAAATGGTAAACATAAGGTTATTGGATTTCCTAATCCAATGACTTTTCAGAACTCTTCCGCAAGTCAACCTTCTGACATTTCTAATCTGTTTGCCAAATTTTTTGAGTCCGTCTATGAAATATCTGTGGATTCACGCACCAAGCCTATCCATAATCACGATAGCCCTGATTTTAAACTTTTAAAGTTTACTGAAGAAGAAGTTTATGTTAGCTTACCTCAACTTGATGGTAATAAGGGGGCTGGGCATGATGGTTTTCCATCTATCTTTATTAAGAATTGTGCAGAGAGTTTAGCCCACCTACTGGAAAGTATCTTTCATTGTCCGATTTTTAAGTGTGGCAAAAGAAGCGATATCAGCAATTATCGCGGGACCGCTATTCTTTTTGCCATACCAAAACTTTTCGAATCCATGGTGCATACATACTTGTTGTTTCATGTGAAAACTTTTATTTCTCCTGCTCAAGACGGATTTTACCCGGGTAGGTCTAGGCAACAAGTAGATGCAGTATATACCGATTTTTCAAAGCTTTCGAGAAAATTGATTACTCGATCCTTATCGATAAGCAGGATAAACTAAATTATCAGTTCATGCCTATCAGGTGATTGCATTCGTACCTTTCTGAGCACTACCAATTTGTTAAGATTAATGGTTTTAGTTCTCGTTTATTTCGAGTTACCACAGGAGTTCCTCGATGTAGCCACATTGGGCCTCTTTTATTCTCATTATTTGTCAATGGTGTTGTTGATTGTTTTAAATTCGCAAAATGTTTGGTTTACGCACATGATCTGAAAATATTACTGGGTATCTCTGATTGTGTTAAACTGCAAGGTGACTTGAATAGTTGGCAGTTGGTCGTTTATAAACAAATTATTGTGGAATGTGTAATTGTGTGCCCTATGATTCTAAAAGAGGAAGTGGAAAATCAGGTAAAGGAGCTGTTACGTGAAGGGACCATAAGATCGTCACGATCTCCCTATTACGCACCTGTCTGGATCGTACCCAAAAAGAAAAAGGCATCCGCGAGAAAGTTTCGAATGGTTGGTCGCGGATATTGAGAAAACGGAATTCTCGATTAATAATGGTAAATTCGAATTCGTTCGACTACCTTTCGGACTCAAAAATGCACTCTCGATTTTCCAAAGAACCTTAGATGATATATTACGAGAACACATCGCGAAACGATGGATGCTATGCCCCAATCATCTTTGGGAAAAACCAAAGGGAGCATTTGGAATAAAGCCAAATCCCCAAAAGGCGCAAGCAATTGTTAAACTGCCTTCGCCCACAAATGTCAAAGATCTAAGATCTTTTCTGGCTAGCAAAACTCCTGATATCCCTTTTATGAGGGGAAGATGGACGTGTAACGTGAAAAGATGGAAAGCGGTTCTTGAAGAGTATGACCATAACCTCAAATACAAACCCGGCACAATCAACGTGGTAGCAGATGCCTTGTCAAGGTAAAGTCTCTACTGAAGTCCAGGATGACTGACACGAAGTGTTACCAAAACAAAACGCCACAGAATTTTTATTTTTTAATGAATTTTATTTAATCAAAGTAAAAAATGTTCACAAATATTTAAATTTTCGAATTACATTAGCAGTTTTCGATTTGGCCACCCTTAGCCGCGATTATGGCCTTCGAACGGCCGACATAAAGCTACTGCATGCAGCACGAAAGTGGCTCTGCGGTATTTTGGCCCATTACCGGCGAAGCGCTTCCTTGAGATGATCGACACTTTGGTATTATTTTATCCAAACCTTGCTCTTCAAAATACCTCAAACCGAGAAATCCAGCCAATCTTGTTTGATGCGCGCTTTATGACTCGGCGCCGAGTTCTGTTGAAATGTCCAGGTTCTGCGGCCGAAATGTTTTTGTGCCCAAGGCTTCAATGCTCCCTCCAACACATGATCCCGATAAATTTGAGCATTTATCTTGATGCCATGGCCCAAAAAAACGTGCGGTGAACGGCTTTCGGCCGTTATGGCGGCCCAAACCATCACCATCATCGGCGCTTGGTTTCGAGTGGCAATCCATTGGTCGAAATTTTCAGTAGAACGGCCGGGCAAGTAAATCCGGTTGTTTTGCTTGTTCACATATTGCTCAATAACGAACGGTGACTCATCGGAGAAAACCAAATTCGGCAAATTGCCACTTTCGTGCAAGCGTATCAACTACTTTGCTCTTTCCACTCTAACTTTTTTTTGAGCATCGGTGAGACCATGCGTTTTATGGAATTTCAAGGCCTTTAGTCCAAGATGATCTTTCAATATGTGTTGCATCCGTTCGAGCGGAATGTTCGCCTCACGAGCCATTTTTCTGCCGCTACGGCGCGGATTCCGAGCCAATTTGGCTTTCACCTTCCGAATGATTTCCGGCGATGTTGCAGTGCGTTTCGTTCCACCACCATGGCGTTTTGCAATGCTGCCAGTATCGTTATAACGATTTATGGTGTGATACACAAACATTTTATTCACATGCAGATGTTTTAACTGGTTAACAATCTGCGGCTGTGGTTTTCCAGCCAAATATAGAGCAATCACATTATTGCGCTTGAATTCCATTGCGGATAACTTTTTTTCTGAATATTTCCCACTTAAATGCTTTTGTACGCTTGTAAACAATGGAATGAACTGTCATTGTAAATTTGAGCGCTCTGTCTTCACTGGTTTGGCAGCAATAACAGTCTGAAGTTGTTAACACTTCGTGTCAGTCACCCTGTAAATACCTTAACGGTATTCCAACCTTGTGACGAAAGCTCCTCCCATAGCTTAATACCAACTGTACCAGCACTATTCAATGTTTTTCGTATCAAATAATACAAAAAAATTACGAGTACGAAACCAATTACCAAATAAAAATATTCACTTCTAATTATAACCGACACATTTTCAGTCAATCAGATTATTCCAAAACGTAGCTCATAAACATTTTTAAGAGATATTTCAACCCGAACGTTGTAAATTGTCTGAACACTTCTGCATCCATTCAAAAATTACAATAGTTTTTTCACATTATATATAGTTGATGATGTGGAAAACCAAGAACAGGAAGAAATAATCCTCATAGAGCATAAACGTGCTCATAGACATGGATACGAGAACCGAATGCAAATCATTCGAAAATGTGAACGGCCAATACCTACTTATCCCGGACACAATAACCAAGTTTTCCGACGGAAAATTTGTATTATCGGCTCTCGACAAATTCACCAAATACCACCATAAACCAAGATTGTTCTATTTCTGTGTCCCAGTAGCTGTCGTTGTGTTTGATAATGAAATGTCTTTGAATTCAGCTGCAATTATCTTCATTATGAGCGACGACTTACACTTCAAAGCCTTCACGACCCTTCCTTATAAAAATGATGTACACGGACAGGTTGAACGGTTTCATTCAACATTGTTAGGGTCATCAGATGCCTTAAAGCAAAAAGACCCACGCCTTCCTTCGAATAGCTATTAGAACGACCTGTTAATGAATACAAACATACCACCCATTCTACAATACAACGTGGAGAAACCAGTGAAAGTTAAAGATCTAACAATTAAAAGACATAAATTACCATAAAGAAAGAGGGAAACCGATGAAACAATATTCACCAAGTGATATAATTTATGTCAAATACAACAAACGATTGGGCTCGAAATTAATTGATACGAGGGAAATTGTTAGCCAAAATAAAAATTCCATAGTTATCACCGAATCAATCGCTACTTGTATCCATCCGCACAGGACAATCGAAAATTCAATCTGGCAATTTCAAAAAATTCACGAAATCGGCTTCGAGGTAGTTAGCAACGGATTGTCGCTAAGATTGTGTGCTATGCCGCAATACTTCGTGATCGAGCTTGTGGACCTTTTGACTATGTCCTTCTGGTTATTTTAAGCTAAATGAGTGAGTGCAATGTAATCCTATTGGACTATAACTAGTCTAAGTAATTGGAGTTACTTACTGTCAAAATCAATAACTGACTTCTTGTCACTCTTACTTAAAGAGTTGATTTCGACAGCAAGTAACTCCAATTACTTAAACTAATTAGCTCCAATAGGAACACATTCCACTCACTTATTTCGCCTAGTATTGTTTCAATGTAGTTAGTAGTGGCTAAATTATTATTTTAATCTATTCACCGTAGAGAAATTTATATTGATACTGGTCCATATCCTATAGATTTTCTAAGATACTTTATCATTTTATACCGACTTTTATCAAAAGAACCACCCTTAACTATCACAAAGTAAAAGGGTGGAAATAAAGAGGGGAAATAAAGGGTGTCCCAATAAGAATACCAGATTTGCTCATTTGGCATGCACACGCGACTTCAAAAAACCCCAAAGAAAGAAGT
Organism: Nephrotoma appendiculata; assembly: GCA_947310385.1. Classification (NCBI taxonomy): domain Eukaryota; kingdom Metazoa; phylum Arthropoda; class Insecta; order Diptera; family Tipulidae; genus Nephrotoma; species Nephrotoma appendiculata. Next base: position 335,494,900 of record OX371223.1, read on the forward strand.
TGCACGGTGTCAAGTCATATAATCTTGCTGGTCAATTCTGATCTCCATTTCTTTATATTACATACGAACTGGAAGTTTTCCCTGCTGCAATTCAATTGTTTCGCGCCCAGTGGGACCGGTTGCACAATCTTGCTGGAACTACATGTCTTAAATCAATCTTTCAGCATAGATGTTCTTTTGCATAACGCTCCATATTTACTAATCGTAACATTCACAGACCCCACATATACATTTTTAAAGCTGTCAACCTTTTAGAAAAACGTAAAGCGAAATTTAAATCGTGCGTTCTTATTGGGACACAGTGTTCTGTTTCATTTTGTGTTATACTCAGATGTTATTTCTGTTTTTGTTACTTACGCAACACGTACATATATTATGAAACCCGGCATTAAATGTGCAGTCAAATTCTGTACAGTTTCAAAACGAAAAAATACTCAATACAATTTTTTACAATTTCCATCGAAGTATGGGTAAATAGATGTAATTTGAGCACTTTCAATTTACCAAAACATTTAAAATTTGTGAAAAGCACTCCGATCCCAAATAATTTGGAGAACGAAGGCTTTAAAAATGTGCATCACCCGAACAAGAAAAAATTATAGGAGTTCCTCCAATATACCAAAATATTAAAAAATACAGCAATAACCGCAAAATTGGTACAAAACCACGAAACCATCAAGCCGAAATATTCTACCAAATTTCAAAAGAATAGGGTTGAAATTAATAGCCCTTAAAGCAGCCTGCTTATCTGCTACAACACATATCAAGCGACTTCTACAGTCGGTTTAAATCCTGAAGGCAGCTATCTTAAGGCTTCCAACTTCGGTACCAGGCACGCGCAGTTCGGAACCAACTAGACCACCATTAAGAATTACATCGGAGAAGACGATCAAAGCCTTATCGGAAATGTGAGATGTCTCTACTAATATCTTTCAGTAATAACCACACTAAAATAATTTCTCTAAAACGTATGCCTTCTGACTACCTAGTCAGAGGGCATACAAGCCGTTAGAAGTTTGTTTAAATTTCTCCAGGTTCGATAGTCTAAATAATGGCTAAATTTTGATTAGTCAAGGATTTATCGATTAGGAATTATAGTTTACAAGGTAAAACTGGCCTGGTGAATAAACTTATTATGATGCAAATTACCATTTTCCCAAAATATGTGAACAACAAAATTATCTTAAATTGCAAAAAAATTTACGAAACGTGAACCGCAAAAGATTTCTCGCTTTTCCGTCATGCTTAAATTTCAGTTGTTCAGATTATATGGCGTCAATTTTTAAATTATTAAGATATTTTCGGTACAATTTTTTAAATTTTTCTTATTGTTGAGCGAGAAATTTCGCTGTTTTAAGTGACAGCGAATATAATCGTGCATGCAAATTCACGATTAAATAATTTTTTGATAATAATGATTTTAAGAATTCGAATATATTTGTTGGTAGCATTCATTTTGTCTATAGTTTTACTTACCGTATTGAATTGTTGGACATCAAAACCAATAAATGTGAATCGGTTGGCGAAGCTGGATGCCATTTGATTTGTAAAATTTCCAAATTAGAGAGTTGTAGAAATTTCTCATCCAAATTGTAGGACCTGAAATAAAAAAAAAAAAACAAATTAGAGAATTTGACACGAGTGCTCCCCTTAAAAAATAAAATAAAATTAAAACGATTTGTATGATTAACTCATAAAACACATAAATCTTGTAAGATTATGTTCTTAATTACATAAATTTTATGATTTTCGTGTACTCCGTTTTTTTTCTTAAACCACAGTCTCTCCTCCGCCCTCGAAATAAGAATTTTTGACTTTTTTTTTACACATCATAAAAAACTTTTTTTCTGTTTTTATGCTAATCGTAATTGAGGAATATGTACAGCGATAGTTTTTCTGTACCGCACACTTGAACGTATATAGTTTTATATTACACTGAATAGTTGAATTTTATGTTCGTACAAAACCAAAAAGTTGAATAAAACTTTTCTTGTGCACACACCGCACATATAAGAGCTTGTAAGCAGTAGCACAACCGCATATTCACGAAATTTTCCACGTTTTCCTATTTCTTGTATATGTGCGAGTGTATGAGAGGTGAAACACAGAAAAGACAGACTGAATTTCATAAATACTAATTATCAAAATGTAATTAAAATTGCGACTATATCCTAGGAGAGAGAGAGAAGGAGCGAGAGAGAACGTGCAACAATTTATTATATCCCAACAATAGTTGCTTTCCAGTCAACCAACCATAAGTAGTTGTGAGTAGTTAGGTTTGTATCCTTGCTTAATGCTCTTGCTACTTTAGCATGAGTGGTTATGCCAAATTTGTCCGCTAGGAGGATCGACTAAAAATGGTGGTGGATGTAAAGAAACCATTTTTATATACAATCCTATTTTAAAAAAACTTTAGAAGTCGCTCTACAAATTGGACAAATTGGAGAAAAAATATTCGATTTTTTTCTTAACTCTGTTACGACTGTGTTGTCTTAACAAGACATTTTTTGTAAATTTGTTTCTATTCTCCACGGTTTCTTGCGTCCGGGTTTTTTTTGTTGTCTAAACGTGGTTTCTTGCGTCCGGGTTTTCGCTGTGTGAACGTGGTGTCTTGCTGGATGGATTCTTGTGTGTTTTCTTCTGTTTTGTTGGCAACGGAACGAAGATGGGAGAGAAAGAGAGAGCAATGCGCATCGAGTGTGTGCAAAGTAAAACGTTTTGAGAAAAATGTTTTTTTCTTGTATGTCTCTCTTTTGTACCAACGAAAATTTGGTATAAAGGAGAGACAGAGAAGAGAGATGCATTTTCTTCTAAAACGTTTTATGAGCTGTGCGACGCTCGAATTTTTTTTTGATTATGACATTCGAGCAGTGATTTTCATACAGTGTGTTTGTATGATTTTTTTTGATTCAAGTTTTTGATTTTTTTTTGTGAGAAAAAAAAGTCTAGTTTTGGATGTTATAGTGTTGAGTTTTTGGATTAGTATAAAGTAGAGTCGAGTCTTAAAACGGAAAAAAAATTACAGTCGAGTTTTTTGAGTTGTGTGCTTTTGCAACAAAATTATTGTTGGCATTATATTTAGTTTTGTAATAATTTTATTGGTTATTAGTAAATAAAAGTTTTATAATTAACGTGAAATTTTCGATTTACTCATTGTACCTACCGCAACCTGGTTTTTTTTAAGAGTGGCCTAGTTTTAATAGTCATACTGTGAGTACCACATTTATCAAACGGGTTCGGCATTTAATTAAAGTGAGTCCCGCATTAATTCATCGGGAACCGATTTACGATTTATCAACGAGTATCGATTGAAAACCAATTGAATGATGGCGGCCGAGTTGTAATTTTCTACGGGTTACGTATTATTAACGGGTCCGGGTGTGGCGTCATCTGTAGCAAGACGTCTACAAGGCGCGAGGAAAGGCGAGGTTAAATATTTTTCCGGGTGGCCCGTTAGAGCCACATTTTTTTTTGGGTTTGTGCGAGCCAACGCCCAACCTATTTCGGCGAGAAATTTTTTTTGGTGGTATCGGTGGTCTGCCGCAACGGTATCGGTGGTCTGCCGCAACGGTAATCGGTGGTCTGCCGCAACGATCGGGTGGCCAACCGGTTGCCCGACTTTGTTAATTTTTGGTATCGGGGAGAGGCCCCGCAACGATACGGGTGGCCAACCGGCCATTTGTATTTATTTGGTAACGGGGAAAGGCCCCGCAACGAACGGTAGCCAACCGGCTATTGTTTTGGTTTTGGTATCGGTGGTCTGCCGCAACATTTTGAGTCCCAACCGGGCAAAATATTTGAGGATCGGCGAGGCAACGCCCAAGTTATTTTTTTTGCGGCCAGTCGAGGCAAAATAATTAACGGCACCAAAGCCGCAACGGTCCGGGGCGGCGACCCTGAGGCATGACGGCCGCGCAAGGCCGCAACAGTTTTAGAATTAATTAAGGTACCATTTTTTTTATTTTATTTTTTTTTCCATTTTTTGATTTCATTTTTTTTATATATTTTTTTCATTATATTAAATTTAAAAAATTTTGTAATCGAGCGCCGCACAGCGGGTGCGCGCTCGGTACGTATTGTTCTCTCTCTCTCGCTTCTCTATCGATCCCTCCTTTTCTTGTTTTCCTCGTGGGAAGTTGTGTTTTCTTTTGTTTTCCTTTTTTAAAATAAATGAAATAAAATGAATTTCTAAGTTCTCGGTTGGTATGATGGGAGCGGAGACTCCCTCTGTGTCGGTTTAGTGTCTGCGGTCCCTTGGTGCCCGCATCCGATTTCGTAACCGGGGCTTTGCCCTGTTTGAATTCGAATGGATGCGCGCACCAAGGCACCTCTACCGGTTTATCATTTTGTTGTGTTCGTTCCTCAGGTTCCGGCCGACGAATTTCGGCGGAACTCGGTTTTATTATTATTTGCGTTCCCCTAATTTTCTGTTATCACGGTGTAAGCCAGGAGCCCTGTATGCCTCAAACCTCACGACCTTAGCACTTCTCCCTGAGAACGTAGCCGGCAAAATATCACCGTGGAGGCCTCTGCAGGTGCTTAGTGAAATCTGCAGGTTGGCAGTAGCCAGCCTGTAACAGTTGAAGACGGTATGTGATGAAAAGCATATAGCCTGAATTCCTGCATATTTTGTTGAAATTATATAAATAAAAAGTGATAATTTTTTTATAACACTGAATTGAATATAACGATTCTTTATTATTCAACTATACTTTGCACATACTTTCAACCATGTTTGTTTATAACAACTTCGTTGTAATGTTTTATTTACTTATAATTGCAGTTTTTAATATGATGTTGCTTAAAATTCCAAATGACGTGAATTAACATCATCCGTCTCCAATGGTTGAAAAATAAGAAACGGCATAATTCACGTCATCCGTCTTCAATGTGTTAAGTAATTAGGCAATAGTGTAATAGAATGTATTGAGTAATCCAGTATATGAATTAAATTTGTAATAGATTAATAATCTGAGTAAATCAGAAATTAATGTCATTTGTCATTTTTCGAGTTTTTATTTTACTTTAAATTTCTATTGTTTGGAATTAAAATTAAAATCACTCGTTTTTCGCAAATCAGTTTGTGTACATGATTAAATAAAAATGCTTAGTGAAGAAGTGCAAGGTTCAAGCATTCACTGGAATTTTGATCACATTGATAACTGACATTCCATAACACTTGTTATAAACAGTAGCTTTCTTTATTCAAGTTATGACTACGAAGTCACTTTTCTCATACCACCCTAAAACGCCCAAAAGACACAAGCAATTATAGATAAAAATTTTTGTTTATTTATTTTTGGTACAAAAAAAAAACAATTTTCCGCGGTTAATAAACGGGAAAATAATTTACATTAGTTACACAAAATACCAATTTACCAAAATCGCTGTATTCAATTTTGCTTAAGCGCAGATTTTTCAAAGGGTTAAATTTAAAATGTGAAATTTATTTTCCCGATTTTTTTTGGTTGTTGATGGTATGTGGTTTTTTGTGTACATAAGAAGAAAATCGCGACATTGATAATACGTACGTTTATATGTTAAACCCCCCCCCCCCCCCCCCCCCCCACTTCCTCACATACAGCAAATAAATCATGTATACATAGGGTTAACCCGAACCATATATGTGTAAACAACTCAGGGCTGCAAAATAAATTAAGTAATTTGTGATTTGTAATATAAAAAGTATTTTCGTTGCATCTACGGTTACTTCATATATGTATGAATATGATAAATGAGAGATTCAGGAGCACGATGTACTATTCAATCATCATTTCAGCGACTATTAATCTTTCGAAACATTTATTATTATTAACAAAGAGGGGGCACATGCATATACTCGTACAAAACTGTAAGCACGTGAATTTTAAGTTTTTCATAATTTTGTCGCTAAATGTATTTTGTATTGCCCTGTGTAATATTTTGACGAAAACTTACATGAAAATTGGAGGGGGTTAATATGTTGTGACCAGCACCCGACTTTCTTTCGGTAGACCGATTTCGGCCTACCAATTTATGGAAAAAGTTTAAATATAAAGTTTTACCTCGATCACCGTCTGGGCTGTAGGGCGCCAACATATATTTAGACTGCACGGAACCACGCACACACACACAGCCCATACGGATTGGGCGTGATCGGGATGAAAGTCTATACTTAAACTTTTTTCACAAATTGGGAGATCTCAGTGATTTTTGGCCGACATCGGTCCACCAGAAGTAGCAGCTTTCATAGGAGCTTTTTGATTTTTTGCAAATATTTTGAAAAGTATATCGCAATTACAAAAAGTGACAAAAAATTAAAAGATTTAAATAAAATTAAAGACTAAATTTTCCATTTGTAGGTTTTCCGAAATTTATCAAAAAGTAAGTTTAATTTTCTAATTTAGAAATCAAGTGCAGTGTATTCGAGACCTATGTATACATTCGTGGTAAAAGAAAGTCGTTTGTTGGCAACAACATAGCCAACCTTCTATTTTTGACTTCGGAGATAGGTCAAGATTTTTCACGATTACTGTTTTTTATTTTATTACGTAAAAGAAAGTAAAACGGAGAGGTGAATATATTGTGGCCAATACCCGATTTTCCCTTTTTACCACGAACCATCTTTTACATTCATATAAAGATAGAGTTTAGTACTTTATGCACATATCTCAAATTTTCAATTGTGGTGCTCCTTTCTTCAATGCTAACGTCAACAATGGCTAGCGTCAGAGCATGTTTTCGTATTACGTCAAGGAGCAATTTTGCCCAATTGTGCATTCTGATCGTAATTAACTCAACACAGACTCCGCCGGCAGTATAACTCGCTTACTGTTAGTTGCTTCCACTACATTGTTTCAGCATCCATATACGCAGGTAAGGCTTTTTACAACTGGAAACAAACCAATCCACCAATAAGAAATTCCCAGTAACAAACAAGGAATTCAACAGATTAGATTAAATGTTGGATCCACGGGCATGTATCTTTAAAATAAGGGGGGAGGAGGTAGTGTTATCATAAAAAGGAAAATGTTGAGGCAACATTACCAATTTCATTCTTCTTTTTTTTTATTAGTTAAGCAAATTTTTAGTCTAAGAGCATCTTATATTTTTAACGTAAGTAAGTTAGTTTACATGGATATTGATGTTCGTATTGCTGTGCTTAGGTGTGCATTTGAAGTAATCGTAGAAATGAAGGCCTTGTCATTATCGGTAGATATTATTAGGAAGCGTGCCACTACAGAAGAACTAAGCAATTGAGAAAGGTAAAAGTCAACCTTAATTATTATGTGGCTACACAGGATCTCTTCCAGCACTAAGAACAGAAAATCGAAGACGTTGGTATTCTAGGCGTAGAACCACTCCTACTGAAATTTTGCAAAGGCTCTGGCCTCTCCCTCCGATTGCGGAGCTTAACACCTATCTTAACCATGTGCCACGCACAATGTGGTAACTTGTTCTTGATAGCTGGTGCCTTTAATGTTCGAGCCTTCGAGTGAGAAAACTGCGAAAGAAATAGCAGGTCCAACTCTGTTTGAAGTCCTTTGTTAGCAGTCTTTCGAAAGGGGAACAATACGAAATGTTAACATAATAGTGTTAAAATCTTCCTTCCAGCTGTGTAATATTATAGTGAACTATCTCTATATATATATAAAAGAAAGGTGTTTTTTCGTAAGCGATAAACTCAAGAACTACTGCATTGATTTGATAAAAATTTATACAATGGTTCTATGGGTCGTGAGCATGGTTTTTGTAAAATTTTGTCAAAATCGGTCGACCAAACTTCCATAAGAGATTTCCGACCGATTAATTCAAAAACTATACTGCACCGATTTTGATAAAAATTTAAAAGTGTGTCTGTAAGGTTTAGTTGAAATCGGTTTACCGGAAATAGCAAAATCCACAGAAGATTATCATCTTAACAACCATTGATCTGATTTTGATAAAAGTTTACGCTTATGATTCATGGATTAGAAATTTTTGGTTAAATTTTTAAATTTTTAAAATTTCTTTGCTAATGAAATTATTTGATCGTGTATATACCGACCGTCACACAAATACTTTTCACGAATTAAACAAATGATTGAATTAAAATTATTAAAAAGTCATATTATTAAAAAAAACAAAACTAAACACGTTGTTTGAATTACAAATAAATTTAATCAAAATGCCAAGACGTCCTGCAAATATTGGTCGTCGTACACGACAAACAAACCACGTACGTGCATTATGATCACAACAAACACCAGAATTAATTTTGAACGACTTGCATTTTGATCTGATTCAACAATTGATTACAATTCACGATGTAACAATGACATTGGTAATATGGATAATATCTGATTGCATTGCAAAGCACTAAAATAGAAAAATGAACCATCAGGGTTGTGTTGCGTTGACAAAGTAAAATTGACAACATTAAACACGCCCCAGAACCGCTATTACCATTGGTATCAGAAACGACGAAACAATCAAGACATTTTCTAAACAATATTCTAAAATATAGCACTTGCTTCCAAACGACTTCATTTGGAGCAGATAATGTCATTAATGATCACTTTATGCCAACATTTGCAGGATCCTTATTACCAATACCAGACGAACAACACAAATTTCTTCAAATATATTTTGTGGGAAATGATGATCGCGAAGTCGACACAAGATGTGTAATTATTTCGGGAATATAACGCGATATTGTTCAGTCTTTGCAAAATTTATTTCATCAGCACAATGAATTAGTAAAATTATTTAAAATGGCAATTGACCAAATGCCCTCCGACAGTCACAAAATAGTTATACGAGCTGATAAAACACCGGTTGGTGAGTATTCCAGACGATTCAATGCTCCAACAATAAATGAAGTCGCCGTTGTCATTGTTGGCGATCAATTCGAATCAAGAGACGCCATTTTACAACGTCGAAATAATCAATTGCAACGTATATCATTTTCTGTGACAGCAAAATATTGATCGCGGATCAATAATATGACGTCATTTTTGATCCAACATAGCTTCTTGTTTACATTTTTTGTCTTTTTATTTTTGATCCCGGATCAATTAAAAAACTAAAAAATTTGTTGGATTTTTTTGACGTTTACTCACACAATATCACAATATGTGTGAGTAAACGTCAAAAAAATCCAACAAATTTTTGGATTTTTTAATTGATCAGGGATCAAAAAATAAAAAAACAAAAAATGTAAACAAGAAGCCATGTTGGATCAAAAATGATGTCATATTATTGATCCGGGATCTATATTTTACTGTCACAGAAAATGATATAACTCAAATATCTTATGACGCACTTCAATACAAAATTTGTTCTGGCAAGAGGATGGGTATCATTTTCATTTAAAACTTAGAAAAATTATAAAGAACTTATATTTTGTTCTATCAATTATACAGGTGCAATAACAAACAAAAAGAAAAGCTGCATGAACTACTATGCATACAGAATAGTTATTCACGAAAATCAAGACAATCACAGTTTAAAATGTCGCCAATTATTTCATCAGTACGTAGTGGACATGTATGCCAAAATAGAAAGAGAGAGGTTATTGTTCATTCGGCTAAATCAACGACAATTGCGATCAGAAGAATAAATTCATGTCCGATATGCAATTAATAACGACCGTAATGTAAATGACCTTGGCCGAATTACAATTTTATCAGCAACTTCGTCGAAAAATAGGACAAGTCACAAAATCATCAATGGTTAAGCGATCGCGCAATATTAGCCGCCAAACATAATGATGCCACGGAAATTAACATTGACATTCAAAATACAATCACAGGCCAAATAAAAACATACAAATCGAATGATACCGTTATGGATACAGATGAAGTTTGGTAAGCAAGAAAATTGGTGCACCAAACATTCTATTATTGTATTACGCAATTTAATTTAATTTAACGCGTTTGTAATGGAACAAGATTGGTTGTAAAAATATTACTCAACAATATCATTGCGGCCACCATTTTAATTGGCAAATATAAAGGCGAAAACGTCAGATATGCCATTTTAGTTTCCACGTATCCAATTTCTTGTACATTTTGCATTTGCTATGTCGATTAATAAAGCTCAAGGTCAGTCGTTGAAAATATGTGGTTTAAATCTGGGAACCCCGTGTTTTGCAAACGGAAAACCTACGTTGGATGCTCGCGTGTTGGAAAACCAACATTATTATTTATTTTCGCTGAAGATGACAAAACAAAAAAATATTGTTTTTCAGAAGGCATTAAAATAATATTATATTAAAATTTCAATAAATAATATCGTTTAACTTTAAATACTAATCCCGGAGAATTTAAATAAACTAGAATATATGTATTACAATTCCGAATCTCTTTTCGAAGCACATTCACACACTTATACCTAAACTGTTAAGAAATCAAATATAGTCGAAAGCAACGATAGCGGGCCGGGTTCTGCTAGTCTATTATAAAACCTCTTGAATGTTTATTGCAAATATCACAGAATGAAAAACATGATGTTACACTAGTCACCGATAAAGTGGTAACGTACCGAATATAGCGTTGAATTAGTTTGAACATACTCAACGATTTTTAATGGGCTATATACTGCGTCATTAACCGAAGGAATCTTCTCTGCAAGATGAATAAAATCGAGTTGCTATGTAATATTTTTGTCTAAGCGACATAAACCACTAATAGAGCCGTATTTTTACCATTCAATGTTTGCTAGATATAAATTAGACACTAGAAGAGAATTATAACGGACTAGAGACAACTGCTAGGCCTGGAGATCCGTTAGTACTTAATTATGGTTTTCGATCCTAATGTAAGGGACACCAATTTGGGCATAAAACGAAGGCAGGGGATAATTTGGTTACTCGCACATGTCGGTATAGTAGATCGTAGTTTTCTCTCTTCTTTGCCGAAAAACAGTACTGCCACACACACGGACATTTTTTGGAAACCTCCTTTTGGCGATAGGGATCTTTGCTGTAGGTGTGTATTTCGTCACGATATTTTATTTAGTTTATGCGATTCGCTCGCTACCCATTCGGATTATTTTTCGTGCAGATTTGCAGAAAATAAAACCAGTTTTAAATGCAACTTTCATCAATTTTTTTTATTTATTTTATCATTTGAAATATAAATTTCAGCCGAATTTTGAGACACAATAATAAATTCCAGTAAGATTTAACGTGCAACCGAAAAATATATGAAGTGTGTAATAATAAGCCCAGGTACTCCTTAAGAAGTCCGAGCAGCAACGTATATATTTATAAACAGGGCATTACCCTCATTAATATTCCTGGAACACACTGGATTAATATTCCGAAATACTCATACATAATCTACAACTTCCAGTTCCATTAATTCATTTAAAAAAAAAAAAAAAATATTTTGATAAAAATAAAAATTTATTACTGCAGATTTTTTTCGTCCGGTTACCGTTTTCTGTTGGTGTGTTCTCCTTAATCTTTTCCAATTAAATTAGACAATTTTTTATGTTTTTTTATCATTTTCCAGTATTTTTCTCATTTTGTTTTTTTCGTCGTTTTTTAGGATGTTTAATTAAAGAAAATTATTAATGTCCATGTCGTACAATATCTTGTATGTTTGTATGTATTATATACAACAACGCGCCACCCCCCGCCAAATACACAAAAAAACCACCTATTTCAATTTTTTTCTATATTTTATTATCATTAATTCGCGATGTGACTTGTTTGTGACTTGGTGGCGATGCTGTTCGAGGTCGGGGTAGGTGACTTGTACACGGGTTTTTGGTTTTACAAATAATAATATCGTATATTAAGATCTTATTTGATGAAGTCTCTGGATACTCATTTATTCGGAAGCTTATTATACAAAAAAAAAGAAAAAAAATTGTTTGTGGATTGGATTTAACCTGGGATACCTAACCAACTTTGAACCCCTTTTTACCTTCACTACTTTGGTTTTGTGTTAAATTTAATTTACTCGACAAGGTATTATCATTGAATTTTTATGTTACAATTTTTTTTTTTTCGAAATTGCATTTCACCATACACAAAATCTTAACTGCGAGATGATTCCCATTAAATGTGTGGTTTAAGGGTATTTCAATTTTTACTGTGCTGGAAAATTCCGTAACACATATCAGATTTTGTTTTTGTTTCGTACCAATTTTTAAATATCTGATATAATTTAAAATGCTCGTGGGGTAGCTTTATGCTATATATTCACATAAAATTTCTAATTTTATTCTAATTACATATATAAGTACACACATAACAATTTTTTTTTTTGGTTTAGGTATCGTGTACGTATGTGGTATGCTACCTTTTCTCGTGATGTTTCTATACAATACGAGTACATATGTACTTAAATAAATACGAAAGAAGTAAGTAAATTTCAATAAAATATAATTTACTTTACAACAACAAAACACGCGCAAATCTAATGGAAATCCTCCATTTGTGGGATATGCGAAAAACCGTGGTACATATTTGTTTTTGTTGGTTTCCTAAATCATCCAATGAAAATTCATGTTTTTGTAAATCATAAAATAAAAAAAAATAAACCGCACCAGAAAAATTATATTCGCGTTTGTTCTAAGAATTTATGGAGATCCAAAATGATTGATAAAAAATTCAAGAAAAACGTAAAAAATCTGGTGTCTCCACATAAAATATGGAAGAAAAATGGCGGTTGTCTTGTATTCATCTTTTTTATTTTATGTTATGCTCGGTTGTTATCTTATTAATTAGAAAATTTCATCGAAAGGTTTTTTGTTGGTTTTTTAAGCTGTTCTGTTACTGTTGCTGATTTTTCTGTTCTGCACATTTACAAAAATTTACTTCTGCTGTTTTATGGATTGTTTAAAGATGGTTCATCTTTGAGTCCGTCGTTGAGGTTTTTTATGTGATTTATTTACAGTGTGTTGGTGAAAGGAGAAATCTGTTTGTTGATTTGTATCAATCATGAATAATACTTGCAGGAAGTAAGGTGGATTTTTATGAACAGGAATGATTAAAGATTTTTAAACGAATGCCTGTTTGGAAAAGCTGTGTTCAAAGAGGGTGTCGCAATTGCTCACATTGATTGTGTAATATTCTTGTTGTTAGTTGTTTTTTAGTAGTTAGTCTCGGGACTTATTAAGTGATGGATATATCTAGTGTTTTGGAAACGGTACCAGAAATCTCTTGAAATGGATACTGGTTTCAGGGAAATTCATTTAGAACCTCCGGTAAGCCCGGTTACCTTTTTGTAGAAATTGCTAAAGGGGGTTTTTCGAGTTTTAGGAATCAGTTGCGATGGGTCTTGATTTCGGAAAAATTCGATTAAATGGTCATCCGGTGGGTTCCCGTGTCTACGTTTTTTCGAAATTTTGATGAATCAGGATATCGAATGATTTTTTTATTTTAAATTTAAATTATTAATTATCCAATGGATTTGGACCACCTATTCATATACTCACACAATTACAATATACCACCCAAACATTGCAACCTCTATGTCAACCTGTACACTAACTTGGACACTTGGTCGGCGGTGACAAAGCTTTAACCACTGCACTACTTCTTCGATTACGATTGGTCCAAATTTCGAATACGATTTTAAAAATTGGCGAGGAAGGGCTTTCGAGTGCCAGGTGCCAGGATTCGTTTGGGTGGGTGTTAATTTTGTGGAAATCCTTCCAAAGGGATGTCCGGTGGGGCTCGGGTCAGTTTCTTTAATATTTTTAAATTTTTTATAAAAATTGCTGAAGGAGCATTTTAGAGTACTGGAATCTGATTGTGATATATCCTGCTTCCGGAAAAATTCATGTATAGGGAGTTATCCGGGACCGGGTTCCGTTTTAATTTTTTTTTTTTTAACTCAAGCGACTTTAACAAAAATTGCTGAAAGGACGTTTTGAAGCAGTAGAAATCGATTGCAATGGGTTCCTACTTCGGAAAAATTAGTTATGAGGTCCTTCGACGGAGCCCTGGTTCCATTTATTAATTTTTTTCTCACATTACCCGGCTTTGCTTAAATGTTTGAAAAAATTTGTCTACGGGGTCCCTCTGGTGAAGGTAGGTTTTAGTTTTTTAAGTTTTTGGACAAGAATAATTTTGATAAAAAAGGAGAGTAAAGGAGAGGGTCCACCTCTGAAACCGCTATATTGAGTAATGTTGTTTCAAATTGCGTTATGTTGCAACTTGTTGGTGAATTATGTACCATGTTTTGGTAACAACAACCTGTAGGTTGTGTGATATTGCACCATGTTGGGTGATGTTGTACCGTGTAGTGTGATGCTGTCATCAAGATTGTTATATATGGCAACTTGTTGTTGGATGGGCCCTGTTTTCTCTTTTAATATTTATTTTCTCAGTTTAAACTGACTTTGATGAAAATTGTGTAGGAGAATTTTCAGTACCAGGAATCGATTGCAATTGGTCCCAATTTCGGCAAAATACAAAATTATATTTACAAAAATTTACTGCTGCTGCTTTATGGATTGTTTAAAGATGGTTCATTTTTGAGTTCATCGTTGAAGTTTTTGTAAGTAATTTATGTACACAATACGGCACGTAAAGTAGTTTTGTATGAACAGAAGATTTTTTTCGCAAATGAATTTGTGGAGGTCTTGTTTGATAAACTGTGTTCAAAGTGAGTGCCGTTTGGAGCTGTTTAACCATAATAAACAGGATGTTTTGGTATGTAACAAATGGATGCACCACTACATTGCGAAATTATATCGTCAATCAGGTATTTTACAGCAAGGTATTTTATTCGTCGACTATCTTCAGAAAGGAAAAACCATCAACAATGAATGTTACAAGGCGTTATTGCTGCGTTTGATGACGAAATGACTCCAAATGCAAAAAAAGAGCTCTTTGACCAAGACACGATGGCAAAATTGCACGAATTGAGGTTTAAATTGCTTCCCCATCCACCGTATTCTTCGGATGTGGTTCCTTACTACCTGTTCGCAAACCTAACCAAAATGCTCCAGAAAGAGAATTGCGTCAAGTTTGAGGCCGTCGATCGTTTTATAAAAAATGCATCGAAATGTTAGAGAAGCGTTGAATGAATGTATCACACATTGATGAATAAAGTCGAGTTTTAAAAAATATTTTTTTAGTAGTTAGTCTTGGGACTTATTGAGTGACGGATATATCTAGTGTTTCGGCAACGGTACCAGAAATAGATTGCAATGAGTGCAGGTTTCAGGAAAATTCATTTAAGGGGTCCTCCAGTGAGGCCTGGTTGTCTTTTTATATATTTTTTCAGTTCAAACGAGTTTGATGGAAATTGCTAAGGGCGATTTTTCAAGTACCAGGAATCAGTTACGATGGGTTCTGATGTCAGATAAAATAGATTAAATAGTCATTCGGTGGGGCTCCGAGACCCGATTTTATGTTTATTCACTCGCACAATTTTAATAAAAATTGATGAAGGGGGTTTTTCAATAGCAAGAATCCATTGCGATTGATCCGGATTTCGGAAATATTCGTTTGGTATCGTTCGGTCATGGCTCTTTAATATTTTTCGGCAAAAATTGGCGATGGCGGGTTTTCGAGTGTCAGGTGCCAGGAGCTGTTCGGTGGGGCTCGGGTCATTTTCTTTAATTTTTTATAAAAAAAATTGCTGGAGGAAATTGATTGAGATGGGTCCTGATTTTGGAAAAAATTATTTAGGAAATTAACCGGTAGGAACCGTGGTTTTTTACTTTTTTTCCGAACTCAAGCGACTTTAGTAAAAAATGCTGAAGTTTTGATTTCAAGAAAATAGTTTACCGGCTACTCAGTTCGGACCGGGTTTGGTTTTAATTTTATTTCTTAGTTTAAACGACTATTAAAACTGCTGGAAGAGGACTTTCGATTACCAGGAATCAATTTCAATTGTTTCTGATTTCGGAAAAATTCGTTTAGAGAGCCTATTTTGGAAAAATTTCTTGGTGATATACCGTGTTGCGCAATACTACATAAAGTTGCGATATGTTGCCGCGTGTTAGTGGATGTTACACCGTTTTGCGGGGTCCTGCACTATGTTGCACCATATGTCTACGTCTTTACATCATGTGATTTCTGTTGCGTTACGTGGTTTCTTTTAATTCTAATTAAGGCGGTACCAGACGGTCAGTCGTTAGCTTTGGTTGCGTTACGGCGAGATATTGTATGTGTTTGCCCTACCCGATTTCGGGAAATTTCGCCCTGGTTTGTTTTTTAATATTTATTTTCTCAGCTCAAACTGACTTTGATGAAAATTGCCAAGGATATTTTCCAGTACTGGGAATTGCGATAGATGTCTATTTATGCATAATTCGTTTAGAAGGTACTATAGTATAGCTAGAAGGTGGGTTTATTGTTGCCTTTGTTGTTTATTCGGCACGAATGATTTTGATAAAAATTGGCAAGAGATAGTCTTTCTATGCGGCCATTATGTTTAGTTATGTTACATCATGTGGCGAGAAATTGCATCAAATTTCATTCTGTTATGTGGCGTGGTGTATCACGTGTTGCACATGTTGCGTTTTGCATCATGTTTCAAATTGTTTTGTTATGTTATTTTGGTTGGGTTACGGCGCGATAGTTTGTGTATGTGTTAAGCGCCATAATATTGTATGTGTCTATCATTGATGTCGGAAATTGGGTTATTCAAGAATGAGATGCTACAACATATCACCCCTGATTTATTTGTTAAATTGATTGCTCCTTAGTAATAAATGGTTTAGAATCAATTTAGCACCGACATAATATGAAATTGCATTGCTAAGTTGATTCTAAATCGCTATTACTAGTTGCCTAACAATTAGGCAAATTGTTAAATATGGTAAATTAAATCCTTTACTCTTCGTTTTGAAACTATGCGATATCCAACATAATTTAAAAATTGTACGGTTCAATTTCTTTCAGGCTTTTGGATCTTTAGAATCGCCAACAAATAAGTAACGTTCCAATGAGGAAAAGATCTGTCTTGAAATGCAGAAAAGTCTCTTATGCCTTCTTGTTGCTATATTCATCAAGTTTTTTTTCTCTAAAATGAGCACTGTGACAAAATAAATAAATTAATATAGACTTTTTAAATGTTTCTCATTAATAACATTTTTGCTACCACACATTCTCTACCCACTGGGCATATCCTTCAGTATAAATATGGGTATGCACATCATACCAATAGAAACACATTTACATACATCTTAGTGTTCCTAATTCACATCCCTGTATACTTCCACATTTTCGCAAAACCGTATTAGACTTTCACGATCATCTTCACTCGATGTTTGATAGTTTTGCATTTTTTATATTTATTAAACTTGTCCCATTTCAACTTCCTGCATAACATACCAAATGACATGCATTTGGTATGCGATCGAGTGATACAATTTTTTCCGACAAGGAATCAGTAACCATAGACAAAGCTGATTATATACTCCTAGATACATATAAGTTTATTTGTTCACACAGTTTGTGCCACCGTGGCTCCTAGTATCTGTATGCCATAGTACAACAATTAAAATCCCCTACCTTTTTTAATCATACATTTGATTTACGTACAACACGATATTTGACCGTTATAGCTTTTTTAATCGTTTTGATAAACTTTTTTGCCGATTGTAATTTTAATCAAGAACACCATCAAACGTTAAACTTTTGGTATGTACCGCTACGATACCGCGACCCACCCATCGCCGCTCGCGCAAATCATTCAATTTATTTAAAATTATTGCCCATTTAGCGTTTTTTTTATGATTATGTTACCGCGCGCGTCTTAAGGAATACAAACATTAACGGTAGTTTTTTTTTGTTTCGGTAAAACCCATTAAGATACGCGGCAGCGGTATAGAGGCAAAAAAAAGTTAATCAGTTTATCTTGATTATTCAACACACAAAAAGTAATCACAGATATAAATATTTGAACGGCTTGATAAAATGCCCCATGTGGCCCCGGTAATAGTAAAATATATTCATAAGTTATTGTGTTCTAAAAATTAAATAAAAGAAAATCGTGGATATATAATTAGGGGTGGAAAACACAATTAGATTAAATATATTTTTTTAACCTCAACCATTAAACGTGGTACGGGCAAACTATTAAACTCCATCGTCCCAAAATCATTATTTTATGGTAATTTTCCAGTTTTATGTTGCAAATCGCACAAAAAAAATATAAAGAAAATGAAAATAATTTTCAATCCTTTTGTTGGCAGCGAAAACTTTTCATTTTTCCCAAATTTTATGAAAGTTATAGATTAATCGCATTGTTACAGATCGACGAACTGAAATACATAATTTGCATCTTTTCATCAGTTTTCTCGTTTGGTATTTAAGACGTGAAAATGGAAATGTTTCCTATATTTCTATGAATATTCAGATTTATAAGAAAAGTTGGAAATTTATAAAAAAAAAAAATCGCTCGATTATAGAGTATTAAATTTGAATAATAATTAAGTTCGCTGCTATGGTTCTACTAATTAAATATTAAGAAGTAAAGTTCGAAAAACTTTCAAGACAAGCACCTGAAATTCAATCGGAAATATTTATGTCAATCAACCAATATCAACTATTTCAGTGGCAGCATTCTGACCAACCAAATTTTTCTATACTTTTCCTAAAAAAAAAACTCTTTCTAGTAACATTTTATCCAAATCGAAACTGACAAGAAAATATTCGTAATTTAATTTTGTTTCCACAAAACTATCACAAACTTATTGTTTTATCTTAGTATGCCTTGGAACAAAATAAAACAGAAATTGTGGTAGATACTCGATCGGCTAGCAAGCAAGAAATTTGGTAGCCGAAATCCTGACTACTCAATCAATTATACCAAGGAAATTTAAATTTCTAAATTTACATTTTTCATAAAATTTTTGTTTATTTTTGTGATGTGACAGTAACATTTATGCGTGAATTTTTTTTCAGTAAAATTAACACGAGATGAAAATACAAATCCTTTAATTGTTAGAGAGAAACAAAAAAATTGTTCAGTAAAATTTACTGGCAAAATAATAGAGTAAGTGGGGAAAATGTTGCCATAAAAAGTATGAAACTCAAAACATTTTATGGCAACATTTTTAACATACCTTCAAAAAATAGAATGATATGAGAAATATTTCTCGCACACTACGACAATTTTATGCTTGAAAAAATATTATGGTGAAATGTCAAGAGCAAAATGAAACGTGGCATTATTTTTTGTGCCGCTCATTATAGGGTAAATTTTTTTTAGCAAATTTTGTGTTTCGCTAAAATCGTTTATATTCAATTTTTTTAGGTTATGTTGCCCCCAACCTGTCACTATTTTGACTATAAATTTTGCTATAAAAAATAACAAATAAAAGTTGCTGTCTTTGTCGCTCTAACGTAATTTAAATATACTCTTCTCTTTTCGGTTTCCCAGTATTTTTTACTGAAAAATTTGTTTCATTGTGGAATCCACGAATTACTTTTTCAAAAATTAAACAGCAACTTTTTGTGTTGTTCTACTGTGCAATCTAAAAAAAAAAAACGAAAAACTTGAAAATATAATTTGAAATTTAAATTTCCTTGGTAAAATTGATTGAGTAGTCAGGATTCAGCCAGCAAATTGCTTACTTGCTAACCAATCGAATATCTACCGCATTATACAGGATTAGGGAAAAGGAGAATACGCGGTTCTGACTTTAGTGTAGGGTTGGACTAAACATTTATCTTCATCAAAATTTTTGTGAGAGTTTTATTATCTGTCATATTTTCCAAGTTATTCCGTCATATTACTTAGGATTTTGAGTTTATTATTTTCGGATAAAATGGGAACCTATTAAATGTTAAATTTGGTTACATGGGCTGAACTTGCACTTGAAATGCATTCTGCGAAAATCGAAATCCTTTTCGGGTACATAAATCTAGGCGATTTAGAATGTCCCCACTGTAAATAAATAGCAGAATGTTTAATGCAATGTAATAGTAGTCATTCAGGAGATTCGGTATGCGATCAATTAAAAGCGTAATGCTGGAGAAAATATTTACTGGTGATTAAAACTAAACAAATTGTGTGAGTTATGGTTTTGTTTTCGCAATCGCGTACTTAGAACTCTGTCCCTCAGTGAACGATTTATTGGTCAGCTGGAACCAAGAAATTCCGGGTCCATAGAGAACCATATGAGAAAGGAGATGACGACAATGATTCCAAATATGTCGAAGTAACAGAACTATTCTGATATAATATCAGACATAATAGAAAGAATATCAAACATGAGTTGCTAAGAACTGAACTTGTCGGTGTTTGGCTGAAAGAGAAATGAGGAACTCGTAGCAAATGTGGCGGGGCTCTCGGATCAAGTCGAAGAGCAATTATGGCGACTAAGTCGAAGAGCAATTACGTTTAGTCAGAATAATAAGATCCAAAATGAAATATACAGGCCGGCACAAATTGAAATTGATAGAGTGGCTTACTTGGAATCGGATGTCCGCAAGGTTTGCGGATAGTCGATCTGCCGAAACTTTAAAAGCAATAAGAGCAATCGGAAGCAGCGGTTAGCAGTTCATCGGAAGACGTTTGAGCGTGGGTGGCATGTATGTGGCATCGACCGGGAACGAAAGGTTGTTTTGTGCAGCACTTTCATACAGTAAAGAAAGAAGTCCGCAAAATTATATTAGATAATCAACATGTATAATCAAGAGTTTAACATGGTTTAACATGCACCCCATTTACCATGGGATAAGGTTTTAGCTGAGGTTTCTGGAATTCCAACTACAAAAGGATAGTAGTAGACGCACAGGCGTTAGTTCTGCAGATAATCACGAAACCACTGCCAGACAACAAAATAGTGGATTTAACATTCAAATACAGAATGAAGTACTGATCCAATCTTCGACACTCGTGAACCCATCGACGTGCTAATAGGCGCCGACACATATTGTGAAATAGTGTCGGAAGGGATAAACAAGGTCCCCGTCACAAATATATTGCCCAAAAAACCGAAATCGGATGAATAATATCTGGGCGCCTCAAACACAGCAACACGCCAGTCGCTAAACTAAAAATCTCGTCACATTAGCTAAAACTAACTATCGCGAATTCATGAACGACACCTCAAGAAGCTACTATATACCACACCTCGCTGTAATGAAGCAGGACAGCACAACAACCCAACTAAGAGTGATGTTTAATGCGTCTTGTAAACCAACTACCAACCTCTCTCTCAACCAGATAATGTTCATAGGCTCACCATTCAGGATGATCTAGTAACAATTTTAATACGATGGACAAAACGACGTTACACATTTACAACTGACATCTTCTTGCAGAAGAAGATTGTAAGTTCCAACAAATATTATGGCGTTCATCCCAGACCAAACGAATGCAAACCTATAAATTAAAAATTGTAACATAGAGCGCATCGGCAACATATCTAGCAACAAAAACGCTTCAACAAATAGCAGAAGATGATGCAGATAAATATCCGATCGGAGCACAATTAGCTCTAAACGACTTTTATGTGGTCGATGTACTATCGAGTGCAGACATCTTAGAAGAAGCAACAATTGCGCAAGATCAATTATACTCGCTGCTATCTGGAGTAAGCAATTCTACAACATTTGGGAGAGAACTATTAAGAGGCTGGACTACGCGCGATCCAGTTTAATGAAATAGTAAAAACTTTAAGCCTATACTAGAACTCATCAGCCAACACATTCTAGATAAAGATAGAAATGCCGGAAATGGATGTTACAATAACTAAGCGAAATATACTATCAGAAGCGTCAAAGATATTTGACCATCTAGGCGGGCTGACTGCAGTAATAATTAGAGCAAAACTAAAGAGACAAGCACATGCAGCAGTGGTTTATACCAAGGATGTCGGCGTGCTACGGATTATTGCTGCAAAAACTAAAGTAGCACCATTAAATCAAACAATCTCACTACCAGGGCTAGAATTAAGTGCTGGGGCCTACTATCAAAATTGCTTCTCACAATAAGAGCTGCCTTGGCTCTAAGCAAGAATCAAAGATTATGCTGGACTGATTCTATGACAGCATTGGGATGGATAAAAGAGAAACCACACAATTACAAAAGATTTGTGGCCAACAGGATAACTGAAGTATAATCAAATACCGATCCAAGTCAATGGCATTATGTAGAATCAAGTGAAAACCTAGCAGATCGTGCCTGGAGAAGTATAATCTACAACCAACTGCTATATCACAACCTTTGGTGGAATAGTCCAATCTGGCTAGCACTTACATCATACCTAATTTCAAACCTCAATAAACAAAAACCAGGTTCAGCTGAAAGATCATAATGAAAAGTTATCTAAGTCCTTGTTTCAACCGTAAAGGATTCTGTGATCGATTTTAATCGATTCTCCTAAATAGCACGACTAACACGCTCTATAGCATATTTCAACCTGAAAAATTGGAGGTAGCATTAAAAGTAATTATCGATATAGTGCAAGATCAACAAGTTAAATAGAAAACAGCCATTATTAATCGACATCACTATATTAACACTTCTCGACGAGAAGCATCCCATAACAATGCCAAGAAGCCACCACTTAGCAAATCTAATCATTAGGGAAGCACATACATAATAAAAATATTCAGCGATTGCGGGACAAATTTTGTGGGAGCCACAACAAAAGGTAAAAATGTAAGCTCAACAACAACAGAAAGAAGTAGATATGAAAGTAGCAGAGCTCGGAACCGAGTGGCGTTTCTTTTTCCGAGAAGTCTTTACTTCGGAGGTTTATAGGAGGCAGGGGTAAAATCCACAAAACACTATTTTCATAAAATTCTTGAAGGAAACATAATTGACATTTGTGAAATTTTCCACGCTGTTAGCCCAAATCGAAGCCTGCCTAAGCTCAAGACCACTGGCCTCACTAACCACAGATCGACGACCACATAGCTTTAATGCCAAAGGCCATGAAATTTACAAACTAAAATAACCAAATCGTTCAGGAAAAAATGGTCGGAGCACTTATCACGACTTCCATACCTCAAACCGAACAACCCAACGTCAAAGAAAGAAAAATATAGTCCTAATCAAAGATGAACAGACAAATCACAACCATAAACCAACAAAGTATCTGGCCATCGACAAACTGAGAGAACGCTAAGCCAATGTGAATTCAGCTCTCTGTAGCACACTGCTAGTATTCACCCTAGCTAAGACTTACAAAAAAATCAAGACAGCTGAAAGAATTTTCGACCTTCTATGCAACCAAAGTATAATAGTACGATTAAATGGAGCAGGAATATTCAGGGGCCCTATCATGAATTGTTTCACCGCCGCGAAATAATTTTTACACGATATCGTGAATTTGGAATCACCAAACACGATATCTTTTCGCCAACTATTCGATAGCGAGAAGATTAACGCCATCAAAAACAAGGCGGATAATTTTTCGATTGACATTTGCTTTTGTGTTGACGATTGACTGTCGTTTGTTATGTTTTGCGTTTTAAAATAAAATATAAAATTAATAATGTAATACAAATACATTTTATTCAAGTATTGCAATAAAAAAAAAACGCAAAAAAATTTAATTCAACGCAAATCACAATTATCACTCAAATCAAAACAAAATTGATGTGCAAACTTATGTCATATACACTGACAAATGTCATCAGCTGACGTTAAATGATTGCGTTTATGACGTTAAATGGGTGGGTTTATAATCTTTTCGATAGAGGATTTCATGATCGGAAAATTGAAGCGGATCGAAAAGGACATATCGGAAATTTTTAAGACTCGCCACGGAAATCATGATAGGACCCCAGGTTTATCTCAGGAAATTCCTTCCTCATCTCAGCAGTAGCATACCACACTATAATGAAGTAAAAACGTTTTATTTACCATCTGCCAATTTAATGTTTACAAACAATGAGCCAAACTTCATAAAACTTCAAGAAAACTCTGTAGAATACCCGCTGAAATTCTAGCACTGGCAGATCTAAAAACAATAAACCAATTACTATACAAGAAAATGATCACCTTCCAGTAGAAATGAATCACTATGATTTTAATATGTAATTTACATTTCCTGAGGTTCGGTTAAAATACCCTAGTATTGTTAATGTCATGTTAATGTCGGAGAAATTACTGTGGGGGTAATGGACCAAGAGCCGCCCCGGTGGCAAAGTGGTCAGCATGCTTGCTCCAGCGAACGGAGGTCCCGGGTTCGATTCCCGGTGGTGACAAGGAAAACATTTCACGGCTGGTTTAGGATCGATGAATTAATCGCCTATTATCCGAAATGAAAGTATGATTATGAAACCTAATTTGAGGTGGCCAAATCCCTTTATGGGATGTATAGCGCCAGATAGAGAGGTAAAATGGACCAAGAGGTAAATGGCTGGGAGTAATGGCACATGAAACTTGAAATTTTTCGGAAAGTAATTTCCGTTACGTGGGCTATCAATCCAAAACAAATAGCATTTAGCCATTTATTATAAAAATTGTAAACAAATCTGCCGAAGTTAATTATGCGATTTGTACATAAGTTTTAATGCGGAAAACGGATTACACAATGGTAATTGTAATCCGCGCGGATAACGGAAGTGTTTTTGAAGGGTCATCGGTGGGGTGGTATATACATTTTTACCAAACAATATTCAAACTTTATAATAAAAACTTATTAAGAATAAAATCTTTACGATTATTGCTTCCTTAAACATTTTTTTTGTGTTTGTTAATCTTACAGCCCATCAAATAATATCCACTCGAAAAAAAAAATACTGAACCACTAAAAAATAACCGTTAATGTCGACATAAAAAAACCACCTCTTCCTCTATTCCACGAACTACTATAAATCCTATGCAATAACGAAAAAATATCAAACTCTCCTTACACTCATTTGTCCTGTCATACATAAAAACCCAAAGTACAAACAGGCAGCCTTAACAAACTTGGAACGCACGGGGTACATAAACTTTGAATAAACATTTTTAATCACTTGCCGCGTTCTTGTTTTTACTGCTGTTGTGTGTTATATATTTTGACTTTTAGTTGTATGCCGAAATAATACGCGATTTTTTTTTGTGATCGTGCCGATGCATAAGGTAATAACAATATACAAGGGAGATTTATTTTTTAATTTCATATATTACAGTAGTAATACCACGAGAAAGGGTTAAACAATTTATTTTTATTCTGTGTTTTGAGAAAAACCACCTACCAATTTCTCAACATAATCCTTCTTACCCCCCGGAAATGGCGTATTTTATATATATATATATATATATATATATATATATATATATATATATATATATATATATATATATATATATATATATATATATATATATATATTTTTGCGATAAAAAATAATAATAACAATTTTTTTGCTGCTACTCTTCTGTTGTTTAACTGAAAACGGTTACTTGCTGATAATGTCAATTTTTTGCGCTGGGAAATGTATTTTATGAAAATGCGTTTTTCCGCAACCCTTTCTTTCGCTGGTCGATTATAAAATTGAGTTTAATATTTATTGTTGATTTTTTGGTTTTTGTGTTTTGATCAGTCCCACAGAAAAAAACAATTGTTAGACCGTAGCTTAGGACCTCACCGTTTATCTTTATCGGTTTAAGTTTGGTTTTGAATTAAATTCTTAAGGTTGAATCTAAATTTTGGTTTTACGCAGCCGAGTGAACCTTGTTTTCTCCATCGAATGCAAAATATATGGATTTCCAATAAAGGTGGCCTAGATAAGGTATAACCCCTTCTGAAAAATCCAAAAGTCTTTTAAACTCAATAACACTTCCAATTAGTTGAATGTCTTAGTCAAATGCAATTACTATAAAAAATCGAGTTTCTCGGGAGATGCGATTTTTACCCAAAAATACTTATCAATTTGGAGATAACGCACATGTGACAGAAACAATGTTTTCTCTTTCATATACATTCTGTTTGAACCGGCCCTAAAATGTTTGTGGTTCATTTTTGACGTCCTAGTAGTGTAGGAATTTTATGCAGTTGCACGCCATATCGATCTTTTTCGGTTATAAATCATGTGTTCCGATAGACGTCAGATCACTCGTTTTATGTATAATAGTGGCGAAATATTGAGGTCAGTTGCCAGTTACATTCAGATTTTGACCGATTTTGCGAAAGATGGAAGCACTAATCGCCAAAATTATAAACGACTCATATATTAGCTTATTATTTTTAAGATCATTAATACTTCAATACGAAAAAATTATAGACAACGCCATGTATTCGCTGATTGGGCTCTGGAGCAGTTGGAAGTTGAATTAAATTTTGCGAAAAAATCATCTTTAGCGAAGAGGCCCAATATTGAATTAATGCGCTGTTTGGTGCGGATTTTGGTCTGGTGGAATCATCGGTCCGTACTTCTTCTAAACCGAAACTTGCATTGCCATAACCGCCAACGGCGAGAAAATCGACGAATTCCTGCTATGTTGATGAAATTAATAATCAAATTGCAAAAACTATTTGCTGTGTTCATCACGAGGTGCATTTTATTTTTATTTTAATAAATATCTCAATTCTCATTGCCAAATCCAAATTTAGTTCAAAATTAGCTTCCAAATCTCAATTTTAATTTAACCGTTTGAATCCCAGGGAGTATTGAAGAAATACTGTCGAAGAATTCCAAACAGCGGCAACCGCGCTTTCTCTAAATGAGAGAACATAGAAACATAAAATTTCAACAGCGCGATCGCGCTGCTTGGGACTCAAACGGTTAAACATAAACTTTTACAAAGGCATCCATATTAATTTTACTCCTTCTATCACAATTTTAACGCAACTTTTGTGGTTCAGGTGGTGTATTACAAGAAACATTTTCGAATGCTAGCAGACAGATGTCACTTTTTATAGTTTAATCGCCAAAAGCTTCTAAAATAATGTTTTTATTTACAAATATTGGTGATCGGGCCCAGATATATTTTTTCAATTTATCATCTTTCAGAATTCTTCTTAGCCCTAACTCTCCCATAAACTTTTGATTATCGACTAACATAGAAAATTAAAATGTTTTTATTGTCCAAAAAAATATTACGTTGTATCACAGGATCAATAATATCCTTTAATTCGTTCGTAGCTCCGTAAAAGCGTAATGGTTCTGGCTTAATATTAAACCACATGGGACCATATACTTTAACGGGTGTGAAGTATTCCAGACTTTCCATAGATGTTATGTATGTATAAGTATCACACTGTTAATTCAAATTCAAATAGGAAAAAAAATGAATCATATTGGAAATTTTAGTACAATCATATAAGTATGAGTCTTTTTTAGAAAATAACTCAAACCTCAAATTAAATAAAAATATAGCTATATTTATTTTTTACAATAAAAGTTTATCGACAAGCTCAAACACGTACTATGTAGAAATTATCGAGATTTTTATTAAAATATATTAGAACTTTAAAACGATTAGAATAAATCATAGAAAATAAAACTTTTTATCAAAAAAAACCCAAAGTCAAGCATTGTAAGCAACAAATGGTTTATTTAGGAGATCAACTTCTTGTACTATCGACTGAAATATCCGATAATGGGTATCCAAATTTGAGTTATACTGACATCTGAACACCTAGAACATCAAAATTCGTAGCAATAAACGCGAGGTCGAACATGATCAGCACTAATTGGATTTATTTATCTGACTCAATGACCAACTTTGTGTACTGGCCAGACCTAAATCACGATCTCTGAGAATGGCAGATAATGGCCATCCAAATTTGAGTAAAAATGACATCTGAACACCTTGAACATCAAAAATCGGCCATTTCCATTTTTCATTGAGTCACCTAACCAAAACCACCTAGTGCTAATAATGCTCGACTTCGGATATATTGCTATTAATTTTGATTTTCTCGGTGCACTGATTTCATTTTTACTCAAATTTAGATGGCCACAATTAGCCATTTCTGATGTTTGCGATTCAGGTCAGAGTCACCTATCAGTAATTAGAATTTTTTTTTTGTTACTACATTTTGATGGCCATTGACGACCATATCTGGATTTTGTGATTCAGTTCTCGCTCATTCGTGAAGTAGTTGATCACCTACCAAAACCCATCTTGTTTTAATAATGCACGCTTTTGGCTGATTGCTACCAATTTTTATTAAGTTTTACAGCTGTAAAAGGACATTCTTATTTGCTTATAAAAGTAAAAAATTCTTAAGTTGATTCGTCATATTTTTTTTTAACACGTTCACGACCGAGTTGCTACCCTAGCCTGGAGTGGCCACAAATCAGATGATAAATTTGCTCGAAATGAGCTAATTGAATCCTAATAGTAGAATAAATGTTTTATTTATGTGTTTTGTGACGTTATTAATAGCTTGACGTATAAACGAGTCGCCGGTTTTTTAGAACAAAATTTCGTTGTATAAACCGGACGACGCACATATGCGTCGTGTGGTCGTGAACTGAAAAATCTCTGGAAAAATCTCTGGAATTTTCTTATTAGAAATCAATGAGAAATTCATAATTGGTTTGAGTTCAGTATATTTGGTTTGCGTCACGACTGTTTTTGTACAAAATTTTGGTTAAATATTTATGATTATGTTACAGTAATATTTTTTTCTTCGTAATTTATCATTAAAATTTTAATTTTTACTTTATTTATAAGATACTATATATTTCTGCCATTTTAGTTAAGACAATTTGATATACTTCTTATAAATATGCTGATAAAATTTGCTCGATTTCGTTAAACTTATCTTGATGTGCTTATTTTTTAAATATCGTCAATTCAATGAATATATATCTGTCTTTTGTTTCTATCTCACTTTTATTTTATTTCAATGAATTGAATTAAAATTATGTACAAATTTTGTAATTTATTTAAAAATGTGTTCTATGATTTCTAAACTAATTAAAATAATGTAAAATAAAACATAATATTAAAAATCATAACAGTGTACTTACTCCACACAACTACATAGAAAGGCTTTAAAATTCCAACTGGAATTAGCAGAATTCCAATTAGATTCGTATACGTATACGATTTTAATCTATGGAATATTTCACGGGCCCATACTTTTAACATAAATCATCAGATAATTTTTCTTTGGAAAAGTATAAAGTATCACGCTTTTTAGATTTATTCGGTTTACTATTGTAAGCCATTTGGAACGAACGATTTCACCAGTATTATTTTTTGAAACCTGCATATTGGAGCAGTCGGCATCAACTAAGATCTTTTCTGTTCGTAAACTGTAGTTATACCCTTCGTGTCCGAAAACTTGTTGATTTTCTCACGTTTGATAAACTACATAATTTTACTACCATCGAACCGTTCTTGCGTAGTTTTAACTTTGCGTAAAATAAAATTTCTGCATCAACTTGATATTTTCCGGGGATTAACGGTCTCTAGGAATTAAAGGTTTACGGAGATGGGTGGTCTTGGAAGTGCTTTGTATCAGGACCAATGGTTGAATTTCCAGTCAATCTGGTAAAATTTTGTTTTGATATTGGTGCAAATCATTTTTATGCATTTCTGTTCAAAATAATTCTGGTTCTTCGCTTATATGTGTTCTACACTTTCAAGAGCATGATAGCGAGCTCCTTTTTCGAAAAACTAGATAATTTATTATCAAACAATTATCAAACAACTTCTTGAATGAAAACAATGTTTCGTTAGGTGGAACAGAGGCCTTCTTCACTAAAACAAATGTTGGATAAAGCAAAACTTCCACATGTCCCATTCATAGAACCAAAAAAAAAAAATTATCTCGCGTGCTGGGTCTTACTCTTACACCAACGGAAACTGTATTTCTATGTGCCTCCAAATAATCCGATCAATGTTGTGGAACCTCCAATATTTAAACCGCTTCTCTTTCAAAATGTTCACGACAATGCTTGTGAGGACAGACTCCCGAGCAAAGAATCCAACATCAAGCATAGTTTAGATTAGAGGGAGGGGGGAGGGGGAGTGGGTGCACAAATCAGAACAAAATGTCTATACGATTTTAGAGGAATAGAGAGACATTTTTCCCTAAACATTAAAAACAACATGCAGCTTTCACATCAGCAAATTCAGCAAATTGAATACAGGTTGTGTCAGAATAGCATCCAGCCCTGAAAAATGTAACAATGTAGCATTGCCTTATTAGCATCAAATCACGATGGTAGAACAGCTCTGAATATTGTTATGAATAGCTTTGGCAGCAATCGGGTTACGATTCATGACGTTTTGGTAATCAAACTATGAGAACAAGGCCAAACATCAATGAACTAGACCTGCAAATAAGGAAACACCAAGTTAGCAACCGAGATGAATCCAAAATTAGTCAAGATTGACCAATCTCGAATCAATATGAAAATTCGCGGAATCATTTTATAGAAGCGTTTCACAAGTTGCTTGGGCACAAACCGAGCACAAACATGAAATTTAGAAAAGAACTTACTTATCCCAATGACTATATCTACTGGAACTACTTAAACATCTTCTGCTTTGGATGCGAAGCTTCAAATGTGCTAAAACCCAATTGCCAAAATTGCTTAAAATTCTTCAAGGAACACTTACCGACGACTCTGAGCTATATGAGGGGTTCCTATCTTGAAGACCAACGGTTGGGTTCGAGGCTTTAAACAGTTGGGAACATAAATATAAAAAATTATTACGCTCAAAAGGAACCTTATCGTAACTTCGATCACCTCCTTAATTAAATGTACATCATACGACCCTCCGCCACATGTTGAAATTACAATTCGACCAAAACAAATGAATGGTCTTCTTCATAGTGGGGCATCGGTTAGCGTGTTCGGGTAGGGTTCAATTAAATTCCTTCCTTCTTCCCTTAAAGTTTCGAACGCTAATAAAACGGAACAAATTGGTTTTTTGTTAGTTCAATCTCTCCAATCATCTGTATATTTAATACATTTAAAATATTACAAAATTTATCTATCGATGAAATTGTGGATACAGGGGCCTAACTATTGTATTCGAAATTCAATTTCAAAGACAATCATTTTCCTAAAAATGCATAAAATTTTTACTATTCTTCTCTCTTTTGTTTCTACGCTTGCGATAGGAAAACGATAGCCGTCGAAAATTAACTCGAATTCAACAGTAAACTCTAAGGGCCGTATTCTTGGTATCCGTGGGAATTTCCCCTAGTCGGAATATAATTTGCTTCGAAATTCTCTATAATATTCGAATTTTTTGCCGGCTACTTTAATAATTTTTTTTTCTTTTGGTTTCCCCTTAGTAAGGGAAAAATTTCGACTGAGCAAATCGATTCGAAATTTTTTTCTTAGTAAGGAGACAATATTGGTAAAGTTGAAAACAAATTTGAAAAAATGAAGAAGCAGGAATTTCAAAGCAAATAGTATTCCGATTGGAGAAATTTCCACTGATTTAAAGAATACGGCCTCAGGTCCCTTTCATACTAATGACAAGTCGCATGACCTCAGCGAAGGAGGCCGACAAATACTTCAACATGATATAGAACTGTTTCCACCCTCATCTAAAGATAGTCTCGGAAAAACTCCTTTGTACGACCATGATATAGGGTTGGTAAAGGGGTGGTAATCCTTTTAAACAACGGTACTACTAAGCTTCAGCAGCATATAGCACGAACTCTTCACAGAAATAGAAGGGATGTTGAGTTTCGGTGTCATCGAAATTAGCAAAAGTTTGTGAAGCTCACCGTTAACGGTTGTTAGAAAAGCGAACGGAAAAAGCAGCCTATGACTCGAAAACGCAAACTCAATTCGTTCGGATACAATTCTCGGATGTTTCTATCCCAGATTTGTTTCAACATTTTTGTATGGAAAGAGGCGTGTCTGTTGTATAATTTAGTTATTTTGTTTTTTGTTCATAATTGTTATTTTTTTTGTAAACACTATACTATTCAAAATATTTACAAGATACAAACAGATCCTATGTAAGCTGCCATTTCTGGTGGACCGATTTCATCAAAATCACTGGAACCTCCCAGACCAAGTTTTTGTTGAAAACAGTCTTTTTTTGTCAAAAATCGTCATTTCCGCTTACATTTCAGAAAACTGATCTGGAACCGATATTGTTGCAAAATTAAATTAAAATCAAAATATTTGCAAAAAAGACGAAAAAGTTTCAGTGAAAGCTGCCTTTTACGGTGGACCGATTCGGCCCTAAAATCACTGATAACTCCTAATTTATGCAAAAAGTTTAAGTATGCAGTTTGGGATAGAGATTGAAAATTTTCATGATTACCATACTTTATTTTGTTTTTTTCGCAAAAGAAACTAAAATATCCGCATGTTATAAAATAACATTAGAAATTTTCTTTTGTGATAGTGCTGCGTCATCGGAGTGAAGTTTCTGCCAAAATATACACTGTGACCTATAAGTACTTAGAATTGAAAAAACACTCAAATATTGAACTTTCATAATAATATCTGAAATTTTTTAATAAACACAAATATTTTTACACTACAAATAAGCAGCAAACATTTAAGTTTTGTGAAAAGTTTTGAGTGAATTTAATAAAAAGAAAATTTTTACAACACAACACACTACGAATCGCACAGAGATGATCGAAGTGGTTCTGAACTAGTAATTGATGTAAGAAACAAATCTTATTTGCCCACATGCTCGGAAATATCTGACATTTTTTTTGTTTGAGACAAAAAATCATTGAGTGTAATCTTACATCAATTACTAGTTCAGAACTACTCCGATAATCTCTGTACGATCGGTAGGGGCCGAGATAAATAATTTCAAATGTTTGAGAATTTTCATATTACACTCAATGATGTTTTGTCTCGAATAACAAAAATCTTAGAGATGTCCGAGAATGTGAATAAATAAGATTGGTTTATTACATTAAGTACTAGTTCAGAACCACTTCATCTCTGTGCGATTCGGAGTGTGTTTTGTTGTAAAAAATTTCGTTTTACAAAATTCACTAATAACTTTTCACAAAACTTAAATGTTTGCTTTTTATAGTGTAAAAATATTTGTGTTTATTAAAAAATTTCAGATATTATTATGAAAGTTCAATATTTGAGTGTTTTTCAATTCTAAGTACTTAAAGGTCACAGTGTATATTTTGTTATTTTGGCAGAAACTTCACTCCGATTGCTGCGTCTTGTATCGAGTAGCGTAACCGCTGCTTATACAGCATCCAGAAAGCAGTTCGGAGTTTATCGACACTAACAAAACTATTTAGACCAGGCGAAGATTCTATAATGGATGGAAGAATTTGTCTGGAATTATTAAGGTTCCACCGAGTTCAGTACGTGATAAATTCTATGACAAACAAAAAACTCGTTAGTTTCAATTCGACCTAATCTCTAATAATTTCCTAAGGAATGCAAGATACGTACTGTGAAACTAACGATTTAGCTATTGTATGCAGGCTTGTTCGGAATTAGATATGCTTCTGGCCGTTTTATGATTCTTTTGATTATTTGAAAAGGATATATCAAATGAAATGTGTGCGAACAGTTCGGGAACTGATTCAAA
Source organism: Nephrotoma appendiculata (assembly GCA_947310385.1). Taxonomy (NCBI): domain Eukaryota; kingdom Metazoa; phylum Arthropoda; class Insecta; order Diptera; family Tipulidae; genus Nephrotoma; species Nephrotoma appendiculata. The sequence continues at coordinate 335,528,238 of OX371223.1, forward strand.
TGTAGCTGAAGTAGAACGCATATGCTTAAGTAGTTCATTTTCTGCGTAACATAAAGGAATGTGAGAACAGTTGACAATCTAATCGTCTGCTAATCTAATCGTTATTGCCGCTGAAATTCCCCCCCACTACATTTACAATTTACTCAGCCATTTATGTATATAATTGTGTGTCTATGAAAAAAAACTACAATAACAACATAATTATAATTTAAATATTTAATTAAACATCAAATAGCATTAATTCTATTATCATATTCTTTATAGCAATTCAAATGAAAAATTCAATTTTCCTGGAATATTTTTTTTAATGTTTTTTTAATTATTAAATAGAAAAACCAATTATTATTAATAATAATATTTTAAAATTTTTCGTGCTGGTTTTTTCATAAAATTCAATTTTAATTTTTAATTTAAAAAAATTAACGAACCAAATAAAACCGAAAAATATTTTTATTTTTTTTCTTTGGTTGCTAAACAGATTAGAGATGGTATAGTAGTCGAGCTATTCGTCGTCGTCGTAATGGATCAGAAGAAAATTAACAACAAAATAAAAAAGGGTTTCCTAATTTGAAAAATCTTACCTCTTTTCTTTTGTTATGGTTATTGATAATTGAATTCTTCTGGTTAATTTCCTTATAGTAGTTAAATTGTGTTTGAATAGGACTAGACTACATCTCACACCTTTATTATACGAGTACGATACCATAAAATGTAAAACTTTACACCATTGATTATAAAACTATAAATTAACTTAAAAATTAAGAACAATTTAGTCAACTATAATAAAAAAAAATACAACAACAAAAATTAGTGACTTCTTAAAAAGCTTTTAATTATAAAAATAAATTATTTTTGGAATATTTTTAATCTTTTTTTGGAAAAGTTTTTTTTATTATTGTTATTATTTCTAATTTTCTCCAAGTTGTTTAATCTTTAAAGAAAATTTATGTTGAATGCAATTAGAGATAATACAACATAAAATACGTAAACATACATAAAAATTGAATATAGCATGCTAATACATGTATACCTACGATGGGGGATTTATAAAAAAAAAAAAAAAAGGTAAAGTGAGCGAAATTTTTTGCAGTCGAGCGCAAAATGCTGTTTTTACCATACAAATGAACAACTTTTATAGAGAATTTGAGGTTTTGACGATTCGTATAAAATTTCAAATTAAATTCCTTAGTTAACGTGAAGACTTTGTTTCTGCCCTATATTCAGCCACACTTCAGGGCCAAAATTCAAGATAATCTAGCAAGAAACCACAATTGGAAGAGAAGAAGTAAATGATTTGTGGGGATGTGACAAATTCAAACACATTAAATATGCGATTTCTTATACATGGATTAGTGCCAAGTTTGTAAACGAGGTACTTCTTGAACTTTTTTTCTTTTCCTGTTGTTGCACGACACTCTTGATCATCCATGAATTGAGAAGGGGGTGCAGGTCTGGTACGAAGCTTGCATGGGTTGAACTTCATGCCCGGAAGAATGTTATTATAAGAGGAGTCAATTTAAGTGGCACCCAATATTATTGCAGTTCACTTATAAATGAAAGGAATACTAAAATGCGTATAACACCCCGATTCTGAAGCACTGTAACTGACTGAAAACTGGTTTTAGGTAAGACTTTTTGTCTTTGTTTTGAGTTTAGTCTTAATTATGACACTTTTCGAATTCTAAATATAAAATTCTTTTCGAATATAAAATTTGATATTTTTTTACAAACTTTTGTAACTTTACACCTGTTGAACAAAAAAAAAAATGTTTATACAATTATTAGTATTGGTCAACTTTCCAAATCTGAACAGCCCGAATCGATCATAAATGATGAGTTTTTAACGGGTTTTCTAAAAAAAATAGCTACGCAGGGATGACCAAACGTAAATACCTAGTGACCAATCCTCAATGATGTTTGATTTTCGAATTGACTGAAATGATTGTTTTTAACGATTTTTCGCAATAAATCGTTCCACGGGGATGACCAGACGATAGCAACTAGTGAGCAATTCTCAATGATAGATGACCAAACAAGTCTGTTCGTTGAATTTGTAAAAATATAAAGATTATCCAGAGTCAAATAATTCCGATAGTGTGTACTCGCATAATATTAAGAGGCGGTTTGCATTTAATATGTAAGTTAAAATAATTTCAGCTTTAGGTCTTCCATTTTAGATACAATTCTGTGAAAAGGTATTTACTTATCCAAATGGTATATTCCAATTGGATTTGTTGCTAATTTTGCGGACTGAAATTCTCAACTATCCGACGAACCGAATTTCCCAATTCTGATTAAATTGTTCAGGAAGGTCCCAGGAAAAAAGTCTATATCGTCTGGTTTAAGCATTTTTTGAAAAATGCCTTCTGGGCCGGAAAATGCATTTTCCAATTGCATCATTATTTGCACCATTATAGGAACGACTGGAAACTCGGAAAACTCGCTCGGAAATCGTTATCCGGGGGTTTTCGGGGCTACGGAACTCGATTCTGGCATTAGAATTACCCGGCGTGCACAGGGGTTGCTCTGTGGAGTGCGCGGGGGAGTGAATTGGGGGAGAAATGGTAGCGTGCATGAAAATCGCTCCAAACTCGTTACTCGGGGGTTTTCTAAGATGCCGAATTCAATTCTGGCATTAGACTTCCCCGGGGGCGCTCAGGGTGGCTCTGTGAGAAATGGTAAAGGAGAAAGTGAAAAATCACAAATTATGAAAATAATCTTTATTCAAATAACAAATAAGTAATAACAAATAGGAGCTTTTATTGAATGTTGAATTATTCATTATAAACTTATTTTTAACTTAAATACTAAACATCTTGTTCAAACTCTTCTTCATCTTCTTCCCCTTCTTCATCGTCATTATTCTCGGTCCCGTTGGAAGTGCCTTTTTAGATTGAGCAATTGCCATTGCAATGCTTGCATGCAAGTGAGCACTCCAATCCACTTCTGCGGCACCCGCACCTCGTGCCACAGTCCGTCTCACAAGAACAAGACATTTTGCTTAAAATTTCCTCAGGACCGGCTTCCTGGGTCATGGTGACAGGACTGAGCTCTCCATCCACCAATTTCCACCCTCATTCCAACGGATCTAGGGTGTCGTCTTGACCTTGTGAACCATACCAAGCCTGTACTTGGAAATAGACACGCTTGATATGCTCGGTTAACGCATTGGCAGTCGGGATTATGCGTGCAAGATCGACTTTTATAGAATTGGTGGCTTCAGCATACAATTTTGCTCGATAGCTTTGGACGAGCTCAGTCGCAGGTTTATCGCTCGTGCGCACATCTTTGGGTGCCCCGTAAAGAGCTAAAGCTAGACGAAGCTCATAATCTATTAAATTATCCATGGATACATGTGTATTTAAGCTTAAATATTTCTGCAAACCCATGTAAACCATCGGATTTCTCAAACAAATCGCAGAATTTTACTTTCCCTCGATAGAAAAATGCTGAGGTTGAGTCGCATCTCGTGAAAGCATGTAGAAATAATATATAAAACCTGATGCACGCGCTTCTGGATGCTAAGCTCTCGGAAGAATACACAACATCAGGTACTCTAGCGGAAGGCGGCTTTAGCAAGAACACTTCTAGATTCGGTGGTGTCCAAGCAGCAAGCATTGTTAAGACGTCAGTGTCTTCCGAAACAATAACAACTTTATTGTTGCGGCTTCCAGAAGCAGTCTCAATGGCCTTGAGCACAATATCAACATCCGCATCAGCTACACTCTGCTGAGACATTATATTAGCCCGTTTCAATTCCTCCTGGAGAAATTTAATGAGCTGGGACTTATTTTTGCTATTTCCTAGAAAGTTGTCCTAAGTTACACTTGCGGGCAACGCCAAAACTGCCCAGGAATCTGGAGCCCTGCGTACGGTGGCGGAATTTTTATGCATACACCGCCGGTTTCTTTCCGTCGATTTAGTGGTAATTTGGTTGTATCCATCGAAAACAACAAAAACTCTGTTCCCAAATGCTGTCTTTATGAATCTAATATACCCGTTGCATATATCTAACATGATCTGGCCCTTTTTCCATCTAACTTTATGTAGAAGCAAGCTTCCATCAATAACATATTGTGTGTCTTCACTTCTTACACTTACAAATCTTTCTTTAAAAAGTTAATACAATTTTGATTTTTAATTTTTCCTCATTCCGTTCTTGTCAAACATAGCCGGGAGATAAGCTGCCAATTCGAATGTTAAATAAAATTCCATATTTTCTGGTTTATTGAGTGCGAGAATTCTGTGAAATAATATGAGAGGATCTACGTTAGAAAGCTTGTATTCCCCCCAGTCACCCCCCACAGAGGGACCCCCGAGCGCCTCCGGGGAAGTCTAATGCCAGAATTGAATTCGACATCCCCGAAAACCCCCGAGTAACGATTTTGGTAACCCCGGATACCCCCGCAGAGCCGTCCCCGGGCGCCCCCGGGTAATTCAAATGCCATAATTGAACTCGGCATCCCCGAAACCCTCGAGTAACGAGTTTGGAGCGATTTTTATGCACGCTGCCATTTCTCCCCCAATTCACCCCCACAGAGTCACCCCGGGTAATTCTAATTCTAAATTTCCGCTATTTCGGTCGATTTTGATCTAAATGCCCTGGACTAGTAAATCAGCAAATGATGAAAACTAGTGACGCTTAAATGATGATCAAACAACCCCTATATCATGATGTATAGATATCTAATCTAGTTTGGAAAAGATGCAAAAAGGTGGGGCTGAAATAGATACATATTTTGTAAATTGTCGCAATAGTTTTTGTACATTTCGATATAATTTCCCATCACATGACGAGTTGCATATTTGCCGATTTGGAAGCTTTACATATCTTACAATTTTTTAAGTAGTCACGTCCTTACTCATTCCAGGCCAATAGAAATGTCTGTTAGAATTACTTTAATGACTTAGCTACTCCAAAATGGGACGGCGAAGGAGAATAATATGGATCTGCAATCAACGAAATATACAAAGGTTTTGGCACATAAAGTTTCCATTAAGGAATATCATTATAGATATTATAAGTTCCAAAGGTGGGATGTTTCACGGTTAACCGGTAGATTTTAAAGCAAATATTGATATTCCTTATCTTGAAAAATGATCGAGGTAAGATTTATACCACAAACTGTAATGATATAACCAACAGGCTTTCAAGTTATGAGAGAACGTCGGCGTATTTTGGAGACAAAGTGTCAGGCACGATGTTTTCTGACCCCTTTAGATATTCTATGTTTAAGTTGAATCCTTGTAGTTTTAAACACGACCGCGCCAGTCGACCAATCAACTGTTGACTCAATAACCCGTGTCAGACTGGCGTGATCCGTTATCAACGCGAATTGAAATGGTTCAACGAAATGACGTTATCTTTATGATAAAGGCTGTTGCATAGCATACAAATTCCGTTTTTTTATAATCCCTTTGTGCGGAATTCAATTTTGCCGATACGAGTTTCTTTTAGGGCAGCGTCGCTCCAAATGAATTTTTTTGTTTATTTTCAGGTCATCTGTAAGAGGTGTGGTCGTTTTAGAATAATACCTGATAAACCGCCTATACCAGATTATCATGCGTAAAAATCTCCAAAGCTGTCTGAGTATTTATGGAACTGGGTAGTCTGTTACCATCTTTACTAAACAGGTTGTAACAGACTACCCAGTTCCATAGTCCCCAACTGTTTTCAGCACACCATTTGCTACAACATAACTCAGATATCTCAATTCCCGTAATACATATTTGCTTTTTGCACATTAATGGTTTAGTTGGCATTAGTAAGAAGACCTGCAAATTTACTAGAGGGCTCTAAATGCTCGTCAATTGCCTCAGACATCATCAACAAATCGTCCAAACTTTATGGTGAAGCTTCTGAGGAATAATTTTTTCCATGAGCCAGCACATGGTTTGAGGGGCCTTGCAAAGACCGAATAGCATGAAGGTAAACTGACAGAGCGGTCTGCCAGGGGGTATATTATGAAACATTATTCGCTTTCGAAAAATTCGATATCTAATAATTCGATACGCTTCGAATAATGCTATATGAAGCCTTTATTCTACAATGAAAAATTATTTATTCAGTAAAATATACTGGAGAAACAAAAAGAGAAAGCTAATCAATAAATTATATTAGAATGACAGAAACAAAATTTATGGGTACATTTTATAGTTAAATTATGACATCTTGAAGAAACATAACCAACAAAATTTCACAAAATATATTTACTTAGGCAATTTAATTTTTTTATAGGAATTTAGGTTTGATTGGTATTACAATTCATCAAATCACATTATAAAAAAAATTAAAATGTTGGTTTTACCATAATATTTTTCCAACCATAAAACGATGTTAGTTGTTAGAGAAATATTTCTCATCATATACTTTTTTATGTCAATGTTTTAGAATGTTGCTATAAAAAATACTCTGCTCAGTATTTTTTCCATTTTATGATTACAACACACCACTACATATAAAACGATTTTGACAGTAACTTGCTGTTGGGGAAAAGTATATTTATATCTCGCTCTTTTTTACTGAAAAATATGTTTCATTGTACAATATGCCTTGAAACACAGCGAATCGTCCATTTGTTGTAGACCTGTCAAATCAATTTTATATATTATTAAAATACATACGTTTGTAGTAAATTGTTTTAGAACTTACATCTTGGTAAATATATCTGATGATTGATAAAAAATTATTATTTTAAAACAACATTAACACGACATTCACAACCTAGACTAGTCGAATTTTGACGTTACATTTTCGTTTAATTCGATTCGTATATTTTTTTTGTTTCATAATCTGGCGAATTTGTTCATTTCGAATTATTCGATAGAAGAAAAGAAATCATAATACCAAAATACGCCGCGAAACGAATTTTCCGAAATCGAATAAGTTTCATAATAGACCCCCACGTACAGCGGAGGTTGTCTAATCTCTAGAGCTGTCGGCTAAGGGGATCTACCAAAAGGCATCTTTGGGAGCAATACTTGCTATGTATCTCATTTTGCCTAGGTGACCAGGCAGCCTGTGATAGAGGAACTTCATGAACTAAAGCTTTCCCTGAACACTCCGAGAGCGACCGTGCGGTTCAGTTTTTATGGTAAAGCTTTTTTTGTATTGCCGGAGAAATAGTGTAATGTTTATGCTTGATAGCCGGCTTCACCTACGTCGATTGAATGAGAAATGATGAGATTTTCCTAAACCGAGTGTTTCAGAAGATGGGAATTCTTTAATCACCAAATCAAATCTAGCCTGCTATGAAGAGATTGGTCGTGAAATATCGGTTCAGATTCAGATCTTTGTTTCGAAACGTCAATTTTATTGATTTTAAAATTTTGGGTTGACAGAGTTTGAGAAACATCAATTTCCACACCAAATGCTACCCTGAAATCAACTCTTAAGTAGGAGTGCTAATTGTAACGTGTCTGACTCATGAATGTAACAGTTACTCTAATATGACCTTAAATACTTTCAGAGCATCTAGTAGTAGTTTCGAAAACACAGTTTTTTTCAATTCTACTTTTTTTTTACACATAAAGTACATAAAAAAGGGTTATGTATGGAATAGTACATCGGGCATACACCACCAAACGCACTAAACAGTGACACGTTGTGGATGTATTCGACAATCACAGGTGGGTTCCCTGAAACCCAAATACGGTAATTATGACGATTAACGAAGCCATCAAGGTGAACATAAGCTTCACCGCTTAGGATGATTTTGCTCGAAAAACCAGCAACTTTCATTATTTTAATTTTTTTGAAATACTGTATGAACACGCGTTGTTCTTTTGTATAGTGCTGCATGTTTACTAACCCTAAACTGTCAGCTGTCAAACTGTTTTCTTTTTTTGGTTGCAAATACAAACTTAGTTAATTTTCTATTGATTAAGGAATTAATTAGAAGTGTTTTATACTGTTACCGAGTTTGCCAATAAGCTTTGAATTCTGACAGATTATTTGTCTGTCGTTGCGAATGAATTTTGTGTTACGAGGAGTTAGGACCAAAGGTATTGCGATTAAACTTGTTTTCATTATTTTGATTTTTTCTTCATCTCGGTTGTGTTTGACATTTGTACCTGCTGTTTCATGTCCGCCAGTTTTTGTTGATTTACTTTAATTTGGCTGTCGAAATTTTTGCAGGACAGCCTGTCCCTGTCCCCTTGTTAACATTTCCCGAATTCAGTGGGCACTTGTACAATAAGGTTTAAAATTTGTACTTTAATTTTAATTTTTAATGAGATGGTCCGATTGATAGCAGTTCCAACATCAAGTTTTTGTATTCGTAAAAATATCTATTATTGACCGATTGACCGAGGAGTTTTTTTTTTGATCTGAATTAAAGGCACAGACTTTCTCCTCATATTCTAAAAGCGATGGCACCTTCAAGCTTTGGTAATTAAATTCATCTAGCTCGTTTATTTAACGTCGTTGACACATCATTTCAGGAACAAATCTCTTTTTGGCACAAGTGTTTATCTACCAGTTTGTCCTGTTTCAATAATTTTTCTCAATAACAGACCATTCTACCACCCCCCTTGATTGCTGTTTTTATAGCTATGCAAAACAATTGGTCGGCAATATAATCGCAGTTGACTAGATCGAGTTTTTTTAATATTTGTAAGAAAGAGATTGTAAACAATAGGCAATTGCTGAGTATTTTTATTCGCTATCCGGGGTGGGTTATTGAGCGCTAAAAGGGAAATTATCTATCCTAAATTCCGCTTCTATCTGTATTGTCGCTGTACCATAAAAATTAAAAATAAATTCATCCATAAAACAAACATTTAACGACCTGAAATATACCAATTGACATGACGTCATAAATTTAAGAATTCATCTTGGTGCGTTTTTAATTTTTATTGTACGAATAAGTTTCTAATGGTTTCTGGGGTTTACAAAATAAAGGCTTTTTCAAATTTCCCATTGAAATGGATAGCGGCTCCCGATAAATAGGTAGAGCAAAATATTTTTAAGTCGATTTTTAACTAAAAGGTTGAATGAGAAATATTAGTTTGGAGTTAAATAGGCGCTAAATATATGTATGTGAAGTTAGCCCGAAATCTAGCCGGAAAAAAATTTGTCTTTGCTACATCTTTAATATTTTCGGGCCAGCCCGAAAATTTTATAAAAACTGCATTATCTTAAATTCTCATCCCGAAATATTTTTTTTCATCGTATATTAAGCTATTTGATTTGTGAAAAATTAAATAATATAATAAAACACAATAAATAAACATTTTATTTGCCACCATGCAAATTTATCAAAAAAAATATTATACTAATAATAATTAAACCAAAATCATAAATGATCGTTGAAAATCTATACTAAATATACATATGGTTACGTGGTCGCCCTCACAGAAATTTCCAAACTGCAAGTGCTACGAAAAAGTGATCAAAACCACGAATATAAATATATACATTAATTATCATATCAGTGAGATAAAAGATTCTAAATACCTGAACGCACATAATGATCGGAGTACACAAATTCAAATTTTCACTGTTACATTTTATTCTGTAGCAGATTCCACAGGGATTTCCGACTACTTCGGCTACTGTCTGGAGCTAGTGTTGGCCATCAGAAATCTAAATCATATACCCCCATTACCATATCAGTGGGAAGTAGTTTTTGGAAATTTCTGTGAGGGCAACCACGTAACCATATATTTAGTATAGATTTTCAACGATCATTTATGATTTTGGTTTAATCACAGCTCCACAAAAAAAAAAACTACGGCACCCGAGTCGAGAATAGGTGTCCTATATGTTTTTGGGGTTGCTGATCACGAATCTGCACTCAGAATTGCCGTATCGCATCAACATTTTTTTTTTCAAAATTGCTTCTATGCTAAAATGAAATATAAAAAATAAAAAAAATGAAATCGCCAAAAAACAGACTAAAATCCCGAAAAAATTGCGAAAAATCGTAAAAACTCGTGAACAGACAGACAGGCAGGCGGGTAGACATGCGATTAGGTGAACTGGCAGGCTGACGAGCAGGCGGGCTTTTTTTATCGATTTTCATAGATTTTTTGCGATTTATTCAAAATTTTGATGCGATACGGAAATTCTGAGTGCAGATTCGTGATCAGCGACCCCAAAAACATATAGGACACCTATTCTCGTCTCGGGTGCCGGAGTTTCTTTTTTTTTTGTGGAGCTCTATAAATAATTATTAAATTATAATAATAATTAATTTAAATAATAATTATTATTATAATATTTTTTTGATAAATTTGCATGGTGGCAAATAAAATGTTTATTTATTGTGTTTTATTATATTATTTAATTTTTCACAAATCAAATAGCTTAATATACGATGAAAAAAATTATTTCGGGATGAGAATTTAAGATAATGCAATTTTTATAAAATTATCGGGCTGGCCCGAAAATATTAAAGATGTAGCAAAGACACATTTGTTTCGGGCTACTTTTCGGGCTAACTTCACATACATGCTAGATATAAGTTGTGACATAGACAATTGGGTGCTCCGGATGCATCTATCGGGCGCTACTTTGATATTCTTTGATAACCAAAATACCAACTGCGGTTTCACCACAAATATAGTTTGTCTCACTTCAATAATCTGAACGGGTTTAAAAGGCGATTAAAACGTTTTCTATGCACGTCGTACACTACGCGACAATTCAAAAATGTCTACAAACTTAATATCCTGTTAATTACGCAACCACGGCACCGAGGGAAAAATCCATTTTCGTTGAAATAAAAAAATGTTTGTAGTTCCATTTGTATGAAAATGAGTTGTCGCGGTAATAAATTTTATTTCCATTAAAAGGATTCTGGAATAAATAAAAAGTCAAAGTACACCCCAAACTTTCACCAATTACCACCCACCCATACATTATTATATAAAAAAAAACATAATAATTTGAAAAAAAAGTTTTAAGTTGATACTACGACGATTCCGACTCCACACCCTAAACCCTCTTTTTAACGTTTGATTGTTCTTGTAATAATTGCCATACATAGGGCTGTTGATGACAATAGTGGTGATAATTGTCTTCATCGTACTATAACATGTTATATTATTGTTATTATGCTAATTTCTATTCCAAACAAATCTGCACACACAAACACACCAAAAAATACTTGTCGTTTATGATGAATAAAAAAAACCGCGACAATTAGTCTTGAGTTCTATTATTGTACCCATATGTATTGTGATATACGCGCGTCGTGTACATAACAATATTTTACCAGCGACAAAACTATAGAATTGGTTGATGTTGTTGTTGGTGTGTTTGATAAAAAAGAAAATCTAAGAAAAATTACATTAAATTTATGAATAAATAGACGACGGAGAAAAACGAAATTTTCCATATACACATAATCAGGATAAATGGTTTACTATTTATCTCTATTTTTTGAATTTTTTTTTTATTCATTTCATTTGATTTGATAAATGTTAGATTTGACTTAATGTCGTTTCATATATTTGTCGTATACATACATTACACATATTTATAACTGTAAAACACATATTAATTTTCTTTTTTAATACAAATTTTTCTTTTTAAAATTTCGTTATAACGAGAAATTAGTTTGGCGTAAATAATTTGAACAAATATAAAAAATGCTATTGACTCGAAATGCTCGGGACTGACTGGGTTGGAATGCATAGAGGTTTACTGTAAATTGGCAAAACTTTAAAAATACAGTCCAGTCGAAGAATTTGAATATTTTAATTTTTAAATGTGACCTAACATGATTAGCGCTAAATAAACTATAGGAAAATGGAGTAAGTAGCTAAGCACGATTGTTTAGAGTACTGGAATTTAGCTCAATTGGCATTCCTAAAGTTGTTAGTCTTCCAAAACATTTAGGTAGGTTAAATTATAATTCTTATATTTTGAACTATTTATAGTTATTACGAAAATACTAGTATATTTTAATAGTAATACATATTTATAAGCAATAAAATTTGAATATTCGTATAAAGAGCAAACACTTTCAAAATGAAATTCAACAAAATTATACGACATAAGCTTAGTTTTTTTTCATACACATTTGTTTAGAAATAGTGATGAAGCCTCCACCCGTGGTAAGCGCACTATTCCCTAGATAAATATTGATCTCTCGAGTCACCACAACCAATGACGGCCAATAAGAACTACCAAAATCTACCTAGAGGCCGTATATATAATATTATTAGAGGCCAAGATATAGCAAAACTTCGAGCCGACAACAGGCATCGAAACTTAAGCCAACCACGAACTGGCACCAGTTTCTCATCAGTGAAAAAAGAATCGATACCTTTCAGAAGCAGCCAAACAAGAGACATCAAACAGCCCAGTCATTAAAAACATAAACATGGATCAGTTATTGCAGCAGCAAAAAGACAAGGCAAGAGGGAAAGAGTAGATCATATCAAATTATAAAAAAGAAGTTGCAGCTCGGAAAACCAAAAAATATCTGGAGCTCAAAATATTGGCTCTTAAAAAGGCGTATAACGAGTACGTTGACGATGACAACAAAATAAGAGTATTTTAATCACAACTTGAATTGGCGGAACAATATTACAGAGATAGACAACATGCGTCAACGGCCAACTCCAGATGCATTAAGTACGATTTCAAAATTTAACTTCGCCCAGTCTGAGAAGTTAAACAACGATGACAAGGAAAATAAGGATGCATCATTCAGCAAATCCGGTCACAACCAATCAAATGAGATATCAAGAGCCGATTTAAACGCAGAATTTCAGCAAACTCAACTGCCTAAATTCAGCCAACAGCTAAAACAGATACAGACTAGTTTTATGAAATTAAAAAACATGGAAAGGATGATGATGCAAACCATGGATCTACATCAAAAAATCTGATGGCAGATTTGAAGAACAAGAAGTAAATTTAAAATAAGTACTCGTAGAACAACACCAAAAAAAAATTAAAGAACAAATACGACAGAATCGTATTATCACTAACAACATTGTTAGAAGAAGAAGAACGAAGCAAAGTGAAACCATTTGAAATTCGTCTACTAGTGGCACTATTCTGGCTTTCCCTGAGAATAGGGAATTGGGAAAAATTTTGGGCATATCCAGCATACTGAGATTCTCACTGTTTTTAGTGAGGCCTCACCAAATTTTAAATGAAAAATTCTTTTATTTTTAGTGAGCTCTCAGTGTGCTGGATATGCCCATTTTTATAGCATTTTTATCCAAATTGTATTTTTCTGGCCTACTGAAGGAATAAGTTTAGTGCAAAAATTTTCAAAACAAAGTTAATTGGGAAACATTTGTTCCACAAAATTTTTATAGGGAAAAATATTTTCCCGTTTAATTTTGTTTCGAAAATATTTGCACCCATATGCACCATTTCCTCAGTAGGCCAGAAAACCCCAATTTTAGCTTGGATCTAATCTATATTGTACACTTTATTAAGTCAGCCAACTAGCAACACAGAGAGTGTTTTTTTATTCATTCCAAAGAAGGAATAGAAAGAATAGAATACTGATCACGTGACCTTAAAATATTCCAAACAGAATGTAATAAAAAAACGATTTGGAAGGAATGGAATAGATATTTGACAGTCATTTTTTTAGTTGTCTACTATTTACAGTGTTGTGTATGTACTACATTAAAAAACAAACAAACACCACTTCAAAACAAAGAATATGTCGACTAAGATTAAAAATATACTTTTCGTTCTACCATTTCATCCAGTACGAGAAGAATACGTTCCGAACGTCTAGAATAAATAAAAAAAATAACGAAAAAAGGAATAGAAGGAATGGAATGAATAAAATAACAAAATATGCCATGTTCGGAACGTTCCTGAATATTTGGAATGAATAAAAAAAACACTCAGAATCTGCCGCTGATATGAAAAGCTTACACGAAACAAGAACTGAGTGTCTATACGCAATAAGGAATACAGGGATTAGAATCGACACATGGAGTTCGTTCATTATCTTCACATTATTTAAAAAATGGACAGTGAGTCACGACGTTTATATGAAAGTTCTCTAGCAACCACAAGAGAGTTTCAAGAAACAAGGCAATTTTGGAAATTCCTAGAAAGGAAATGAACTTTTCTGAGTCGTTTTGTGAAAATATTTTCATTGGTCTAATTTTTAAAGTCAATGATGTTTATTGGGAGCATATTTCCCTGAACCATTTTGCAATTAATTTTCTTACTAAAAAATTGCGATGTTTTTGTATAAACTAACTCAACACAAAATAAATAAGTGGAATTGTTATATTAGATAGTGTACCCATTAACATCAAATCTGTAACTAACTAACTAATAAACTGATCTATGGCGTATATTCTTCATAGATAAATAAAAAAAAAATTTGTATATCGTAAAACGTAGCCCTACCCCCCCCCCCCCCCCCCCCGTCCCCTTCTATTTTATTTTCCACAACTTCTTCCAAAAAACATTTAAGAGTCCGATTTCCATTCAACACACCCAATCCCATCATAACCGGTTAAGAAAGTGCCGAGTCCGCCCCAGATGGTCATATTCCAGAACTTGTTCCGAGAAAAATTTAAGAATCCCATTTCCATCCAACATATCCAATCCCATCATAATCGGTTAATAAATGGCCGATTTCCATCCCAGGTGCCCTCATTCCAGAACATCTTCCAAAAATCATTTATGAATCTCATTTCCGACCAACATATCCAATCCCATTATAATAAGTTACCGAGTTCCGCTCCAGATGACCATATTCCAGAACTTCTTCCAAAAATCATTTAAAAATCCCATTTCCATCCAACATACCCAATCCCATCATAATCGGTTAAGAAATTACCGAGTTCCGCCACATATGTCCATATTCCAAAACTTCTTCAAAAAATAATTTTAGTATCCCATTTCTATCCAACATATCTAATCCCATCATAATCGGATAAGAAGTTACCGAGTTCCGCTCCAGATGACCTTACTCCAGAACTTCTTCCAAAACTCATTTAAAAATCCCATTTTCATCCAACATACCCAATCCCATCATAATCGGTTAAGAAATTGCAGAGTTCCGCCCCAGATGGCCATATTCCAGAACTTGTTCCAAAAATAATTTAAGAATCCGATTTCCATCCAACATTCCTATCCCATCATAATCGGTTAATAAATGGCCGAGTTCAGTCCCAGGTGCTCTTATTCCAGAACTTCTTCCAAAAATAATTTAGGAATCTTATTTCCGACCAACATATCCAATCCCATCACAATCGGTTAAGAAATGTTCGAGTTCCATGCCAAGTGCCGTTATTTCAAAACTTCTTCCAAAAATCATTTATGAATCTTATTTAATTCTCATTTAAAATAATTTTAAAACAAAAAGACTTACCAAGTAGGTAAATACATCCTTGTAAATAATAATTCACAATCACAACAAAAACTTTCACTTCACTTATGTATTTTTATCAATAATTAATTACACAAATACAAAATTCAGATAAATTGAATTAAGTTTAAAAATAATAAAATAAAATGTTTATTTAATTTAATTTGATAGTCGACTGTTCTCGTCGACGGTCAAACACCAACTGCAAAAATATGACAGCGTGAAGTTAAAGTTTATGACAAAATAATAGGCCCTACACGCTACACCCGATCTGATTTGGTTAGGCCGTCGGGCTGATTAGATCAGATCAGATATAAAATCAGGTTATGTGTAGGTTTGTCGTATGACAATTTTTCAGGTCGTGTGTAGCGTGTATGGTGTATTATTTTGTCATAAACTTTAACTTCAAGCTGTCATAATTTTGCAGTTGGTGTTTGACCGTCGACGAGAACAGTCGACTATCAAATTAAATTAAATAAACATTTTATTTTATTATTTTTAAACTTAATTCAATTTATCTGAATTTTGTATTTGTGTAATTAATTATTGATAAAAACACGTAAGTGAAGTGAAAGTTTTAGTTGTGATTGTGAGTTATTATTTACAAGGATGTATTTACCTACTTGGTAAGTCTTTTTGTTTTAAAGTTATTTTATTATATACCTACATTCATTTCTATTATATTGTGAATAAACATTAGATATTTTTGTATAAGGAACGTGAATATTTGAATATGTTCGTGGGAAAAAGATTCATAAATGATTTTTGGAAGAAGTTTTGAAATAACGGCACTTGGCAAGAAACTCGGACATTTCTTAACCGATTATGATGGGATTGGATATGTTGGTTGGAAATGAGATTCCTAAATTATTTTTGGAAGAAGTTCTGGAATAAGAGCACCTGGGACTGAACTCGGCCATTTATTAACCGATTATGACTCTGCAATTTCTTAACCGATTATGATGGGATTGGGTATGTTGGATGAAAATGGGATTCTTAAATGATTTTTGGAAGAGGTTCTGGAATATGGCTATCTGGGGGGCGGAACTCGGTAATTTCTTAACCGATTATGATGGGATTGGATGTGTTGGCCGGAAATGAGATTCATAAATGATTTTTGGAAGAAGTTCTGAAATGAGGGCACCAGGGACGGAACTCGGCCATTTCTTAACCGATTATGATGGGATTGGATATGTTGGATGGAAATGGGATTCTTAAATTATTTTTGGAACAAATTCTGGAGTAAGGCCATCTATAGCGGAACTCGGCCATTTCCTAATCGATTATGATGGGATTTTGCATGTTGAATGGAAATCGGATTCTTAAATGATTTTTGGAAGAAGTTCTGAAATATGACCATCTGGAGGCGAAACTCGGTAACTTCTTATGATGCAATTGGATATGTTGGTCGGAAATGAGATTCATAAATGTTTTTTGGAAGAAGTTCTGGAATATAGCTATCTGGGGGCGAACTCTGTAATTTCTTAACCGATTATGATGGGATTGGGTATGTTGGATGAAAATAAGATTTTTAAATGATTTTTGGAAAAGTTCTGTAGTAAAGCCATCTATAGCAGAACTCGGCTTTTTCCTAATCGATTATGATGGGATTGGGATGTTGGATGGAAATGGGATTCTTAAATGATTTTTGGAAGAGGTTCTGGAATATGGCTATCTGGGGGGCGGAACTCGGTAATTTCTTAATCGATTATGATGGGATTGGATGTGTTGGTCGGAAATGAGATTCATAAATGATTTTTGGAAGAAGTTCTGAAATGCGGACACCAGGAACGGAGCTCGGCCATTTCTTAACCGATTATGATGGGATTGGATATGTTGGTTGGAAATGGGATTCTTAAATTATTTTTGGAACAAGTTCTGGAGTAAGGCCATCTATAGCGGAACTCGGCCATTTCCTAATCGATTATGATGGGATTTTGCATGTTGGATGGAAATCGGATTCTTAAATGATTTTTGGAAGAAGTTCTGGAATATGACCATCTGGAGGCGAAACTCGATAGCTTCTTATGATGGGATTGGATATGTTGGTCGGTAATGAGATTCATAAATTATTTTTGGAAGAAGTTCTGAAATAAGAGCACCTGGGCGGAATTCGGCCATTTCCTAATCGATTATGATGGGATTGGATATGTTGCATGGAAATGAGATTCTTAAATTATTTTTGGAACAAACTCTGGAATATGCCCATCTGGGGCGAAACACTGCAATTTCTTAACCGATTATGATGATGATTATGATTAAGAAGTTCTGGAATATGGCCATGCGGAGCGGAACTCGTTAACTTCTTAACCGATTATGATGGGATTGGATATGTTGGTCGGAAATAAGATTAATAAATGATTTTTGGAAGAAGTTCTGGACTAGGAGCACCTGGGACTGAACTCGGCCATTTATTAACCGATTATGATGGGATAGGATATGTTGGATGGAAATCGGATTCTTAAATTATTTGTGGAACAAGTTCTGGAATATGGCCATCTGGGGCGGAACTCTGCAATTTCTTAACCGATTATGATGGGATTGGGATGTTGGATGGAAATGGGATTCTTAAATGATTTTTGGAAGATGTTCTGGACTATGGCTATCTGGGGGCGGAACTCGGTAATTTCTTAATCGATTATGATGGGATTGGATGTGTTGGTCGGAAATGAGATTCATAAATGATTTTTGGAAGAAGTTCTGAAATGCGGACACCAGGAACGGAGCTCGGCCATTTCTTAACCGATTATGATGGGATTGGATATGTTGGTTGGAAATGGGATTCTTAAATTATTTTTGGAACAAGTTCTGGAGTAAGGCCATCTATAGCGGAACTCGGCCATTTCCTAATCGATTATGATGGGATTTTGCATGTTGGATGGAAATCGGATTCTTAAATGATTTTTGGAAGAAGTTCTGGAATATGACCATCTGGAGGCGAAACTCGATAGCTTCTTATGATGGGATTGGATATGTTGGTCGGTAATGAGATTCATAAATTATTTTTGGAAGAAGTTCTGAAATAAGAGCACCTGGGCGGAATTCGGCCATTTCCTAATCGATTATGATGGGATTGGATATGTTGCATGGAAATGAGATTCTTAAATTATTTTTGGAACAAACTCTGGAATATGCCCATCTGGGGCGAAACACTGCAATTTCTTAACCGATTATGATGATGATTATGATTAAGAAGTTCTGGAATATGGCCATGCGGAGCGGAACTCGTTAACTTCTTAACCGATTATGATGGGATTGGATATATTGGTCGGAAATAAGATTAATAAATGATTTTTGGAAGAAGTTCTGGAATAGGAGCACCTGGGACTGAACTCGGCCATTTATTAACCGATTATGATGGTATAGGATATGTTGGATGGAAATCGGATTCTTAAATTATTTGTGGAACAAGTTCTGGAATATGGCCATCTGGGGCGGAACTCTGCATGGGATTGGGATGTTGGATGGAAATGGGATTCTTAAATGATTTTTGGAAGATGTTCTGGACTATGGCTATCTGGGGGCGGAACTCGGTAATTTCTTAATCGATTATGATAGGATTTTGCATGTTGGATGGAAATCGGATTCTTAAATGATTTTTGGAAGAAGTTCTGGAATATGACCATCGGGAGGCGAAACTCGGTAACTTCTTATGATGGGATTGGATATGTTGGTCGGTAATGAGATTCATAAATGATTTTTGGAAGAAGTTCTGAAATAAGAGCACCTGGGCGGAATTCGGCCATTTCTTAATCGATTATGATAGGATTGGATGTTGCATGGAAATGAGATTCCTAAATTGTTTTTGGAAGAAGTTCTGGAATAAGAGCACCTGGGACTGAACTCGGCTATTTATTAACCGATTATGATAGGATAGGATATGTTGGATGGAAATCGGATTCTTAAATTATTTTTGGAACAAGTTCTGGAATATGGCCATCTGAGGCGGAACTCTGCAATTTCTTAACCGATTATGATGGGATTGGGTATGTTGGATGAAAATGGGATTTTTAAATGATTTTTGGAAAAAGTTCTGGAGTAAAGCCATCTATAGCGGAACTCGGCCTTTTCCTAATCGATTATGATGGGATTGGGATGTTGGATGGAAATGGGATTCTTAAATGATTTTTGGAAGATTCTGGAATATGGCTATCTGGGAGGCGGAACTCGGTAATTTCCCAACCGATTATGATGGGATTGGATGTGTTGGTCGGAAATGAGATTCATAAATGATTTTTGGAAGAAGTTCTGAAATGAGGACACCAGGGACGGATTTCGGCCATTTCTTAACCGATTATGATGGGATTGGATATGTTGGATGGAAATGGGATTCTTAAATGATTTTTGGAACAAGTTCTGGAGTAAGGCCATCTATAGCGGAACTCGGCCATTTCCTAATCGATTATGATGGGATTTTGCATGTTGGATGGAAAACGGATTCTTAAATAATTTTTGGAAGAAGTTCTGGAATATGGCCATGTGGAGCGGAACTCGGTAACTTCTTAACCGATTATGATGGGATTGGATATGTTGGTCGGACATAAGATTCATAAATGATTTTTGGAAGAAGTTCTGGAATGAGAGCACTTGGGACTGAACTCGGCCATTTATTAACCGATTATGATGGGATAGGATATGTTGGATGGAAATCAGATTCTTAAATTATTTTTGGAACAAACTCTGGAATATGGCCATCTGGGGCGAAACACTGCCATTTCTTAACCGATTATGATGGGATTGGATATGTTGGATGGAAATGGGATTTTTAAATGTTTTTTGGAAGAAGTTCTGGAGTAAGGCCATCTATTGCGGAACTGGGTGAATACTCGTATGTACATAGGTATATATTAATGCTTAATGAACGAATAGTCAACGTGATTGAACTAACATTTTGTTTAAACAAATTATATTTGTTTTATTTATCTTAATTGCATATTATATGAACTGTAAAAATAGCCAGCAGCTGTATATTTTTCATATTTTTGTTTTGTCTAATTTTAATTTTAATCTCAATTAATATTTTTTAAGAAGCTTGCAAAGGATTTTCATGACTTTTTGTGGGACTAGACGTGGTAGGATTAATCATAATGGTGCTATCGGGTTTTCTAATAAATTTGACATTTCAGCAAATAACTGAACTTTTTGGAATTACAGTAAATGCAGTAACATATAAACTATAAACACGAGTTTCTTCTAGTTCCTATCGAACATCGCTTTAATAAAAATAATCATCTGAAGCTATTTGTTTAACGAAATAATATTTTACAATATAATAGGCTCCTATAATTTAACTTGCTATAATTTTCTTGCTTCCTAAATACCTGACTAGTTCTAAATTGGGTTCCTTTTATGAAATTTTATCATTGTCAGATTTTCCCGGTATCAAAACCAATCGGTAAAAGAATAAATAAATAAAAAAATTATTTATTTATAGCCCTTTCGAGTTCAAGAAAAATTTTTTTTTTGGTTCAATTTAAGTTCAACATACACAATTGTGTATGTAAATAATGATAAGTTGTAATGTCTTCCGTATTTTAACGGATCTTAGTTAAATCGGAATTCTTTTTAAAAAAAGCATAATAATTTTTTAACAAATTAATTATATAACATATAATTTATTTGTTCTTGTTAACATATTAATTATTTTATCATTATTATAGTTACTATTATTTTTCAGACGAAAACAAAATTAAGTGGTTTACACAAATGTGTACACTGGTCTTCAATTAACACCTAATTCTATGTTTGACATCTTCGTTTGTCGTAATCGAAATTTACATACACAATTGTGTATGCGGGTCAGGAAAGGGATAGCTAGAACTAGTTTTACGTCATCGACGGTATTCGACTAAGAATAAGTTTATAAAACAAAAATGTCTAGTTCATAAACCAGTTCAAGGTCGATTTTGTTCATATGCGATTTTAAAATACACACTCGTAAGGACAAGATAAAATTGGCACGTGTATTCTTCCTTGTTTTAAAATTAAAAAAATATAATCTACATATTTATTATCCCTACTATTAACATCGACGGATTAACAAAGTATCGCTTAATAATACGAATAACAATGTTGTATACAACTCAAAAACAATTACAGGAAACCCTCCAATAACACGATTAATTCGTTCCATGTAATTTACAACCATGTTGTTCGACACTATAAAAAACAAAATAAAAAAAACGTTACGTTTCATTTTTTGTTAAGGTAACTAACAAAAATCGTGTTGTTTGAAACCGTGTAATTTGAGGAAATGGGTATCCGTGCTCCTCGAAACCGTGTTCTTCGTATACCGTGTTCTTGGAGGGTTACCTGTATTAAGATTAAATTTAAAACAATAATAATAAGTCTTATTTACAATAACTTCTTTCTAATGGAGTCTAACGTATCATAAAATATTTTTACAGCTTATCATTCATTAGGTAACATAGGACACAAAACAATTTTGTTTTAAAAGGACACAAAACAAAAAAATAATATTTTACGAAAAGTACAAACCATTGATTTAATTCAAAGTTGATCTTGCTTCTTGTTTACGTTTTTATTCAACAAGTATGTGTGTATGTACATACTTCAACATGTGCATCCAGCATGTGCAAATCGTCCAAAATAAAGATCGATAATAAAATTTAAACTTCGTATACTTTTGTTCATGAAACGTATAGATGTCGCGCAAAATTGTTGTCTTAGCTAAACTTTTTTTAATGAAAAAAGTGTCCGCATGGTGTGGTTACTGGGCATTCGTCCGCTCTTTTAAAATAAAATTTGTCGAAAAAATTTATATGAGACCGGCAATATTATATTTGCCTGAACTTAGCAAAGCTGAATTTCATTTTGGAATAATAATCTTATCCTACTAAATATCAATGCAATCGAAAACGAAATGGTAGAGTTTAGTTTAGCATAGTCAAATTCCAGAACTACGGGCTAGGTTAAGAAGGCAGTCGAGTTCCATTCAGTACAGAGTAATTTACTTTGTACTGAATGGAAGTCGACCTCCTTCTTAACCTAGCCCGTAGTTCTGGAATTTGACTATGCTAAACTAAATTCTACCATTTCGTTTTCGATTGCGTTGATATTTAGATTGTAGGATAAGGATATTATTCCAAAATGAAATTTGGTTCAAAATCTGTCATGATTAAAGAAATTTGGTAGGTCCAGTTTTAGAAGAAATTCTGTAATTTCGCAATAGAATTTTGCTGAATAGAACACAATAATTTTAACCAATTTTAGTTTGTATAGAATGGAATTGCAATTCAACATCATTTTTTGAAAAATGGGGTCTGGGCAATATATTTAGGTTGGCATTTTTGAAACCGATTATGCAACACCGATTATGATTCTTGGTTTGGAAGATGGAATAGGGTTTTAACATGGCAATTGCATGCAACATTTATTGCACGAAGCTTCAAACAAGCAAAACTTGCTGAACATGCGTCCTGTATAACAAAATTTTTCCTTGAAATTTTGTGCAACAAACGTTGCAGTTATTGCTTGTTATTTATATGGTCGAACCAACGGACCGAAAGTTTGGTAGTTTTGTATTAAAAGACATACGAAGGATATCATAAAAAACCATGTCTATAAATGGGAGTTTTGACTTCTGAAGGACAAAATGTTTCATCGAAGTTTCCTGCAATATTTGCTGCAAGTAATACTAGTTGTTATATGACCCAACTAGAGATAGACCATTTAACATTTTTAAACTAAAGTTGTGTTGTATTTTTATTCGCCTAAATGTACTCTAAATTTTAAAATTTTGCTTCAAACCAAAAAGCATTTGACAAACATCGTTTGCAACGTATTGTACATACTAGCCTTTTAACACTTTAGTTCAAAGATCTATAGTGTATCGAGGAATGTCAATGACTCAAACCTACCGCTATGGCGCTGAATGAAAAACAAATATAACAAAAACATCTTAGTACTCGAAACTACCGCTATGGCGCTGCTGACAGATACATTTTATGTATCATATCAGAAGTCTTGAAGAATGTTGCAGAAACGTGTTAAACATTTTAAATTTCCAAGAAATTTGTGTATAAAGCATAAAAACTCTTTTACACCACCATTTATTTGTGAGGCGATTTGAGGGAAATTTCTTAAGTTGAAATTCTCGATTTTCACGCGGATTTTCCAAGTTGGGTAGCCTGGCCAAAGTCCTGATTACAACGTCAGGTTTCAATCGTTAGTACTTAGGAATTCCTTTGGCTATTGAAAAATTCAAAATCTAAATTATTTACCACATTCCCAGTACACAAATAAGCTTGAGATAATACACCGCAAAACACATAAAGTTGAATCAAAAAACTTGTGTCGTTTAGAATTTTTTGTTCTCTCCTAAATAACATGAACATTCACAGAACCAGAACCGCAAACAAAAGCACTGTGTTGTGTGCATTTGACACAGGTGAGTTAAGTCAAAAAAAAAAAAATCCTCGCTTTATAAATAAAATCGAGTTAATTTAATTAATAATGTTACTTTGAAAGAATTTTTATTTTTTTATTTTATCCTTTTTTATTTTATTTTTGTATATTGTTCATTAAGAAGGAAAAACATGTATTTTACATTTTCATTTTTATATTTGTGTCTTTGAGAAAATTAAAATATATATTTTCATTTTTTTTTGGTATTAAATACAAAAATTATGCAGGTGAATTTTTGTGTAATTTTTACTTTTAATGAACAGTTTTTTTTTGTTGTTGTTGTATCTTTATATAATATGTATCTGTTATTGTTTGGTAAAAAAAATTATAAATGAAAATGGAAAATTTTATTATACAATATTCGCGTTTTAATACTTTTGGTTTTGATACGTACCTATATAGCGTTTTTTTATACCAAAAGAAAATTCTACATAAGTATTTAAAACAGTATATAGCTAACTACACTACACTACACTATATACTCCTAAAAATGTAAGGATAATTAACAACCGAGTATTTTTTTTTTGTACTCTTTGGCTCTGAAGTTATAATACCATACGCCACACCAAATACAGCGAGTTACCTTTTTGGCATATTTTTTTGTTTTTGTTACGCAATTTAATTAGAAATTATTAACTCTTTCGTTTTTAATTTGAATTTTCATTCGAGTTTTTCTTTTTTTCGGTATTTTAAAAATAAATATTATTACATTTATTTTATTTATTTTTATTTTTGTCGAGGTTTAATGTGTAATTTATTTTTTAAAAGGATTTTATTATATCTTTTTGAATATATGGTGGGGTATTATATTCTTTGGTTATATAAATTATCTTATTGTGATACATTAAAATTTATTACATTTAGTAACAAACATTCATCCCGGTACTTTTCGGTGCCATGAACAATTGGACAACCCCATTTTTGCAGTGCTAAAAAATACTCAAATTTTTAGTATCAGACCTATTTGAGTGGTTATGGGGTCAAGAAACTTGGACGTGCTGGGGATTTTCTGAGGTCTTCCAAAAACGAAAATACAACGTACACAAGATGACTTTGCCAAGCAGAATTTTACAAATCTATACCTTTCCAACTTCAAATTGGAAATAAACATTTTGTTGTATTATCAGTAATTGTTTTATTCTTAGTTTTGTATTGTCGATACGAGTATATAAAAATAATATTAAGAAATCAATTTGTGCTTTGTATAATGGTGGGAGGAATGTGTTGAACAAAATATGTAAAAGAATAACTTCAATGCAAATGAAAAAGAAACTTATGCAGTCTTATCAGATTCATAACTCCGTGGAATGTGTGCACAAGCATTTAGATAGTATGCTTTTTACGGCTACCCGAATTAAGGAAAGTTGAATTAAGAAAAGTGAATTAAAAAAAGTGGTATTTGTATGAAAAATTCCACTTATTTTAATTCGTATTTTAAACAAATTTCCTGAATTTAAAAAAGTAATTACAACAAAAAAAAACTCAGTTCAAAATGAATTAAAAAATGCCCATCTTATTTCTTTTTTAGAAAATTTATTTTAATTCATTTTCAAATTGATTTAAAATAATTTTTTTTTTTATGTTTTGCCCACTTTTCTTAATTCATTTTCAAACTACATGGAAGATTATTAGGCTAAAGTTTACTTTACGTATATATCAATAAAATCAGGTTAAGAGTATACATTTTTAAAATTTTTAAATGCAAGATTGTTTATTAATAGTTATTAGGAGGGAAAAGCTAAATTTTACCGAAAAATTTTTGATTTTCCGAAATTTTTTTATTTTTTCAATATTTTGTTTTGTTTTATTTATTTCTATTAATAATAATTGCTTCGTCAGGCTCCCTAAATTAAGAAAAGCTGAATTACAAAAAGTGAATTTAAAAAAATGGTATTTGTATGAACGGTTATTTTTTTCACGGTTTGCACGTATCACCGCGTAAAAAAAGGTTTGGGTGTATTTTTTTTCACATTATAAACATAAAATTTACATTTGTTTGTAATAACAAAGAAATGCATGCGAAATTTAATGTTTTTAAGAATGTACTGTGAGAAAGATAAAAAACATGCATTTCATAAATTTCATTTGTGTATTAATTGTGAATTAAAATATACATTTTTTAATTCATTTAGAAATTTGCGTTTATACAAATTTTTTTAATGAAACGATTAGTAGAAAATTTCGGATGGCTTTATTTAATTTTCATATTACAGTAAAACCCCGATTATCCGGCATTCAATTAATCGGAAGACTCAGTTAACCAGAGTTTTAATTTTTACGAACTTTTTTGCTTTTTTCTCTTTCTTTTCTCTTAGCAAATGTTTTTTGCATATTTTCATTAATGAAAGCGTTAGTTGAAAGTTTTGAATAGCTTTAATTTTCATATTACAGTAAAATCCCGATTATTCGGCATCCAATTAACCGGAACAATCAGTTAACCGGATTTTTGATTTTTTTTCTGCAAGGGATAACTCGCTTTCACAAGGGAAACTATTTTTGTTAGTATTCGGGAATTCACAGAAAATATACTTTAGTAAATGCTCTGTTATCCGGAATGTTTGGGGATGAGAGCATTCCGGATAATTGGATGTTTCATTAAAACTAGAAATTTTACAAGAATTTCGCTTGATTTCATTAATTTTTAGGATTCTCGTTTATTTATTTTCAAATTATGTGCCAGAAAACATTTTTTTATACATCAGTTCATTGAATTTATTACAAATAATAAATACATACATATTATGTATACTCGTATGAGCGTAACGAGTACCCAAAATTTAATAATATATTCAATATTTTACTAACCTAACTATAATACAACTTTACACATTCAATGGATCCGCAATTAATTTGTTGTACTCTTATTTGCATAGTCGGGAGCAGTTTGTAAAGCATGGTGTTAACTGCTCTAGCATGGGTAGAGTAACTTTAGGTGTACCACAAGGATCAATTCTGGGTCCGTTGCTTTTTTCTATATTTATAAATGATCTTCCGTGGCATATTCATCATTGTTCTTTTCATCTCTATGCAGATGATTTACAATTGTACATCGGATGTAAACCTTTTGGATTGAATGAGGCTGCAATGAAATTGAACGAAGATCTTCGTGACATTTTATTATGGGCTAAACATAACTCTCTAGCGCTTAATCCTAATAAAAGTAAAGCATTATTTTTATGTAAAAATAATTCGAACATTATTAAGCCTACTCTTGTTTTGGGTGATGACACAATAAAATTTGTTCCGACTGTTAATAATTTAGGGCTGATATTAAATTCCAAACTGACTTGGTGTGACCATATTAGCACATTATGTCAACGTGTAAACTATAGTTTATATTCGCTAAGATTAATAAAAAAAATATGTCCAATTCAGTTGCGAGTATATTTGATTAAAAGTTTGGTTGTACCTTTGTTTACGTACTGTGATGTGATTTATAGCCGATGTGACAGTTCCTCTCTGCGACAACTAGAAATTACATTTAATAATTGTATTCGATACGTTCATGGCCTCAGAAAATTTGATCATATTTCTGGTTTAAAAACTTCTATTTTGGGATGTACTTTGTTCGAGTATTATCATTATAGAACAGCTGTATTTATTTTCAGAATTATTACCTCTGGTTTGCCTTTATATCTCTATGAAAAATTAAATTTTTCCAGGTCTCTGCGCACTAGAAACATCAATTTGCCCCTTAACAAAAGTAATATTTATAATAATTCGGTTTTGATGAATGCGTTTATTGTTTGGAATGGTTTACCCTATGAACTTAAAAATATTAATTCTCTTAAAATTTTTAAAAAACTTGTGTTTTTAACTTTACTGAGAAATTATTAACGTAATTTTAATTTGTAATAATATGTTCATACCCCTTTGTAAATAATTTTGTATATTGATGATGATTGTTAATTTTTTTTTTTTTTCTTTTGTGATTTTGTTTTCTTTTTTGTAGTATAAAAGCTTCGGCTTATGCTTGTAAATATATTTATATATATATATATATATATATATAATAAATAAAATAAAATAAAATAAAAATAAATTCAAATAGAATAATGCATAAAACAGAAAAAAAGTAAAGGGAAGTATATTTTCTGTGAATTCCCGAATAATAAAAAAAATAATTTCCCTTGTGAAAGAGAAAACAGCAAAAAAAATCGTAAAAATTAAAATTTCGGTTAACTGAGTGTTTCGGGTAATTAGATGCTGGATAATTGGTCTTTCACTGTAATATGAAAACTAAAGCCATTCAAAATTTTCAACTAATGCTTTAATTAATGAAAATGTTCCAAAAACAATTGCAAATTTGAAAATGAATTAAAAATGCATATGAAGAGAAAAAAGCAAATAAAAAATCTTCCTCGCAATGAAAATCCCGGTTAACTGAGTGCTCCGGTTAATTGTACGCCGAATAATCGGGTTTTTACTGTAGTACATTTTTACGTTATATTTCTTTTTTAACCCTCAGGATACCAACTATAAAAAAGTCACGTTCAGTACCAACATGGGTTAGCCTAACCCAGCAACTTTGATTGGCTGTATCTTGGGCTGTAGTTGGCCGATTGAGACGTTTTTTTTAAATCGATACCCCAGACGATTTTCAATACGGGGGTGCTAATAAATTTACCGAATAATTTGTTTAAACAAAGCTACATTCAAAAGTTTAAACATTTTGAAATTTTTTTTCGAAAAAATCTTTTTTTTTTTGAAATTGCATAACTTTGTGAAAAAAAAGATATCGAAAATTCTTCTTGTTGCGTTTTAAAATGCTCCTCTTTAAAGTGTCTGAATCAGTTTTTTGATCCATCCCAAAAACTATATTTTTTTGAACTTTGAAATCACCCGTTTTTTTGGATAGCGATAAAACGTTCTATGATGGATTTATCGTAACAAGGCATAATTGTAATATAAATAAATAACAAAATTGATTGTTGAATGAAGGTTTTATTGTTTAAAATATAAAAAAAAAACAAAATCAAGCTGTATTTCCACATTCACAGCATATTTTGGCAACGTGCTCTCTGCACATAGCCTTATCGCATTTGAGGCACTTGTAATAAGTTTTACGGTCCAGAGACGTTGGACACAAGTTGCAACGCTTTTGTTTTGACATTTTATTATTGACAAACTCATGTCTTATGTCCAGGTCCTCTGGGATATCCCTAGCCTCCAAAAAATCTCCAATCACACCACGCAGTTTGAGCGTCAAAGTGGGTGTAGCTATTCTAGCAGCTAGTGCAGGTTTTACTAGTTGCATAGCAAGCTCCATTCCATATTCAATTCTTTTCATTTCAGTGTTATCTCCATTTAAACTATAAAGGATAAAGGAATTCATATTGGCTTGGTCCAACATACCATAAAAAAATCTTACAGGCCATCTGCAAGTTTTTCGAGCAGTAGTATATTGGTGACATTTAAAATCGAATGAATCTGTGCCACCCTTCGTTTTATTATAGAAGTCTATCATTTCAGGCTTTCCTGTCTCTTCATTAACCTTGCCCGATTGATGAATGGACGATAAAACTAATAGAACCTTTTTCTTTTTCGGGTTATACGACAACAAAGTATTTTTATCGTGATAACAAAATCGTATATTGGGCGTATCTTTTGAAACTTTTTTGAGCTCAGTTGGTATTTCCCTTTTATTTTTTTTATTGTCTCTATCATTGACAAATTGTGATCCTTTTTCATTTTTTCTACCAGCGAGTACTAAGTGAACCAGTTGTCACAAGTTATATTTCGCCCACTGTGATAAATGGATTCACTTAATTTTCTTACATAATAACTTGGAACGGGTTCACCTTGTTCGCGATCGGTTTCAACTCCACAGTACGAAATCGCATTTATCATGTAATGTGTAGCTGCATCGTTAAGAGATACAATTTTTAAACCGTATTTATCTGGTTTTGAAGGTATGTACTGTTTGAAGATACAACGACCTCGAAAGGAAAGTAACTGTTCATCGATAGTAGTATCAGTGCCAGGTACATAAATCTCAGTGCAGTTTTTTATAAACAAATTCCAAATTTCTCTTATGTGTGTAAAACGGTTATCTGCTTTCCTTTCAGGTCGCGTATTTTTATCGTCAAAGCGTAAACAATCTAGTAAAAATGTAAAACGGTTTCTCGTCATAGTCGCTCTGAATAAAGCCATACCATGCACGCTCCACCAATTGATAGTTTTAGATTTACTCATTTTATGAACACCAGCATAATATAACAATCCAAAAACAGCTTTTAATTGAACAACATCTATCGGTTTGTGGAGTGGTGCACTAAAAGTTCTCTGAGTTTTTTTAATCTCATCTACCCGTCTATCTATTTCTTCATTGGTATGTTTATAATAACATCAAGTATTTCATCGGAAAATAAACAACTCCATGCTTCAAGTGGAGTTTTAGCGTTCAGTGCGTTACCTGTTACCGCAGGCTGGTTTGAATTGACTGATCTTCTCTCTCTCTGCTCCGGCGCGGAGAGAGACCATTTATGTCCGCTCTTAGCATGTAGGTACCCTGGACGGCCTCGCTTGCGGGGTAAGGGGCCTGTTGTGCCGGCAGCTGTCTCCTCTTCCCCTTCTCCCGACTCTTCCGCAGCTGCTTCTTCGTCATCTGCGTCACTATCCGAATCATGGGAACTTTCACCTTCTTCGTTTACGTCGGCGTCATCGGTCTCGCTGCCATGTTTACTCACACTATCATCCTCGCTTTCTTCCTCATATAGGCGTTCAAGAGCCGCCACGCTGCGAGTTCTATGCCGCGTCGCCATTTTTATAAAAAACCCTACTGTAATGACAAATAAAAATTAGAAACCCTTGTTGAAAGATTCATGATCTAGAATTTTTAATTTTCTAGAAAATTTCATCAAAATTATTTTCATACTCTAAAATACGTATGCTCCAAAACCATAAAGCATGATTTTCAGTATAAAATACACAATAATAAATTTTTGATTAACAATAAATAGTTAATTAACAATAAAAATATAAAAAATAGTAAATTGTACATACCAAAACACTTTACTGCAGCCAAAACTCCAAAAACAATTTTTTTTTTCTCCCGAAAAGACGGATTTTGTAACGTTGAGTACCAACTGGGTGAAAAATACCCAGGGTCAACTTTCTAACTCGTGCCACTGCAGCGCCAAGCGTAGACTGAGGCTGGTACTCACAGCTTACACAGGCACTACCACAAAGATTTTTTACCCCCCACTCCGGACCCCCACCTTTCACTTGTTTTCAAATGGCGCGACTTTCAAAATCTGTCTGGGTTACGCTAACCCAGTTGGTACCCTGAGGGTTAAATAAACATTTTATTTCATTTTCAAAATGACTTATTTATAATTTTAAACCAAGTAAAAAAGAAAATCGAAAAAATTTCAAAATTTTCCGGGAAAAATTTAATTACATATTTTTTGAATACTTTTCTAAAATCATTTCCTAAATAATTTTACAAAAAAACATATTTTATTTGTTTGTTTACTTTTTTTTAAATATTGTGAAAATGAATTAAGAAGTGCACATATTAAATCAACTTTTATTATTTCATTTCTATCAACTTTTCTTAAATCATTTTCATAATGAATTAAAGGGTGATTTTTTAAGAGCTTGAGAACTTTTTTTTAAAAAAAAACGCATAAAATTTGCAAAATCTCATCGGTTCTTTATTTGAAACGTTAGATTGGTCCATGACATTTACTTTTTGAAGATAATTTCATTTAAATGTTGACCGCGGCTGCGTCTTAGGTGGTCCATTCGGAAAGTCCAATTTTGGGCAACTTTTTCGAGCATTTCGGCCGGAATAGCCCGAATTTCTTCGGAAATGTTGTCTTCCAAAACTGGAATAGTTGCTGGCTTATTTCTGTAGACTTTAGACTTGACGTAGCCCCACAAAAAATAGTCTAAAGGCGTCAAATCGCATGATCTTGGTGGCCAACTTACCGGGCCATTTCTTGAGATGAATTGTTCTCCGAAGTTTTCCCTCAAAATGGCCATAGAATCGCGAGCTGTGTGGCATGTAGCGCCATCTTGTTGAAACCACATGTCAACTAAGTTCAGTTCTTCCATTTTTGGCAACAAAAAGTTTGTTAGCATCGAACGATAGCGATCGCCATTCACCGTAACGTTGCGTCCAACAGCATCTTTGAAAAAATACGGTCCAATGATTCCACCAGCGTACAAACCACACCAAACAGTGCATTTTTCGGGATGCATGGGCAGTTCTTGAACGGCTTCTGGTTGCTCTTCACTCCAAATGCGGCAATTTTGCTTATTTACGTAGCCATTCAACCAGAAATGAGCCTCATCGCTGAACAAAATTTGTCGATAAAAAAGCGGATTTTCTGCCAACTTTTCTAGGGCCCATTCACTGAAAATTCGACGTTGTGGCAGATCGTTCGGCTTCAGTTCTTGCAGGAGCTGTATTTTATACGGTTTTACACCAAGATCTTTGCGTAAAATCTTCCATGTCGTCGAATAACACAAACCCAATTGCTGCGAACGGCGACGAATCGACATTTCACGGTCTTCAGCAACACTCTCAGAAACAGACGCAATATTCTCTTCTGTACGCACTGTACGCATTCGTGTGGTTGGTTTAATGTCCAATAAAGTAAACTGAGTGCGAAACTTGGTCACAATCGCATTAATTGTTTGCTCACTTGGTCGATTATGTAGACCATAAATCGGACGTAAATCGCGAAACACTTTTCGAACCGAACACTGATTTTTGTAATATAATTCAATTATTTGCAAGCGTTGCTCGTTAGTAAGTCTATTCATTATGAAATGTCAAAGCATACTGAGCATCTTTCTCTTTGACACCTTGTCTGAAATCCCGCGTGATCTGTCAAATACTAATGCATGAAAATCCTAACCACAAAAAAATCACCCGTTAAAAACACTTATTTAAATTCAGAAAAAAACACTTTTCTTAATTCAACTTTTCTTAATTCGGGTAGCCGCTTTTTACACTCAAGAACGTTCGAAGGGAACCTGAAAATGCGAATAATGAAATTAATAAAAGAAAAAGGCGTCAATATCGACCAATCCTATATATGGATGAAACGAATTTTAACCATTTCAGATTGCAGCAGGCTGGCGCCTATGTTCATATGATGGGATGCATACGTAATGTGGAGCTTATTCATCACGAATTAAGAAGAGAAGCATTTAAAACCCCTTAATAATTAAGTTCATATGCAATTTTCGTAATGGTAGTTGATAATGTTCCGTGTCATATGTCTATTGAAGATGTGTTTCTTGAAAGTGAATTTATCAATAATCGGTTATTAAGGTTATACTCGTACAGTCAAATGGCTTATAATAAGGCTTCCATTAAATGAGATTTAGCAACTGAAATGTCACAGATTTTAGCAGATGAAAATAGAACAGATTTGACCCAAGCCGAATTTCGACAAAAAAGCTTGAAAATATTATACATCGGAATTTACCAAATTTATTTGTTGCAAATTGTGCTAAATACACTCGTGTACAAAAAAAAAAACACATATATTTTTTTTGTAATAAAACAAAAAATCCCGCTGGCGATTTCAGTGGAACTGGTATCAAATGGTCCCAAATTTATATTTTTCACAAATGAGGCACAAATGTGGCGTTATGGAATTATAGCGGCTATTTTTCATTGCAAATTGTTAAAATGTGTCGAACTATTTGTTTTAAAATTTAAACTATGTATAAACATTAATATCAGCTTTATAACAATTTAGTTTGATTAATTTATTAATAATGAGTATCCGGTCTCTTCATATCGCTTAAGTATAACCAGTGCACCTAGAATACTACAGGCCACACTGCTTTAAAAATTTTGCTATATGACGTCAATTTATGTCGACAGTTCTCTCTTTGGTTATTACAGGCAGCACTAAAATTAAAAAGATTGTTTTGATTTTTTTTTGTGTTTGCTGTCATATTGATAAGAAAAAAATTGTAAACAAACAATAAAAAAAATATTTTAATAATATGTTTTAAAATTCAATAAAAAGCTATTGGTAAAAGTAATAATTCATAATATTATTATAAAATGATGCATTCTAAGTTGTGTTAAATATAAAAGACGTACAAAATGTGTACACATTTCGTATTATTTACGAGAAGACATAACCTTACTTTTAGCACTCGTATAAAAAATGTATTTTTTGTGTTTGTTTTCGTTTTCTCTTTTTATCAACATGACTGCCATCTACAGTTCAAAGAATAAACTGTAGACATAAATTTAATGACATAGCAAGCAGTGTGGCCTGTAGTATTCTAGGTGCACTGGTATAACCAAAGACTGGTTCATTCCTAATTTTCGTGCAATTTGTACTTAAGTATAATCTTCATGTTACAATGTGACGACTTTAACAGCCTCCAGCTCATAAAAGGGTGCCATATTACAATGGGTCTTATATTAGATGTTGCATTTATAACACATTTACAGAACTAGTGGTCCTGCATTTACAAATAATCGTACAAAAGCCGATCGTTGAGTTGAATTTCAAACAACATGCGCTCTTGATTAAGCATTTTTGAAAAATGTAATTGATTGGCTTGCAGTAGACTTTATTCTAGGTGGTTTCTGATAAAAATATAAATTTGTTATCATTTGACAATAGTAGAATTAAAATTGAGTAGCGTGATTTTTTTTATTACAGAAAAAAATATGCGTTAATGCATTGCAATTTCAAATTTAATCGGTATGTTTTTTTAAATTACTGTAAATATTAATAAAGTTTTGATCATAAATATCGTTGTAGTTTGAAAATGATTATTTCCAATAATCCGGACCCGTCTAACACAATCACCATAAACTAACGGTAATTACCTCCGATGATCACGAGAATTTCTCCCGAACATTACTTCCCCTTCCTCTTATTACAACTCCACCATAAGCATGATCAATTGAGAAATGATCTAATCTCTTTTCTTAGTTTGGTTCCCCAAAAATTCTGCGTCAAACAATTCTGTGACAAATAATTAATCGAAAAAATTCAGTTTATCTAAAAGTTTCTGTTGAACATCAGTAGGAGGGGAGAATTCGTATACATATATTTGGGCCAGGTTTGAGTAGTTGCCTGTGTAACTTGAGGCCAAAATAATGTCTCTGCAGAAATTGAAGTGTTGGAAATGATTTTTCAAATTTGGAATATCATTTGATTAGAAAAATCATATCTAAGCCCAAAGTTAAGATATCATCAAATGGCTTACTGTTCTAGATAGAGAACCATATAGTATATCTATGGCAAATAGCATATTTATGTGAATTACCTGGAATTTATACTGATTTTTAAAAGATGGGCGATCGAACCGAAGCGTTACAGATAATTTGAACTTATAGAAATTTAATATATGTTTACAATTTTTCCGACATTGTCTTTTCAAACTGAACTCGAATCCGCCTTAATACAGAATTTTAAAAAACATTGTGTCACAATCAGAAATTTTTTGCAAACTTTCCGTGATTTTATGTGTGTTTACGTGTTTTAGCATTTTTTTGTCATTCTTCATGTTTCGTCGTGTTTCTATATATTCTGTGAGACCAAGCACTTGGTTCCTAAGTTCCCGGAATGTTCGAACTATTACGGAACCTCATGGCAATAATCCATTTCAAAATCTTCGTAATCTCGATCGTATCTGGGAATTTATTTCAAACAGTTCGTACAGTTCATCGAAAATATTCATATAAAATGCCTCAACTGATGGCCCAGATTTGGGTAGTTTCCCGTGATTTTAGACAAAAATTATGTTCTATATAATGCCCAACATGTGAGTTTTCATGACGAAATATGTTGTTCGAGAGTATTTGGCGCATCACTTCACGAGAAAAATCATATCTAAGCCACTACCCTATATATCGTGAAACGGCTTACGAGAAAACTGTTATAGTGCACGCTACTATAACGTATGTAAGCAGTTTGAGGTTATCTTAATTAGCGACTAAAATTTGATTTTTCTCGCCAAGTGGTGCTCCAAAATAGAAACTCTCAAAAAATCTACATATTTCCCGATACAAACGACCTTTTTCTAAAAATGCTCCAATCGTCATAAACACACAGATGTTGGTCATTATATAGAACATAATTTTTGTCTAAAGTCACAGGAATCTACCCAAATCTGGGCCATCATTTGAGGCATTTTTGTAATTATGAATATTTCCGATGGATTGTATTTCGCAAGCTGTTCTAATTAATTGGGAGATTCCAATAATTTTTGGCTGAAATTAGTACACTGAAAACGGCGGCCTCCATAGAAACTTGTTCGTTTTTAGCCAATATTTTAAAAAATTTATGGCATTTATAAAAAAACGATTAAAAACAAAAAGATTGTAAATTAAATTTCAAAGAAAATTAGTTCAGATCGTTTTATTAATTTTACCGGAAATGGCAAGTTTTGATAAAAAAAAATGTATTTATTTCAATAAAATTCGGCACATTTATACTCCATGCGGATTGACTATTCGGAATAAAACGCTAAACTAAAGCTTTTTCCATAAATTGGGAGATCCAAGCGAAATGTGGTGGACATGTGTACCAGAAGTGGCAGCTTCCCTAAGCTTTTTCAATTTTTGCAGTGAAAATTAAACTTTCAACAAGGGTTGATCTTCAGTTTTTTAAAATTTAAGCAGGAATAAAAATGTTTTTTTGATTGTACAAACAGTTTTACAAAAAGGTTGGTAAGTTGTATTTTTCGCCTTAAAAATTAAGTGTGATGTGTTCCAGATTTATATTTGATCTTTGGTGAGAACAG
Organism: Nephrotoma appendiculata; assembly: GCA_947310385.1. Taxonomy (NCBI): domain Eukaryota; kingdom Metazoa; phylum Arthropoda; class Insecta; order Diptera; family Tipulidae; genus Nephrotoma; species Nephrotoma appendiculata. The sequence goes on from OX371223.1 coordinate 335,564,717, forward strand.
TTGAATATACAAAATGCTGCAAAGTACTCGGTGTTTTCTCAGTAATATAGTTGTTTACGATAAGGTGGTCTTCCTTCGACGAAAATTTCTGTCACCGGAGCGCAACTTTTAGTTTAAGAAACAGTCATTTGATGCTAGATCTGATGAGTAAGGAGGGTGGTCAATTCGTGGATTTTCGCCATCGCAACGGCACGGGTGTGAAAAAGCGCATTGTCTTGGTGGAGCAAGATTTTTTTCTGCAGTTCACTGTTTTGACAGTAATTTTTCATTCTGGAGTATAATGATTTATCCAAGTTTCATCAACAGTAATTAGCATAGGCGCTAGAAGTATGATATATTGCGCGTAAACTGCGCCAACGAGCGTTCGAAATTTTCATTCCAATATGTTTTTGGACCAAAGTGAGCACCATACGGGACAGCCAACGCGTGAGCAGGTTTGTCACGCATCTTGAATCAAAATATAACACGCACGTTCTTTGGACATATTCATTGCCTCTTCTATACTTCTCTCACTTTACTTCGACGGTTGTCCAACACCATTTGGTGAACTTGAGCAATGTTATCGTCAGTGGTTACAGATTTTGGCCATCGTACGACTATGTTTAAATTCAGTTACCCAAAATTTCACGGTGGTAAATAATGGTGCAGGGTCCCGTACAGCTCATCTTTGATTTGCGTAGGCGTATAAACTATAAAACTGCCGTATTAAGTATTTATCCTAAATATAATTTTTAAGATGTATAATTTAAGCAGTATTTTGGTCTATAAATATATTAAATTTTAACCAATTTAAGTACATTTTCTCTTTAAATTAATCATTTATACAAAAATAAATTGATTTTGGTATTCCTCAGTATATTTTTTTGGTATAAATATTCGATCTTTTTCACTAGGGCCTTTCAAAAATAAATATTTAATGTTAACTGAATACTCGATATATTCCATTTTCACAAAGATACTCACATCGGCTCATTCAGAGGATTGTTAAACAACAATTGCGGGTCCAAAATGGGTGATATCGGTGAGTACCTTTCAACGCATGCAAACACACTCCCCCACTTTTATTGACGAGTGTAGTCATACTCATATTGAGGTCGGAAACTTTTCAGACAATCCTCTAATGGTGGTGATTAAAGATGTACGAATAGTTGATATCCAGATACATGGACAAATAGTAGTCCGACATCATAGTACACTGTAAATAGTTTTACTCCTCAATAACTGGATTGAGTAAGATAAATCTCCCGCCATTAAAAACCCACCTAAACGGGACGAAAAAATCATTTTCTCTTTTCGGTAAAAGACTTTGGGATCAAAAAAAAAATGAAATTGGAAATTATATCGCGACTAGAACTTCTCGAGGGCATTCAGCAAACAACTTAAATGATCATATGATGGATTTAGCAGTGAAGTTCCTCTCGGGCATTGTAAGCCAACATTTTATAGACTACGGTATGAGAACTAGTTAACCGACCGCCTTACGCCCTATATAGTTCAGCCCTCGAATGTAGACCTCTTTCGAAAAAAAACCATTTAGAACAGGGCCTTATAGTAGAACCACCAAACGGCTTATCGAATGCAAATCATGCTGAGTTACATTTAAAATAATCCAAAAATTGCCAGTCCCCACCGCATTGGGAACTAATGTACTTATATTGGTCAAAAAGACAAATCGTGGAATTATTTTTATTCAAGAAGAGGAGACTCTTAACACTTAAAAGAAACTCTTCGATTGCGTAATATTCGGTGAACAAGAGATTAAAGAAGACATTACATATAACAAATGCGATCAGAAGCCTGAAGTTGGACCAATTTTTGACTGAACGCCCATTAGAGGAGTCTAGTCTAGGGTTGCCAACAGAAATCGAAGGTAAACTTCGGAATATAAGATGTTCTTCTGTGCCTTTCGTTATTATGTCTGTGGTGCCCTCATCACTACAAGCACAGCAAATAGTTATGTATTATTACCATAGAAGTTCATTTTATTATTTTTGTACATCCATTGTATTAATTTTTATTTATGTTCAACCATTTTATTATTTTTAGAGCACATCAGTATACCAATTTTGTCCCGAAATGTGTGAAACGAAATGAGTGTAATCGGAATGATATAGTAGTAGCATATATATTTGTGGTAGTTTCGTGCGTATGGCCCATGCCACACGAGCATTTTTTGTATTTTGGCATTTTTTTTTCTACCAATGTTTTGTTCTGCTCTCTCTTAAATAAAATTTTAACTAAAATGAGTCAAAAATGTCCTTGAAATATTTTTTATTTCATTTATGTTTGAGTTGTGTGGTTGAACAGAAAATTTGTTTAAGTCGCAATTAAAACTTGTATCATAGGTAAACGGGGAAAGAAACGAAGAAAAATGCGGCATTTTTTTTACGTGTGGCATGGGCCTATGATTGTTTTTCTACATATGCAAGTCACGTGGCATTCTTTTTTTTTGTTTATTCATATTAACTCTTTCAGTGCAAACATGATTTCGGCTAGTGTATTGAGGAACACGATTGCGCTTTTTGGCACTCAAAGGGTTAACCATTGTAAACGCCATATTTTTGCGTTGTTTATGTATTTTCGATTTTTTATAATTTCTAAAATTTATGAAATTTAAAATAAATTTACCTATAAAATTTTATTATTAAATGTAAAATTAATTTATGATAATAGATAATATAAAATATATTGGCATGTTAAATAATGACACTCCACAGCTCGAGAGCAGACGTAATGTGCTGAGAAAAGGAAGTAAGCACCATAAAAATTAAACCGATTCGCCCGGAACGCGTTATTTTGGTACTGTTCACCATACAAATGACATAAATACGAACAAAAGAAAAATACAAATACAAGGACATAATTGTGTATTATACACTGTGTACGTATTCGATTTTTTTTGCTTCACTCATTTTAAATGAGTAACTCACGAGACAAAATCGATATACAGATTTAGTGAGAATTCGAGAGAATCTAATGTATAAGGTGCTTTTGGCGACATTAAAATTTCGAAGCATTTCAAGTGCTAGACGGGTAGGGTTGATCACAAGAGAACTCTTGCCTCTTCGTTGTATGGTAGTGATTAGCTAACTTCTCACCAGATTGAAATATGCCATCACCAATAACGTCATCTATATACTGACCAAACGGCACAGTGGTTAAAGCTTTGGTGTTTGGATCAGGAGGTACCGGGTTCGAATCGCGATATGGGCTGGATGCAAAAGAGATTTTTCATCATCAGATTACGATCTTTGATGGGGTCGGCAATTGACAGTCGAAGGAAAAAGACGTGTTTTTGTCTTTCTCCTTGAAATGAGAAATTAAATTAAATTAAATTAATAAAGTTTATAAATTCAACTGTGTAAATTTGCTTAGATTAGTAGTGATTTTTAGAGTAAAGTTGTTGGTTAATACAAATAAATAAATAAAACAAAAGTGCTTAAGAATAAAAATAAAAATAAAAATAAATTAAATTGTGAATTGTGCCGTTTGACGGGATAAATGTTCATAGTGTACTACTTAGCAGTTTTATTGAGCTCTCCACCTGTTTATGTTAATTTTCGTTTAAATTAAATTATTTCACATTGATGCTATTGTATGCAAGTGTAATTGGTGTGTGAATTTGGAGATAAATGTGTTTAATATTTATTGCGCGTTAGTGTTAAATGAATGCTTGATGTGAGTTGTGAATTTGTCATTTCATTTGTTTTTACAAAGATGACAAAATGAGCCATTTCACACGGGTTGTCAAATGAAAGTCTGCTTCACGCTTCATAATAATCGTAATAGACTTTTATTTCTAATTTAAAACTCTATTTTATATTTAACCACAGAAGTTTTTGTATTGTTCTATTCTTGAAAATGAGTCGCAATTAAAATCGGCATCATAGGTTAACGGGGACAAAAATAAAGAAGAAGCTGCTCCTTTGACAACTGGGGTTGAAAGGCATAATGAACGAATGAATTTATTACGAAATAATGTTCATCTTTGTTTATTTCCGTGCCATCTACCTTTCAATAGAATATTCAAAAAATCAATATTTATAATAATGTAGGTTAAGTAGCCAGCTGTCAAATTAGAATCAGCTGTAAGTTATTTGAATTTACAATATTATGTAACGTTTTTTATGTGTCTTCTCTAATCATGTTAATGTAGTTCTGTTGTATAATGTGTTCTTAATTAAATGTGTAACTTTAAGTTGTTTTGTTTTCTTACGTGTTTACGGTGGAGAGGCCAATAAATAAAATGAGTCAACGTGATAAATTTATGGAGTGATGGAGACTTGACCACGAATGAAGGAAATCAGGTTGTATTTTCATTATATATACATTTATTATTATTATTATTTATTAAATGTTTATTGTTTTGATAAACTGTAATTTTTTAATATTTATTTATTTATTTATTTATAAATCTATCTATTTATGAACGATTAATTATTTTATTTAAATCACTATATGATATTTTGTTATTCTTTTTAATCTCTTAAGATTTTGAATTTTGTACTAATACGTGCAAATAATAATTCACTATTAAACTTGGCTTGCTATTTTAAGGGTAATTAGGATGAGTAATAAATTCAAAATATGAGTAATAAAATAGTTGGTGTTTCCAACGTTAAAGGATTATAACTTAAAAAGTGCCATCTATTGGTGGACATTTGTTATTTTTAATTACATGAATTCCGGTAGATGGCAGTAAAGATGGCAATTGCATATGGACGTATATTTTCGGTTTTGGTACTGTTGTGTTGGTGACAGTTTAGTTATAAGTTTATAACTTGTGGATTGTATTTCGAATTATCCATTCAATTCATTTTGCGCGTGAAAATCATGTTTTAGTATCTTGTTTTTTTTGTTTCTTAATAACTTGAACCGTGAAGTGTAAGTAATAAGGTTGAATATATTAAATAAATTAAGTAGTCAGTAATAAGCATAGTTTGTTTTCAGGTTTAATAATTAATATATGTTTACTGAGTTATTTTATCGGCCAGTTTGCAGTGAATTTATTAAATGCTGCTAATGGTTTTAGAGAAATTATTAATAATTTAATATTAATTGTTAAGATAATTCAATTTATTATTAATATAATTCAAATAACTATGATTTCAGGAAATTTTATTGTAAATTGTGGAGTTGTAGAGGATTAAATTAATAAATGTTTATATTTGCCGTGTTTCTTGACGCGATGTTTTCCATATAAAATTTGAACTGATCCGGATCACTGATCAGTTCAAATTTTATATGGAAAACATGATATAAATTTTGTTTTAGATCACAAATTTTGATTTTAAATCTAGCAAGCGCCTTTGTGTTGTTTCATGAAACATGAACTGAACTGGATCAGATCAAACGTCAAGAAACACAGCTATTATTTAGGAGGCCGGTAGGGTAGATTAATTGAGAATTAATTTTAGGAATCTTTAGATGTTATGAAGTAATATTTCTTTGAAATATTAATTGCTGGTTGTGTAGATTGGAATTGTGCTTTCATTGTGTTATTAACTATTGGCTTTACCTAGGTATTTGGAACCGGACTGATCTAATTAATCAATTTTGTTAGGTTAGATAGCTGAAAAGTATTAATGTAGAATTATATTACAGGAAATTTCCAGATGCACGTGAAATAATATTATTTTTTCTCAGGTTGCTGATTTAGTGAGGTAATTGTTGGAGATCAAAGCAATACCATCATTATCCATTAAACCTATTAAGCCTTTATCCTTCCTAGTAGATTAGAAGTAGATTAGAATTGTGTTGTGCCGTACGATCGCTAGGTGTCTGCAACCGGATCGTTCCGTCCCAAAAAAAAAAAACCTTTCCTATCCTTCCTATTGTTATATGTAAACAGGCTGTAGGAATAGGCCCGGCGTTATCCGGGACTCTTGGCTAGCACTTGGTTCTACAGTCAAATCAATCAATCAATCAGATTACGATCTTTGATGGAAATGAACACAACTATGACCCCCTTTCAGAGTGAAGAAGTCATTGGCCGGTGCGGATGGTTCTAAAAATCGGACCTATAGCCGTACGTCCTCGATTTGGCAGGCGACTGCGTAAGGTAAGAATGTGAAAAGTGCACAGAACAGATTGCACAAATTAAATAATAAAAAAAAACATCATATATGCTGTCCTTATGGTTCGGAACAAATTTGAGATTATAACAACAAAGCAAACACTCTTATACCATAGACACATATCTAGTTTCGTAACTAGGATTAAGAAACTATCGTTTGCGAGATGAAAACTCAAGACACACTACAATTTCTTTTGTCTTCTCGTTTGGTTTTAAATAGTAATGGAGTAGCCAAAATGCCAAGATTGACTATTAAATTGTCGTAAATGACTTTTCTATTGACACAACAGAAAAAAATTTGTTCCCGCCAACCAAATATCTCAATGACAAATAGAAAACTCAGAGGAAACTAGATTTGCTTGGTAAACTATTAGTGTCCGCAATCTCCATTTTTGATGTATTTGGCGTTAGGAGCACAAAAATGCCTCGCTATGGGAAAAATATCTCATTCCGAAACTACGTTTAAACCGAGTTGGAAACAATTGTTAGGGGTGATACATTAGAACGAAACCATGGTTAACTCGAAACCGTAGTTATGAAACCAGTAATGTGTCTATAGCATTAGATTAGTGTAATAACTGGATACAGTAATGACTGGAAAGATTGCGGTCGATTTCAGTGAGAACCCACATAAAAATTGAATTTAGTCAGTTTATAACCCATAGGAAATTCATTTGGTTACTCACACTTTTGTTTTTTGGGCTCACACTGATACTTACATAGCAAAGACATGGACGGTTTAAGGACCACCAAAATCTTGTTCATAAAGAGTTTTCAGAGAAATTTCTCAATCAGGAATCCCGAGTGAGATCGTCGCTTTTTGAGAAAAACTAAATTCTAATGTGGACTCCTACTTAGGCAGTCGATATCTAGTTATGTAACATCAGTGACCCATCGGTTATCAGATCAACATCCATCAGTACACAATAAATAAAACGCATAATTAGCATTAAAACATAAAAGTGTAATTTAATAAATAAAAATTCATAATTAACATTAAAACATAAAATTGTAATTCAATAAATAAAAATTCATAATTAGCAAGAAAGATAAAATTGTAATTTAATAAATAAAAACTCATATTTAGCATTTAACATAAAATTGAAACTTGATAAATAAAAATGCTTAATTAACAACAAGATAAAAAAATTAATGTACTAATAAAAAGTGCATAATCAGCACAATGCAAAATATGTAAAACTGAACGTTAGTTTAGTTAGTTCTAATTATATTTCCAAAGAATAAACATCTAAATTGTAACTAGTGCATTTGTTCATTTTTATTAAATTCGGTCTCCCTAAATTCGGTACAATAACTGGCGCAGTTGGAAAAACAAAGTAAAATCGAAACAAGTGAACTGGAAAGTGTAAAAGGAAAGTTTAATAAAATTAAGTAATCAAGGAAAATAATAACGAAAAGTGTTAGAAAATTTTTGTGTATTGTATAAAAATTACATAACAAAAACAAAAAATATATTATATTAAATATATATTCTAAAAGAAAGTGGTTACGTAAATAAAATAAAATAAAAATTTTTACGTACAAGTCTAATAAAAGTGTAAAACTAAGACGGACAATAATAATAATTAAAAAGTGAGAACTAGTGAATCATCTATTATTTTACGCCTGATCAACGTAGAGGGATGTCAACAAAACTCCAAATTTTATTATTGACGTGGTAAGTGAGACATTTTTAGACTTATTCCTTTCTGTACTAACAATTACCTTTGGAAAATATTTTTGAGAACTCCGGGTAGAATTACTCGAAAAAATAATCCGCGTTACTTATGAGAGCAAATCATAGAGTAACACAACAAAAATAAAAAGTTATAAAATAAAGTGTTCATGAACGCATGTCTCAAGACGACATAGACGTTCACAAGGTAAAAATAAGTCCGATTCAGATAGGTAAAAGATTGAAAGAATACAAACGCCTACAAATGGAAAAATTAGTAGACGAGACGATTAAACTTTTTTCGTTGCCAGATGTGATTAAAAACATCAAGCCATTCGAAGGCGATAGGAATTCTGTTTACCACTTTGTTAATAACGTAGATAGTATACTAAGGTTGTGTGAAAAAATTAAAGAAAGCGAATACTATAAAATTATTATATCTGGAATTAGAAATAAAGTAGTGGGTAAAGCAAGTGACATACTATTAACCCAAAATATAAACGATAATAGTTGGGAAGCCATAAAACAAGCTTTGATTTTAAACTTCGCTGATAAACGTGACGAATCGACCTTAACCTTCCAATTACATAATTTAGTTAGGAGTAATTTAAATCACAACGATTTGTACAATAAAATAACAGAAATAATTAGTTTACTCTCAAATCAACTAAAATTACAAAAATTAGAACAGTGTATTGTCGATGCAAAAATAAAATTATATTTGCAAATGGGTTTGACGATATTTATGGGTGGAATTAAAGAACCACTGGGACAATGGTTACGGGCCAGAAGACCAGAAACATTGGCTGAGGCATTAGAATATGTCAACCAAGAGGAAAATATTCAAAAAATTAAAAACCCTGCCCAACATAGTAAGAAAAATTCTTATAATTGGAGATTTAGAAATAATAATGAGCAACCATCATCGTCTCATAACTATTCCGCAAGGAATACTCAACTACCATCAATTCAAAATTATCCTCCACGGAATAATTTTAAACCCACATCAAACAATTATCCTTCACGGAATAATACCAATCCAAATAGATATCCGATAAAACAGGAAGTAAAAGTAGAACCGAGAGAACCTTACAAACAGGTTCACTATAATATTGAAAGTCAAACAATCGACGACGAGGATTTTCAGCAAGAAGCCTCGGACAATTGAATGAAATCAATAATTATCAATCATCTAATCTACCATTTATTATTTTAAATTTAAATAACAACCAACTAAAATTCTTAGTAGATACGGGAGCAAATAAGTCATATATTAATCCCGAATATGTTAAACAATCCCAAATTATACCAACTAATATCGAAATAAAAAGTATATTTAAAACCACTACGATAACTCAAAAAACAATCCTAAAATTTAAAGAATTCCAGAATCCATTAGAATTATATCTATTCAGATTTCACAAAATGTTTGACGGTTTGTTAGGGTACGAAACATTAATGGACCTAGCAGCAAACATTAATCTAAATGAGCAAATATTACAAACTCCTAATATTAGTATACCCCTAAACAACAAAGTAACATCCTGTATAAAACCGTTTTACATTGAACCATTAAGTAAAATGGTAATAAAAGTTCCAATCAGTCTAAAACGAGGTGAATTCTATATTACACCAATAACACTTCAACACAATGTGCAAATTCAAGAAGGTATATATAGAACGATAGAACCTTTCGCAGCACTAGTGGAAGTGGTAAATTTCTCGAATAATCTAAAAGAAATATTTTTATTTCAACCCTTGCATGTCGAGCCGTTCAACTCACATGAAATTAACTTTCAAACTCCTGTCAACATTGAATCTAACAACATAAATGTTAAAGAATTTATAAAAACAGAACACTTGAATAGGGAAGAACAACAGCAAATTTTAAAGCTATGTTCGAAATTCGCCGATATTTTCTATAAAGATAGTGACAAATTAACATTTTCAAACAATATAAAGCATGAAATAAACCTAAATAATGACAAACCGGTGTATGTTAAACAATACAGACACCCGGAAAATCAAAAATCTGAAATAAAAAAAGAGATTGCAAAACTTTTGAATCAAGGTATCATTAGACCATCTTATAGTCCTTGGTCCAGTCCAATATGGATGGTACCGAAAAAACCAGATTCAAAAGGAAATAAGCAATGGCGTCTTGTTATCGACTATAGACAACTCAATAAACAAACTATAGACGACAAGTACCCGTTGCCAAACATAAATAACATCTTGGATAAATTAGGCAAATCTATGTATTTCACAACTATAGATTTAGCCGCCGGTTTCCATCAAATTGAAATTAGATCATCAGATATAGAGAAAACGGGATTTTCAATTGAAGGCGGGCATTACGAATTCGTAAGAATGCCCTTCGGCTTAAAAAATGCGCCCAGCACCTTTCAAAGGGTGATGGACAATATTTTGGGTGAACTTCAAGGGAATCACGTACTCTCCTATATGGACGACATCATAGTATTTAGTACTAGCCTCCAAGAACATATTAATGATTTAAAGAAAGTGTTTCAAAAACTACAACAAGCTAATTTAAAAATCCAAATCGATAAAACGCATTTCCTACAAAAAGAAATCGGATTTTTGGGCCATATAGTAACACAAAACGGAGTAAAGCCAAATCCGTCGAAAATCGAAGCAATCACTAATTTCAAAATTCCAAAAACTCAAAAAGAAATCAAGAGTTTCTTAGGGTTAATTGGCTATTATCGCAAGTTTATTAAAGACTTCGCGAAAATAACAAAACCATTAACAAGCATGCTGAAAAAAAATCCCAACACCAAATTAATTCTGAATGAAGAATTCAAAAATTGTATTGAAACTTGCAAAAATCTTTTAACATCGGAACCTATATTACAGTATCCAGATTTCAGCAAGCCTTTTATTTTGACCACCGATGCGAGTAATGTAGCATTAGGGGCAATTTTGTCACAAGGTCAAATAGGATCTGATCTTCCAATCTGCTATGCATCCAGAACACTATCAAAAACCGAATGCAACTATAGCACGATAGAAAAGGAACTACTAGGTATAGTATGGTCGGTAAAATATTTTCGGCCATACTTATATGGTCAAAAATTCATTATCGTAACTGACCACAAACCTTTAATTTGGTTATTTAATTGTAAAGAACCAAATTCGAAAATAGTTCGCTGGCGATTGAAGCTTGAAGAGTATGAGTATGAAATCATACACAAAAAAGGTTCCCTAAACACAAATGCTGATGCATTATCTAGGCTCGAAGAAGACGAGCAGATTAAAAAACTCAATAAGTATTTGAGAAATGACGGTTTATCATGGCCAAATACTATTGATTCAATCAAACATCCACAAGTGGATAAAACAGATATAAATCTCTTGGGTTCAGAAGAAAACCTAGAGGGGATTATACACAATTTTAATAATATAACCATTGGTGATGACGGTTTATCAGAGCCAAACGAGTTATCAAAAAGAATCTCGGAAACAGATTCAATTTTAAATGAGTTCAAAACTCAAGTCGTTTTGGAAGTCGACACCAATTACGACAAAATTAAAGAAACCTTCTTTATAAAACATTTAAAGAAGAAACGTTTTATTTTACGAAAAAATAAGTTTAGTGAAGAAGATATTATAGAAATATTCTCTAAATATTTCAACACAAAAAATTTCGCAGCAATCTTGTGCAGCGATGACGTATTTCAAACAATCCAAAAAGTTTTTACTGAAAAATTTAGTGACTCAGGATTGAAAGTTGTAAGAACAAAGAAAATACGAGAAGACATAGGTGATTCAACTAAACAAGCGGAAGTTATCATCAATTGTCATAATAAAAACCATCGAGGTATCAATGAAAACTATGCTAAACTAAAACGAACATATTATTTTCCTAACATGCGAGAATTAATAAGTAATTACGTTAAACAGTGTGAAACGTGTAATTTAAACAAATACGAACGAAATCCAGTGAAAGTTAAATATCAATTAACACCAACCCCAAATACTCCAATGGATATAATTCATTGTGATATATTTTCATTGCGAAGTAAAAATTTCTTAACCATATTGGATAAATTCTCAAAATTTGCTCTTGCTTACGAAATCACTAGTCGCAAGTCAGAAGTCATAATCTCAAAATTTAAAAATTATTTTTCCCAACACGGTATCCCAAAACAAATTGTTATGGATAACGCAACCGAATTTACATCTGAACTATTCAGAAATTTCATAGCCATGTATGATATCAACCTTCACTTCACTACAGCTAAATCCAGCACAGGAAATAGTCCGGTAGAAAGATTACACTCCACAATAACGGAAATTGCCAGAATAATATTTTCAAAAAATAAAAAGATATCAATTTCTGAGCTTATGGATGAAACAATTCTAACATATAATAATTCAATACACACATCCACAAATCTCACCCCATTTGAACTATACAGAGGACATATAAGTCATTTAGACTCAATCCCAAAAAGTTCAAATCCCCAACCAAATCAAACTTTGGAAAATATTAGGAAAAATTACGAACTTGTTCAAAATTTAGTAAGTGATCATAACCTCAAACAAAAGGAAAAAATAATTAATAACCTAAATAGAAATAGAGAAGATCCTAAAATGTTTGAACCAGAACAAACTATTTTCGAGCTTACTACAACTAGGGATAAATTAGCACCAAAATTCATAAAGCACGAAACTATTAAAGATAATAATACGAACGTTGTCACTAACAAACGAACTGTTCACAAACAGCGTATTAAAAAATAATAATTTTCAGGTTAATATCAGCGTCCATTCAACAATCAATCGAAATATTCAATATCGATAGTAACAAGGGCATCCTAGGGTTGGATTTGGGACAAGCAAGAATAATTACAAATTACGTCAAACTAGTTCATATTATCGATTTAGATGACTTAAAAATTAATTTGAATTCAATTAACGGTAACCTTGACATGATTGAAGAAATCATTATTAATAAAACTCTCCCTACATATAGATTAGAAATAGCTAGGAATAATTATAAAGAATTACAAAATAATTTGAGATATATATACCCAACCATTAGAACAAAACGAGGACTATTTAATGGATTAGGCACAATAATAAAAGGTATATCAGGAAATGTAGATCACGACGATTATTTACAAATACAAAACGCAATAACCAAACTAGAAGATGGTAATTACGCAGTAAACACACTTTATAATAATCAAGTAAAAATTAATGAATTAATGATTAATAGATTCGACAATTTAACAAATCACATTAACGATCTAACATCTCGAATCGAATTAGGATTAGAAACTCATAGGGAATTCACAGCTAGATACTGGCAGAGTGTATTAATTCAAGAATACTTCTATAAGATAGACAATAGTATAGAAATATTGAAAAACCAAATAAATAACGTCCACGAAATTCTAACATTTGCAAAAATAAGGATAATTTCTCGCATATTTTAACCAAAGACGAATTGACATATATTCATGAACATCTAATCAAAAATAATATTAATATAGCTTCTGATGAAGAAATCTATGAGTTGCTCGAATTAAAAGCGTATTATAATAGATCGAGTATAGTAATAGCCATTCAAATACCGCAGTTCTACAATGATCCATTAACATACTATCACATTAAACCAATTCCTATCAATGCTACCGAAATAATTACTATCTCAACCAATTCAATTATCCTAAACCCTCAAGTCTACATGATGTTGACCAAACCTTGTTCAATCATCGAAAATGTATATTATTGCCAAAAAGAGCAAGTATATAGCGTTATCAATAGCTGTGTACCAAATATACTATTGAACCAAAATGCTAACTGTACTACAACCCCATACAACGAAATGGATGACATCGATTACCTGGAAGATGAATTTCTCTACGTATCATCAAATAAAAGAATAGAATTCTATTCAACCTGTAAAAATCAAAATGGAACAATCCAAGGAAGAAAGCTGCTGCATTTCAAAAACTGTTCAATAACAATTAACAACGTTCAATACAGTAATGTGTACAAAGTAACATTCAACAAGATACTGATAATCCAACCATTCGACAGCGTAAATGTAACAACCAAAATAGAAGATTCTATTAGTCTACCACGCCTCGCAAACCAAACGATCAAAAACATGGAATCCATAGATTCATTATTAACATATCACAAACAATATAAAACTAACGATTATATAATTTCAGGATCAACAATAATCTTAATATCCTGTATAGCTTTGGCAATGTATTATATTTACCACAAATATAAACATGACAGCAGATTCATCAAACAAAACATGCATATCAATAAAAAAAAGTGACGTCGAGGACGACGCCAATCTCGGAAGGGAGGAGTTATGTAACATCAGTGACCCATCGGTTATCAGATCAACATCCATCAGTACACAATAAATAAAACGCATAATTAGCATTAAAACATAAAAGTGTAATTTAATAAATAAAAATTCATAATTAACATTAAAACATAAAATTGTAATTCAATAAATAAAAATTCATAATTAGCAAGAAAGATAAAATTGTAATTTAATAAATAAAAACTCATATTTAGCATTTAACATAAAATTGAAACTTGATAAATAAAAATGCTTAATTAACAACAAGATAAAAATATTAATGTAATAATAAAAAGTGCATAATCAGCACAATGCAAAATATGTAAAACTGAACGTTAATTTAGTTAGTTCTAATTATATTTCCAAAGAATAAACATCTAAATTGTAACTAGTGCATTTGTTCATTTTTATTAAATTCGGTCTCCCTAAATTCGGTACAATAACTATCTATATAAGGTTACGGAAATTTAGCGGCAGAAAATAACAGTTTGTGCGACTAAAAAAACAATTGGGAAATTAAATGATAATTTTAGACTAGCAAGCATTAGGCTTTTCCACTTCAAAGCTAGCAGAACCCAAATCGAAAATCGAACCAAAGTCGAAATTAGAACGCAAAACAAGATCAATTAGCATACAAAAAATTAAAGGCTTATTATGGCTTAATAAATTTAATGATTTTAAGCTTTGTCAAGAACAAGTGGAGCCCAATATTTTCTAATTGGGCTTGAGCCAAAAGTTATTTGTATGTCGATTGATCTTGATTTGATTGCTATTTTCGGTTTTGGTCTGATTTTCGATTTAGGTTCTGCTAGCTTTAAATTAAATGACGTTCTTGCTCAAGAACCAGTAGAGCCTAAGTTTCTTTGATGAGGCATTTGATTAGGACATAATGGGCCTAAAATTATTCGTATATCAAGATATTGTTTTGCGTTCTAATTTCAGTTTCAATCCAATTTTTGGTTTGAGTTCTGCTATCTTTAAATAAAATAACCTAAGGCTTGGTCAAGAACGAGTCAAGCCTAAATTT
The DNA here is from genome assembly GCA_947310385.1 of Nephrotoma appendiculata. Lineage (NCBI taxonomy): Eukaryota > Metazoa > Arthropoda > Insecta > Diptera > Tipulidae > Nephrotoma > Nephrotoma appendiculata. The sequence continues at coordinate 335,579,853 of OX371223.1, forward strand.
TTTTAATGAGGCATTTGATTAGGCCAATTATTTGTATGTTGATTGACCATGTTTTGCGTTTCATTTTCGATTTTCGTTCTGGTAGCTTTAAATTAAATGATCTTAAGCTTGGTCAAGAATAAGTATAGCCTAACAAATTTTAATACGGAATTTTATTAAGCCATAATGAGACTAAAATTATTTGTACGTCGATTTATTTTGTTTTGCGTTGTAATTTTGGTTTTCGTCCGATTTTCGATTTGGGTTCCACTAGCTTTAAATTAAATGACCTAAGGTGGGGTCAAGAACAAGTAAAGCCCAAATTTTTTGTAAGGGGCATTTGATTAGGCCATAATGAGCATACAATTATTTGTATGTCAATTGATCTTGTTTTGTGTTCTTATTTCGGCTTTGGACCAATTTTCGATTTGGGTTCTGCTAGCTTTGATGCCTAATGCTTCCTCTAGAATGGGCCTACCAAAAAAATAATAGCCTAAAATCAATATTTCATTTTCTAATTATTTTTAAATCATTTTTTGATATGGGTTCTGCTATCTTTTTCTAAAGCTAGCAGAACCCATCGTTTTAGTAGGACGGGATGTAGCCCAACATTTCTTAATAGAGCATATATAAATAGATAACTAGTCTATTGTTAGCCTATAATTATCCATAATATCTTGTAAGGCTCTGCTGGATGGGTTTTGCTAGCTTTAGGGACGTCGAACTTTGCAATTTTAAAATGTTAAACGTAACTCCGCCAACTGAACCGCCAACTGAAGAAATTTGGTTCCTCTGATTTTGTTCGGTTGGATTGAGATTCTAACCTAAATTTTAGAAGAAGTTTTAGCATTTGATGAGCCAATTAAAATGAAAATTGTTTTACAAGACTGGATGGGGATTCTAATATATGTATGAGACGAAGTTATGAAAAATTTGATTTGTGATTTTAAATTTCAGTTATGGATTGGTAATATGAGAATCTGCAGAAAAAAATATAGTTAGGTCTATGGTTTGGAATTCGCTTCATAAATTTGCGGCCCTATAAATTATTTTCAATTTCTGAACAGTATCACAAAATCTTATAGGTGACTGATCATAAGCGGACATATTTGGTGGTGGTGGTTAAAATTATTTTTAATAAAAATTTCTACCAAATATCCTCAGAACATTCTTCAAAATACATCTTAGAATTCAAACGACAAAAATTAAACATCATTGTTTACGAAATGGCCGATTTCGCCTTGCTTGGTCAGAATCCCGCAATTGCATCTAAAATAATAGTTAGAACCGCAATGAAACCAATTTGTTCGCAAATGTTATTAGTTTAGAATTTATCTTACGTTGACTAGCTTTAAAGCAAGCCCAGATTATTTGGCTCCAGTAACTTGAAGGAAATACAATAGAAAAACTAATTTAAAAAAAAAATTAAACAACTACAATTACACAGTACCTAATTGAAAGTCAATGGTGAATAAACCCCTTTAACTTAATAAAAACATAAAACTTCAATTTTTGGTTAAAAAAAATCCAAACCCCAGTACGAAAATTCACATATCCAAAATAACCACCAGAGACTGGAAAAATACGAAAAATATGACCGTGCTCTTTTCCATTTGCGGTGGTGTGTATATGGAACGGGTTTCTAATTACATTTACTTATACATATCTTGTACACCGTAATATAATAATATTTCAGCTAATAAATAATTTAGAATAATTTTTTTAGGTCGAATCCGTCTAACCCGAAATTATCGTGTAACTGAGCGTTCCAGTACTCCCAGTATTCGATTATTTTAAATTAAAAGCAAAAAAAAAAATGTAAGTTCAAAAATGGACAGAACAGGATTTTTATATAAATTTATGATGTGATACAAAATATACGAACGAGATGGGTATGTATACATATACATATATATCCTTAACCCCAAATATCCTCTAAATATTATAATTAAACCATATAGAAAATATAATTTCATTATACGTAAGGTAAATCATCCCCTTGAACACAAAACAAAAAAAAAAATTTAGAAAGGATTTTCTCTGGAAAAAAAAATTCCATCCATTTTTGTCTTAAACTGACCGCTGCGAAATAACACAAAAAAACGGTAACATTATACACAAAAAAACGGTATACACTCACACTCGTTATAATATAATTTTCATGAATTTTCCATTTAAATTTCAATATTAGATATGTGTATTATTAAAATATATAATCATGCATGTTTTATTTCACATTGGAAATTTTTTTTTGGGATGAATTTCCATTTTCGTATATAATATTTGAAAGAAAATTAAATAATGTTTCTCCTATTGTTTTCCATTTAATAATAAAATATTCTTTCAATTTTATGTACTAATTTATTAATTATGCGAAATTATTATGGTCGAATAAAATACTGGTGTACGGTACTGTGTGCTGTATGGAAATTTGAATGGAAAATACATATAAATAAATTTTTGAATTTTCCGAAACGAAAGGAAAAAATAAAGTTAATTAATTATGGAAAATTTTATTTTATTATTATTTTTTTTATTGTATTTTGAAAGGTATATATAAATATAATATTTAGGAGGAGGTGGGGTGTTTTGAGAGGTAGATCTGTTGTTTATGAACTGGACGGTTATTTTCATTGTTCTTACATAATACGTTTTAATATGAATGATGATTAGCATTATGTCGGTACATGAGTTTTATGATATGTATTGTATATTGGAAGGGAGAGGGAGACTTGTCTAAATTTTATAATGCTCTTCCATTGAAACGCAATAATTTGTTGGACTAAACTGTGATATAATATCGAGACAGCGTATGTATGTTTAGAATTCTTGGAAGTTAGCAGAATATAGTGGTTTGATTGAATCCCTTTTTCATCTATAAAACTGAAATTCAGGATTCCAACGAAAATCGTAAACATATAAAAATTGCAATAATTTGCTTGACGGAAGATCAAAATCTATCACCACTTTGAGGCAAAGTCGGCATCTCTAGAAAATATTAATTTGATGGAAACATCAAAAACTTCAGGTTACGATGTCACACCTTTTTATAGTATAAACGCCTTTTCTAGTATGAAAACAATGGGGGGGGGGGGGGGGTTGTGTCAAAAATATAAAAAGGAAACATGGCACGTAGAAAGAGAAATTGCGCGTACTAGGAAGTGCCCAACTTACCGCTGACGCAACAGGTAGTGCTCCGAAAATTTCAAGGTGAAATACAACCTGGCAAAAAACAAGAACACCATATGTATAGTTCTGAGTCAAAGGTCTATCAGAAAAAGCCTCGCTTCGGGATCCATCCTGAAACTAAGACAATAATCTCGATGAGGGACATCGTTATCGTTAACAAAAGAAGTTATCCGAATGCGCTTCTGATAAAGCATTTTTGGTTCTTTCATCCGAGGGACGGCGCTGAACTGGAATTATCTAATTCAGTTACATAGTCAAGCGCAGGCTTGTTAGGAGTTCAGTTCTGGGTCAAGTTCTATAACTTTTACAGATTATGAAGCAGCGGGAAAATGTAAGCAAAAGACAAAAAACTGACAGATCATCTTTGATCAAAATAACGATCAGAAAATATACTTCTAGATGAGGGATTTGCTCTAAAGCTAGAAGTTTTAGAGCTTAAATAATTTTTTTCAGAAAATGGGTTCAGGAGAAACGGCACAGGAACCATTAGAACCATTAATCTAAGATGCTGTATAAGATAGAGGAAATTTGACAGCGGAAAATAAGAGATTACGCTACTCGCCGCAAGTAGCAGCACTATCACAAAATTTAATTAAGAAATACCCGAGTTCCCTCCAGTTTGAAATTTATTGATATCGTGTAAAATGTACAAATACCGTTAATTGATTCAATAACACCGGAACAGCCGTTGATCAATCAATCAGCTGTTGATTCAATATATAGTGAGATTAAACAGCACAGAAATGAATCCACACAAAATTACAAAGCTTTAGATGAAAAAATTGGAAAAAATTTGTGTAAAGTTTTGTCGCCGCAACACCAAAGTTGAAGTGATGCAAAGAAAATTTAAAAATAAAAAACATCTTAAGGAAAACATAAAAGAAATGTTTCCGGATCCAGAAAATATCGGCCTGTGTTGTGAACTGCGAGAAAAAATCTTTTTATGGAAATCAAAGGTACGTAGTGGAATTATTAGTGTTAGTGAGTATGGTTTAGTGTCGTTGTATAGAATTGTTATGATGTAATTGTTTAATATTTCGTTCCAATTTCCGAAATTCTCATATCTAGCTACACGATTAGTTCGGAAATTATGTATCTTTCGATTAACATGGAATGTAAATTTCTCGAGTGAACCATAATTTATGATTTAAATTAAATCTGATATGATAAATAATGAATGGAATCAATATAAAAACCATATGCGTGGTACACAAAATTTGTTAAACGGTTCAGTAAAATCATAATGGCTGAACTTTTTTTATAATTATACCATATAACAGACCGGTATTTTATTCTAAGAAGATCACGATTTCATGTTTTTCGAAACCAAATTTCTAACCTATCGTGTTTAAAAATGGCCTCGATTATAGAACTCGCAGGATTTACTACGGCGGGAGTTCAAACTCCATATATAAAAAATTAAAACAATAAATTTCGTTCAAGGTTACATTGAAAACTGGTTTCATATGATTACGTTTTTACGATTCGCAAATCATCCGCAATATTTTAGCTGCGGATTTTGATATAAACATTTTTGTATGATTTGTATGAAAATAAAACCCGTTTTAATTTTTTTTATATGGAGTTTGGACTCCCGCTTCAGTAAATCCGGCGAGTTCTATAATCAAGGCAATAATAATAAACGCCGCATTAGGAATAAATAAACGAAAATGCCCGGTGAGATATTTTTTTTATATTAGAATTCACCAGAGTCAGTGACGACCGTGACCGGTAATAGTCGGATTACTTCTTGGTTAGTAAATCAGAGATCCACGAGCTCTGAAATGAATGTGCAGGTATAGTTTTCTACAAATGATTCAATGAATTTGCTAAATCAGTATCTTTGTTTTTTACAGTTAGTTCAGAATATATTAAGTAGTTCGATATCTGGTCAGAGAATTCTTCAATTCTACGCAACGAATAACAAATTAAATGAAAAGTGTAGAGATGAACTCGTCAACTCGTTGAAAATTATTTTGATTTCGATGCGAATTGCTATGCACTGCCTGGTCCAAAACAATTGAAGAATCTCAGTGATGAAATCGTTAATGCTTTCCCTACAGAGGATGCGGATATATACTACATTGGCAGAAAAGATGGTAACGCAGCATCTGGGAAATTGTTTAACCGGTTTAAAAACATTAAAAGGAAATCGAAAGCAACTTCAACTGAAAACTATCAGTTTGCTAAACACAGAAAAGAATGTACGGAAACACCTGTAACTCGAACAGTGGGAGACGTTGGCGCTCAAGAGAGCATGCGTGCAAAAATGAAAAGCATTTTAAATACTGACAACTCAGCTAACGATTTATGGCATCAAACTTATGAACTTAGACAAACGTTTATATCAGACAAAACAAATTCTTTAAGAGATATTATGGAACATTGGAATTTTTATGAGCAAGCGGGAGGTGAAAAATTTGTGAGTATTATTTTATGGTACTTTAAATACATACATATACGTATATAAGCATGAAAGTAATTTGAAAGTAGTAATATTTTTTCTGTTTAAAAAGTAAACATTAATACCTAACTCTACTTTCAGATTGACTTCAACTTTGAGATTAAGTACCCGGATAAAAAGTTCTCTTTATTCGAGAAATGGGAAATATTTGAAAACAAAATTAAACCGATTTACTTATCTAAAATTAAAGATAAAACATACAAAGATTTTTTAGTACGAATGTCAATGGGAAATGTAAATAGTGGTAAGAATATCCTTCATTTCCATACTGATTATTATTAATAGCTTATTATTCGCTTGTTACAGACTCGACTAACTGTCTTTTGGTAATGATGATGAATTTTATTCTGCGTCCTGTGTTGCAAAAGCAAAACAAAAAATCAACAATGCAAGACCGCGTTCAATGATTCAACATGTTTGCACAATAAATGACATGCATCGTTTAAAGGAAATGAAAATTAATACTGCGGTTACCCAACATAGTAATATCCAACCCTTCATATTTGTTGTAGGTACGGATCTTACAGAGCTCAAAGAATTTTATGTAAGTCTAGGAGACACACTCTTAAAGTGTTCCTCTTTCTTATCTAGCTTAGACATCTGTTTTAAATCATTTCATGTATTTGATTTGCATTATCCAAAAGAGTCGACATTAGTATGGCAATGTTTGCAAAAATATTTTTATTTAATTTATTCCGGGAACTACAAAAAAAGTTTAGCTTTGGCTGAGTTACTTTTAACTCTTAAATAAATGTTTCGCTGTTATTTGTGTTCCCTATTTTTGCCTAACTTGCCAGAACTAATGTTACATTATAAACACCACCATAACCTAAAACTGCATAGTACCTATAATTGTACTTATCTAGAATGTAACCAATCTTTCACCAGTTCAAGTAATTTTAAAAAACATTTTCAAAGACATCTAAGTCGTGAGTATGTTAAACCGCAGCCAATTAATTTTCAGTCAAATCTAAAGCTGTGTTGCTTTCAAAAGATTACAACAACAATTGCATTCAAGCCGATTGTTTTAGAAAGTTAAGAAAAAATTTTTTAGGATTAGGGGAAATAAAATCATTTTATGGTTATGGTGTTTACCGCAAGGCGTTATTTTTTCTATTTTTCTAGAAAAATTTATATTGAATAATAATTTAGCATTTGTTATTTGATAGCAAAATACCGAATTTAATTTGTTCTCTTTCATAAAATAAAAAAAAAATAAAATAAATATATATTAAGAAAATGAACCAACTCAGAAAAATAAAAACGCATTAAAAAATTAAATCCAAAAGTTGTTGCTTTCACATTTCTTAGCTAAGCTAAGCGGATTAGCGAAAGCAACACTACTTAAGTTCTCTCACAAACAGATCTCAGTACAAATTAGATTCAGCTTCTGATTTTAATACAATTATTTCAAATAAGCCTTCTTCTTCCAACCAATCTAACTCTACCAAAGATGAATATAACAACTTTGAAATTAACATAAAGAGAATTCAGGTTGATATATCAAATTGCTGTTCTCAATCTTTAATTGATTTGCATCAAAAATAATCTATCTAGAAAAGATGTTTCCGATATCAAATCTCAATTTTCTACTGTTATTACTAAAAAAGTAGTAGATGGTATAAAAGAAGTGGTACTTCCGTATGTCGGGACTTCGAAAAAAGATAGTATTCAAAACTTTCTTGATTTTTGTTCAAATCCGTTTATAGACATAAATTCCGAGTATAAATTTTTTCAAACAATAGAAAACAGTGATACGTTCTCCAAGCCAATCATGTTTAATATAAATAACGAAATTACAGAAGTAATTATGAATAGTCGGCCGTCTTTAGACGCAAGTAACGTTAAAGGTTGTTTAATGCCAATCGAGTTCCAAATAAGAAAATTTTTGCAGCTCCCCAATGTTTTAAATCAAATTTTAGAAAACACGAGTAGTTTAATTAAATCCAATCACATCTCACATTTCGTAAATGCTGAGTTATTTGCCAACGTAAGACACGTTAATGGAAACAAAATCGTTATTCCTTTATTTATTTACACAGACGATTTCGAGTTGAACAATCCACTCGGGAGTCATAGCACCGAGGATGCCATTTGCGGAGTTTATTATTCGTTCGCAACGTTACCTCAGTATTTACAATCACGGTTAGATTGTATTTTTGTAGCAGCTTATTTTAAAACCAAAGAACGGAAACATTATGGTAATGAGGTATTTTTTAAGCCACTGATAGAGGTGTTCAATTCTCTACAACTCGAAGGCATCAAAATAACGTTAAATGAAAAATTAGTGTCCGTTTACCCCACTATCTGTCTCTTGCTAGGTGATAACTTGGCACTTAATGAAATGTTAGGGTTCACACCATCATTTAGATCTAATTATTTTTGCAGATTTTGCAAAATAGAAAAACGTTTATCCTGGACTGATTGTCAAGAAAAATTGGCAGCTCTTCGAAACCAGAACAATTATGAATCTGATTTATATCAAAATGACCCAACAAAAACCGGAGTTAAAATTAATTCGATATTTAATAATTTAAACAACTTTCACGCCACCAAGAATTTTGCTGCTGATATCATGCACGATTTGTTCGAAGGGGTGTGTAGATATGACTTGTCCACGGTATTATTATATTTTATTAACGAAAAACAATATTTTACTCTTGATGTATTCAACTATAGAAAGCAAATGTTTGACTACGGCGAAACCGAAATTGGAAACTTATCTCCGTATATTACTTTGAAACATTTAGAGAATAGCAATTTTAAAATGTCAGCCAGGGAAATGTCCTCGTTCGTACATTTTTTACCTTTAATTATAGGTGATTTAATTCCCTGTACTGATAAAATGTGGAAATTTTTCCTCACCTTGTTAAAAATAACAGATAGCTTACTCTGCGGGTGTTTTGATATATCTAAGCTCAACGAACTTGAAAAATTGATTACAACTCATAATAAGCAATACATTGAACTAAGTAAACAAAATTTGAAACCAAAGTTTCATTTCCTATTGCACTACAAAACTATACTAATGAAAAGCGGGCCTCTTAAATATCTGTGGTCTTATAGATATGAGGCTAAACACAAAGAAGCAAAGATGTATGCACGAAGTATATCATACACACTTAGTATTAAGGCTTCACTAAAATTCGCAAAATTTTTAAATGACTACGAAAATGGATTTCCCACTGGACTAAATTATAAAAATAGTCATTGTCATATAATTGATTTAACGGTATCTCCAATTTTTGATAAAATATTAAATAAAGATGAACTCCAATTGAATTATAAAAGATGTAATGCTGTAAAACTAATAGAATATAAAGGAACTACTTACAAAACTGGGTATTTCCTACCAGTTTTAAATATGTCGAAGCCTGAGCTGTATAAGATAGAAATATTAATTGTACAAGAAAATAATTCTTTAGTAATTACTCAAAACATAGAAATCTTAGAGTATTTAGAACATTTCCAAGCATTCAAAATAGGTGTTGATCTGGATAAATACAAAATTTTTGAAGTACAAAATTTTTTGGGTCCTCCAATTCATATGCATATCGCTGGAAATGGATTTAAATTAATTAGATTTAAAACATTTTAATATAACTTGAATTATCAAATTAGTTTAAGATATATATATATATATATATATATATATATATATATATATATATATATATATATATATATATATATAAATCAATAGATAATAAGTGTATAGATATTGAATATTTGATAAACAAACCTGTATTAAGACATATGTATGAAGAATATAAGTATGTATATACATATACGTATAATAAATAATTCAATAAATAAATAAATTTTTTTATTATTTAAATTAATTAACAATATCATTTTGCATTATTATTCTTTTTATAATCACTACATTATCTCAGGAAACACATATATGGTATATCAATAATTAATGCAAAACATTAATCATAATGTAACATTTGCAGAGTTAATTTAAGATTTCTATTTAACATTTTCGTAAGGATCACCTTAACATTATTTTTCTCAGTATGGTGCACACAAAGTTAATTTCACATTTTAATGTAACATTATTGAAAGTTATAATAACTTTCAAAATTGTTAAGCAATTTCGTGAAAATAACATCGAAAATGTTAAATTGGACTCGCTGTACTGAATTAACATCTTTCTATAATTTTTTAAAGTTATATTAACTTCGTCCGTATCTGGCTAAATCTTAGGTACAAAAAAGTTTATTTTACCATATATTTTTCTGGTTTTTTTTTTCAGTGAAATTCTCGTAGTTTACGAAAAAATCGTGATACAATTTTTGCACATCTCAGCTCCTATACCACCTTGCTTGATATTATATTTTTCTCAGAGGTTTGGATTGGTAGTGATGAAGTTTCTAGTTATAGCATTCCTAATTGTAACTTGGTTGACGGCTGTAACAATAGTTACTCAGCTGGAGGTATTTTAGCATATGTGAGGTTTAAGTTTCAATTTTGTTAAAAAACGTTTAAACTGCTGATGTATTAAAGATTAATTTTGCAATCGATTCTGAGAGTTTTTGCGTCGTTGGAGTATATCGTCTTCATTCTAGTTCAGTGCTAGAATTTATTGAAGAATTTAAAGTTTATCGACATTGTATTAAAACAAAAAATTTAATTATCATTGGTGATCTAAATATTGACATTTCGGATTCAATTTATATGAATCAAAATGTCAATAAATATCTTCAAATGATGTCTTCATTTGGATTGATCTCTCTAATTCAAGATTTTACTATAGAGTTACTGATAATTCTTCGAGTACAATTGACCACATTTTTTTGAGATTAAATAATAATTCTAAACTACTTGCGAATGCAGAAGTTTTAGATTATAAATTATCTGACCATCGTGGTATCTCTTGAAATCACAAAGGATAACTTTAAGCGAGTGAATAGGTCAATTAAATTTTTTTCTAAACGAAGGGTTGAATTTTCCACGTTAAAAGGGGTTTTGAATCTGGAGAATTGCACTATAGTTCAGCAAACTCGGGTTAAACTAAAAACTATAAAAATCCGTCAATGAATTTCTTTTTCTTTGTCTAAAATGATTGATTTGAAAAATAAACCATCCATACGGAAGCATCCCAGAAACATTAAATTAATTCATAGGATAAAGATCTTAGAGAAAAAACAAATTCAGCTATTTCGATAGAAAAGGAACTTTATTATTACCAACGTTTTAACAACTGTAAAAAATACTTAAAAACTCAATGGCGTCTTGTAAACGAATTTTTAAACGGTAATACGGAAAAACTCCCTATTGCGTCCATAGTGACCGAGAATAATGAAATTCTGGAAGAGAAACTAAAAATTGCAAACGAATTCAATAATTAATTTGTTAACGTCATTGAGGATCTTAAAGATAGTATCGCGCGTAGAACTCCAACTACACTAGAAGAGTCGCAGTATTTTTTCTTTAAATAATTCAATGGCTTGTGGTCACGATAACATAAGCAATTCTTTTATCAAATCTGCTCGAACACTCCTTTCACTTGTTTTATCTTTTATTTGTAGTCGGTGTTTTTCCTGAGATTCTCAAGAAAAGCTGTTGTAGTATCATTCTATAAAAAAGGTGCCTCAAATTGGGTAATTATCGTCCATATTGTTACTTTCAGTTTTCTCTAAACTTGGAGAAAATAATCAAAAATCGTTCACTTTCCTTTCTTGCAAAATGCAATTTTTTTTCAGCTCATCAATTTGGTTTTAGACAGGGTAAAAGTACTGAGGATGCGCTGCTAGAGCTTTTAAACCGTATTGTATTGTCGCTGAATATTCAGATCAACCTGGTGCAGTAAATTTTATAGACATTACAAAAGCATTTGACACTATGGATTATGATTTATTATTATTAAAGTTAGATAGAGCTGGAATTCGCGGCATTGCGAATTACTTGTTTCGTTCTTATCTTTCGGATAGACAACAAGGGGCCAACATTTCGAGCTGTATTGGCGATTTTAGAAAAACTCAAGTGCGGAGTACCGCAAGGCTCAATTTTAGGACCAATCTTATTTTTGATTTATATTAATTCAATTTTCCAATTGAAATTAGAAGGGCATTCATTTGGCTTTGCTGATGATGTGGGATTGTTTTATAGCGGCTTTATGGGTAGTGATGTTAATACTCAGAAGATTAATAATAATCTTCTCATTCTTAGACGTTGGTTTGACAAAGATTATATGGTCCTTAAGCCTAAAACTAATATTATGAATATCAAATTTTCTGGAATAGCACCAAAAATAGATAATATATATATCACTCCACTGAGCTGTTTTTATAATAATTTTACATGTTCTGATTCTTTCTTGTAATGTGCTTGACGTTGTTTACTCTTAAACATTTAGGAGTAACGATTGATAATCGATCTAGCTTTAAGAATCATGTTGGATTATTGCAAAAGTACTTATTATCTTGTAATCGACAACTATACCTACTGCGCTATTTTTGTCCCGAAGCGGTTCTTGATCTACATATCTATTTTGGTCTTGTCCAGTCTTCTTGTTTTGGTGGTATATATTTTTCCAACTTAAAGCCCTTAATAGTAGGACAAAACTTTATTGTAAGAACAATATACCGTCACCTATCACTAAAGATAATTAGTTTTTTAGTAATTACCAGCGGACATTATTCATTCATCATGTACCACTTTTTTCACTAAATAAAATATCTCAGCGGAATAAAATATTAAAAGTGATCCTTAAAATGGCAAATTGATTGATCTCCGAGGTAAAGAAACTCGGTATATGAAATCTTGAAATTTAACAATATTCCGTTTTTCCGCCATTTCTTCCACTAGTAACCAATACTTTCGGTTGTTTTTCTAATAGCTTAGGTCATACTGAGACTATATGGAAAATTTGGGGAAAATTCTTGGACTAAAATTTTCACTAGAATTTTTTGATTTTCAATTTTCCCCAAATTTCCCATATAGTCTAAATATGAAATAAGCTATTAGAAAAACAACTGAAAGCATTGGTTACAATTGAAATTTTTTGAGATATTGGCCAAAAACTGAAAATAACTTATATGGCCGCAGAAAATCAAAAAACTCTAGTGAAAATTCTAGTTCATGAATTTTCCCGAAATTTTCCACATAGTCTCAGTATGACCTAAGCTATTAGAAAAACCACCATAAGTGGGGAACATGTGGGTCAAGAATACTCCTCAACAGAGATGAATGATGTACTAATGAATTTTAATAAGCATCCTATTGTACATCAAAATATATGCAGTATGAATGCCAACTTTTATTCTTTTCTATCTCATTTAGATGCTTGTAATATTTTTCCATCGATAATTTTTTTAACGGAAATTTGGATTAATGATGAATCGATTGATAACTATAATACTAAAGGGTACAGACAGTTTAATTGCAAACTGTAATAAAAACCAAAGAACTGCTGGTGTCGCTGTATATATCTCGGATTTAATTGTTTCAAATTATGAAGTTACTTGCGTCCATCATTTAATTCCGCTGATGCTATTCGTCTGAATTTCTGTGACCAACAACAATATTACTCAATTATCTGTTTGTATCGACTTCACTCGTATACTGTTGACTATTTTATCAACGAATTCAGTTCATTTTTGGATAATGTTACTGTCAAAAATTTAATTATAATTGGTGTTTTAAATATCAACATATTGAGTGATTCTAACGATAGCAACAACTATCTATCCATAATGTCCTCTTTTGGGTTAGCATCATTATTGGTTAATGAGATAACGCGGGCTTTTTCTTCTAGTTGTATTGATAATTTATTTGTTAGACAGGGCCTAAACAACAATCATAAGATTAACTCCATTGTTTTTGATTTTGAGGTCACTGATCATGCTTCTATTATTTTCTCTATAAATGATAATCCTAAAATCAATATAAATGCGGAGAGAAATGATTATGTCTCCGTTGATTATAAGCGACTATCGGATTCACTGTCAAATGAAAGATGGCTTAGTCTTTATGATACGGGTTGTGTTGAGAAGGGTATTATAATTTCACTGCATTACTCAATCCCCACATTCAAAATTGTCAATATACGATTTCAAAACCCAGAACCAAGAAGCTAAAACCTTGGATAACCAATGAACTGAGCAATGAAATTAAGAAAAAAATTAATTTATATAGAAAACACAAAACCCATCCTCAAAATAAAAAATTGGCAACAGCTTATAAATCTAAAAAAAAAATATGTTGATAATTTGGTGAAACAAACTCGAACGCAATTTTACGAATATCACTTTGAATTAAATAGAAATAATATTAAGGGGCAATGGCGCATAATTTATGAGGCAACTGGTAAATACATGAAAAAGAAATATGATCTAGTAATTAAAGATGATGGAGGGACTACTCAAGATGACCCTTTCATAGTTGCTTCTGCTTTCAATAATTTTTTCACATCAATTCCTCTTAAATTATGTGCAGAAAACATTGAACAGGATGATATAAGTAATCATGATAGAATTCAGCTGCTATTCTCTAATTATTCTGAGGCTAAAAACTGTTTTCTACCTCCTGCAACTGTAAATGACATTTATGTAGGTATTATTAATTCATTTGAAAAATACAAATGCGTGCGTGCGGACGTGATAGCATCAGTGTTGTGAATTTTGGAAATTCGGGAATTGATTTATAATTTTTAAACACGAGAAAACTGAGTTTTTAGTAAATTTTATTTATTTAATAATATTTGATAATTATTATTTTCTAGTACTATCTCGACTGCCTTTTGGTCATCTTCTCGTCATTCCTTTTATAGGTTTTTTCGTATTTTGTATATAAGATACATATAAAAGGATTATATTATATACAATACATTGAAATGATTTAATAACATAATTTTATTACATTTAGAAAGAAATATAGAAATTTATATAATTCAGAAATTTATATAATGCTTAATACTATCCCAAACCCAATACAGTGTAGTATCAATAATTCATAACATCAGTAATGTTCTTGTAAAACATATAGCTCGATTCATCTCCGACCCGTTGTGCTATATTTGCAATTTAAGTATGTGTAGTGGGGTCTTTCCAACCGATTTAAAGAAAGCTATAGTAATTCCTTGGCACAAAGGAGGAGAAGTTTCAAATATGTCTAATCACAGACCTATTTCACTCCTTCCAGCCTTCTCAAAAATTTTGGAAAAAGTTATTAAAAAAAGATTATTGTTATTTTTAGATAAAACTGGATTTTTTAATAATGCGCAATATGGATTTTGAGAACAGCTAAATACTAAAGATGCATTGATTAGCTTTCTGGACAAAATATACGGTGGTTTAAATAATAAAAAAAATTGCAGGACTGTTTATAGATATTACGAAAGCTTTCAAGCATTCAATTTTGTTTGAAAAATTATGGAATGCTGGAATTAGGGGAATTGTTTTAGATTTGTTGAAATCTTATCTTACTGGTAGGTCACAATCGGTAAAATTAAATAATACTTATTGTGATCCTTTACCTGTCACTGTGAGCGTACCGCAGGGTTCGGTTCTCTCGGCCAATTTTATTTTTAATTTATATAAATTCCATTTTTAATATCAATCTTTGTGGGTACCCTGTGGCGTTTGCTGATGACACAGCCTGTGTTTATTGTAATAATGACTGGTCTGATATTGTATATGCCATACAGAGTGACCTAGCTCGGTTTAGAAGATGGTTTAATTTGCATTATATGATATTAAGCCCAAAAACAAGGTTCATGATATTTCGTTTAAAAAATGTAGATGATGGGAAAGATATGCTTTGATGATTGCCATGCTTTGAGTTGTTCACTTTCTGACTGTAATATTGTTTTCAAATAGAAATGGTTTCCAGTTTTAAATACTTAGGTATTATTTTGGACAGCAAATTGAAATTCTCTGAGCATGTTTGCAACATTTGTAAGAAAATTCGGGTTTCACTTCGCCAATTTTACCTTCTAAGGTCAATATGCCCTCAGCGCATTCTTAAATCCATTTACTTTGCATTATTTAATTCGAAAATCGAGTATGCATTTGCTGCTTGGGGTGGTATTTATCTTCGTAATTTGAATCGTGTCAAAACTTTACAGAAATGTGCCATTCGCGTCATGTTTTTTAAAAAATCAACGGTTACATCATTTCCATTGTTCAAGTCAGCTCAAATTCTACCGTTACGTTATCGATACGTTACGCGAGGTGTGGTTACGTAAAAGTAAGATCTATTGATCAGTATGATTTGAGAGTTAAAAATCTATGTGTTATTAATTTTACTCGGAAGGAATATTGTCGTAGACTTTATAGTATTAAGGCACCCTATCTATATAACTTACTACCCAGTCAAGTAAAATCGGAAAGTACAATGGTAAAATTTTTAAAAGAATTGAAGTGTTGGCTTTTTGGTTTTGATCACATCAATGATTTAGAAAAGTATTTTTAAATTTTAAATTTTATTATTATTAATTTTCATACTGCTTACTAGTCCGGTCAATCTAGACATTCGAAGGTACATATATTCGCATCAAGCTGAAAATTGGTAGAATTGTTAAAAATGTGATTATAAAAAAAATGTGATTATAAATTCAACATTGGAGCACGACTGGCCTTGACAGTTTGTTCATGCCAAAGAGCAGAACAGTCCGAATTTTTTGCAACCACATTTAGCACTGCATCCCTTTTTGCAGTTGCAAAAAATGGTGTTTAGCAGTTTTTCCGGTGCAGGTGGGAGTAAAGTTTGAACTGGCTCCAATGTATTGTCGACCAACTTCCAACCCCAGTCTGTAGGGTCTAGCTGATAACCAAGCCACACTTGAACTTGGTAATATACCCGAAGAAGATGTTGATGAGCAGCAACTGAGGTTGGAGGAAGAGAAGCATGCTTATCTAAGCAGGTAGTTTTTTTAGGAGCTCCGTACATAGAAAGAAGAAAGCGGATGCCGTTGGTGATAACTTCTTCTTGAGTTGAATTACTGTTTTTAAAAACTTCAGCACACTGAACAAAATCTAGTTTTTTAAACATTTTGAAAACTGTTGTTTTACCCCTCCTGTAAAATGCAGATGTCGTATCACCGCCAGTTATTGCGTGTAAAAATAGTACGTGATTTTGACACTTTGCAAAAGTAGATAAACTTTTAGATGAATATATTTTCGATTGATGTTGAGCTTTTCCTGGTTTCAAGAAGAAAATAGTATTTTCAGTTGGAGTTCGAGCAGTGAGTAATACGAGTAAGTCTATATCTTCACCAACAACAATAGTTGTATTTGTCAAATTGAATTGCTCTATTGCTGTTTCAATAATCAATACATCAGCATCATTATTAGCTTGTTTTCTTGATTCTGGGATTTCATTATTCAAATGTTCAAACATGCGACTTGGTGGAGGGTAATTAGAATTATCAAACACTACGGTTTGAATATCTTCGCGAATAATAGTTGCAGCTGCGTCTAGGACTCTGAATCGTTCTTCTTTTTGATTCATTTTTTTCTTTTCGTACCAGGCTTGATTCAAAATATCATGATGATTATCCACTAAGCATATGAATGTTGATGCTCCCGATTTCTCAGTGATAATAAGTTTTTCACCATACTTTAGTTTGAGTCGTAACTTAATCGTTCTGTAATCTAATGTCGTAGTTTTGCAAACATTTTTTAATTCGTTCAAAGTGAACTGACAGTCATCGCTATTTTCAATGTAAGTGAATATTTCCTCCATTGCCAGATTCGCAGCTTCGTCTTTAGGGCGACCGACTTTAGTTCCAGTGGAAAGTTTTACGAAAGAATTATAGCAATCACGATGATACTTAGTTTCAGCAGCAACTAAATCATATTCAAATGCGACTCGAGCAAGAACAGCTTTTGCTATAGCATCGTCACGAGTCCGAGCTACTTCCAGAATTGAATCTTTAAATTGAAGTGTACTTACTTGGCTATTTCGACGGCGAAAATCTGAGGATTTTCTTCTTTCATATTCTTCATTCAATTTCTGGCCACAAAATAAGCATAGTTCTTTAAAACAAAAAGCTGATTCACTGACACGTTTTCTAGTACGAGGAGGACTTACTGTGGATGTACTGGCTTCTTGTTCTTCACGTTGTCTTTTATTAGCTGCAGCAATAGAAGACTTTCGAGTATAATTTTTACAATTTTCATGTATTATCACAGATTTATGATTTTTGAGAAATTCTGAGAATTCATCTGCTCTTTCGATATTTGCATTAATTAATGACTTCATACCACGTTCAACAGTAACAACTTCACTTTCAGTTAAAAGTTTAGTACAAATAAAACAATATTCAGACATTTTTGTTATAAAAGTCAAAACAGCACGATATAGGTTAGGATAAACACGTGATTTCACTACAGCGTGTCGCTCAAGACTAACGGTATTTCATTTATTATAGCAGGTGTAAGACCCTAGCCACGCACACAATAGAACAAGAGACAGATGTTGTCCTCGAAGTTACACTGGCGTATGGAGTAAGGGACTGGGTTTCATTTGACCTGATATTCTTATAGTTATGTATATTTTATATTTTAGGTATAAGTTACAATCACCGATAGAAAAATATTTCAACATATATAACAACTCTAGATAAGAGATGTATATACGTGGCGCACTCATGCATATTATGCCCATAACAACTTGAACAACTTTTTGAATCGTTATATCCCAGAAAGGGTGGCTCGTAGAAAAAAAGCACTGATACATTTTTGATAGATAATATGATGACCTACAATTTTTGTCTAATATATTTTTATGATAAGACTTACCGTTTCGCTGAAAATCGCGAAAAACTCATTTTTTTGACCTTTGACCTCGATTAAAATTTTTTCCATACACGGGAATGATGGGGAACTTTTAAGTTTTATTTATAATGACATTTTTAACGATTCTACCAATTTTCAGCTTGATGCGAATTTAAGTACCTTCGCGCTCATTTTTATGTCTAGATTGACCGGACTATTACATTTATTTTATTTTTTTTGTAAGGGATGGTATATTTTTATTCTGTTATGATTTATTGATTGTCATAGTTATTTCTGTTTTCGAGTTTCTAAATACATATGTGCCACCTTTCTCATCAACTCATTTCATATAATTTATATAACTTCTTTCATTTTCCATATGTAATCTTTTCTGTGTTACTTTTTGTTACATTTTGTTTTATTCATTTATTTTTTTAACTGATATCTTATAAATTTCATTTTTTGTTGGTACAGTTGAAACAAGCTTAACTAGCTTCTGACTGTTCCTATAATTTTTTTTATTTTTTATTTTAATTTATAATGTGGTATGCTTAAGCGTAAACTTAAATGCCTACTTTGTAAACTAATTTAAATATCTGTAACTTTTCAAATAAAAATTAAATAAATAAATAAAAATAAAAGAAAAAGTATTGGTTACTAGTGGAAGTTTTTGAGATATTGGCCAAAAACTGAAAATCGCTTATTTGGCCGCAGAAAATCAAAAAATTCTAGTGAAAATTCTAGTCCATGAATTTTCCCCAAATTTTCCATATAGTCTCAATATGACCTAAGCTATTAGAAAAACAACCGAAAGTATTGGTTACTAGTGGAAGAAATGGGGGAAACACCGACTATTCTTAAATTTCAAGATTTCATATACCGAGTTCCTTTACTTCGGAGATCAATACATTTGCCATTTTAAGGATCACTTTTAATATTTTATTCCGCTGAGATATTTTATTTAGTGGAAAAAGTGGTACATAATGAATGAAAAGTTTCCGCTGGTAATTACATAACAAAATTAATTCTCTTTAATGATCGTGCTGCCACTTGCGGCGAGTAGCGTAATCTCATTTTTCGCTGTCAAAATTCTGCTATCTTATACAGCATCACGTATATAAAATTCTAAAATTTATACGTAGTGGTCACAGAGATCTAAAAGTAACTAGTTATTCATTACGTAACTCTAATCACGTAAACTGTCCACCAGCTAGAAAAGAACATTTTAACAATCCCGGTATAATAAAAGTAAACAACATCAACAACAATCCAATTCAGAATAAGGGATTACGAGTGTAATATGACCACAAATTTTTAATTTTTTTACGTAATTGAATATTTATGTTACAGTTAAATCTTAAATATTTGTAATTGGCTCTTTGTTTGTTTTTAATTAAATCTTTATATGTAATAATTTATGTGTACTGGATACAAGAAAAGAAGATCAATAAATAAATAATAAAATAAAAAAATAAAAAATTTCCGCTGGTAACAAACATAACAAAATAGATTCTCTTTAGTGATAGTGCCGAAACTTGCGTCGAATAGCGTAATCTCTTATTTTCCGCTATCTGAAGGCGCAAATCGCACACTAGTTTGTGCTGTTCACGGTACTGATCCATTCTAAACGTGGGTAATAGACCAAACTTATATATCCATTTCATTAAATTTATTTAAACCCGAGGAATTTAGAAATCCAGAAATATAAATCGGGTGCCTAATATTAAATGAGCAAACTCTTAGCAAACTCAAACGAACTGGAACACCTTAGTGGACTAGTGAGTTGAGTAGACTGAGGAAACAGATAAGAAAGTATCTCAATAAAGTCATGAACACTGGCAAAACGGATTTCTGATATTTATACAGATCCTCTCTGAAGAAGAAGATTTCTTCACACAAAATAAAAGAAAAATGTTCCGTTCCATTAAATTATAATTGACACTGACATGAACATTCCAAATAATAACTGTCTCATCGCTGCAACATTTAAAATATCAAGTTATTACCACTTACGGATTTCAACTTAAAATTTCCTGGTATTTCCAATTAAGGCAAAAGTTTAGATTTACAGTCAGTCACAAAAGTGTGCATACCCTACTAAAATTTGGAAAATTGAGATAAATGAAAAGAACTAAATATTAAAGAAAATTATTATTGGACAAAAAAAAATTATAACTTTCAAAAAATTCATAAAATTTATATCACAAAAGTCTAAATATAGATGCACATTTCTGTTTATTCTAGAATTATTGCAAAGTACCGTTATCGATTTATATTCCGACATCTCAGAAAAAAATTTCTCGAAAGGGGAGTGATGTGGACCATTTTTAAGTTTTTTTTCACAGATTCTGCGATTCCAGCGATTTTTGGCTCAAATCGGACCACCGAAAGTGACAGCTTTAGACGGAATAATTGTGAAATATTAGTAAAGCAATCGGACAATTACGACACATATTTGAACTTTGGTCGACACATATTTGAATTTTGGCCATTTTTTAAACGGAAGCCACGATAAAATAAAAACAACGTTGTTCGTTAAAAGTTAAAACTGTATGTCGTTTTGTGTTTATGATATAAGGGTTGATTATAAAAAAAAAAACATTGTAAAATTTAAGAGTATAAAATTTCTACACCTCAACCCAATGTTCGCACGGCCCTTATATTATGCTCAAATTTAAATATCTACTATCTATCTCTCATAAAAAGAAAATATTTTTTTAACTCCTTCTTAATATTAATATTACGTATTACGATTATTACTATCATCATTATTATTATTATTATTACTATTAAGTTTAGCATCATTTAGATCATCACCAACCAACCATCATCATCATCATCGCACACAAAAACCATTTATTTTTCTGTTCAGATACCTAAAAAAAATTTGCTTATAAATTGTCAATTATTTATACTTTTATGACAGTTTACTTTAATGCTAATCATAACTTTTTTTTGCGTTTAGATATTAAAATGTATTATCTAAGTTTAACAGGAAAAAAAAGAAAACTCAAATTTTCCATTTTTAATAAAAAAAAATTCATTTTGTTTCATTTCTGTTCATAAAACTTATAAAACGAAAGGATGAAAATCGAGTTTTTCCTTTTTTTTTTTTTCATATTTTGTGTATATAGATTGGACTGGGTGGTGAAAAATCGGGCGGAGTACATTCACAGGAAGAAACACAAAAATCGTTTGGAATAAATTGAAGTTAAACGCACACACACATATACAAATACAATTGAGAAAATATTTATCTGATTATTTTATCTTAATATTTAGTTGATGTAAATTAAGGATACTATCGTCTTACGTATAATTTTTGATTTTTTCCTACTTTTAGTCTTACTCCTCCTTCTCGCCAAAAATATAAATTCAGGCGCACATTTTTCTCGTTCGGGGTTATATTTTCGATTTTTATCTCGATTGCTGTGTGTACATTCACATTGATTTAACCGACCAGCGGTTTATTTTATAATCCGACAATAACGACAGACCGCACGATGTCAATGCACCAGAAGAACACGAAATACCATTTATCAATCCTTTTTTTTGTGGTCGGGGTGATACCGAACTGGGAGTAAAACTTATTACCATTAAACGACTTGACTCGCAAAAAAAAAAATATTCATATTTATATTAATCCTGGTAGTTTGAGTATTTTACATATTTAAATTTATCCTTTTTATTGAAAGGATTTATGGGTATACATCATCACTACGAAAAAGTACTCCATAATAAAAATGATGATAATGATAGTAATAACAGTAAACGATAATAGTAATAATATTTTTTAATCAAAAATATTGTATTTTTTGTGAATTTATGATAAGAATCGATTCTAAGGATTATAAAAGGATTAAAGGATGTTTAATGCTGTTTGTTTATTAAAACGTATAAAGTACTTATGTATAGTGATATTTCTCGGTGTATGCGTGCGTGTTAAGTGTTTTAGAACATAAATATTTTATTACAATCGTTTAAGTTGATAGACGAGTTCGAGAAGATGATATAGGTTTGGGTTACACAGCAGTTTAAGATAATTTGTTGATTTTAGATATACGATTTTAACCCCAAATTTAACAGTAAACACGTTTTGAACTTGCTGCTGTTATAAGAAAATTCTTCTATTGTTTGTTATAGGTGAAAATATTATGTTAACAAATGTTATAAAGGGTTATGAAAATCTTTGCTAAATTTGTAACAAATTTTTCAGAGATCTAATATTTAAAAAAAGAAGAAGTAATTTCAGGATAACTTCAGTTTAACGTTCTTTTTATAGTATGCAAATAATCACCATTCAAACTTTTAGTGACTAAATCCTTGACATGTCACAGATGGTGACAGAAAGAATATCATGGGAGCGTTAGTGACCTGTTAATAGTTGGAGTAAGCTTTAGTTACGACCAGCTTCATTCGTAAACAAATTTCAGCGTAAACTAATATAGAATATCATAAGCTTAAAGAGTACTGTGCTGATTACTAGATGTCACTACAAATGTTAAATCCTTATCATTTTTGGGAAATGACAACCTTAAAAAATCAAAATCGGAAGTTTCATAACAAACGGTCAATTAGTTGGTGTTTTGCGTATCATCATCTCAGGGCCTTGCTCGGTCAAATATCGCTGAATTGGAAGTTTTATTTGTTGAAAATTGGCACGTTAATTTTTAAATGTAGTACAATGAAAAAATTAAGAGTATACATTACACAAAGTAAAAACAAATTTCAGTTCCCTATTTATTTCCGAATACAAAACAATTAAATACTAGGTTGTTCAGTAAGTTTTGTCGTTCGATAAGAGATAGCGCTACTAGCTCCGTCATTTTATTTGTCTACTGCTTTTTAATGAACACGTGTAAAGTTTCATGTAGATCTGGGGCGGAATCATGAAATACGACCGGAATAATTTAAACGGATTTAAAAATATTTTCAAATTTATTAGATTAAAAGTATTCAAATTTACTATGATGGATGCATACTGATGTATAAATGCAATTTCTATAATGTTTTAAGAGCAATTGTTAACCTCCTACAAGATTTTCGAAATTCATTTTTCTCGTCTCAGGTTCGTCGCCGTTTCATTTTATGAGATGGCATTGAAGTCTTTTGTATTTCAAAATTGTAAAAATTCCGGAAATATATAATTATTTTGATGTATACAGGGGCAAGATCATGAAATCCGACCGGAAAAATGAATTGTTAGAAAATATTTCAATGGACAAACACAAAAAAAAACGTAAAATGGTCAAAGTTGGCGTAGATATTTTGTATGAAAACTCAAATAAATGAAAGTTTAACATAAAAATTTAATTCGACACCTATTTCATAATCGAACGGTTTTAAACGGAAATGTTGTACCGGTAAAAAATGAATTTCGAATATCTTGTAGATTAGCCATTGCTCTTCAAATATTATAGATGTTGCATTTATACATCAGTCTGCATCCATCATGGTAAATTTGAATACTTTTAATCCAATAAATTTGAAAATATTTTTTAATCCGTTTAAATTTTCCGGTCGTATTTCATGATTCCGCCCCTGACAACTCATTCATATATTTACAGCTGTTCAAAGTTTACGTGTCATAGTATTTGTTTACAATGGAAAAAATTGAATGTCGTGCAGTGATAAAATCCCATTGTTCAAAAAATTGAACGAATTCATGAACGATTGTTAAAAGTGTATAAGGACTCTTCACCTTCAATTATTAGAACAGTAGAATTTATCACTGCACGACATGCAATTTTTTCCATTGTAAAATACTGTGACACGTCAATTTTGCACAGCTGTTAATATACGAATGAGTTGGCAGATCTACATGAAACTTCACAGGTGTTCATAAAAAAAGTAGTACTTATTTCTTGAAAAATAAAACGACGAACCTAATTTCTTATCGAACGACAAAACTTACTGAACAACCTACTTAGTAATAATCTGATAAATTTTCATGCCGTCTAATAATTAAACATTTTTTTTATTTTCATTGGCCATCTTTTTCAATGCTGGACTATGGAGTTGTTATTCCTTACAAACTAGTTTGCGTAAACCTTGACTTTACGTAGGTGTATTATTAAATAAGTTTTCTTACCGGCAAATAATAAAAAATTGAGGCGTGCATATCAAAATTTGACTTTCTTGTGGAATTTGATTTTCATGAGCTCATACGTCAAAATTCTGTTCATCATTTAAAGACGCGATATCAACAATATGGGAGTCGCTCAAAATAAAATGAAAACAGTCAAATTTTGATTAAATTTTAGTAAAATGGTATGGATCAATTTTGTTGCCAATTTAATTAAAAATCTAGGTATAAAGGATTTTATCAAAATTTGTCATTTCCAAAATCTATTTTCCGAAACTACCAATTTGCTACCAAAAGGCTATTCATGCATCTATTTATGGTAAAACTGAAGTTTTGATGGCAAAAATGATATTACCATCTATGACTGTACTGATTGTAGCTTGCTATAACCCATCAACTCCAGTGCAATCCGATTTAGATGATTTTCAGGAATTCTTATTCTCGCATATTTTAAATTATAATCATTTCATAATTGCTTGCGATATAAATTGTAATATGCTTGATAAGTCCCATAAATTTCATAATCTTTTAAAAGCTAACCATTTGGTATCAGTCCCGTTCTCACCTGCTCATAACCGTACATGGCTTGATCAATACATTGTCCCAGAAGCAGATTACTTTAGAGTATTGGCGTCTAGTCAACACACTTTGCATGATATCTCTGACCATGATTTTCTGATCATTTCTTATAAAGTCAGATCAAAGCGTGATAAACTGGACTACAAGCTTATCCATGACTACAGTCAGTTAGATTCGGAAAAGATAGTGAATTACTTTTCTAGCATTAACTGGAACTTTTTGCATGCGTCTGATAATGTCAATCTCCTCTTCAAATCATTTTATAATTGCCTTTATTATACTCATAACAATTGTGTACCAACTAAAAAAATAGTTAATTGCCAATCGGCTGCCCCATGGTTTAATTGTAATATTGCTAAAAGTATGCTTGCGAGGGGTCACGCGTATATGCAACATACAAAAGAACAGGCGATGTGAGGAACCTAATTATATCGTAAAGAACGCAATAGGGTAACTAGCTTGATTAGGATGTCCAAACAAAAATATTTTTTTGGAAACAGTAAATTAACCATGAAACGAATCTGGAGCAATTTCAACCATATTTAAATGGGGACTAGCAGGTCTGGTGTTTCTACTGATTTAGACCCTTCAACTATCAACACTTATTTTTGCAATGTACCCCATTCATCGGTAGTTATTCCATTGCAGGGGATGGAGCACATAGTCACGGATAGTTCTCTCTCTTTCTGCAGCGTAAGGGAATTAGATGTTTCCAAAGCCGTGCATCATATTATATAAAATTAACTTGGTCATGATAAAATAAACTTAAAATTTCTAAAGAATATTTTACCATACATTGTATCATCTTTTACATTCCTGATTAACAGTTGTATTATGCGTTATGAATTTCCTGAAATCTGGAAAATTAACACTGTGTAAAAAAGAAGGGTATCGATTCTTTGGATAATCTTAGACCGCTTAGTTTAGTTTCCATCTTATCTAAAGTATTCGAGATCATTCTTCGTGATCAAATCAACCACCATTTGGCTAATGGTAATTACCTAACTAAATTTCAACCCGGATTCCTTAATAACCACAGTACAACGACTACCCTGCTTCATGTTGTAGACGATCTGGCTTGTCATCATGAAGAAAAAAACTCCTTTGTCGTTCTAATATTGTTAAATTACTCAAAGGCATTTGACTCTTTGAACCATGTTTTGTTACTACAAAAGTTGATGCTTTTCTTTAATTTTGACAATAGAGCACTTAAACTTATGTTTAGCTACTTAACTGATCGATATCAAAAAGTCATTGTAAATGGAAAAGTATCAGTTCCTGAGCGTATACCTGTAGGTGTCCAATGTATTGGCTTGGTCCAAGTCTAATGGAATCTCACTGAACATCGCTAAAACACAAGCAATTCTGATTTTTAACGAAGTTTCCCAGTGATACCCGATATCTCTATTGATGGTGTAAAGATTAATTTTGCGAATCATGGTAATAATCTGGGAATTTGTATAAATGACAGGTTCTCCTGGGATTCTCAAGTTGTTAATGTTTGTGGTAAGATCAATTCTACTTTGTATGGTTTGAAGCTTCATAAAAATATCTGCCCTAAAAATGTTCTAATTTTGTTGGTTAGATCATTAATAACTCCCCACGTACTATATTGCGAATTTATTTTTTTAAGATGTGATTCTACCTCAAGTACCATGCTGCAAGTTACTTTGAAGAATGCCGTTAGATATGTTAATGGGCTGAGAAAATTTGATCACATATCAGCTGAGTTTAAATAATTTTTTGGTTGTACTATGATTCAATTCTCTACTTTAGAGCGTTATTACTTTTATATAAAGTCATTAATATCCGTGCTCCTTCAAATTTATATGAGAAAATAAAATTTGGGTCTAATCGAAATGGTAAAATAATGTTGCCTGTTAACCGATCAAACACATATCTACAAGAAATCGCGTCTGTTTACCTCCTTCACAATTTGGAATGAGGTACCGATTGAGATTAGACGTGGGAAGCCTTTTACTAAATTTAAAAAATAATTATTAGTTTTAATTAAAAATACATTTTAATTTATGTTTTAGTTTATTTTTTGTATACATTTTTGTATGGATAGAAAAGCTATGCTTTATCCTTTATGCTAAATAAATAAATAAATAAATCATACATCGGCTCACAATAACTAAGGGGATAAGCAGGGGATACCAGATTAAAAACAAAATTCGCCGAATCATTATGGGAGCTGAGAAAATCGGTATATTCCTAACCATCAATTTAAATACAAAACATGATGGTCTCTAAAAAATTTAATTTAACTTTACAACCCTCCCCCCAATTACGCTAGTGGTGTCGTTTCAAGTGACTATTTTAATATGAAATATAGTTTATTGTCGTATAGTCACTTCAAACGACAATTGGCGTATTTTATGTTTTTGATTATAGACACTTTAAAATTTCACACGCCTCGAAATGACAAATATTACAAATATTATGCGCGAATCGAGTCTGATACATATGGATAGGCGTACAAAATTCCAAGTTATATAAAGTACCGTCACTATTAATAACCTTTATGAACATATGCTACAATGGATAAATTGTTCAACGCTAATAACGGAAGAACACTTTTAGCGACACTAGAACATAATTCAAAGGTTGAAAACAAATGTGGCAATTTATATACTGCTTTAAGAGCTTTATTTTGTTGAGATTGGACCTTACATAACCTAGACTTTGCCGACAGCCCGTAAGCACCAATGCCATAACTAAACCGCGTGTGAATGAACGCAAAATAAATATTACGCAGTACTGATGTAGGGATAAAATAAGAAAGTTTGCGCATATAGCCAACCAAAGGGGCTATTTTTTGGCAAATGTGATCAATATGGCTTTCCCAATTTAATTTTGAATCAAATATCAAACCTAGATATTTGTAACTGTCAACTGTTTCAATATTTATGTTGGATATACTTAAATTAAAAGTGGTATTAACAGTTTTATGTGCCGATTTAAATAACATAAATTTTGTCTTCCTTAAATTTATGGATAACATATTGCAATTGAAGTATTCATGTAGAACCAACAAATCAGCTTGTACCATTGCGGGAATATCCTCACATTTATTAACATTATAAAAAAGTGATGTGTCATCAGCAAATACTTGAATTTTACCATACAATTTTAATTTACAAATGTCATTTATAAAAATTAGGAACAGTGTTGGACCCAGAACACTACCTTGCGGTACTCCAGAAGTGATTGGTTGAAGAGTACTAGAATGTCCATTAAAGGAAACGTATTGCAATCGATTGACCAGATAACTCTTCAATAAATTAAATGGAATTCCTCTAAACCCATATTGATACAGCTTCTCAAGTAAGATTGCATGGTCAATACAATCAAACGCCTTACGTAAATCAAGAAATAAAACACCCATATACGATGAATTATTTAATGCAAGGTTTATCATATCAACCGTTGCAATTAACGCTATTTCAGAACCAACACCACTACGAAAACCATATTGATATCTATAAAAGAAATTGTGTTCTTTCAAAAAATTGTTTATACAATTATTTAAAAATTTCTCCAGTAATTTATCAAAAACGGACAATATTGAAATTGGACGGTAGTTATGACTTTTAAAGACCGGCACTACTTTAGCCACTTTCAAGCATTCAGGATAAATGCCACTGCATATAACTTTATTGAATAGATCTGAGAGAAGATACTTAAATTGATGAATATTTGTCTTAAGAACTGCAGCCGAAATATTATCATGCCCAGATCCTTTGCATGATTCAAGTTCATTGATTAGATTAAATATCTCAGCAGGAGTTGAAGGTTAAGTAGATGGAACTAGATTACTGTGAACCGTATTAAATTTATAATAATTTTTATCACTATTAAGCGAATTAGCCAATAAAAAACCGCACTCAGCAAAATATTGGTTAAATTTAGTAGCAACCTTATGAACATCAGAAATCACAACATCATCATCACGGATTAGTATGTCATTAGTAGTATTACTTTTACCAAACAACGAATTTACATTTTTCCAAAAATCTCTAAGATTAGGTACTTATACCATTAAACAATTTCTGGTAATATCTTTTTTAGCCCAATACTTTTCCTTAGCTATTTTCTTACTAATATCACTAATTTTGTTTATAAGTATACCGATGATAGTACCAGTATTTAAATTAGAACGACTCTTCTTTAAACTTTTCAAGAGATTATTTTTTTGCCGAATAAGCTTCCACAGGTCGTAATCAATCCACGGACAGTTGATAGATTTGAGTTTAGCATCTACATATACAACTTAAGTATATTTGTTTAGTAGCTGCGTGTACTTGTTCATCAATTGCAGAATTACTATATTTGGCTCAAAATTGTAGATCTGAATTTCAGATAAGTATGCTGCAAATAATTCATTTATTTTACCATAATTAATTATGTGCTTTTCAAGTTTTTTAACAAGAAACTTATCTCTGTACTTAAATTTCGAAAAAACTATGTTATGATCGCTGATATTCGCATAAATAGTTAGATTAGTAATATATACTGTATTAGCAAATGTGCTGGCTACGTGATCAACGACATTACTACTAGAACTGCGAGTTTCAATAGAATTTGATAACACTAAATCTAAATTACTTAATAACTGAAAATAATTTTTCGTAATGTTGTTATTTTTATTTATTTGTATATTAATATCATCGACTAGTATCATATCGGATTTATTACTATTTCCACCCAGTAAAATGTCAATCCTATTAAAAACTTGAGTAATGCCAGAATTCGGCGGTCGATATACAGCGCATATTTTGGTACTAAAATTGTTTAATCCTAATATGTAGAATGAATTGAAAATCATACGAACTATCGTCAATGCAGACACCAGAATACTTTATGTCGGATCTAATAAACATTGCTATACCGCCACCCAATCTGAAACCCTACAACTAAAAACATTAGAGTAATTGTTAATATTGAAAAATTGTTTGTCAAATGTCTTTTTCCATGTTTCAGTTATCACTTTAATATGAATTTCGCAAGATGAGACATCTAAAATTTCCACAAAACTGTCGAATTTCTTTAAATCATTCATACTGCGAATGTTAAACTGAATAATATTCAGGAGTTTCACTTTAGTATTACTCGTAGTCGATACTGTATGTAGCTTGATTAACAGAGTCGTCAATATTCGAAAGATACTGGTTAACTATATTCTTATTAGAAACATTTACTTTACCTCCATTCATTGCGGTGACTATAACAAAAAATAAATAATTCGAGACAACAAGTAACTCGATCTACATTATTCATGTTATAAGTAATAAATTTAATTGTCGGCCGCACCTTATCAAGCGTAGACACAAAATCGCACATAATTGAATTTTTATACCTATTATTAATACGCACTGTTATATTTAATAGTTTTGATTGAAAACACGTCTGTCATTGGCACCGGAACTTTAAGCAATTTTAATATGCAGTCGACATTACGTTCGTTGTTCCCAGCAAGATCAGCCAAGCCAAATATAACGAGGTCATTTCGTATGCTTTCGCGGTTTTTTATGTCAAACAAAGCTTCAAATTTGTACACTTTCTGCTCGTTTACCATCAGTTTGGATTCCAAATTTTGTAGATGGATTTTTAGCGTTTTATTTTCTTAGTCACAACATCAATTTTATTGCTCAGCTCTTCCATTACTTGAGATGTGAATTGTTGAGAAGTTTCAAAATTTATCTTACGACTTTTAAGCTCCATTAATAACCGTATAACATCAGGGAGACTGGCAGAGATTTGGTTACCGCTAGTAGCACCCTCAGAAGTTGATTCTCCTCTTTCGATAATGAAAGCATAGCAACTAGCTAATTTTTCATACAAATGTTTATAGTCACTTGAAACTCAGGATCTACATAATATTGTATTTAATTAGCTAAAAGTGCCACGCTGCTATAGAGAAACATAGAAATTAAAAAATATATTCCGTTTTTTTGAAGCATTTTATTTACGAAAAGTATTTTAAAAATAATTTAATTTATTTTTCGAGTATGTAGTAATAAAAATATGAAACAAATTTTTGTGACATATCGGAAGTATAAAATAGAGATCATATTAATTCGTGTTGGGTCAAAAGTGCGATCAGCTTGGCATTTTCGGCTTTTCTTTTCCTTGGCATTCAAAGGATTAAAGAAAAACAATTCAGGTAGTTTTTAATTTCAACTTTTAAACTTCATTGTACTTGGTTGAAAAAAACGATCTTGTTGATTTATACTCTTTCTCTTTTTCTCTCCAAGGTTGTACATTAGACACTCATTTTAAGAGTATTGTAGCTGCGCAGTGGTACCAAAACTTTTGGGAATATTGTTTATTTTGAAATGCAATGGCGGAAAATTTAGACATAAAATTGGAAAAAGCCACCGTAAATTTTCTAACAAAAATTTAACTTAAATTTTAAGATAAAAATGTTGTTGACAGATTGTTTAGTTTTCATGCTATGCTAGCACAAAAAGTGGTGTCTTTTGCAATTTAAGGCCCGCCTAATATCATAGAAGCACAAAACTCAATAAACATGTGAGTTAAAGAATCAAGGTGAGAGTGCAAAATATTTTGGGAGGCTTTTACTGTTAGTCTATTGGGAGCGGCGGTTACGTATACATCATATATGAAGACCCAAAATATTTGTATTGTATTCTCCAAGTTTAACATCTTCCTGTATTTTAGTTTTGTATATTTGTATTTTTTTTTACAAACAGGAGACCTTTTCCCTTATTTATAATTTGTTGTAATGAAATAAAAATAATAATCGTAATAATAATAATTTTAACGTACTCAAATATACGAATATATGTATATCGCCATTTGTAATAATTAAATAGACCGCGCGTGTAGAAAATTATTTTAACCCTTTTTCCATCTGCAGTACTTCTTTCGACTCAATGTTACCATTTTTCTTATCCTTCTCCCCTTGACAGCATCATACCACCCACCCACCCACCCATTCATATATATCGTACTACAAAATAAATTTTATTTTTTATCCCGAATTGATGGGAAATTTTTATATTTATCAAATGTATTTTATGATCTACACAAAATAAAATAAAAATTGTTGCCAAGTGGAAAGTGTATACGTCTCTAGAATGGATGAATATACTGTGTCATCGTGTAGTTGAGTCGCACTTGGTTTGGGATGTAATTAGAGACTATGTATACCTAATATGTAATACATTTTTTTATATATAGAAGGCGTTATATGTTGGGTGGTTTGAAGAAGTTAAAATGATTTTTTTTATATATTTTATAAATCGTGAGTGAATACTGAATACGAATTAGGATTGAAAAAATTAATTTTGATTAGCGCACGTAATTTATTGAGTCGAGTGCATCTGCTTTTGATACTAAGTGATATATATATACCCAAGTCTATATAAGATGAAAAGTGTTGATTTGAATAAATTTTATCCACCTTTTTACACACCATCATATAAATAGCAAGGTAATACTTTCTCGAAAAAAAAACTTTTTCTTTAGATGCGAACGACATAATTAAACTGTAAATTTTATATCATTAATGATGAAAATGACATGATTTTTTTGGATAGCACATATAAAATATAATATGA
Source organism: Nephrotoma appendiculata (assembly GCA_947310385.1). Classification (NCBI taxonomy): domain Eukaryota; kingdom Metazoa; phylum Arthropoda; class Insecta; order Diptera; family Tipulidae; genus Nephrotoma; species Nephrotoma appendiculata. The sequence continues at coordinate 335,612,466 of OX371223.1, forward strand.
AAACTCTTAAAAAAAAGTAACGAAAATTATTACTTACGAAGAATTAATGAATTTTCTTAATAACATTTTGTTGTATTTTAGTTGTAATTAAAATATAAAAATCTCTTAATTTTGTACATATGTACATATATAGCACTTATATACACATATTATTAAAAAAAAAATATATATATTTTAATAATTATTTTTAATTAAAAAACACGGTGCAAATATTAAAAAGTTTTATTCTTAAACAAAAAATTAAAATTGACAACAACAAAATATTTTTAGTGGTTTTGTTTTTGTCACTTAGAAATATTTTCTGCTTGACGCAAATTAATGTTTCAAGTCATTGGAAAAATGATTTATTCTAATACTGTTATTTTTCGAGTTTTACATGGTGTTTGTTAAATTTTTGTTTCATTAATACAACATGTAATTAATTCTCATTTTAAACTTATTGTTCTTGTAACTAACTCTGATTTCTTGAAACAAACAAAAAATTTCTTGATTTAAATTATTAAATTAAATTTTAGTTTCAGAAATCTAATAAATGATTTTTTAAATCTTGAAATTTTACGATTTCTTAAACTTTATTCATATTTGCTCGTATATGATAACATACCAAATTTTAAAAATTAAGAAAATTTTATTTGCACAACAAAAATTTTGTATCCAATAAGAAATGTATTTACCACCATCAAACGTTTTATTTGTTATTAAAACAGTTCTCTATTTTATTTCTCATTTTAAGAAACTAATTCTTAACAAATCTTTAACAAATAAAATATAAAAGTTCCGGATTTATTTTATCAGGATATCACGGATCCTAGAAAAATGAAACAAGGGATCACAGGCTAGATTTTTCATAGTAGATTCCTGAACTTCAAAATAATTCGCATTTTAATCAATTCGGAGTATTATCGCATTTTGCCATCTCTCGGTATCAAGGATCCTAGATAAAAGGATCAAACTAGGACAGCAAATGTAAAATTCAATATCTAACAATAAAAAACCTTTATCAGAAGAGAGAGAGAGAGAGAGAGAGATCTCCTCCATTATTGCAGAGAAGTTACCACATAATGATATTTTTTTGGAAGGTTTTATTTTCTTTATTGTAAATAAACCTTTACAGTCGAGCATGGGCATATTATAGAACATTTTTTAATGATTTTATTTGACATCCCCTTTGTGGGGGGATAGGTTCATTTTAGCACATTTTACTTATTTTCAAATAGTTATACCATTGTTAACGATGCATTATCGTGTATCTTCATTTCCTTTTACAGAACACGATAAACACTTTTCGATATTACACTAGCGGAAAGTGAAAATAGAAAAAACTATTAATTATAACTTTCTTTATAATTTGGATAGAATTGAGTGAAACATATCTCGGGTGGTCCACTTAGGTTAGGTGAGATAAGTAGTTGGTCCTTTGATCAGAACCTCTCCCCTGGTCTATACAGGCCAGTATCAAAATTTCATCAATTTAGAAAAAGCAGATACTTCAACTGATGTACAGACTTTCCATATTTTACTATGCAAGGTGGCTTTTCCAATTTCCACCATGACTTTCAAAAAAGTCGGGAAAACGTTAATGCCCATAAATTGAAAAATTTGAAGCATGAAATTTTAAAGATTTCTTATGTATTTTCCTGCAGGTAAATTCTGGGCTTGCTATAGGAAAAAGGAATTAGGGAAAATATTTACATAGCGGCCTACTGAGAAATCATGGTTGATCTAAATTTTTATACTTTAGGAAATATTTTTTCCGTATCGAATTTGGATTGGCAAAATATTCCCAATTTAATTTTGTTTTTGAAAAAATTTACACCAACTGTTTACCGTAAGACAGAAAAAAAAAATTTGCGACAAAAATATGTATATTGACCTGCTGATATGAAATTAAAATTAAAAACCTCTAGATTTGACAGTTTGAAACGTGCCTGTTGTGGAATTAGAAATAGGAAACAAATCGAATAGTGCCGATCTGTAGGGTAATGTAAAAACGAATTTTGTAAATACACACTATTACATCGTTGCCGACGATACTTCGTCCTTATAAAGATTTTTCTTCCTTTCTTTTACTTTAATTTATTTCACATGAACAAATTTTTTCCTAATTTATACCATTCAGTGATTGTCCTTGTGTTTTATTGTAATACTGGTGAACCCTCTATCAAAAATAGTATGTATGGAATTCCAGATGACTCAAAAGAATTAAGAAACTCTATTGGATAATTAACAACTTGATCCTCAGCAATAACTGTGTCAATAGACTTGTATTTCATTGGTGGACTGGGGAGTTGCAATTGTATTTCATTATTTTATCGACGTCGTCAATCGTGAGAGCTAATATTGCAAGAACTCATTAAATTATCGTGTTACCTTGTATTGTTCCTCTCAACAATAACGAACACTAATATGACACAATAACAAATACGAAAATATCAAGAAATTAGGAAAGTTATAAATAAATTTAAGTAATACCAGTGTCTTAATTCTCTAAAAACCAAGATAAATTGTAAAGTGTAAAAGTGATAACTTTTACACACCAAAAAAATTATCGTAGAAGTCTAGATTTATATTGGATATCGTGATGTTTTAGTAATTTCGCATTCACTAAATTTTTTTCAAGATAAAATGTAAAGTGGCAAGATAAGTTTATGTCAAAAAGTAACACAAGTAATTTATCGCGGAATAACTTTGCTTGATTGTGTAAAACGCTTTCGTTTGGATATTATTAATAATTAATTGCAATTTTTGATTGTAGTTTATAGTTTTATTTTAGAATTAAATAAGATCAAGTTCTAACATTTTAATTAACTTAATTAATTAATTTACTAATTGTTAATTAAATTTTTCTACTTATAAAAATGGACTATTATCGTTGGAATTAAAATATTCTTTCAGTAAAGTTAAACATTCGAATTTGTTCATCGACCGTCTTCACTAGTACCTCCTATACTTTTACTTAGGTTTATATCCAATCGTTCCACAAATACAACAAATAAATTTATTATTAATAATTTTATGTTTAAAGAAGGGAATAAATAATGTACCTATTTATATAACAAGAAGAAGACTTAAGGGGTCGAATATCCTAGAACAAGATGGTCTGTGGATTACAGCAAAAGCAATTTTAGTTGCTCAATTTTCCAATATAAATGTCAATTGTTTCAAGTGTTTGATTTGACAACATCTAAAATGGACCGGCTCTCCACATAGCAAGCAAAGTTATCAAGTTTGTGTGCACTTGCAATATTTTAGTTGATCATATTTATTACACATGCACAATTAAAAAACTGAAGAGCACAATAAATATGACGGCCTATAGAAAATCTAGATTAGTTAACAAATTTCAGTTTGTTGTTGTTTAATATTTCATTTAGCGGCACTAAGAGCTCCCAACAGTCTATGAGATCTTACAATGCTTTAATTCTAAACTTTTTATTAACTATGTTTGAGAAAAGTAATAACTATAGGACAAATTTCGAACAATAATGAACAAGTACAAAATTTAATGATATTATGTACATATTACAACTAGCTTTTAACAACCACTAAGGTTAAACAAGATGTATATTGCATAAAATCGATTTCTAAAGTGCAGGTAATTGATCAAAGTCTCACCTCCTACTCGTTACCGATCCTTAAGATTAAGCCAAAAGTTTTACAAAGATTAAAAATTAACTCATGGTAAAAAAACAAATCGTAACACTAAAACGTCCCTCCATAACTAGACCTACATCAAATACTAGAAATGGGTCCGATTAACAAATTTTCGGTGTTATTGGGGTGGCACATAAAAAAATTTTGGATGAGGAACTCGTGGAGTTCGGAAAACTCGCAATGACTAACCAAATTTGATGGTTAAATGAGTTTCGTTGCTTAAAACGCATAGCTTTTTGTAGTTTACTTGAAATTGTAAAATTCTAATAAGACAATCCCCGGGCTTTCCGAGATCCGACTATTATACTAACTAAATATGGCATCGGAAAGAGCTAAACATGTTTTCAACTACGAAATACACTGAAATTATGATCTACCTAAGACAGATTTGATTGAATTTCAAAAACATATCGCAAATAATAATTATGTACGTAATAATGCGATTTTGTATGTAGTATAAAGAATAACGTTTAAACAGATTAGAATACACAATATTAATCAAAATTCAACGGATCGATCAATTGTAAATAAGACTTATATTGAACACGTCTTTACCATACGAAGTAAAGAAATTTTTGACTGTTGTAATGTTCTTTTCAAACATTTGGTTTGTTTTATAAGTCTATCTAACCGTATCTTGATTTGAATTTCAAATAACTCCTGACTCCGACTACTTTTCAATATGATTTTGGGGGCTATGTGTGATTCTAGATGGCTTTGATATATATGCAACAATTTACGTTTCTAGAGATTATATTTTTTGAGTTATTAAGGATATAAAATAATTAAAATTTCGTTTTGACGTTTAATGTTATCTTGCTCGCTTGCTGTCAATAGGTTTATCTTGGGTAAAAAAACTGTTTAGAGAATGCGATTTAAAAATGCCAAGATAATATATTGTATAAAATTTTCACCTGTAAAATTAGCCATACCACAACCCGTAACAACTTGAACTATAGATTGTGAACAGATGCTATTTAGAGTAACTTATATCCATAAGAATAATGTTGAAATTTAAATGGGAAAGGTAGTTATAGGCCCTCAAAGTCTAAATATGAACCTACATACATCATAAGAGTGTGTTAAGTTTTGACATTTATTTATCGTAACCGTATTAAATTTTATCTTGGAGTGCAATTACGGAATGCGAATATTGTAAAAAGGCAAGATAAATTATCGTTTACACGTTTACAAATTATCTTACTGCTTAGAGAATTAGAGCACAGGTGTAAATATCAAAACACGCATATCGCGTTTTTCAACACCTGTGCGGCTACAACCTACAAAATTAAAAAAAAAACATGTAAATATTTAAAACACCAAAAACCTAAAACGTATTTTATTACAGGAAATATAAATTCCAAAACGATTCAGTAATCAGCAATTGCAAGTACATAGTAACAAATTTCGTTCTAAAATTAAATCTTTCCATTTTGAAATTTTGAATACGTTGGCATGTAATGTCACGTTTGGAAAGAATTCAGCTCAAATCCATCATTTGGTCAAAAAGCTTCTAAATCTGAACCTTTTTAATAAGGGAAATCACTAAAATCCAAACAAAAATTGAGTTTATTTGCTTAGAGCTCCAACAATAGGCATAAACGAGTTATACAGCAACAAGCGACAGCGCCTGTTACATTAAAATGTCGCTGACGAATTTTTTCTAGAACCGAAGCTGCGCGTTATTTGAATAAGGCCAGCAAATTTTTACATTTTTGTTCATTCCAGTTTTTGTTGTTGTAAATTTTATGTTTTTCTCTCTCACGATCAGTAAGAAGATTTGCAACGAGGTGAGATAAAAAAAACGGTTTCGGGAAGTACTGTTTGAGTAGTAGTTTACTTTCGATAACACGATTAAGCATAGAATCATCGAATGGCTTCAAATAATTCAAAGAAACCTTTTTACTAAACCTTACATTTTACCTCCCCTTTTCTGTTTTATAGCCTCAATTTAGGATTCTCGGTTTTGGAACTTTTTTCCGTTTGCTTACACCTCCCTCACTAACCATCCCCAAACATTCTCCATTATGTTTAAGTCCGGACAGTACGGGTGGCCATGGCAACAATTCCACGTTTTGGGAATGGACCGATGATGTTACTATTTTTGCGATCTGAGACATTATCTTGCTGATAAATCCACCAAGCTGGGTTAAAAATATTTTTGAATTGTAGAAACTCATTTTCCAGAATAATTAAAAAAAAAAATATTAACTAATGTTTTGCTTCTCCCATCTATTGCAGCTTTATCTCGACTGCTATATCCCTCCTCATTCAATAACAGCTTTTAAATTTGAATATCAAAATAACTTGAACGTTCCAAAATCCTTTCATAATAACACAATATCTACTCTCTCCTTACACACTCGTCTTTATCTAATAATACAAAAAACGTATTTTTTCCACGTTACGAAAACAAATGGGACTACTCTAATACTCGAACAGCACGTTCGTTTTTTTGTTTCAGTCGCCTTTACAAATCCTCTCACTGATTTGAAGAGAAAAAATTAATAAATTACAACAACAACATCTGAAATGTAGAAAATTTAAAAAAATAGTTGGTCTTATTGAAATGACAAGCAGAATAAGTAATATTTCTAATTTTGCAGTCGTCGCTGCAGGGCTACCAACTAGTTTGGGCTTATGACGTTGGTATCAAATTTTTTAGGACCATTATTAAATGAATTTCAACCAAACCTGAATGTTATACCCAAGTTTTTGTTGTTTGTTATTATTATTCTTATAGTATTTCTTCGCTTCTACGCTGAGGGTATATTCTGTTTACCTTAGCGACATCGTCAGCAGACGAAAGTATTTTGTCGATGTATCTTGTCGCCGTATATCTGTGGTTCTGTTTAAATCTTATTATAACCCTTTTTCAACCACTAAAAAATGGCTCAATTTAAGTCCAACCCACACAAATGTGTGAGTAAAAAATCATAGTATGTAATGGCGTTTTTGATAAAAAAATTTTTGCTTGTTTTGAAGTACAACCGACACAATTGTGTGTAAGTTATAGTGTTTTTTCGGACGAAAATAAGTTAAAAAGAAATTCACAAATGTGTAAGTTGGTTCAAAAAACATAAAAAAATAAATTTTTGACATGGTACTTTTGCCGGACCCACATAATTGTGTTACCGGGCAGCAAAAGAGATACAATAGATAAAAGGCAACTGGATGTTTTCAGTTTCTTTTTTTTTTGGAAATACAAGATTTTCAAAATTATGTGCGGATTAGACAATTGAGGCGTTACTACGAGAATAAAATTTACAAATAACTGGCATAAATAATTTTTTTATTGATAAATATACACTACCAGAATTGTGAGATTTTTGCTAACAAAGGAAACATCAAAAATATTTTAAAATTCCTGCATGACAAAATAAACAGTGTCCAGAAGCTACACAAGATACGACTAAAGCAAGGTAGATTATTCAATGCTGTATATTTATAAGATAGCAGACAAATTTCAGCAGAAAAAATGTATTTTTGATGTTCACCGCTAGAGGGATCGTTATCACAAAAAGGAGATTTTTTCTGCTGATATTTTTGAAACCTGCGGAAATTTTTTGAAATATTTAAACAAATCAATAATTCTCAGTAGAAAGTTTTATGAAAAATCAAAGAATTCATGATACAGAAGAGAAAATATCGCCCATTTGCTGCAAGAGTGACACAATCCAAAATTTTTACTTTGTAGTAGAACGATTTGAAAATATCACACAAAATTGTTTGTAAAAACGGAGTTTTTCAAAAGTAAATATAAATACATTATGATTAGTAAAACAAAATTTTTTCTATTCCTATATCCTTAACCGGATTTTAATTTTTAGGCTCCTGGCACCCAAATTGGGCTGTGACTCCACAAAACATAGAAAAATCCACAAAACTGATTTGAAAGACCGTAAAGTGAAGTTGCGTGAGATAGCTGACATTGTAAAGATATTAATGAAACGTGTTGATCATATTTTGCACGAACATTGGTCCATGAGATAATTGTGTTAGTAGTGGGTACCGCTCTGCACATTGAATTACTTCCGCATCCACCGTATTCGCCAGATTTGGCCCCCAGCGATTATTACTTGTTTACAGACATCAAAAAAAGCTGCAGGGAAAGAGATTTGACTCCAATGAAGAAGTGATTGCCGAAACTGAAGCGAAATTTTGAAGACAAAGATAAATCGTTCTAAAATGTGAGAGAGGCGTTGGGACTGATAATATCGCTCTAGAACGAAAATATGTTGATAAATAAAATGTATTTTGTTAGACTCGGAACTTTTCAGGCGATGTATTATTTCCTCCTGTGTTTTATAAATTCTTTAATTTTTCTTGTAACTTTCTGCTGAGAATCATTGATTTGCTTAAACATTTTCAGCTGGTTTCAAAAAATATCAGCAGAAACAAATTCCTTTTTGTGATAGTGATGCCTCCAGCGGTGAATAACAAAAACAGATCTGTATATCGGGATATGAGTATAATGAATGCCATAGGTTTCTAATCACTCCATGAAATTTGATAATTAGAAAACGGAATTTCGTGAAATTAAATTGGTAATAAATTAAAAACAACGTTTCGATTGATCAATATGAAGAGAGCTCAGTACAAATAATTTTTTAATTGGCTTCTCAAGTGGAATTAAACATTTTCATCTTTCAAACAAAAGGATCGACCCTCTATTTAAAAATTGTAAAATTTTGCTTAGATTGGCGTATCAGTTTTGGTGAAGTTGGTTACACGAAGGCCGAAAGTAGAAGAAATCGTAAACCATATCATCATAACTCAAACCATCATAAACTGCGTCAGTTTGCCGTGAACAATTTATCGTATATTGCGATTATCTTGTGTGTCCACATTATGTTTAGTTTTTTTTATAACTTGTCCGTTGATCCGTGGCTATTCCTGAGTTCTGGAATAACCACTTTGGATAGAACTAGGAATGTGCCCTACGAATGTGGCCAACAAGAAATGAGTTAAATCATTTTGTATCTGATAATGATAGAATTGGGATATGACGGGATGGAAAGGGATATTAGAAATATTTTCGAAATAAGTTCTGGAATACGACCGAATTTACTTATGAAAAATGGGTATTTGGTGCAAATTCAAGGTTTGCCCCCTTCGTTATATAGTTAGTTTACACTAGACTTTTTATAACTTACTCGTAAAGAAAAACAAGAAACCAGATATGGAATCCAAGCCTGTAATTAAAATTCACGCCGTAGACATAATTTACCTGGATCCCCAGTACATGGTGCAAAATGTCTAGTAATTAATTCGAAATCAAATGAAAAACTTATGTTTTCCTTTCTTAAATTTATTTTTTGTTTATATTATATCGTCGTATTATTATTATTGTTTGTTTTAGTTTTTCTATTTCCTTGTTTTTCAATTTACTGTATTTCCAACATATTTGTTCCTGTTTTTGTTATTGTAGAAAACTCTGGTTTGGAAATAGAACAATGCATTATTAAATGTTGTATAGGTGAAATTACAACAAAAAAAATATTTTGGTTTTTTATTTATAACATGTGAAGTTAGGAAAAAGAAAATTCAGTGTAGTATTTTCTCTCGGAACAAGAAAAGGTGGAAAGGTCGTTTTAATTTTTCCTTCTTACACATATTACTTGTTCAGTTTAGTTTTTTTTTTAATTTGGTTTTTCCTAACATATTTTTTGTTTATGTGCTTTGTTCTATACATTTATAGTTTATATGGGAAAATTAAATTTTTCATATATTATAAAAGTTTTTTGATTTATTGTGTGTATATTCTTTCTACACATAACCAGATGTGACAGTGGATTAGATAGATGTCATTTTATAGTCATGAATTAGTTTGCGGAAAAATACCAACTAAACCAAAAAAAAAAACGGAATCTTAAAAATCATAAAATTTTATTTCATTGCGACCGCACACAATTAACACTCAGCACAATCAAATCGGAAAATTTCTGATAACCGAACACAAAAAAACAGTTTATTTCTTTATCTCGAAATAATAATTTTCTTTGGTGTTGTAGTCTCTGGTATTTTGTGAACAATTCCATTGAGTTTCAACTGTAATCATTAATTCAAATCTTTTGTTGTTGTTCAGAAAAGAAATAACATTTTTTACGATTTTCTACAAAACAAAAATCTTTAAACAAATAGATAGCAAATAATAATAAACTCGATTTAGATTAATACTTAAAACACAAATATAATTATTGCTGTAATAGATTTTAATCATTGTGTCGTTGTTTTAATAACAGGCAACAACAACAAGAAGAAAATTATTGTGTTATTATTATTGTTTTTCCTCTATCATTTTTCATATTTTTTTTTGTTTTGGTGTTATAACTTCTTGAAAATAAAATAAATTTTCTTATCTTGTTCGGGTGCTTTTCCAAACTTCTATTGTTTTTTGTTCGAGCTTTTTTCGTAAATATATGAAACATATTTTTTACGATTTTTCTTATTTATTGAAAATTTTTAAGGGGTGGCATTTGTTGTTGTCATTGTGATAAAACATGATTTGCTGTCAGCGTTTGAATTACAAGCTAGTATTTTTGAACGACTAAGTGGTTGTTTCTTAATTTTAGAAGGATATATTAAGAGTTAGTTGTTTATTTTGCTAGGATCATACTTCTATAAATAGAAAATTCACCTTCGAGAGCCCCAGTTGCCAAGCGTCATATGCTGAAGAGATTTTGCTTGAAAGGTGATCGAACATGATCAGAAAAAGTCCCCGCCAATATTAATACTGAAAAATTTAATAATTGCATTACATTAATGCTGTATATCTGAAAAAAAGACGGAACGCAAATCGAAATTGTTTGCTGAGGGATCAGTGAGCCTATCGAGGGTAGGGGCTAGCCCACTAATTCTAAACAAATGTTTTAATAAAATAAGAAACACAACTTATATGTTTTTAACATATTCCCGACGGCCTAGTTTCTGCTGACCAGAGAATTGGCTACAGTCTTTAGTTCATTCTATGCAAAAAATCGTATGGGAGGAATAAAGAGGGGAAGGGGGGGGGGGGGGGGGGGGGGGGGGGGGGGGATTCAACTTTTGATTTTATGTAAAAAAAAATTTTCAGAAAAAAAATTTATCGAAGAGCAACCAACTTAATCTTGTTTAACTGGTAATTGTCTAACGAGATTGAAGTTGTGATTCGATGTTCATTATCAGAATTCACCTTTCCTGCTTCCAGGCGATGGTTTTAGCTCGGTTAGGCGTAGGGGGTTTATAGAGTATAGGAGGCATCCAGGGTCAAGAAGATTCGCCAGAACGCGTCCTTTAAATCAATCGTAGAGATAAAGCGGGTTCGATCAAGTCTACCTAGCAATCCGTTTATCAGAAGAAGCGGATATGGGTCATTAATTGTCGCGGCGTTTCCTTCTCTAGCGTCCAAACAAAGTCGTACTTTTCCGTTTGCTTTCTGTACCAGAGTGACCGGGGAACACCAGGAACTTTGACTTTCTTCGATCACATCTAAGGATAACATTCGGTCGATCTATTCGTACATTAATTTCTGTTTAACTGGAGATACCGCGTAAAACCTTTGTTTTTTAGGTTTCGCATTCCCAACGTCGATAAAGTGAGTCAGAAGAGTGGTTCTACCGCGAGACCCAATTTAGAACTTGATGGAAATGTTTCAATTATTCGATTCAATTTATCTCGCTCCATAGAGATGGGAACATGAAACTTCGAGGAATCGACCGGAGCGGTTATCTCGGGGCTACCGCTGGTCGATGAAATAGTTGAGGTAATTCCGAAACGATTCCAAAAATTTATTCCCAAATATAAAGGTTGTTCTAGAGATGGTACGATATAGAGTAATAGGGATTGAATTTGATGGTTGAATTTAACCCGTGCATGGATGTAAATACCCGCTGTGAATAACCACTAGCTGTGTACGGTTCGTTATCATTATCAGAATTAACCTTGCATTGGCTTCTACGCTATGATTTTAGCCGGCTAGGACTCGCGGTTCGGCCTATGGAGTTGATTGCTTCAGGCCAGTATTCCATGCTGTGATTCGTTACATCACTTTACCCGATATAAGCGGTGTTCACATATATTAAGACCTTGTTAGCTTTAAATGTTTATTACCATTTTGTGGGGGTTGATTTTGTTCAAAATTCGACAAGTTGACGAAATAACCGCAAGTATATAGTAGTGGTATGTGGTCATATTTTTGGATATGACATTTCCATTTATAATTTGTAAATGCAAATATGCTTTAAATAAAATTAAATTTATTTATAATTTTAGTTTTAAAATAATTTCTAATTGTGTTTCTGCGAAAACATTTAGTCGACATAGCATTGCAAGAAAAGAAAAAAAAAATATGTGTGGTTAAAAAATTTCTTTTCTTAAGGGGACCTTCAAAATTGAAAAAAAAAGTTTTTCGAAGATTTTTTTTTTAATGGAATAAAAAGAGATATTTTTTAATGTAACTTCCAATTGACATTTTATTTAACTGAAAGTACAAAAACAATTTTTTTAGATTTTTTTACCCCAAGGTCGTCTGCTACAAGGGTTTTCCAGAAACACTGAATATTCGCGGCGTGCATCATAACTACTCTCAGAAACGTCTAAAAAACGGGGTTTTATTCAGCATTAAATCGCCCTTGGAATGAACTAAAAGGAAAAAAAAAGTTGGTTGAAAAAAAAAATGGCGGCATTTTTTTGAATATGAAACTTTTTGTCCCCCCCAATTAGTTGTAATTGAAAAAATTGAAAGCCGATTTTTCCTTCCGTAGTTCATTCTGAGCAGAAATATATGTAGATCAACGTGTTAAAATTTTAGAACGATTGGATAAGTAGTTTTTTCTCAATCTTGCACGCCAACTTGAAAAACGTCATTTCGAGATAACCGCGTTTAAAGTTCGTCATTTCGAGATAACCGCGTAAAAAAACGACTTTGGCGCGCTTCACAATAAATAAAATAATTTTTTTTTTGAGATTTTCATGTTTATATCGTTAAAATCATGTTTTTAAACGTTCATTCTAACATATGCTATCATAAAAATAATTTCGATTTTTTGAAAATTTGAAGGTGCTATGTCGCCGCCTTAACACATTGACGCACTTGACTTTCTAAATGTGTGTGCTACTACTCAAGAACACATTTGATAACTTTTGTAATTGCAATGATATTTCGTCGTGGAAAGAAATGTATATTTGAGAATTGAATAAATTAACGAGTTATTCCGTAAAAAATGCAAGTTGTTTGCGCGAACGTGTTAAAAAACGAGAAAGTTGTATGACTGCTGTAGCAGTCATTTGCGCGAACGTTTTAACTCACCACTCAAAATCTTGGTGAGATGTGAAAAAAGTAAGACGACGAAAGGACAGAAGCACCAAAAAACTGAACCGATTCATAATTTTTGATGCTTACATTCGCAGAAAACAAACAAATATGTATAACCACAGAAAAATTACTTACACTATTATAAAATTGTATACTATACTCCTTATACGTATATGAAAACATCATGTGTCGTCCGTCGAATTTTGGAAAAATCAGACCCCCTACTAATTTATTTTTTCCAATTGGACGCAAAACAAAAACAAAGAAATGAGCGAGAGAAAAAGAGAATGTGGCTTTTGTTGTTTATTATTTTTTTGTTTGTTGACAAACTAAAATCAACTGAGAAAGGGAAATTTCTCTTCATTTTATACAAATCTATATTGCCCGATTGAGAGTAATAATGTAATGATCGAGTTTTGGAGCATACTAAACCAAAATAAATTTAATGTTCGTTTACAATTTTATTTTTATGCTTCAAAAGTTCGACGTAGTATTGTTTCCTTCAATTCCCTCAATAGGTTGAGTGTAGAGATTTTATTGGTTCGATTTGGTATTCATCTGAATAGGGGTAACAATACACATAAAGAAACAAAATTAATACATTTTTTTTTAATTTTATTCTTGTTTAGAATGCATTGTGCATTTATGATAATATTGATTACCAACACTTCCTCTTTTGGTATATAGTTGGTATATTGTAATGAATTTCTTTTGTTATTGTTTTTTTTTATATTTAGCTCTTAAATTTTGTTTGGAAAGCACCGAAAGGTGGATAATTGGTTCTTGCAATTTTCAAGTTTTTGTTTGTTTCGAGTAATTATTATGAATGTATTTAAAACATTTACATTTTTTTGTTAAACCAATTTCCCCCGCCTAAGTGTAGCGATTTGAGTTGGAAATAGAAAAAATAAAGATCTTTCTTTTGGATCGGGACATCAAGCGGTACACATCAATCGAGCGGACCAGCGGAATGGCGATGGCAGAAATCATTATTGGAGTTAGAACAGCATAATGTTGGAGAAAATGATGGATGTTTAAGATTGGCGACAACACAAATATAACACTCGAGTGGATAAGTATATACTTAAGCTATAATTTTTTTATGTTGATTTTTGCCTACACAAACCGAAATATTTATAAATTAAACATCACCCGATTGGGATGATGAAGAAACTTTGTGTTGTGTAATATAGTGTTTTGGGACAGTGCAAGAAACACAAACATGTGCGCCTAAAACAAATATTATATTTCTTATGTGCAATAAAATTATGTGTTAGTGATTGAATGATTTTCGGACACTGCAAGATTCGAGTTACACCACGAGAACAAATTATTACTCCGAGCACTGGGAAAACCTGTGTGAAACGCTCTATGATAAGAATGCTGCCGCCATGGAAAAAGAATCCGCCAGAGCTCCATGCCGTACCACAAAGCAACAAAATTGATGGTTCAGATCGTTTTGATATTTATATCTAGTTATTCTGCTTTTATTTAATTAAAGTTTGTGACAAACCACTTTTGAATTGGATATTTTGGTAATTGTTAAATGATTTTATGTAATTATTGTTCTTTTTCTTTTTCCATAGTGTCACACGAAATCACTAGCCTAATTGTCCACGCCCTAACGCTCATCCAAATATCATAGCCGGGAAAACATAAATTAACGCGTGTTTCGGTTTTGCCAAGCGGCAAATGGCGCCCAAATAATTAACTACTTACCGAAAGGGGCAGGATCTCGTGTGGTGGTCTACATTGCTAATTTAATTTTTTTTCTAGTGATTTTTCTTATTACTTTATAGTTATTAATTTTTTTTTTTGTTGTTTATTTAGATCTCCTTTGTTTTATTGTGGGTTTACCAGTTCATCACTCCATTTTCTTGGATTGCGGTTTCCCAGGATCAAGGGATTAATATTTTCATGGATAGGTTTTCTGTCATCATTTGTATATGGTTTTCGTGAACCATTAATTGTTAATAAATATTGATTATTATGATTTATAATGATTGGGAAATAAGTGTTTATTATTTTTGTTTGTTGCAATTTTATTTTCGTTAATTGTGAGCTAAGCACGCGTTACAATAAAACAAGCCTACTGCTATCTCGAAACGAAAGTGTCTACTGTACAAAAACATGGTGTGGTTTCTCGACCAACACCCCATCCCAATATGTACAACGGGCGCAAAGAAATTTCACTTCAATAAATGTAACGGGCGATAAGAAAAAGACGAGAATTGCGTTGTCTTACAAATACAAGAAGCGATTGTTATCTGCGTTGGAGTTTTTTGTTGTTGTTTGCGTTTGCAGCACAAACTGGGACTCAAACTTAACCGTTTGAGTAAATCGAAAGTTATAATAAAAAAATTCTAACAATAATTGTTCACAATTAATGAATGAGGATGAAGCTTCCGAATTAACAAATTCGTTGGATACGGCTTCCGTATGAAGCTAAAATCATCAAATTAAAATATAACTACAAATATTTATGGTGCAAAGCCGGACAAATTTACTTACGGAAATGAGTTGAATCAAATGTTCATCGTAAACAATCATTCAACGATATCCCATTAGTGATTTACTAACACAATTGTGCGGGTAGAGCAAAAGTATCATGTCAAAAATTTAGTTTTGTATGTTTTTTGAACCAACTTACACATTTGTGAATTCCTTTTTAACTTATTTTCGTCCAAAAAAACACTATATCTATACACATAATTGTGTTGGTTTTACTTAAAATAAAGCGAATTGTTTTATCAACAACGCCATTACATACTATGATTTTTTACTCACATATTTGTGTGGGTTGGACTAAAACTGAGTCAATTTTTTTGTTTTCTTAGTTGAAAAAGGGATTTTTTCGGATAAAAGGTTCTGCTCGTCCTTATCCATTTGTTTAATGTTGACCTACCAGAAATTGTGATTCAATGTTCATTATCAGAATTAACCTTGCATTGGGTTCCACATGGTGATTTTAGCCGGCTAGGGCTCGTGGTTAGGCGTGGGAGTTTGTGGAAGCTTACATAGCCCGAAAGACATAACCTTGAAATAATATAGGAGACGTCCAGGTACAGTAAAACCTGTTTTATCACGAGATTGCGAGTCGAGAGGAATTTGCCAGAACGCGTCCTTTAAATCAATCGTAGATAAAGCGGGTTTGATCAAGTCTACCTAGCAACCGCGAATGCAAGTGGTTCGTTTATATTATATGGCATATAGTCGAGTCAGTGAACTAAAAAATAACGAAAATTAGTTGTGGTGGACGGATCGGAATGCGGTTTTCTGCATTCTCTTCCAAAAATTATTTGTAAAAAATGTGGCAGGGTAGATTTTGGGGCAAACCGAAAATTGCATTGCTGCAGCCAAAAGTACATTCAAAAAATGCATTTTCTGGGAGGCCTTTTGGAAGATTTAAAAACTTGGTAAATAAGTGTCAGAACTGGCCCAGATCGGATACTCGGGGGTTTTCGAGGTCGCTGATCACGAATATGATGTTCAAATTGACCCCCCCCCCCCCCCAAACACCTAGTGCACCAGAAACTGACCCTAAACGTCATCTTCTTGGATTTTCTTGACACAATCCAAAGAGGCCAACCGAAAATCATTATGGGGGGTTTTTTGGGACGCTGAACCCGGACGCGCACGTCATCTCCGAGAATTTTCCTGAGAAGAGTGGCAAAAACCACCCGAAAATCATAGTAGACACAAACGGACGTGCACGTCATCTCCGAGAATTTTCCTTGTGCCAAAAACAACACAAAAATCATTGTAGGGGCGTTTTTGGCCCGCTTAATCCATATTTCGCGTGGAAAAGGATCCCTCGAACACCTGCTGCACCTGATTGTGATTGGATGTCCTGTAGTTGCGGGAGGCACGGACTGCCTTGTAATCTTGCACGTAAAAATTGTTAACACTCAAGTTGCAACAACACTGACAGATATTCAGTTGAAAACGTTATAGTGTCGGAGAGAGAGGCCTTAGATGAAGAAGACGGTCTCCTTAAGAATATGTCAGTTGATGAGGAAGAAAATGAAAAGAGTTGCGATGTGTCACTTGATGACGAACTTGATATTTAGTCACGTATGTAAACATTGATGTTATTCATTTATGAGGTAAGGGAAAGTTTAAGTTGGATTGAATTTGATTTGAGTTCAATAAAAAGTTTTTAAACTCCAATTATATAAATATTGACTTCTTTATTTATTTTATATTTATTTCTCTCCTCCTCACATAATTTAAGTAGAATCAACAATTCCACGTGATGTAAAGATCAAAATTCCAGTGCGCCAGGCGTCGAGAAGGTAGTTTCGGGCGTGAAATTTTGATTCAGCGACCCCCCCCCCCATAACGAAGTTCGGGTCGTCTTTTTCAATGGTGTATGGAAACCTCTCGGAGAAGATGTTCAGGATGAGGTTCCGGTGTACCAGGTGCTGGTGGGGTGTTCGAAGATAACATATTTGGGTTCAGCGCCCCAAAAAACCCCCATACTTATTTTCGGGTGGCATTTTTTGATTGAGTCAGGAAAAGCCACGGAGATGACATTTAGGGTCAGGTTCTGGTGCACTAGGTGTTCGGGGGGTCGTTTCCGACGTGAAATTCGGACCGACCGCCCTACAAAACGCCCCTATTATAATTTTAGGGTGGTTTTTGGCACTCTTCTCAGGAAAATTCTCGGAGGTGACGTGCGCGTCCAGGTTCCGGCGCACCAGGTGCTGGTGGGGTGTTCGCCCTGTGTCAGATTTGGATTCAGCGCCTCAAAAACCCCCCATTATGATTTTCGGTTGGCATTTTTTGATTGTGTCAAGAAAAGCCACGGAGATGACGTTTAGGATCAGGTTCTGGTGCACTAGGTGTTCGGGGGTTCGTTTCCGACGTGAAATTCGGAACGACCGCCCTACAAAACGCCCCTATTATGATTTTAGGGTGGTTTTTGGCACTCTTCTCAGGAAAATTCTCGGAGATGACGTGCGCGTCCGGGTTCCGGTGCACCAAGTGCCCGTGGGGTGTTCGCCGATGCCAGATTTGGATTCAGCGCCCCAAAAAACCCCCCATAATTATTTTCGGTTGGCCTTTTTGGATTGTGTCAGGAAAAGCCAAGGAGATGACGTTTAGGGTCAGTTTCTGGTGCACTAGGTGTTCGGGGGTCAATTTGAACATCATATTCGTGATCAGCGACCTCGAAAACCCCCGAGTATCCGATCTGGGCCAGTTCTGACACTTATTTACCAAGTTTTTAAATCTTCCAAAAGGCTTCCCAGATAATGCATTTTTTGAATGCACTTTTGGCTGCAGTATTGCAATTTCCGATTTGCCCCAAAATCTACCTTGCCACATTTTTTACAAATAATTTTTGGAAGAGAATGCAGAAAACCGCATTCCGATCCGTCCACCACAACTAGTTTTCGTTATTTTGGCCTTTTTACTAGTTCACTGACTCGACTAATACACAAATTTACGAATATGTCAACCTATGCAGAAATTAAAACCATTTGTAATTGTTGTTGTACAAACTTCCGCAAGTAATAAATACAAGTCGGAAATCTACAACGCGCGGTTTCTATAATTTTTTTCTGGTGTATCATCAAAAAAATGTAAGTTGATTGAGAGGTATGATATCAAAGGGCCGAATGTCGAAGGGCCGAATGTCGAAGGGCCGAATTTCAAAGGGCCGAATGTCGAAGGGCCGAATGCCGAATGTCGAAGGGCCGAATGTGTCGAAGGCCGAATAGGTCGAAGGGCCGAATTTATTTTGATTTTTTTTTTGTTTTTAGAAATATATTTTTTTTATGTTTTATTTAATTTAATTATTTTATTTAATTATTTTTTTTATTTTCTGTACTAATACCAATTATCAGAAGGCTGACACATAGGGCCGAATGTCTCTGGTGACGCATGGCAAAATTTTCCTTCACCAAAATGTATCGCTGACTGGATACGTGGAATTTCATAAATAACCAAAGATGAAAAATATAAAATTCATAAATTCATAAGAAATTCATTTAAGTTTAATAAAAAAAATTTACAAAATATTCCATAAAGCAACAAATTTAAAAAATTATATTTCTAAAAACAAAATTCCGCTCTTCGACCCATTCGGCCCTTCGACATTCGGCCCTTCGACAATCGGCCCTTTGTACCTATTCCGATTGAGAGAGCACTTTTAATCACTATGCGAAAAATGCTAACTCCCTCTCACAACAACTAATTAATTTTCGAATAAATACCGCGAAATTTTCTTGGTAAAGGGTCAGTCTTTTGAAATTAACTACTACGTGAAGTAGCTCGACTTGTAGTTAACCAATAAGGACAGTGTAATATTTGTGTGAATAATTTTTAAATTTGGTTAATAAAGTAATTTTTGTTGTGTATAAAAATCAATTGGTTCAGTTTTTTTGGGGAGTTTTTGAATACAGCAAACAAACTTTGGTGAGTATATTGAACATCCGACTATCGTTCTGAGTACCGGCTATAATCTGTCATCCGACTGTCTCTAGGGATGGAAATTGCTGTTGCTTTGCAACTCTTTTTCCTTCTGTTGGAAACATTTTACTGTCTTAAAAAAACATCTTACTAACTAGCCATAAAATGTTTGCCTTCACCATATACAACCACAGTTTATTCAACCCTCGCCATGAGTTGGTGAGGCCAAACGTATCACTACTTCGCTTAATGCCGCAGAATCACGCATATTATTTAGGATCTAAGTAGTTATATTGCATCTGCATCGGTTGATGATGATAAACTCCTTTGTTTAAATGTTGACAACATATAAATTAAATATTTCCATTAGTTTTGAGAAAATGCCTAGTGTTGTGTCAGTGCGGAGAATCAAAAATTCTAAATAATTTAACAAAATTAGTTTATGTCACAATTCTCAGATGAGGTTTACAATTGATATCCATTTTGTTAACGGATTTTGCGATAGTAAAGGCGGAATTCCATTATTGCGGTTTTTTTTTGCAGAAAAACAGAAAAAGATAAAATCAAAAATCCGACAAAGACAGATTATTTTTATTTTGTAGCGAAATTTTATGGGGAATATATGACAATTACGAAATTATAACCAATAGATTAGTTAAAAATGAAAACTGTTGTTAAATCAATTTTATTTCTATCTCTAAATTAATAAAAAATCTAAATATTATTTGTAGGCATAATTTTATTATGTTTTTTAATTATTTCCTTTCAATAATTAAAAACTAAGAAAAAACTTTAATTAAAAAAATAAATAATAATTTTAAAAATATTTTAATTTGAACATTAATATAAATTTATCATGAAAACCCGATTTATATCACACTCCACAACTCATACAAAATGTGTGAGCCAAGTACTCACCATAAAAATATTACTAACTAAAATTTGCTGAGAGTGGGTGCATTTTTCATTTTGGTTACCATAAAAAATCCTTCGTTTTGTACTTATATTTATGGCAACCAAACCGCAACAACAACAAAAATGTTTAGTATAAAAAATTATAATGTTGCACCGCTCACACACATAGGGATTTTTGATTTTATCTCTTTCTGGATTTCTGCACAAAAGAAAGCCGCAGTTATCGACTTCCGCCTTAATGCATCACGAGCTCGCATGAATTTGTTTTTCTATATAATAAATTAAGATGTCAATATTCGTCATCTATAGAGCAGCCGAATTTCGACATAATAGGGCGGATTATACGATTTTCGAATTCTACGAAAGGAAACATATTTCGTAATAGGAATACTCGCGGCAGACCGAATTTTCAGATATCGAAAAAATTTCATAATATGCCCGATGTGTATGCGTGTGTGTGCAGACTAAATGTCTCTGTTCTCTATACAGCTCAGACGGGTTGTCTGATTGGGGTGAAACTTCATACATAAACTTTTTTCATAAACTGAGAGATCCCAGTGATTTTTGGCCGGAATAGTTCCGCTGGAAGTGGAAACCTCCATACGAACCTTTTCGTTGTTTGCAAATATTTTTAAAAACATCTACAAGAAAAATAATTATGATTTTAAAAATTTTAAATTAATTTTGCAACAATAATGGTCCAGGTTGGTTTAAACAGACCAGAAAAAACTTTTCTTATACCAAATTTCGGCCTTGATAGCCCAGACGGTTTGATTGTTCGGACCGACACTTCATTATTAAGCCTTTTTTACGTATTGGGAAATAACATTGATTTTTAGCCGGAATTGTTCTACTGGCATTGGCAGCTTCCATAAGAGCTTTTTCGTTATTTGGTAAATATTTCGAGTTTTTTTTTATTAAAAATCCGGTAGGTCCAATTTTTCGATTTAGAAATTAGGTGGAGTATATTCCAGATCTTTGAATCAACAATACACTTATTTATTTTTGAAGTTATTTTACAATGATAGTGTTTTCTGTTGTTGTAATTATAAAGCTCTAACAATTTACATATTGCTTTTTGCAAATTTGTCATTGGAAACCTATTTACGAAATTTGTCGTAAATGTTGCGTAAATGTCGCAATAGCAAATTAGCTGCCTCATAATCTAAATTCATACAAATATTTTTGCCTACAGGTGTACCTGGTGGCTTTAACGGATTAAAATTTTGTATTGTGTGATAGAGGAAATACAAGGAGGGTTATTTTTAATGTTGGGAATATTTATTTTCTTTTGACCAAATAGAAATCTTAGAGATTGATCATTTCAATTTTTTAGCACTGAAGTTATATTGCCTGAAATACCCAAGGAGCCTTCGGACAAACTACTACGTTTATAAGGTTTATTGACCGATGAGCGTTTACGTACATTTGATGTATCCTTTATTTAACGAACGTTGTTCATTGTAAAATATAACTCGTATTTTTTGCTGTAAACCAGACACAGCCATGTTTTCGATTTTATTCGTAATTTTTATTTCGTAATAACCTTTCTTATTGCTCCATCTAGTTTTATGTAACAAAAGTGGCTCGGCTTCTTCGGGTGGGCTTGCTTTAAGGCTTCGTCATACAATCAGATCAAACAATTTCAAATTCAATAATTATGTTGTGCAGCGACTTACGGTCTAATCTCATTAGCTGTCAGTTCCGAAAAAATAATCCTTAATACCGGAGTAACAATCTTATTTCTCATTATTTTATTTCATTTCATTCCCACTCCCCTTGTGGTGGTAGCGTATTATATCCGAATATAATTAAAAATTGATATTCTGTCATTTTACATTTGGAAAAGCATAACTGACAGACGTATTTATTACACACACATACCCACAAAAAAGAAAATCATTAACAATCCGTAGCAGAAAACCAAATTATAAATGTTTTTTAACCGCACATTTCACTCAAAATAACTTGTGACAGAAAATCGTACATTTTTTTAATTGCATTTCATTGAATATGATTATTTTTCATTTTATTTGTGGAAAAATTATATAACAAAACAAAAGAAAAATTAATATTCAATTTTAATTTCGATTCAATTAAAATATAAACGGGAAAACAATAAGAACAAATTTTTTTTTTGCTGTAATTTGTGAATTCAATTGATTTATAATTTTTCAATTTTTTGTTTGTTTCTTAATAAACCAAACCCGAGGAGTATATATGTATGTGTAAGCCATAAGGAAAATATGGAAATTTTATTCAAAGAGGTTTTTCCATAATTTTTCGTCTTATTCGTTCCGGTTTTTTTTATTGTTTTCGGCGGAAAAACGGGAAAATCGCGAAAATTTCAAGTTTTTCATGTTGTTTATGATGGCTTTTAATTACTTTTTAATTTATGCGCGACAGGTTTTTGAATTGATGCTGTATATTGAATAATTAATAAAGGAAACTTTTTTTTCTGTATATAGATTTCCTTGATTTTCTCTTGTGATTGTGATTTTTTCCGCTGCTGTTATTGAATTTATTTTATTTCGTTATTATTTTTCTGTTTACAATTTTTTTTTTTAATTTTAATTTATTCTGTAAAGGTATTTCGTATATTTTGTCTTAGTTTTTCAGTTTCTCTTTGTTGCTGTTCGAGAAAATAGGAAAAATTAAAATCGAATTTATGAATAAATTTTAGTCATGCTTTGTTTTTATTTTTATTTTAAACTTTAGTTTTAATCTTTTGGGACTGATAACCTGATTAGATGGATGGATTATAAAAATAAAAAATTAAGAGGGTTAGGGGCTGCGATTTTCAATGAAGTTAATCTTAAGGATAAGAGTGGGAAACTCACGTTTCAAATTTAATACCCACGATTCAAACCCTCGAACTCTGGAACCAACTTTAGGTATGCTTTATTTAGTACTAGACTGACGCTTAGATTAAAAAAAAAATCTTCCTTACAACGAATTGCATACGAAGAATTAAGGATTGGTTGAATTTGATAAGTCAAAATTGTACAGCAAAACATAATGGATCTAGTATGTTCTCTAGGCCCGATAAAATGAGCTCGGAGAAACACATGTGGCGAATAATATATTACAAACAGAAACCCTTATAAATCAAATTATGGAATGTTTTAATAAGTAGAATTGTTAGTGAAGAATAGTTTATAAATAGCTACACGAGGGATGTCTGAAAAATTTCCGACCTAACAAAGATACAAAACATTTGTTCTCAAAATTTATTTTTATTTCTCTACATAGTCTCCTTATAAGTTTATACACTTATCCCAGCGATGCTCCCATTCCTCATCTCAGCGATCCTCCTGCAACCCGTTCAAATAGTACTCGGCGTCTTTCTTTGCGTCTTTGTTGTTGAAAATCTCTGTCCTCCGCAAAGATCTCTGTCCAAAGCAACTTTTAGCTTTGGGAACAAAAAAAAGTCGCTTGGGGCTAGATCTGGTGCGTAAGGAGAGTGGTCAAGCAGTTCAAACCGTAATTTGAGGATTTTCTCCAGGCAACCACTGAGATGTGCGACGGCACGTTGTCTGGGTGAAGCAAGATTTTTTTTCTGCAAATTTAGCCGTTTTTACGCAAATTCTGCCTTTAGCTTGTCAAGTATTGATGCTTTGTATGCTCCTCCTTTTTTGAAGATAATCGATTAAGATAAATCATTGACTGTCCCAGAAAACAGTCGCCATCACTTTCCCAGCCAAAGGAACAGCCTTTGAATGACTCTGGAGTGAAATGGTGTATCCAAGTTTCATCATCAGTAATTCGCCGGTGTCAAAACTCTGATTTATTGCGCCTAAACTGCGCCAATAGAGCGATGGAAATGTTATTTCGAACACGTTTCTGGTTCAAAGTGATTAAATGCGGTACCCAACGAACGGACAGGACTATCCCCCAACTTTATTGATGAACTCGAGTGATGCTATCCCAAGTAGTTGCAGTTTTTGGACGTCCCGAACGTTTATCGTGACCCAGGATGGTACGGTCACGTCTAAATCCAGCTACCTAAAATTTAACGGTAGTAAATGATGGTGCAAAGTCCCCGTACACAGCGTCCCACTCAACTTTGAAATGCGTGGGCGAATTGCCTTTCACAAATAAATATTTAACCCCTTAATGTCGAGTTCACGTATGCGATCAAAAAATGATTCGCGAATCAAAGGAAAATTAAATCATTGAAAACATATACAAATTTCCCCGTCCGAGATGAAATAATTTTAACTTTGGGAAAATTTTGATCGGAAGCATCCAACATAATAAAAAAAATTTACAAATTATGAATAATAATGCGAAATAATTACGCTCAAAGATTGGCTTGATTCGCGAATCATTTTTTGATCGCATACGTGAACTCGACATAAGAACCGATTTATTTTAACTACATATCGTATGTCCCGAGATATCTTGGGGTCTTAAGGGGTTAATGACAGCTCGATACTCGACTTTTCCCATTTTCACAAAAACACTTACATCGACTCACTCAAACGATTGTAAAACAAGAACTGCGCGTTAAAAATGACTGATATTTCGGTGAATACCTTCCAACGCTTACGCAAACACACTCCTCCACTTTTGTTGACGAATGCTGCCATCTTGATATTGAGGTCGGAAACATTTCAGACAACCGTCGTATAGAATAGTTTTCTAATTGAGAATGAAAATCACCCTGTTTGTTTCTTAAACGTTGCAATCTTCTTTGGGTTCGCAGACCTCCCAACTCTTTCCGGTTTGGTTTAACGAATAAAAGATAAAAAAAAATACCAGCTGTTCAGGAACAAAAGCCACCAGAAGAAGAAGTGAACCTACATACCTTTTAAAAGTAAAAGGAACAGGACACAACTGTCAGGCGGAAACCAACTAAATAGCTATAGAAGGAAAGAACGAATGAAACTAAGTTTCAACCCCATCAACAAAGGTCTGAAAATCCCTTGCATGTTAAAGGGGATCGCAACGGAGAAGCCGGGAAAGCCAAAAATTAGGTCGTGGTCAAACGCAAAACTTGAAGGCGACGGGGGAGGCCTCTCTAAGACAGGCAGGCAACATTACTTACGTATGTGGAGATTTTAAGAAACTTGAAAAGTAATCCGGCCCTTAAAGATTAAGTGAAAATGTAACTCGCATCCACAAGCCGGAAAAGGGCAACTACTTCTGAAAATACACCAATATTACAAGCCTCTTCGGTAGAAATATTAGGTAATGAAGCCCAAGTAAAAACCCTCACGGAAATAGATGTGGTGCTTATCGTTTATTTAACATATAGACGGGGTCACTACAAAAGTGGATATTTTCCAGTCAATGGTATCAAATTTTCATGATAAGAATATTGAAGAATATGAATATAATCAAGTCGTTGTGGACAGCATACGGAGAAATTCAAACAGCAGTAATCGATCTTTCTAAAGTGGTGGCGAGAAGGATGTGCGATGTATTTCAAGGGTGGTTTACCATGTCGAGAAAAGACAAGTCCACTTCGATGCTTCAAGTGCTTGGACTTAGGGCATAGATCAAGTGTCGTAGCACTATCAATTGCTCCAAACTCTATTTTAAATGTGATAAGGAGGGTCATATAACAAGGAACTATAAGAAGGAAAAGGGCTAGCAATACGACTAGTTACCATATGGCAAGAGTTTTTTTTTTCTTTTTATGAGGTTACTCGGAAATAATGAAAACAGTTTAACCTAACTCATTGTGCGGCTATTTAATACTTTTTATCACAGTCTGTGTGAGAACTACAGCATTGGCCAAAAGTATTGAGCACCCTATAAATTTCGGTCGTACACGATAAGTATAACAGAAAACAATCCCTTTTGATTGTTTATTATTTTTTCGAAATCTAAAAAGGACTAAAAACAGTGACTCACACGGCAGGTGTGGCAATAAAATATCTGGTGCAATAAATTTTGTTATTTTTCTATTTTGTATTTATTCGTTAGTTCGCTACTTTCGCTCATTGTGTACACATCCAGTGATCTAGTCCGCTTTTGGTGTTTTGATTTTTTAAATTTACTGATATTATTGCAATATGCCGAAACAAAACGATTTAAGTTTAGAACAACGTGTGCAGATACAACTTCTGCATGAGCAAGGGAAATCACAAGTAGAGATTTCTAAAACTGAAATGTTCACGCCGATCTGTGCAATATACAATTGAGCGATTCACCGCTAGTGGATCACACAGTAATAGGTACAGAACCGGGCGCAAACGGATCACCACATACAGTGACGACCGAAAGTTAGTGAGAGAAGCTTTAAAAAATAGGAAAAAAAACTTAGTTGTCAGTAGAAATTAAGTAACCAATTTCTGCTCGCACCACTCGAAGAACTCGGAAGAAACCCTGGCTCTCCAAAAAAAAAGAAGAAGGCTCGGTATAAATGGGCCTTAAAATACCAAAGTTTCATTGAAGAAGATTGGCCAAATATCGTGTGGTCAGACCAATCAAACTTTGAATTAAGTTGACAATTCTATGCCCTAATAATATTAAATAGTATGATTTTAAAATAAAATTCATCGATACTAATATTTTAGTTTTCCGAAGTCTCAACATTTTAGGCGAAGCATTTAGTCCAGTGTGTGGTACTAACCGTAAAACACGGCGGGGGTAGCATAATGGTCTGAGGCTGCATGACTAATTATGGAGTTGGCGAAATGTTCGTGTGTGAGGGCCATATGAACTTTTCAAAATACATAAACGTCCTAGAATCTGCGTGGCTGCCCTCATTTTTAACACTTTTTGGTGATACGAACATGGATAGCGTTAAATTTCAGCAGGATACCGCGCCATGTCATAAATCTGCCCGCACAATGGCATGATTTCGAGAAAATGACATTGAGGTTTTGGAGTTGATTGCCCATTCCCCGGACCTGGACCCCATAGAACATTTATGGAGTTTATTAAAACGCAGAGTCAGGCACTACACAATACATAACAAAGAAAACCTAAAACGCTGTCTGCACCAAGAATGGAGCGCCTTCGACCTGCAGAATGTAAAAAACTTGTAAGTTCTCTACCCAAAAGAATTTGTGCCGTACTTAAGACAAAGGGTGCACTTTATAAAGCACTCATAAGACCTGTGGTGACTTTCGGGAGCTAGAGCTAGACCATGACCTCTAACCACTGTAGATTATTATCTACCTTCGAAAAGAAGGTCATCCGTTCAATTTTTGCTAAAGTTGCGAACAATGAATATCGGATTCGCATGAACCACGAAATGAAGCAACTTCTCGGAGGTAGCGATATTATCGGTTTCTTTAAATCTAATCGAGTGAGATGGCTCGGCCACGTTGCAAGGCCTCCACAACAACAAATGATTTGCAAAGTGTTCCATAAACACCCACCCGGAGTGCGTCGTAGAGGAAGACCCTGACTGCGCTGGCGTGACGACGTCGAACAAGACCTACTCGTATTAGGATGTCGAAATTGGATGATCGGAGCGATGCACCGAGACGGATGGAGGACCATAGTGCGGCGGCAAAATCCCTTCACAGGATGTAAAAGCTAGAGAGAGAGAAAGAGAGAGTGGACCCGCAAAATATTAATTTTATATAAATAAATAGTAATATGTTCCTATAAAAATTGTTTCAATTTTTTTCAAGTTGATACTCCCAAAAAAATTGTTAGATATTATGGGTGCTCAATACTTTTGGCCAAGACTGTACATTTGGATATTGCTATATTCTATGGGAATAATATATGAACATCGAGAGGGGCAGCTAAGCTACGGATTCAACCGGTAAAGCGGCGATTTGGGTCATGTATCAACCGTAGAGCCCAATAAATTATGAAGTTGGTAAACTAGGGTTAAAAGAGTTAAAAGATGATTTTGAAAGTTTTTTGTACCGTCTGGTCGGCGATGTGTTCGTGATTTTACAGTATGAGCCATAAAATGGGGCATACCGAATTTCAATAGCACTGGCAAATTTGTAAAAATAAATCGAATTGTTTTTTCTACCGGAATTAGACGGCATATAGTGTCAAATATTCAGATGATCGAACTGATAAAGAAATTTCTTGAGGCACTATAATTGTCAGTATCTTCTTATGTAATAATTAATAATTGAAATCTCCGACATTTCGCAGGGGCGGGTGAGTTCGATAGTTGAAAAAAAAACCTTCGTCAGTAGCAACTTTATGAGGGCCGGAATCAAGTGGAAAGTCAAGAATAAACATTTATCAGAATGTTGGATGAGGTCTACCTGGAGGGTGTAGCAGAAATTAGGGAAAGCCATTTATGGAATGTGGCGCTACGGCTTGTGACGCGGCAATTCCTAGATGAGTGGTAGATAATCATCATGTACCTTGCTACTGAACGAAGAGACAGCCAAGTTGCACTGTAAATGTCATCGAGCAAGAAGGTTATCGCAACACGCCAGAGGTAGAGAGATTTTTACCACACTACAGAGTCAACTCAGGTTTCAATTTGATCTGAAGCTCGCTATCAAACACAACAAGTGCTAAATAGGAATGACCTATGTAATGATAAAGACAAGTATCCATGAGATTGGCCATATAGAACAGTAATGTCTAGACTCAAAACTTTCAATTTGACGCCTCCAACAAGTTACATTTGGTGGCCCGTGCCACTCGAAATGGTTCCACTAATTACGACGGAGATATTGATAAAAGCTTGCGGAAAAGTTGAAAATTATAAGATCCCGGGCCCAGATAATAAAAATCTCAAATAAGAATATAGTATTAAAAGTAGCAGTTCGTGGTAAACCTGGAGAATTCCTTGACTTGTTAAACTCCTGGCAAGATATTAGAATGTATAACCTGCAACAAACACTAGGAAGACGTTGAGACAGTCGGAAATCTTGCGCAGCGCAAATTTGGTTTCAGAAAAGACCATTCAACGTTCGATGTTATAAACATGGTGATAAATACTTCGCCACCCTATACATCAAAAATGCATTCAATTCCGATAGGTGGAGCTGCATCGTAAAGACAGTGGGCCAACTTGGGGTACCGTTCTATATCAGAAAGTTTGCGAGAAACTATTTCCGATGTAGAACGCTAAAATATAATACGGTTGCAGGTATTCGGGACTACAATATAACGGAGCCATAGGCTCGGTACTGGGTCTTTTACTGTGGAACGTATGATGGGGTTTTTCGAACAAAGGATGTCGGCTTCGCCGATGACGTTGAAATAGTTTCTGTAGCCACATTTAAGGCTGAGACAAAACACATGTCTAACTAGAAAATAGCCATTATTCTAAGGAGGTTATCTAAGGTAGAGCATATACAGCTAAGGTAGTACTAATCATCAGCAGAAAAGAGCGGGAATTTATATCCATCTAGGTGGATAACTCGGATGATTGATACAAGGCTCTCATTCAAGGAACATTTTGATTACGTTAGTAATAAAGCAACTATATAGTAAATTTGGCCTTTTCACGCGTAATACATAACTTTGAGGAGCCTAAATAAAATTAACGGCCAGTGTCGACACATCCATTGAATTGTATGGTGTGCTGATTTTGACAGAATTACTGAAAATTAAAACCATTATCCATGAAACATGAATTCAGTATATTACATACATCGGATGATGTGGCACATGTAATAGCGGGAATGCTTCCAACTGCTTTTCTGGTAGAGGAGTTGCAAAACGAATACCATAATGGAGTCCAAGAGATAGCAACAACAGCTAGGGAGAATCGTAGAATGACAACAAAAATACAGCGCATCAGAGAAGGGAGGATTGATATCTCGCTTAATACCTTCAATAGATATGTGGTTTAGCCGCGATTTCAAAATAGCCCGGAAAGTGAGTTTGCATTAGCAGCTCCTCCATTCGGCGGTAAAAGCTAACTTGGAATGTCCTAGTAATTTACGTGGCATAGAATTTACGTCACATCCGAATACCCTATATTTCACGGTATAGGATAGCATCCATGTGTTGATTCGGCAGAGATTTTAGCGATCCTTCTCAATGCTAGTCGTTGCCACATAAAGGGTCTGCGACTTTGTAGCAGAAAAATAGTTAGATTATATTTAGGAAGAATACGAGAAGGAAGCTTAATTGTTTTTTGCATATAAAAGATCATATTTTGCAGACCTAATTCTAAATACCTCAGTTTTGTGTACACTATGATAAAGTGTGCACCGCCTTAGTGACGGTAAGGTACCGGAGGTTTTTCCACTTGTAATTGTTTTAGCCTATTCAACAACATTGTTCCTGCTTCCGCCCAGTTTTACGACGCACCTTACAAAACAGGCCAAAAGACCAAGTTCCACCGGCGGTAGTTTTCTAAAAAGGTACACATCTGTGCGCAGAGATTCATCATACACAGGTAAGGTTACTTGATCCGGAAGGCGCCATTACATTTAGAGACAACACTAGTTTTTATATTAGACCCTCAGACTGACTCATTTTCAGCATTGATTTGTGATTACGTTCTCTTGAATAATTTTAATATTTTCGTGAGAAATTTATGCGAGTGTAAAAAATTTGGTTTTCTTAATCTTTTTTTCTGTTGTGAGTGTTCTGTATATTTCTCTTCATCTTTACAATCATATTTTCTTTGCACCATTTTCGATCAAGGAAGGAAGAACTGATAGAATTTTCATTCCAATACATATTGAATCAGCAAAGCTACTTTCCTTCCTTTTATTTTAATTTGTCAGTGAATGAGAAACAAATTTTTTTTATTCCATTCTATATATAGCTGTAACTGGCCCTTATTGATAGACCGACAGTAATCCAAAGTGACGTGGTAAAAATACAGGTACTTGATTTTACCTATATTTGAAAACTAAATAGAGTTTGAATTTGTGTCGGCCAAACGACCTGCTATTTAGTTTGGATAAACGCAAGTTACAGCTACAGATTGGAATAAAAATTGCAACCTGTCGGACAGATTAAGGAACAAATACATTAGGAAAATGAAAGAATTCGGCTTGAATGCCAATTTAACTAAAAGCAGCCGCTTTCACAAACCTATACCAAAATTCGGTTTGAGCTAGTTGGTACCAAAAGAAAAATATTCGTACGATGGAGTGCGGTTGAAATAATACTGTCACTGTGTAATGTCTCTACAAAGAAATAGAAACAATGCAATTTGAGATAATTTCTATTATGACGCCAGGCGACAATTTAAGATCAAGAATTAAATGAATCGCAAAACCTTTCATAAAAAGAAGGGGAAAAGACTAAATACGTCTAGCCACACCGTCATTTTGGTGGTTTTCGAAAGCCTGGTTTTTGAAATGTCAGGTTTTGAAAACATTTTTTTCTTAAAAGCCTGGTGTTTTAAAATATTCTTTTAAAAGCCTGGTTTTCTACCAATAAAGAAGGCTAGTTTTTTTCAAAAAAAGCATGGTTTATCAATTTTTTGTTTTGGATGTAATACTGAATACTGGTTCTCTTAAGCCTGGTTTCCAAAAGCCTGGTTTTTAAAAACATTTTAAGATCCTTTAAAAAACCAGGATTTTCAAAGCCGAGATCGAATATAACGTAAACTTGAGAAATCAAAAATTTAAACAAATATTTAAATTCATTATTTCCACACAACGCACACACACACGCACAGCATTGAAAGTGCTTGATAACATTGAATCAATAAACATACCGGAAAATATAAAATTCGTCGAAAGCGAACAATTTAATAGTGTTAGCAACACAATCAAGCCTTTCATTATTGGCTGAAGCTGATTGTTGACTAGTGGACGGGGCATTTGAGATGTTTCCAGGGTTCATGCCCCAACTTTATACCATCTACAACAAAATCGGCAACGAAATTGTTCCGCTGGCATTGGTATTTAAGAGCGCCAAAACAAAGGTCACATACGCCGAGTTTTTTTTACGAAATATGCAAATGAGCGTGCGAATGGAGATATAAGCTTCAAGGAAAATTAATAATTACTGATTTTGAACAGGCAAGTGTGGCGGCATTGAAACAATTATTTTCGGATGTTCAGTTTAAAGGTTGTTTCTTCCGTTTTGGGCTACTTCGTTGGAGAAAGGGTGCAGGCGCAAGGCTTTGTCATAATATACGGCAACGGCGAGAATTTCAGTCGGCAAATTCGAATCAAAATGGTTCGAGATTGTTACCTTGAAACCTCATTTATAGTTATTACTGATAAATAGGCCTATTATGGTGAATAATTTTTTTTGCGATTAAAAAAAACAAACAATTTTCCCTCACATTATTTCAAATATATTACTTTCCCCATATTGGGCGCCAACATTTCAAATGCTTTGCCTTGTCCCTTCCAAACTTGTAATACGATTTCCAATTCCGTTTGCATCCTCATCTCAATCTTTACATTACCTCTCGCGTTCACATTAATTATGAAAAAAGGAAAATCAAAAGGATAACAAACATAAAAAATCACCACAGCACCAAAAAAAAAAAACAGGAATTTATTTTCCACCGGAAAACAAAGTGAAATGAGACATACACAAATAATATAATATAAATTTTATCAGAAAATCGTTTAAAAATTAAAAACACGTTTCAAAGCGAAATATATTACAAATGTCCTGCCTCGTACATAATACTACATAAGGATACCTACTTCTTCTTCATAATAATAAATATTCCATCAGTGTGTGGACGAAAAAAAAAATTAGCTGTCCTTGCCGGAAATATTATCTCTCCGACCAAAAATTGTAATTTATATGAGCAGTGGGTTATTTTTCGGGAAAATTTATATTTATACGTTTCCCGCAACAAGGGAAAAATTCAGTGGAACAAAACCTCACAAATTGGTCATACATCTACATATTAAATTATTTGTGATTTTGATTGCCCCGCACGTTATACACACATATAGAGATGAGGAGGACACCCACCACTTTATATATATAGGTACATTACTCATCAAACCTTTACTTTTTCACGATTTTCTTTTAATTAAATTTACGTATACACATACATAAAAGAAACATAAAAAGAATATAAATTCACTTGAACTTTATTTTTTTTTAAACAAGGGCACTTTTGTGTCAAAAAATACACCAATTACATATTATTACCCATCTTAAGCATAAAATTAGTTGGAAGAAAAAAATATCCTTATGCTCTTCTATGTACGACTCGTACGTAATATATAAAATGAACGGGATGATAAAAAAAATTATCTTTCAAAATCACAAAACATTTTTTTCCAGTATTCTCCTTATAACATGATGAAAAAGGATTAAATGTAATTTTTATTTAACGTCATTTTGTGTGTTGCTTGTTTTTTTGTTGTTGCTGTTGTAGCACAGAGCTAATAAAATAAAACATCGAGGGCATGAACAAGAACACACACACAAACATTAAAAAGCCTCTTAAGTTAAAATAACAACCGGCAAGAAGTTAATATACAACAGCAACAAAAATGTTTGATTCGTATATAAATATACGAGATAAACGTATAAATTCAGGACCAAACCATCTCGCCAAAAACCAAATTATGATCACTTTTCTTTTGTACGGTGGGGGTGTCCAATATATTATATATACGAGTATACGGGGCAAAAAAAATCGCTTATCCAACAAATAACCCTTTCTGTATATCAGTGTGTATTCGCTTAATGTTTAAACTCATATTTTCCCAGTATACACATATTCGCTAAATATTTCATATTTTCTTCATGTAGGTATATACACGAAACCCCGCAACCGATTCTCAACAACCAAACCCGCAAAAAAAAAACATTTCCCATTTGAGAAATAAAATTAAATATTTTTGTGTCTTGGACAAGTGGAGATGCCACAGTTTTTTTATGTTTAGTCGTTTTATTTTTAAATATCCATGTTTTGAGTACGATATTTTTTTTTTTGTTATCATTATCCAGTATCTCATCCGCGTGGTTCGGTGGTACGACGGTGATGGGTACATATGAAAAAAATGTATACATAAAATATCAAACCCTTTCTCTCAGTTCAGATTTTTTTTTTGTTCGTTTAATCCCTATGAAACACATTTGGATTTTTTTTTTGTGTTTGGTACTCAAAGTAAAATAATAAAATCGCGAAGATTCCAACAACAATAATAATAAAAAAAAAAAATATAATTCGGAACGATTAAAAGGAAATATTTTTATTATTGTTGTTCTTGGATTATGCGAGGGAGGAGAAGGTACTTTGTTCATACTTTTGGTCTTCGCGATTAGGACTGCTATAAATAATGAAGCTGGGAACGGTATATATCCTCAAAGCCCAATCAAGGCTATATATAGAATTGCTGTTTGTGCTAGGCTTATGAGAAAATTTCAATTAAAATTTAAGGAAGGAACGTCGCTAAAATGATTATTAAATGACAGTTGATCATCGTAAACATTTATTTAATCGAAGACTACATCATCGTATCTAATAAACACTTGATCGTGTGCGGAGCAAATACTATTCGTTGAAATGATTTTTGAAATTTCTAACGTAATTTTTTTCGAAACTTGCTTATTGCAGACAATACCAGGCATCTTCGTATTTATCAGAGGTGACATCTGTTGATGGGCATTATAAACAATACGTCGGATAACCCAAAATAACACAAAATTTGACAACATATCAACGAAATCGCCATAAAGCATTACGCTAATTGTCAACAAGACATTCTCGAATGGTGTTAGACGCTAAAACCTCACGAGAAATTAGTACAACGGCCCGAAAAATTGTTACACCAAAAACTTCGTTTATTGGCCAAAAACAACCTATGTTTTTTTATTGATTTTGCATATGAAAATTGTTTTTTCTGGGTGTTTCGAGCCCGTGTAAGCGAAAATCTCCATATATATTTCTTAATTTGAGTTAGACAAGTTGCAAGGAATAACCTAGTATGCGGATTGTGCATCTCGAGGATTAAACCCAGTCCAATTATTAGCCCACATGATTTGGTGGGAAGGGCCAATATGGCTAAAGGGTTTTACCTATCCAAGAACCAACATTGATAGTCAAGAGATGGAACAAGCCAGTAGCATGGAATGCAAGTCCATAAGAACATTAACAACAACAGTGGAAAACCGAGTGATTGAATTCACTCGATTCTCGTCAATACAACGGCTTGTTTACACTATTGCATACTGTCTACGATTTCGATCTAATATAAGGCCAAACACCAGAAACGTTCCACATTTCACACCAGAAGAACTAAACATATCGCTAAGGGCCATAATCAGAATCGCCCCGCTTTTGAAACAGAATTAAAACAACTAAAAACAAATCAAAATTTACAAAAGGGAAGCGCAATCATAACTCTCACTCCATTCATCGACGAAAATGATATACTTAGGGTCGGAGGGAGACTTTCAAATTCGGAGCTTTCATATGAAGAAAAGCATCCAATAATACTGCCGAGAAGTCACAAATTATCAAAACTAATCATCAAGGAAGCTCACTTAAAAACATTACATGGTGGCAATCAAGCAACATTAGCACACCTGAGAGGGCGATATTGGATAATAAATGCTAAAAACACAATTCGTCAACACATACACGAATGTATAATCTGTATTAGATCAAGGAAGTTGGCATCGAACCAACTAATGGGAATATTACCAAAAGAAAGGGTAAGCCCTGCACCACCGTTCACAAATAGCGGAGTAGAATATGCAGGTCCAATCAGCATAAAATTGTGGAAAGGCCGCTGTAACAAAACAACAAAAGGTTACATTGCGATATTCATATGTCTAGCCACAAAGGCAATTCACTTAGAACTCGTGAGCGACCTATCAACAGTTGCCTTCCTAGCCGCATACAAACGATTCATATCAAGACGAGGAATTTGTCTGAAAATATTCATTGATTGTGGTACAAACTTCGTCGGAGCAGACAAACAACTACGAAAGCAGGCTAAACAACAAGAAGCTGAAATTAAAAGCAGAACAGCACAAATGGGCACTACTTGGCATTTTGTGCCCCCGGGAAGTCCTCACTTTGGAGGGTTATGGGAAGCGGGAGTAAAATCGACGAAACAACATCTCCGAAAAATAATCGGAACTCATACTTTAACCTTTGAGGAACTTTCAACACTTCTAGCACAATTAGAGGCCACTAGAATTCTAGGCCACTAGCTCCTCTTTCAAATGACCCAGAAGATGATGGTTTTTTAAGTCCAGCGCATTCCCTGACAGGGAGATCCATCATAGCAATGCCACAGCCTGACATCGAAGGTACCCAGATTACAACAAGATGGAATCTGCTAACCAAACTCACACAAGGATTTTGGAAGAAATGGCACACGGATTACCTTTCGCGATTACAATATAGGCCAAAATGGTTGCTTGAACAACCTAACCTTCAAGTAGGAGAATTGGTGATCCTCAAGGATGAACATTTACCTCCCACATACTGGCCACTAGCCAGGGTATTCGAACTACACCCTGGACAAGATGGACTCGTCAGAGTAGTTTCCCTTAAATACAAAGATAACACGCTTAAACGAAATATCACAAAAGTATGTCGCCTATCCATAACTAACAACTCAGAGGATCAGATGAACATGAATCAACAAAATAGTGACTGTTCCGTTCAACAACAACTAAGGATGGAAACAAAACACAGCAGGAACTATCAAAGGGCCTAGATAAAATAATTGCACCAGAGACTAATGACACCACACACCTCCATGCAAAGGACAACCAATCCCTGAGACGGCAGCCTCATAGAAATGCGAAGGGCGCGACCAAAGCAAATTATCTAGCCCTAACAGTATTTTCAATTTGCTGCATACTAGGTTTGACACAGGCCCAGATCGATGTTACGCCATTCAACCATTCGATTGGGATATATTTCGAGAATATAGGCAAACTTGAAGTGGTAGCCATGAAGTGGACGATAGTAATTTACTACAACATGACGAGTTATTGGGAGGAGATAGAAGTCTTTAAAGAAGCTCAGATCGAATTGGAAGCAGCCTGCAAGGAGCTCTCTAACTTAAGATGCGACATAATTCTACAACAACTTCAGTGGAAATTCAAAAACTTGGTCGCAGATAACGAGCTTCTATTGACAATCAACAAGGAACGGCGGCGAGTAAAACGGGGCTTCGGAGACACAGTCGGTCTTATGCTTGGTGACATGTTTGGACTTCTCGCCCAGCGCGAAGCTGATCAGTATGAAGTCCAATTTGAGAATATTAACAACAACGAGAATCATCTAATGGCACTGATGAGAAACCAAACATCAATAATAGACAACACAATCAAGTTGGTAAAGCATAACTCTAATCTAATAGTCACAACGTTGAACAATCTAATTAAAGAACAACAGAAACTAAGATTGTAAATGGAGCTGTTGAACGAGTATCGGACATACGAAGACAGGGTCCGCTCAATATTAATGAGCATGATCGAATTGACCCTAATATTAAGGAACCTAGAGGATACTCAACGAGGCCTTCTTGATATC
Organism: Nephrotoma appendiculata; assembly: GCA_947310385.1. Lineage (NCBI taxonomy): Eukaryota > Metazoa > Arthropoda > Insecta > Diptera > Tipulidae > Nephrotoma > Nephrotoma appendiculata. Next base: position 335,650,082 of record OX371223.1, read on the forward strand.
GCCTACTATGCACATCATAACATCTTGCATCCATCAATACTTGCGCCGGCACAATTAGAGGATCAACTACAAGCAATTCGACAACTCATACCAGCTTCAATAACCATCCCAGGCCACGATATTCATAATCTCTTGCACATATACCAGACAATGAACGTGTGCAGTAGGGTAACACAACGAAATGTGATAATTGAAATCATCATACCGCTGTCCTTTGCAGTTGATTATAATCTACTAGCCGTAATACCAGTTCCTGACATTAGCCAGAACAACACCCAATCGCGCATTATCACATCAACAAAATACTTAGCAGTGGACAATCATCGAGAACATTTCGCATCTCTAACAACAGAATAAGAGAATCGTTGCCAGAGATTTGAACCTTTATAATTTATATGCGAAATATCACCGATCTTTAACGCAATGACTAACGTAAATCAGTGCGAGGTAGCAATCCTGCAGCGAAAAACAACGCTTTATACATTATGCAGTGTTGAATCAATAAATGCAACCAAACATTGGATAAAACTCAACGCTCCGAATCACTGGATATACGTAGTTCCCAATGAAACAACGGTTGACGTCGTATGTGAATCCAAAGTCCACTCATATAATTTTCACGGATCCGGTTTAGTGACGATGAATGCTGGCTGCACATTAAGTGACGAAAATCTTCAAATTATTGTCATCAGCACAGCACGTAACAATATCAACAATGAATTTCACAAGTCATCTAAACGTATAAACGGAGCCATCAATCTAAAGGAATTCGGTTCACAAATAAAAACCAGAACAATAGTGAACGATAATCCGAAATCAATAACGCCATTGGACACAACAAATTTGGAGAAGGAGCTGGCAATAATAAAAGGAAATCAACAACTGCCGACAAGGATAAATCACCATGATGTTCATCACTATACGGTTTCCTACTCAATCATAGGAATTTTGATCATTTGCATCATCATTTGTTACTTCAAATTTAAACCTCAGTCAGTGCCACCACCTCCTCGACCAAATTCACCGTAAAGAACTCCCAAAGAATCCAACTGTAGCACAACCAATAAGTTCATTGCTGCCCGGGAGTATGTTCAACTCATGGTTGAACAGTATAAAGTCATTTCCGGTATTTTTTTACATCGCACTAAAAACTAAATTTATAACTCAAAACTAATCGACACTAATTTTGTTAACAATGCATTTGTGCATTTTAAATGAATATACATAATTTTATTTCATCTATGTCGCGCTATAATGTAATAAGACACATATTTTGCCTATCGTTGTACTTTATGTGAATATAATTAAGTAAATTTTGTTATTAGTGTAATCAATGTAAATTGTTGTTAGTATAATCTACGACAAAAGTTTGTATAAAATCAAGAAATTTTTCTAAATAAAATCATTCTGTTCAGTTCACTTAAACGTTCAGTTTCGTTCTTAGAGTATTTGAGGCCTCACCCGTGGTAACCTCAAATACTCTCCAATAATTAAATCCAAATAATAACTGGATTTAACACCCGGTTTTATTTTCATTATACTAATTTGGCAGGTGACTGGATCCAGATTGACCCTTTTCTTTTCAAGGTGTATAATTCCCTACTTTCTTTTAAAAGTCTCATCTTAAATCGGAACTACATTGATAAATTTTGTGGAACTAGTTTTGATAAATTTTGTGTTATTAAAATTTGTTAAATTTTTAACATTAAAAATTAATAAGACCGATCCAATTGTATTAAACTTTTACCCCAATTAGTACTCACACTACAATGCACAAAAATTATGAAAAATTTAGAATTGTCATTGTAAGCTATTTTCTTTTTGTTTTAATCGCTGCCATCTGTTCTGAGGCCGAAGCACTCCTTGTTCTTTCGCGGTTCGTTTTACCCGCCCTACTTTACACATTTCTACCAAATCGTAGACGTACGGTTATAGGACCGATCTAAGTTACCATCTGCACATTGCATAGCTCCATGCCAACCTATAGTACTGACATGGAAGGTGAGTCGGCCCATGAGTTTTGCACGCCGATAGGGGGTCGTACTTATGCTCCTTCGAAAACTAGCTATAAAATCGTCGACAACGCCATCTATGTAATGACATTGTTACGTCATACACCCACATGTACAAAACTATTTCCACTCACATAACTTGACAGAGATTAATTTTAAATTCATTTATGTTTGATACAAACATCAGCTTCTTAATAATATAAAATTTTAAACTTGTGAGTTGAATAAAGTTTGAAACGTATACTTGTAATTTCGAATAGAAATAAATGCTTAACATTGATAATTTGCTGACGATCTAAGCAAGCCCACCCCATACATCTTAAAAGATCTCGGCAATTATTAAAGTCCGGAGATAAAAATGTGAGGTAATCAACATACAAAATAGATAAAAATTTTCTTCTTTATCGTAGAAGGGATTGAGACAAGTAAATGTATAATTTAAATGCTTTGGGATTAAGTGAATATACATACTCGTATATATGCTCCTACCCCGGATAAAATGTACATAAATAGGGTGATACCAAAAATCAATTGTAAATTAGATATCTTACAGCAACAACAAGGCGCAAAATAAATTCAAACAATGTTCATTATCTCACCTGACATCAACATCACCATTTTTCCTGTATTTCCACGTTTTTTTTTGCTTTTTGTATTTGCTTATGCCTGAATTTGAGTGTGCGTTCGACTAAATTTTTTCGAAAAAATCGCGTTATTTGCAGGAAAAGGCAACACAAAAAAAAATTATTTATCAAATAATAATGTTAATGAAGAAAATAAAACATAATTTGAATATTTAATATTCAAGATTAGCAAAGTTAGCAAGTTTTGGATTAATTTAATGTGAATTTTCCTTTTAGTAGAGCGGCAACACAACAACAATGCACGGAACAAAAATTATAATCATTCAAACCTTTATTCCAAAAAAAAATGGAAAATTGGTGGAAATGGAAATTAAAAATAATAAATAAATAAATAAAAATAATAATATTCGTATATTGCCTCAATTTTCTTTTTTTAATTCTTGTGCACACACACACCTAATCGGTTAAAGGTGGATGCTAAAGAAGATTATCTTTCACCATTTCTAATCGACGATATTTAAAAATATAAAAATATTAAAAGATATGTAGGATGGCGTACATTTTAATGTTTTATAATTATTGTACCGCGGGTTTTAGGAAAATGCTGGAACACCGAATCGTAAATATTATTTTACATAGTTTTTGGACGTATTGTATAATTTTCGCTATAATTTTATAACATAAACTTTTGGAAACGGTTCGGAGTCCAGAAACCAAACCCACTGTAAGATACTAGGATATTTGTTCGGTATTCGTTCGGTTTGTTTATTCGGTAAATCTAAATATCGACTGATATTTTATATTTTAAACCAGCGTTATATATTTGCGCAGCTCCGGTATCAAAGTGGTCAGCATGCTTGCTCCAGCAACTGGAGGTCTCGAGTTCGTTTCCCGGTGGTGACAAGGAAAAAATTTCACGGCTGGTTTAGGATCAATGAATTATTCATGAATATCCGAAAATTCCGATTCCTCCGAAATGAAAATATGATTATGAAACCTCATTTGAGCCGGCCAACTCGAGAGAGAGGGAGAGAGAGAGAGAGAGAGAGAGAGAGAGAGAGAGAGAGAGAGAGAGAGAGAGAGAGAGAGAGAGAGAGAGAGAGAGAGAGAGAGAGAGATTATAATCATAAAGGTAGCAATTTTCACTGTCATTGGAATGGCTACAACTTTCATTTATGTTTGAAATACTCGAAAATCCCCCAAACATGCCATATCGCTTTTTGCAATTTTGATATAAAACTAAAAATGAAATTCGAGTGAAATTGATAAGTAATAAAATAATCGATTGAAGTTAAATTCCACATAATATCAGCCAAACTGATACCAAAAATTGAAGTTGATTCGAGTGTAAGTAATTTGAGTGAATCTTTAAGTAGTTTTTCATTTTTTATCCTAATTACACTGTGCTTGAATTGCAAACTTTTTTTTCGTGACAAGCTGGGCACCCGGAGGGTAAACCTAATTCGAGTATGCTGAATTCAACGGTGCTAGTCCCATTTCAAAGTTAGTCCCCATTTTTGAGATATCGCTTTCGATATGTTTTGGCTCTGAGTCAAAATATACCCTCATTTTCACGTTGATAGCTCTTGAACCATTAAGATTTTCGTTATGCTTTCTTCAGCAAAGTTGTTGCGCAGGTCAAGACCAACAACTTTGCTGAACATATCAAGACCGAAAAACCACATCTAATTTTTCGACGAAAAACACTGTTTTTATCATTTTTTATCATTTTGTTGAATTTAAATCGAGTAAAATCGATCGAATAAACATCGCATCGACAAATAGAAACTATTTAAAAGAAAGTTAAATCGATTCAGTTGATTTTATGGTGATTTTTCCTAAAAAAGAAATCCTAAAAAATTAACATTTTTCTTCTCTTTGATAAAACAATGGCGTGCCGTTGCGATAGTGGATAAAAATCCTGGGGCCTTATTCCTGAATACGATATGAAAACGAATGTACAAGATTCATGTTTAAATAGAATCAGATTCGTACGATTCTTATTTAAATTTGAATAGGAATCTTGTACTTTCGTTTTCGTATCGTATTCAGGAATAGGGCCTCTGGATTTTTCCATCCCATCGTTTTAACCAATTACATCACGTAAATTATACACGTAAATTAAGAAACATCTGCATTAATATATCAACCATCAAATGTCACTGCGCCATTCAATCACAGAATCATACGACGTATAATTGGATAGGTACAAAGGGCCGAATGTCGAAGGGCCGAATGTGTCGAAGTGCCGAATGTGTCGAAGGGCCGAATGTGTCGAAGGGCCGAATGTGTCGAAGGGCCGAATGTCGAAGGGCCGAATGTCGAAGGGCCGAATGTGTCGAAGGACCGAATGTCGAAGGGCCGAATGGGTCGAAGGGCCGAATTTTTGTTTTTGTTTTAGAAATATAATTTTTTAAAGTTGTTGTTTTATAACAAAATAAAATATTTTAAGAATTTTATTTTTCATATTTTTTTTATAGAATATTTTGTAAATATTTTTTTTTTTATTAAACAAAAATGAATTTCTTATGAATTTATGTATTTTAATATTTTTGATCTTTGAATATTTATGAAATTCCACGTATCCGGTCAGCGATACATTTTAGTGAAGGAACATTTTGTCATGCGCCACCAAAGACATTCAGCCCTATTTATCAGCCTTCTGATAATAGGTATATGGTACAAAAAATAAAAAAAAATAATTATTAAATTAAATAAAAAAATTATATTTCTAACAACAAAAAAAAATCCAAAAAAATTCCGCCCTTCGACCCATTCGACCCTTCGACGCATTCGGCCCTTCGACATTCGGCCCTTCAACATTCGGCTCTTTGATATCATACCTTATAATTTACGTGATGTAATTGGTTAAAACGATGGGATGGAAAAATCCAGGATTTTTATCCACTATCGCAACGCCATTGTTTTGTCAAAGAAAAGAAAAATGTTGATTTTTTACGAATTTTTTTTAGGAAAAATCACCATAAAATCAACTGAATCGATTTAACTTTCTTTTAAATAGTTTCTATTTGTCGATGCGATGTTTATTCGATCGATTCTACTCGATTTAAATTCAATAAAATGATAAAAAATGATAAAAAAAATTAGATGTGGTTTTTCGGCCTTGTTATGTTCGGCAAAGTTGTTGGTCTTGACCTGCGCAACAACTTTGCTGAAGAAAGCATAACAAAAATCTTAATGGTTCAAAAGCTATCAACGTGAAAATGAGGGTATATTTTGACTCAAGGCGGATTCTTTGTTGTAGTTCGTTGTGTTCGTTCCGTTCGTTGTGTTCGGTATTTTTACTGGAGTATTATTTTAATGAGTTCATTGTTGATGAAAAAACAAAACATCAAAACACAAAATGAACAACGTACTTGACTACAAAATAAAAATATCGAAAATATGTCTGTTTGTTTCTACTATTATACTATATATAATGTCGTCTCTTTCTTGCCATGTTCCTTCGGTAAAATAGTTGAAGATAGATCAACTTGATGAAAAAAATACCGAAGAAATAAAACGTCATTTGCGACAAATCCTATTGGTTTATAAAAAAGCATAACGAACGGAATGAACACAACGAGCTACAACAATGAATCCACCTTGAGAGCCAAAACATGTCGAAAGCGATATCTCAAAAATGGGGACTAACTTTGAAATGGGACTAGCACCATTGAACTCAGCGTACTCGAATTAGGTTTACCCCCCGGGTGCCCAGCTTGTCACATTTTTCAACTAGCACAGTGTTATTATCCGCACCTGAAAGTAAAATTACTTAGTTTATATAGAACACAATATTTACCGTGCAAATAGGTAAAATTTTAGCTAAAGTAAATATTGTATATAGAAAATTGTTTAATTAAGTTAGAGTTTGAGTAGAATTTGCATTATTATTTTCTAAATAATGTAACATGTTTGGTATCGAATTGGTTTTAATAAAATATTGAACGACCACTGAGTAGTTTTTGAGTTTAATTGTAAAATTGGCCAAATATAACTCAAGTTTTAATTTCACTCAAAATTAAATTTATTGTAATATCGCTCATTTGCTGCAAGAGTTACACAATCCAAAATTTCTAATTTTTGAGGACAACGGTTGGAAAATATCACTCAACATTTTTGTAAAAACGGTGTTTTTCAAAAGAAAATACAAATAGATTCTGATTAGAATCTTAGTTGTTATAATTCTTTAATATTTTTTAAATATAGTTTGCAATATTTTAAAATGTTAATTCCTTTCGCGAATTGAGTGATCTTTATATGGAATTTTACCTAATTTGCTAGAAATAACTAAATAACAGAGTATGATTTTTAGCTATTTTGAGTGAAATTTAAAACGGTGATGAGTTCTTTTGAAGAATGAGTGCAAAACTAATTAAATATTACTCAAAATTATATTTCACTCAAAAGATTTTTTCTTCTTCAGTTTTTGGTTATCAAATATTTAATAATATTTTTCTCTATTCGCCAAGCTCTTCCATTGTTTGCTGTTTTGTGTGAAACTTACCTTACTAACTGAATAGTTAATAGGTGTTTAACTAAATGAATTCAAACTACTTTTTTTATATCATGAATACGATTTAAATTATATAGAAAGTCGAGGAACATAACCATTTAGTACTTAGAAACTAGTTCCATTATGTGTTATAATCTTTGAGTGAAATTTAAATATATTATATATTCACTCCATTTTATGACAACTTCATAGACGGCTAGTTACGGTGCGTTTAATTTCTATTAAATCATGTTCTCAAGCGGGTAAGCCAGTAGAATTTAAATGTTTTTCATTATAACTGAAATAATGTGCAAGAAATTTAATTAATTAAATTTGAGTGTAACTTAAATTTATCCACACCGTTTTATTAATCGGTATTTTTGGAGTATGAGTGAAACGCAATTAATATCACTAAAATTTAATTTCACTCAAAACAGTATAGCCAATTTACTAAATGAATTCAAAAAGCATAAAATTTGATTATGAGTTCTTTATAAATTAAAAGGAATAAACAAGTTAACGTTCATTGGCAGCTATTCCGGTGGTTTCTTACAGTGTATTAGACCTAAAAATTTCAGATCACTGTTTAATTGAAATTAAATTAACAGGAACCTTTAACATTAAATCTACTTCTCGGCGAACCTTTGAAGTTTTACAGATTGATTTCAATAAGCTAAAGGAACTACTATTGCATGAAGTATGGACTGATGTTTATTCTTGCCTAGATGCTTCTAAGGCCTACGATAATTTTATTCAAATCTTTAAAGGTCACATTAAAAAAAGCACTTCCATTAAGTTGTGTGCCAATAGATCAACGAAGCTAAAGCTATGGATGTCTGATGATTTATTGAGACTAATACGTAAAAGAAATTATATTTGTCGCCTTGCAAAAAAACATACCAGCAACCGTAGATTGAAACAATATAGCTTGACGCTGTGTGACTCTGTTAACCTACAAATTGATATAGCCAAAAAAAGCTTTTATTCTCAAAAGTTCAGCAACAATGGTAGTGATGCTCGTAAAAATTGGAAAACAGTCAATGAAATAATTAACGGAAAGCCTGATTCAGTTGAAATTAAAGAAATTGTTAATCAAAGAGGCTGCAAAATATCTGGTCCAGTGCAGATTGCTAATGAATTTAACGAGTTCTTTACTAGTGTTGGTGATGCTAATGCTGCCAATCTCCTCTCGGATGATGACAAAAATAGATCAATATTACCAATCTATAGATAGTTGCGTTTTTTCGGAAATTTCATCTGAAGAAGTGTATTTTACAATTCTTTCGCTAAAAAATAATTCAACTCCTGGTTTGGATGGGATTTCAAATAATGTTGTCAAAAAAATGTCCTGGTTCTTAGTTGATGTCTTATCTTTTATTTTCAATTTAAGCTTGGTAACTGGAATTTTTTCTACATCGTTAAAGCGAGCCTTAGTTGTTCCGATCTTTAAAAATAATGATAAAACTAGTATGAACAACTATAGACCAATCTCTCTACTTTCGGTCTTCTCGAAAATATTTGAAAAAGCCATAAAAAGTAGAATCGTTTTCTTCATAAAAAAAGAGACTTTTTCTCTCCCGACCAATATGGTTTTAGGAAAAATAAAAATACTGAACAAGCTATCGTGTCTTTCCTAGAACAAGTAACTGAACATATTGATAAAGGGTCCAAGGTATCTTCTCTATTTATAGACTTAACAAAGGCTTTTGACAGAGTTCAACATAGCACATTGTTAAAAAAGCTATATTGTTGTGGATTCAGAGGGATAACCCAGGATTGGTTGTCCTCGTATTTGTATGGGCGAACGCAATTGGTTAGAGTAAATGGACAATTAAGTAAAGAGTTACCGATAAATGTGGGAGTCCCACAGGGTTCTGTCTTAGGACCTTTATTATTTTTAGTGTATGTAAACGGTATCTTTCGACAACAATTTCGAGGGGCTCCAACTGCTTTTGCTGACGATTTCTCGTTTACATATGCTAGTCCAAGTTATCAAGATAATATCATGCTCATAGATCATGATTTAAAAAGTTTGTGTATTTGGTTGGAAGCACATAATTTTGTTTTGAGTCACAAAACGAAATTATTACATTTTAGGGATACCTCATCGTTGTATCTTGAGACAACGTATCATACTTTCAAATGCAGCAGAAGCAATAACACGCAATGCCCTCCTAATGACTGCTTCTTAGTGAACACTGTTGATGAATTTCGATATCTAGGTATTATTATTGATCGAGATTTAAATTGGAAAGCGCACACACAAGGGCTGAAAACTAGACTATCATTGGTCTCCAGAAAAATGTATGTCTTACGGCTATTTTGTCCGCAATATTTACTTAGGACGATTTACTTTGCATTAGCGGACTCAATACTGCAATATGGTTTATCATGTTGGGGTAGTGCTTGCAATGCTACACTACGTCCTATCTACGTGCGACAAAAGCAGTTAATTAGAATAATGTGCTTTAAACCATCCTTTTCGCCTTCGTGGCCATTATTTGAAAATCTCAGCATACTTCCTCTACGTCACATATTCGTCTTCAAGGTACTTAGAATTTTCTATGTTAAAAGTGGGAATAATTTTGTGACTCATGCAGGGTATAATCTCAGATCAAATCATACTTTCTTGAAACATATTCCTAAGTTTAGATTAGATCTAAGGAGAAACTTTATTAATATCATTGCACCAATCATCTTTAACAATTTACCGTTGGATATTCGTAAGTGCGGCAACTTCTCTAGTTTTTCAATATACCTTAAAGAATGGCTTCATCAAACTAAAAATATTGACCATCTTTTTGAACTATTGGTTTAAAATATTATTGTTTTTGTTTTTATTGGTTTTAAAATTATACATGTTAAAATTAAATGGTGTAGTTTAAGAGGTTTTAATATATTCATGTGTAATAATTAAGATGTAGTTATAATTTTATTATACAATTTTTGTTTCTCTTAATTTTAACTGTAAATTAATTTGATTTTAAATTGATTTTCATTTTGTAAATAGAATTCAAATATTTTTTTGTGGCTTAGAATCAGGGGACCAGTCACGTGATCTATTTGATCCAATGGTCCTCTTATCTTACCTTCTTAATCTTGTTAGTTTTAATAATGTTTTACACACAATGTATTTTATTTATAATGATTAAGCTGGTAATGAAATAAAAAAAAAAAAAAAAAAAAAAAAAAAATTTGTAAAGTAAATGCGGTCAAATCAAATTTTACTCAAATTACCGTCTTTAAAAGTTAGTATTTTAGTAAGCTCATCCCGATCGTTGAAACGCGTAATGATTTAACAAAACTGTACTCAGCAGCGATTTCAGCGTGTCGTTAAAGCCCAAATTTGAGTGAAATTGAATTTGAGTGATTGATAATGATTTGGTTTCAAATAAGATCAATTACATAACATATAAACACTCTACAATTCCTTTGGATTCTGATTGAAAAACTAATTAAAATCACTCATATTTAATTTTCACTCGAAACTATTTTTATTAGATGTATTATAAAATCAGTTCGAGTGGATTTACCTTTCATTAATTAAATATCACTCAAAATATTTTTTTATTATATTTAATTTGTTGGAAATTCAATTGTATTTAATTTTTATGAGCCCTCATTTGGAGTGAATTTTTGTTTAGACCACGAATTCAATATAAATTAAAACGTATAAATAAGTCATATGCAATTATTTGTAACGTAAATGCGGCCAAATCAAATTCACTCAAAATACAATTTTTACAAGTAGTATACTACTACAGGCTCATTCCGATCATTAAAACGCGTAAAGATTTAGCAAAATTGTTATTTTCTGTACGTTATAATAATAGCGTTTAGTTAAAGTTCATATTTGAGTGAATTTGAGTTAGAGTGCGAGTAAATTTACCTTGACCTTTTTAAATAATTTTACTGGTGATATTGACAATGATTTGGTTCCAAAAAGTGTAATTGGTTCATTCAAAAATAATTTTAGTATTATATTAAGAAAAAATTACTCTTATATGCCGAGCGCCTCCAAAATCAGTCCGACTGGAATTTACTTTTATAATTTTTATTTTTATTTCTATAATTAAAATGTGTTTTGTTTCCGAATAATAATACAAAGAAATCTCTTGTGTTCATAAATGCTTACATTGAATTATTGTTTGCTTCTACTCTGGCATTACATGATACCATCCCACTGGTGTTTCTATTATTATAATTCATGGAGCATCATAATTATTTAATTATCCCATTCTTTACTATGTGGAGATCAAATTGTTTTGTTTGGATGTTTTTTTTAATGTTATTTTGAGAAGACACACAATATTTTAAGTTGTTTTTTAAAATAAATAATATATTCTCGTTATCACATGAGTTTGCAGTCTTTTGCACACTAAATGACAAAAAAATATTTTTGGTTGAAAGATTTTGTTTCGAAAAACGTGTATTCACTTAGGAGTCTTTATGGAATGACTATTCAATGTACAGATACGAAAAGCTCCAGCATCCACATACATATACATAATATAGAAAAAAAATCGTTTAATTGTTGTTTTATGTAAATTAACATTATTTTTTTGTTGTTGAAAACAATTGTAAACCATCCAGCATCCGATTATCCTGTCGTATACGCATTCTTATTTTATCGCTGAACCATCTTCCCTTCAAAGATTCTATATAATAATAATAATAATATTCAATAACAACAACAAATGTTTTCCAAACAACCAACATTTTTTTATCGCGTAAATATGGCACACGGGTGGAATGGGTAAAGTGTCTGGTGTTGCGTATTATATCCATAAACAATCGCAATACTTTTTTTAACACACTCGTGCTCCAATCCACATTTTCATCGTTATCTATATTGACACAAATCTAATGTACGGAAGGGTTAATACTTAAAACATTTTTTTTTATATTCAATTGTTATAATTATTATGGCTTACAGTGTTTTAGATAAAAAAAAACGAATTATTATTTTTTATAAGAAGTAATCATAATACACGGGGAAAAAGGGTTGAGAACGGGGCGAATTTTATTCCACCGTGCCGAATTCGACCCATACCAATGCCGTTTTTGTGACTTAATCATTAGAAATTTAGAAATATGTATATATATAATTTTTTATTATTTTTATTATTATCAATTAAAAAATTAAAATTAATTTTTTTTGGGAATATTGTTTTACGTTTTGTTGTTGTTGTTGTGAGTTTCGCGTAAATGGTGGATATACGGTTTTGGCAGCGCAGGAGGGGTTTATCTTCTTATTAATTACTTAATTTTTATTCAATTTCTTTACTTTTATTTTTAACTTTTGGCGGTATAACGATAATACTTTCAATGAGGAATATTACAAATTGAATAAATTACCTAATGTTTTGTTTATAATTGGAATACATACAAGTGCTGGAGGGTGTTATGATTTGATCGAAAACAGAGAAAAATTTAATTTTCCTTAGTGAATACCCGACCGAAAACATTTATAGGAATTTATCATTTTTAAAACTTCAGCAGTAGGATTAGAAATGTTCAGTTAGTAGATGTAAATTATGATGGAATGTATGAAGTCCTCAACGATTCCTTATAAAAAACGCGTAGAATTGGATCGGCTAATGCGCTTAGATCAGCAACCTTTTTGATGGCTGTACACTATTAATTTAAATACATAAAATTAAAATTAGAATAAAATCCACTCTAATTATCCCATGTCAATTAAAATTAAAACCAACTTTTTACCTTTATCAGCAAAACCCAACAAAAGTTTAGAAAAGCAACTCAAAAATTATAATAAGACGACGCAAGTATTTTTTCATATAAATACACTCACCGCCCGATATGAAAATTTTGTTCAAAGTTATCAACTTCAACTAAACAGCACACCGTGCACACTGATACGATACACGATGATGCGATAATATCATGTGTCAGCTGATTATATTAAAACGAAGAATCCCATTTTGTGCTAAGAAATGTAATTATTATTCTAATATTGTAAGATTATAAAATATCGTAAGACAAAAAAAATTTATTTTTTAGTTTAATCATAAAAAATCGTGATTTTTTCGAAATTTGGTGTGTGAAGGAAAATTTTATCGCAAAGTGCGTATATTCGTAAATTTTTTTTGTATAAATATCATAATTAACAGACTGTATATCCATCCTGAGCAAAGTTTATATTGCCTTGTATTTTATAGATCTAATTTTTCGGATTTTTTGTTTTCGTACGCACCAAAATATAAATGATATCGTTTTGTTTTTATGATTATGAAAAATTAAGAAGGATTAGAAAGATTTGACTTGATTTTCCTACGTGGATGTAGGAAACTAAGTATTCCTTAGTGTTTACGAATATGTGGGATGTGTGAACCCACATCATTTTTATTGGTACGACATTTAATTCGAAGAATATATTTATATCTTAATTTATGCTCACTAAATCTAACACTGAATATGAAGTAACGAAATTTTATGTCTTTACAATTTTGTTGTCTCAATAATAAAGCAACTAGCTGCTCAAGCAGCATTGTTACCAAGGAAAAAGTATGATTATAGCGGGAAATTTAAGTACTAAGGAGCTTCTGCTAAATTTTTGTCATTTTTTGTGACATTTACTTTTCAGTGATCTGCAACATCAGCGCCAAAAAGAGAAATTTATTAACTATAGTGTTGATAACCAAAGTGTTGCCTATGCCAAAACCTTTCAAATGATATGCCACATAATTATATGGGAATGAAAAAAAGGAACCGCGGCTAGCGCCAGAGTGGTAGCTTTGTGAACTAAGGGGCTCCGGCTAAATTTATGACATTCGCATTCGGATGATATTATTATAAAAGTACCGGGGGACCGAGCTTGCTCAGTTGAAAAAAAAGACAGTTTTTTTAATCTCTTTCGCTATACAACTTTAATTTCATTTTATTTTATTCGGCTGCGACATAAAAATCGATGTTACCGAGGTAACCATCGTCACTTTCACTATCAAAACTTGTTAGAAGTTGCATCAGGAGCGTTCAATACTTCTTTTCACACACGAATACGTGCAACGTTCATTTTCAGGTGGTAGCAGAACTTTCAAGCTTTTCGTCACAAACGTTGGCCGAAGCGGAAATTAATGTCGTTGTACTGTACATCCAAGTTGACCTTTACTGGAGTCGAGCGTAACTCGAGGAATGTGTACTTCTTGTCCAGCTTTTTCTCTAGTAATTATTTTTGCTTTAACTACGTTAGTACATAATTCGGTAACAATCAGGCATGCACATACCCATAATAATTATGGGTATGATAATTATGCATTAGCATAATTATCGTATTTTTCTTTGGTTTTAATTCATCGGGTGGCAAATCAGCAATTTCAATCGAATTAAGAAATTCTGGCGTGAATTCAATACCTCCTTTCTGTTTATCCTTCACAGAATCATGACTTTTATACGATTTGTAAAGTCGCAGTCTCCTGGGAGACGATCGATGATCTTAGCATTAGTATTACTGACTTCTTTGTTCAGCGGCACGATAATAACACGTTCCTTCATTCCATCGTAATTTTGATTCGCAAGGCAATTTCCAAATACTTCTTTGGTTAAATTACCACTGAAAATTATATCCTCAGGTAATTCGATTTCATTGAAGTCATTTTTTGGAAGATTTCCATTGCCCAGTTTCAGGATATACTTTGCAAATGCTTCCTGTTCAGGATCGACACGCCTATTTTTATTTAACGAAAATTTGTTGAAATTCTTTCAGACAAATCGAGTGTTTCTTCACGGTTGTTTTGGAGTTGAACTGCCGGAAATCATCTCCAGCGACTAAAATTTTCCCTCCAAATGGCAAGTTTTGATTTGCAATAGACCGCAACAACTGATCCATATTTTGCAAACGGTGCCTCATCTATAAGGAAAACATCAACTTGAGCGAGTTCTGTAGCTTTGACTGAACCAGGTTTAATGCTGGAAATTGAGTCTGACAAGAGCGGAACATTCAGACCAAATATCTTGTGTGATGTTTGTCCAGCAGGCAATAGAGTTGATGCGATTCCAGTAAATGCCATACATTTTACTTTGCGATTTTGGCCACAAAGTAATTGATACAAGGTCTTATAACTCATCAGAATTTAGAACGCCCATGTTTTGGTCATCTTCATAATTGTCAATGTCATCATACCATATCGTTGCACGCAGAAACGAAAATTTCGACCTTCTGTATCTGTCGTATTTAACTTGAATGCAATAATACGATACGCACGTTTGATTGCAGGATCCTCAGATTAATTATTTCGTCGTGCTTGCAAAATAAAATCTTCAGCCAACTGATTTTTGAATCATTACCAGAGACTTTTTGGATCTACGGGACATCCAAAAATAAGAATTTGAACGAAGAGTATTCGCATTATCGCAGGCATTTTGCACAGTGCTGATTCTTCTAGACCATCTATCCACTGTTTATCGTTGAACGCGAGGCCATGAGCTAGGCAAGCTTGTTTGTATGTCGCATAACGAATGTCATTGTGCTAGATCCATTCGTATTAGATATGGACGACTTGCATAAGGTATTTGAAGTGGCATACCCACGGTATATCCTGACGTTCAGAGTCTAAAAAGTACATTTGGCCATATGAAGGTGGTTCGAAATCACCTTGAGTCGTTTGTGTCGGATGTGCCGCCATATTCATTTTGTGATAAACTTGTCCAGCTGCTTTGAAGCTAAAAATGTTACGACTAATGATGGTTCGATCATCGCTTACGTTGAATGAAGCTAAAGCGAAACATGAGTTTAAGTTTCAGATTCGTCTGTAGACGGGTGACGTCGTAAAAAAGGCAAACCAATTCATTTGGAAACTGTGGAGGTGGCAACACAATTCGACCATGCAAGCAGCAATCTCCAAATGAATCACCTTTATTTGCGACTCTTTCTTAGGGGAAATGGACGGCTCCGCAGTTAATATATGCAACGTTGAGGGATTCCAATGATTTGTAATTAACGCTCGCGTAGTTTACGGCATCTTTGTAGGTTCGTACTGGATTCTGTGCCATAGCTCGTTGCCGTCGAACATTGCGACGACGTTTTTCTTCTAACAGCAGATTTCATTGTGCATCATTTTCGTTTGCGATACGCTGCGCATTTATTCGTTGCATTTGATCAAGGTATTCTTGGGACTGAGATTCATTAAGTATCGTAATTATCTCAGACATTTTTTCCATGCCTTTTGATTTAGCTGTTCGAATTGGTCTTGCCGCGTTGGATGGTCCAGGTTGTTGGACAAAAAACATTGAGATTGAATTCGATATCATTCGTAACATTTGATTGTCCAGGTTGTTTGTTCTTCCAACGATGCATCACTTTGAACAATTGGGAATTTGCGTTTTTTGGGCCCTAGGCATATTTCGAATTTGGTTTTTACCTTGAAGAAAATCAAAATATAAATAAAACTTTTTAATTTTACAACTTTCTGAATTTACTTCGTTCAGGCAAAATTTAGTGCAAGAAATATTTTGTCTTCATGTTTTTTTATAATAAAAGTTTTATTTTAATATGACAGACCTGATTTTCATATATTCAAGCTTACTATTCCAAGTATTTGTGACGTCATTCAGTTACATATAATTTTCGTTTAAATTGTTGTTTCTGACAAACTAAGTTAAAAAGTTACTGGTAAATTTATTTGAAAACAAAATGAAATTGAGAAAAATTTTCCCTGCCAGTTTCGCTATGGAAATATTATTCCCAATTTATAAAAATGTATCTCCTCAGTAGGCCAGAAAAAAAACCGATTTATAAATTCTTTCCCCAATTCCCATGGACTTACCAGAATAGTTAAACAGAACGGTATATTAGTGTGGTTTAAAGTGGTATTATCCAAACTATTGCCTAAATCTAGAACTTTGAGAAGATATAATTCGATTAAGCAGAAATACTAAAAAATTCTTTAAAGCCACATTATGGTGTCGGGTATCATTTCTTCAAGTAAACATGTAGAGGAGGTTCCAAAAGCTTTTCAATATTCTGAAATAAAAATAGAAGATTGGTGAAACAAATTCAAATCTCATCTCGAAATATTGTCAGTACTGACAACCATGACTGCCTTGGAATAGATTCTTGCCAAACAGAATCAATTTATGAGTGAGTTAATGACGAATTAGTAAACATAGATGAAGGAGAGGAATAATTCCACCGGTTTTTCAATTTGAACAACCGAAGCATCATTGGCTTTTGTTTTGGAACAACTGAATCAGCAGTAAAGCGTGGAAGACGATAATCAAAATAAAGATTTTTTCTGTTTTTTGTTGGGGAATGTATCTTGGACTACAAACAACTTTGTAACAGGGGCGTGGTAGTTAAGATGTTTAAGGAACTAAGTGGTCTTTTAAATAATTATTTTATACCAAAAACACATATTTTACGTTGGTAATTTTCAAAAATTAAATTTTTCGATATTAAATAAAGTGCGTCGTTCTAAGAACCAACTTCCAATATTATGGCAGTTCTAGTTTTCAGTGCCATTAACCCTCCTCCTGCATGGAAACATCTTCCCATTTATCCACTATAAACGACAAGACCTGGTTGCGGCACAGAAACAGGTATTAGCAAAAGTTTTACAAAATTTGTATACCTCAGCAAGGACTAGAAGATCTCAATACCTCCTGGGTGGCATTATTATGTTTGGCCAAGGTGTTGCATGGCCGAGATATGGAATATAGAATATATACAATTATTTTAGCAAATTTTAATTGTAATATCATTAACAACATTTTTCAAATTTTTAATGATTTTGTTATTAAGTATTTTTAATGTCAGAATTTCAGTTTCGGAATTTATTTTTTCAGTATTTTTTCCGATGAATTGCCGTATTCGGACAATTGTTCTTTCGGTTAATTGTCGTTTTCGCTGAATTGTTTTTTCGGTGAATTGTCGTTTCCGATGAATAATCGTTTTTGGAGAATAATTTTTTGGTCAACCAGATGAATTATAAACAAGGATCGATCTACTGAACTAAAAATTAAGACATAAAAAATGGTTTGCAAAAACTAAAAACTACTCCACATAATCCAGAATGAATGATAACTCGTCGCTTAATTGCCGTTTACGAAGACATGGAAACTGATTTTGATGGGCGTTTGAGGGCGCATAGTAGAAAGAGGCAATGTGATAAAACTTCACCATCTGCGTCAAGCAACCATTGCTTCATTCAGCAGCCCTGAAACCTGGCTAGGATTCAATGAACCAATCATTCATTACTCCGAAATTGAAATGCTTATGCAACCTAAGAAGCACCAGCAAAATAAGTAAATCATAAATCCGATGAATAAAAATTGTTGTTATTTTATTGTAATGGTTTTATTGTGATTATTCCATCCTTAATCTATAAAATTGGTTTACCTTTTCATAGATTTCTTTTTAAATTAAATTTTAACGACATTCATTAAATAATTTCGTTTTTTTGTATTCACAAACAACAATTTAACAGGGATTCAATCAAATGCTAAGCAGCATTGGAGAGCTCGCTTTTTTAGTTTAGCAATTAAAAGTCGTAAAAACAAATCTCACGATACCCAGGCATTCCCGCACAAAGACCAATGCTAAACGGAAGCCACAATTAAATGTTCATTTGTCAGAACAACGAAACGAAAATATCTAGTGATAAAATGTCGAAAATTTTGTTATTAAGAAAATAATAATATAGATAAAAAGAAATATCGCAAAACAAAGATTGTCTCTATCGAATTTCAACTAAGTCGATATACTTTTCAGACTATTTGAATCCGTTGTATTTCTTACCTTAGATTAGAAGATGGACTCAAAATTATGAAAATAGATTTTTTTTTGATTAAATCTATTTTGACATTTTATCATTCGATTTCTTCGCAAACAGTAAATTAACAAGGAGTTTGCTTAAAAATCGTAAGATTGTTGCTGCTTTAAATTCCTATCCTAAAAGTGGGAACAACCCAAATTAGCCCTAATTATTGATTACTTTGTACAAATTGCCTTCAATCCGATTACATGTTTTATTCTGCGATAGTTTTCTTACAATCGAATAATTTTCGGTTATGTATTTTATTTTCGGATATTAACTTTCTATATTTTATTTGTAATTCGGATGATTGGGTCTGGGTTAAATGGCATATTCCGAAAACATCGAAACGGAAATATCGAATAATAACTGTCGATTAAAAAACTAATCGGAAAAATTATCCGATTTTTTTTTCTCGAATTTATGATTTATTTATGATTTTCAAATTTCGAGTACGCCGATTATTAGAAAAAATATTATTAAGGCTATTTGAATTGGTTGTTTATCTTAGAGGAAATCCGATTGTATATATACAATATTTTATTTGGCGATGTTTTTTCGATTAAAATTGTTATGATTATTTTATTTTCGGATATTAATTTTACGATAAAAAAATATTTACGTTTACGACTAATTAGTAAGGTGATTCTGAATGTTTTTTTCAGTCAATTGTGGGGTCACTTTTGGTAAATGACCGTTTTCGAGGAAATGTCATTTTCGATGAATTGTTGGCCAAAACGACAGTTTACTGATGGTCTGGGTTAACTGTTGTTTTCGGTTAATTGAGGATTTCGGCAAGTTACCGTTTTCAGTGAATTGTTGTGGAACCACCATCTGAAAAAATTGTACTTAATCTTGTGTAGTTTAAGTCATTTCAATGGACTCATTTTGACTAGATTTGGATGCTGAACACAGGAAATGCTGCTAAAACACGTACTATCGTACACTTTGGAGCAGCATTGGTCATTGATAAAAAATAACCAAAACTTTATAGGATTTTGACACAGAGATCTAAGCCCTGCCCCACCCACTGCGTCCCGAATAAAATTAAATACATAAAATACATTAAAATTCTGTGACTTTTATATATTCCAATCTTTGTAAATTTTGAAACAAAAAAAAAAACTTTGTTCAGAAAAAAATTAAAAGTCAAAGTAGAAAAGAATATAACATATACACAGCACACAGTACTAGAAAAAAAACGACAAAACGAAAGAAGATCACATTAGTTATAGAAAACTTTTTAAGCCAAGCTTTTTGCCATTTTTTTCGTATTTTCCAAGCATAAATAAAATAGAAACATGAATATAAATTCTTTTTGCTTGCGTTGTTGTTGTTATTGTATTATAAAATAAAAAAATTAAAAATTATTTAAAGAAAATATAACGACACACCGTTTGTTCCTAATTGCTGAAGCAATAATATATGTGAAAGGTGTCTCTACTTTACATTTTCTTTTATTTTTTATACTTTTGTTATTAAAAATTGTAATTTGTTTTATAAAATACAAAAATACAGCACAAGTAGATAATTTATTTAAAAAAATATGTATATATATAAAAAAAGGATAACAAGTACGTAACAAACAAGTAAAAAAAGGAAGTTTTGTGTGTTTTCCAAAATCTTTTTTTCTTCTCTCGTTTTGTTCCTGGAGGAATTTTAATGAATTATATTCTTATATTTTAATGGGATAATTATGATATTGAAAAAAAAAAAAAAATGTTTTATACACAAAAATACTCTAAAAGTTTTTATTTAAATTCTAAACTTATTCTTTATTTAGTACACCAGTTTGTGTCTTTTTCAAAATTATTTACCAACCGTGGTATTAAAAACGACTTTGTACGGTTTATCATGTGAATGACATTATATTATACTACTCTTTGATAATATTTTTGTATGGAACATGTTTTTGAATCAGTGAATTAAATAATTCGACGATTACTAATTTACCGCAGTACTCATTCATCATAATTTACAGTTTATCTAGAACACTTCAAAACAGGTTTTTTATTATTATTGTAAATGGCTCTATTATGGCCATATCTGCGAGTATTTGAAACCAGTTCGAAGGAACCTTTAGTTAGGTAAGTCATATTCCAATATTTTAGTACCGCACAAGTTGATCCATTTCCACTTGATTTATGATAGGTTGATTGGGATGAAAATCAGTTTTTCATTTAGTTCCGAATGTGATTCTGGAAAATGCCCAAGTAATATCACGGAAATGGGAATACATTATAGAATTATTCCCAAAGCTCCGTAGCGAGGTTGGTGGATAAAATGTTGTAACATGCTTCGAATAACTCGGGTCAATCTTAATTATTAGAGTGGCCAAATCTTCTGACGATTAAATTTTTATTCAAGAACCGTAGCTATAGAATAATATAACCTGTAACCTCAGAATAGATAGGTTCAAACTTAGGAGGGCGACGGCAGAGAAAAAATTTCTCTAGGCTCTTGACCAAAGGTAAGACTAATATTTTTAGATCATGCTTAATGAATTCAAGATGAGCATACAAACAGTTTGCAGAAATTTGGCCATTGGTCCATTCCAGAAACCACTATAATCCCTTGGCGATGAGACACATTTGTAGATCATGCTTGGTGCATGCAAGATGCACACATAGTTTGAAAAAATTCTCTTGCCATTAACAGTGACAAAAAAGACAAAATGCACACCAGGCCTATATTTTTTTGTTGGTTTGGAATTGTTCTTAAAATGCACTAATTTGAGCTGAGCTTTCAATGGCGCCACGTAAAATTATTACAATGTACCTAATTTTACTTAAACTAAGACATATTTTTGAATTCCGGAAAATTTTCATTTTACTATAATATGGACTTGTGAAATTTTTGATAAACTTCTTTTTTTGTTGTTGAGTTTTTGTTTTGTTTTTAAGATAGGTTTAGGAAAAGTAAACGTGCATAGGAAGTCGGAGAAAATTACAAGATATGGCTCTCTAGCTACAACCTAACTTCTCTCGGAGTATAATGGTCGTCAAACCTGGATTTAGTCGGCCGAAATTTTAGGAAAATTTTGTCCATTTTGAATTTTTCTCAGCTCAAACGACTTAGACGGAAATTGGTGGTAGGGGTTTTATAGTAACAGGGGTCGATAACGCTGGAAAATATTTCGCAAGAATTCGTTTAAGAGCATTCCCGTTAGCACACCCGGGCTCCTGTTTTAATCAATTTTCAAAGCTCAAACGACACTTTGATCAAAAGGGGTTTTTTGAGCAACAGGCGCCGAGTGCAGTTGGTTCAGATATTGGGACATTTTGTATCAGAAGGTTCGCCGGTGATAACCGTGTTATTTTTTCAGTTGTCTCTCAGCGCAAATTACTGGAACAAGGTTTTAGGGTAGCAGGAATGCATTGCGATGAATCCTAATTTCGTAAAATTCATTTAGAAGGTAATCCAGTAGAGTCCGAGTTCCATTTTAAACATTTTTGTCCCACTTAAACGATTGATTGAAATTGTGGAAAGAGAGGATATCAAAAACTCATTGCAATGGATCCGAATTTCAAAAAATTCATATAGAAGGACAGTGGGTCCGAGTTCCTTCTCTAATTTGTTATTGGTGTTCTCTGGTGTAGCACGGGACCCGTTTTTCTATCCATTTCGCGATTTTGATAAAAAGTGATTACAACGGAGGTTTCAAACGAGAAATCGACTACGATGAGGTTTAATTTCGAAAAAACTCATTCAGCAAACAGGGTTCCTTTCGACGCAAACAGGGTTCCTTTTCTAGAGTAACGTTTTATAGTGTTACGAATTTAGCTGATTGCGTACGTATTTCAGGGAAACTCGTTTACAGGGTCAATTTGTGGCATCCGAGTTCCTTGTTTTTTTTATGGATCAACAGATTTTGATAATTGGTGAGTTATATTTTTCAAGTACCAGAAAATGATTTCAATATATCCTTCAATATATAAAAGCTCTTTTTTCTAAACTTTTTCAGTTTGAACAATTTTGATAAGTCAAAAATATTCGAAAGCTAATCAATCTTTGGTTCGTATGTGTACAAGAGCAGTACATATTGAGTTGAACGTGCTCTTTTAACTAATTCACTTATGGCGAGCCTCAAATATATTATCTCTAGAAGAAGGTCATTCGCGTAAATTTTTTCGAACAATTAATCCAATTCTATTGGCAAGAGGAACACATTAAGGAATTTATATAAATTTATAAAGCAAAATTCTAATCATTGCTATCCGGGTTTAATTAGATTTTATCAGGTTTAATTCATCTGAACGGATTATGAGAGCCTGCTGTTCACCTAGCTGTATAAAGTAGCGGAAAATAAGACATTGCACTACTCGCTGCAAGTGGCAGCACTATCACCAAAGAGTAATTAATTTGTTATGTAATCACCAGCGGAAGTTTTTTATTCATTAAGTAGAATAATTCTCCGAAGTAGAGGAACTCGGTAAACGAAATCTTGAAATTTAACAATATTCCGACTTTTCGCTCTTTCTTAACTATAATTACGATGAAATTTGGATAGTCCAGATAGTATATGAGATATTTTAAAGTTAGTTTTGAACAAATTTCTAGGATCTGTTCGTGCTAGACTAAACTGGCCATTTCATAACCAATCCTCATGTAAAATGGTATTTGTACATTTTACACGATATAAATAAATTTTAAACTGGAGGGAACTCGGCTATTTCTTAATTAAATTTTGTAAAATTTGCATCGCATACAGGGACAATTCGGAAAAAGTTTATAGATTAGAATTTTCATTATAATTTTTTAGTTTTTACTCAATATCTCAAAGTAACCAATACTTTCGGTTGTTTTTCGGTTGAGACTACATGGAAAATTTGTAGATTAGAATTTTTATCATAACTTTTTGAATTTCTGGGGCCATATAAGTTATTTTCAGTTATTTTCTTTGGCCAATATCTCAAAAACTTCCACTAGTAATGAACACCCCAGAAAATCAAAAAAATTATACTGAAAATTCTAATCGACAAAATTTTCCCAAATTTTCCATGTAGTCTCAGTATGACCAAAACTATTAGAAAAATAACCGAAAGTTTTAGTTATAGATTTTGAGATATTGGGCAAAAACTGAAAAATTATAATGAAAATTCTAATCCATGAACTTTTTTCGAATTGTCCCTGTATGCGATGCAAATTTTACAAAATTTAATTAAGAAATAGCCGAGTTCCCTCCAGTTTAAAATTTATTTATATCGTGTAAAATGTACAAATACCATTTTACATGAGGATTGGTTATGAAATAGCCAGTTTAGTCCAGCACGAACAGATCCTAGAAATTTGTTCAAAACTAACTTTAAAATTCCTGATCAATATTACCATAGAAAAATCAGTTTACCATAGATTTCTCATTTTTATAAATCAAGAAACAAAAATGAGTTGAGTAAAAAAGTTCTGATAATTCCAATGTCATGATTGTATTTGTGACTTGCAATGTAATGTCACAAATACAATGATGACATTGGAATTGTTAGAACTTTTTTACTCAATTCATTTTTATCGTTCGATTTATCAAAATGAGAAATCTATAGTAAACTTATTTTTCTATGATATTACTATCCAAATTTCATCGTAATTTGGAGAGAAATAGCGGGAAAAACGGAATATTGTTAATTTTCAAGATTTCATTTACAGAGTTCCTTTACTTCGGAGATCAATCAATTTGCCATTTTAAGGATCACTTTTATTATTTTATTCCACTGAGATGTTTTATTTAGTGAAAAATGAGATACATAATGAATAAAAAAATTGCGCTGGTAATTACATAAGAAAATAAATTCTCTTTAGTGATAGTTCTGCCACTTGTGGCGAGTAGCGTAATCTCTTATTTTCCGCTATCTTATACGGCATCTATCCACCAATAATTTGGCGGATAATAACAGGCGGATAATAACAGGTGGTTTTTAAATTTGGTTCAGTTCAAACTTACTTCGTTGATTTAAAATCAAAATTTGTGATCCAAAAAAAGGATCCAGTTAGTTTTCCATAGAAAATTTGAAGCGATCTAGATTATCTGATCTTTATGAAGCTGGGCACCTCACTAAGCGAATTTTGTTAAAACAAAACAAACCTATACTTCTAATTATTTGGTGTATCATCCTCGCTTTAATTCAAATATTTAATTTAAAAGAAATAATTTTCTGGTGCGCTTTGCGCATCTGAAAGCTGGTTAACAAATACCAGCATCTATTGCTGAATTAACTCCGCACTTTGGTTTATTCAAACAACCAAGTAGAGCGTTAAAAAATTTGAATTAAAGCGAGGATGCTACACCGAATAATTAGAAGCATAGGTTTACTAAATGGGCTAGCAACATGTTTTGTTGCATGGTGAACTCTTTACAGAAGTTGTGTGACATTTAAACAAACACGCGCATGTGCAACTTCAAATATAATTGTTATTTAAGCATGCCAAACCAATGTTCGTATTAACTAGCTATAATTATCGGTATCTGTTGCTAGGCTAAATTAAGATTTCGATATAATCTAATAAACACTTAAATTTTTAACGCTTGACAAAATTCTGTTTGTGTTGCATGCGCATCTCTACATATAACAAAAACCTTCTGTGCGACATTTAATCAAACAGCATGAGAAGCATTATAAATTAATATAGTTTTAATATATTTGCAGAATTTCGAGCTTAATCAATGGAATTCATTCGTTTTTTGATTTTCGTTACTTGGGGTTACAATTTTTAGATCAACTTGAAAATTTGTAAAATGATTTAAAAAAAATCCTGTCACTGACCAATTCCTGGAATAAACTGACCAATTGTGACCAAATAGTGGCCAATGAGACCCACTAGCTCGATGGAGTTTAGTGGGTGTCATGAAATACAGCAAATAATAGCAACGCAAATTAAAGGCATCTTAAATTCGCGACTCATTTCTGTGTAGTGAAACTTGTGGGAATGTATGCTTCCACCACTACAACATAGAGTCCGTCTCGATACACTACTTGGAAGAACATTTCAGACTAAAAATTTTTGAATTTTTATAAAAACTAAAGCGTTCAAGCTGCAACTCCGAACTGCTTCCTCGATTTCATTATGGTTCCCAAATAATATTACCATTATGACGTATTAAAATTAAAGGCTCAGATTGGATCAATGTAAAAGTGAGCATGCAATTTTATAGTTCCTGTTACAAAAGTGGTATTTCAAACCACATTAAAAGGAATTGCCTCTATACCACAATTAAATCATCAAACCCAGAATGATGTAGCATTTCCTGAAAATATCCTACCGGTGGGCAACTACACATACGTATATGTATGTATATAAAAATAACCAAATTCACCTTTTATCCATTTATTCGGCAAAAGAAAAAAGGGTTGATTTGATAAAACAAAAGATAAAATGTAACAAAAAACAAATATCCACGTAAGTTTGAGAAATGAGCTTAAACCGAACAAACGAAAAAATTGTGCGTGAATAATAAAAAATATTAGAGTCATGTACTGGATATGATTATGAATTTATCTTTTTCCCCGTAAAAAAAATAAAACATACATGAAAAAAAATTACAAATGTTTACCGCTCTAGGGAACACCGAATAATACCATTTCTCCGCATATATCGCGTGCACATCGCACCGCACAAGAAATAATTCAGACTTGATTATCAACTTACAACCTACTGAATCCTGTCAAAAATAAAATTAAATTTCAAATCTCATAAAAACATATAAATTATCCTTTTTTATTTTAATCAACTTTCTGTAATCCAAACGAAAATAATATTCATCTTCACATCCCGTATACGTATACACTCTCGATTGTCCTTTATATACTAATATACCCGTACTTGAAACGAACGTTACACATATATCCTTTTATTTCGATTAATAATTTCTTCACATTCATATATTTAGTAATTTACTTGTTCTTCAAAAAAAAAAAAAAAAATTATTATTAAAAATATTTTCAGGATCCTTTTGAATATATTATGAATATATCAAAACAAACATATTACATATCCTTTTTTAGTAAATACACCAGAATACAACGAAAAATGTGATTACAACACGACATTATTACTTAAAATAAAATGTCATATAAATTATAGAACATATCCGGATTTTTTTTTTTTTTTTTGGAAGACGACGACAATCCAGGGAGTCTCGCTTCCACTGGAAAGTGGAAAACTCCATACATATAATTTATTTTCAGTACTCTTTAGAGCAAAAAAAAGAAAAAAATTAAAGGATATATTATAATCAACGCAAATTTTTTTTTCGGAGGAATAATACTCAACCCAATTTAAGTGAAAAATGAAAAATTCATTCCGAAATACCCGAAAATACAAAAAATAAAAAAATTAAATGGAATTGGTCACCAAAAAAATTTGAAGAATGAATGAATAATCCTTTTGCATACTAATTTGGTTTCTTATATTATTAGTGTAGATCCCTTGGTCATTTCGTTTGTGTTTGCTATTATGGAACCATCATATTTGACGGAGGATATGGCTTCTATACATGGCATCATATATTTATTTCCGGTGTGGTTTGTGTGGTGGATATATGAGGATTTTGTGCCCTATGTCATATTTTGGAACCATCATTAATATAATCGGTATCATCATATTTTATTTAAATGGTACAAGTTATGTTTTATATTTTGTGTATATACATTGTGATTTTAAGGATACATTTGTATTAACCTTAGAGCTCTTAACAGTTTGCAAGACTAATAAAATATGTATGGTTAAATATTAACATTACCTTTGATTGTTGCAGCTATACAAACAAACAGTATAAAAAATGTTTCTTACTTGAAACGAAACAAAAATTCAGTTTTAGCTTTAAAAACAAATTAAAAATTTATCACCGAAAAATCCGTTCCTTGATTCAAGAAAAAATTATTTTTATATATTTTACATTTTCTCTTAAAAACATCCAATTTTGAACTTAAAGTTGTTAATGCATTACGAATTTCGCAAAAAAAGTAAATTTCAAATTGATCCTAAATTCTCTCAAATCAAGAAATGTAAATTTCAATAAAAATAAAATTATAAATTAACTTAAAATACTCTTAAATGGGTGTAACGAAATTCCAGTTTTCTTTTCTTCTAGTTCTAAAGTCTTGATTTTGAAAACAATATTTTTTATTAATTCGGGCCGGCCGGAATAATAATATTTTAACATAACAATAACATATCTTGCCTAAAAAACTACTAGAAACATTTTTTTTCTCAAATATAATTGATTATAGGGGCAGAAGCCTAATGTCAAAATTCCACGTATCCAGTCAGTGATACATTTTGGTAATTTTATCAAGCAAATTCATTAATATTTGATAAAAAAATTACGAAATACTCCTTAAAACAAATTATAAAAATTATATTTCCAAAAACGAAAGGTAACCACTTTGACACATTTGGTCCTTCGAGACATGCGGCCCTTCGAGACATTCGGCGCTTCGTAATTTTGCTTTTCGACATTCAGCCCTTTCATATCATACCGAATTGTATGCGAACTGTACTCCGTTTAACCCTCCAAGGGCTTTTAGAAAAACATTCCAGGAGAGCGGGGTTCAAAAACATGTCGGAAATAAAGGAGCAGTTTACTAGTTTTATTCTAAGTGAATGATTCGAATTCAAAACTGATTTTTTGATACAGTTCTAGAATACGGTCGATAGGGATAGAAGTTAACCATTTCTTTACTGATTATGTTAAAATTCTACAAGTAAGGTCTAAATGGGATTCTAAAATGATTTTTTGCTAAAGCTCAAGATATGGCCATTAGCGACAGAACTTGACAGATCATTTCTTGACAGATTATGATAAAATTCAACATTTGTGATGGGAATAAGATTCTAAAATGATTTGAATTCCATTTAGGATCAAAACGTTGAATTTCAACTAAATCGGTCAAAAAAGTGGCCTAGTTCCATAGCGATGGCCATATTTCAGAACTTTATCAAAAAAGCATTTTACAAATGTTTTTCCATCGTACGTGTAGAATTTCAACAAAATCGATTTAGAAATGGCCTAGTTCCATCTCTATTGACCGCTTTACCGAAAAATCTTTTAATATCCCATTTCCATCGTATCGAATTTCAACAGAATCTATTAAGAAATGGCCAAATTCCATCCCTATTTGAATCGCTTTTCCCAGATGTCAAATTTTAAAAATTCAAACCGGGTTTTCCTAAAAATCAGGATTTTTTTATACAAAACCGGGATTTTTAAAACCAGGATTTTGAAAACCGGGATTTTGAAAACCGTTTTTTTTTTTTTTAGAAAAAACCGGGATTTTGACCCACGGAGATTTTGAAACCGGTATGTAACCGGTTGTCCCGGTTTGTAACGAAATACACCTCTCTTAAATATTAGTTTTCTGCAAAATTCGATGCTCGGAATACTTTTATTTTGGATTCGGTAATTCCAACATTTTGTTTTTTTCAAACGCATAACCAACTCAGAATGTTTCCGCTACAGAAATTAAGATTTTTCTGGACTGTATTGGTTATACAATTTATTATCAAAAATTGGGCATTCATTGTGAGCAAAGTACTTCGAAGTACTTGTAAGTAGATGTTCAATGGAACGCAAATTTGTTAGTTAGAAGTAAAACATAAGAAAACAAAATTTTTGATTGAGAAGTTGTGAGTAGCTAGAAGTACTTGCGAGTACTTTGCTAATGCCAATGGAACTCGGCTATAGTTTCTCATTTAAAGAAATCAAATTTATATTTCCTTAGTTTGAGAAAATATTACATATACTATATATGAATAAATATGTGATTCTTAAAATGTAAACATTTTATAACAGCCGAAACAATTATCAAAGAGACGCCAAACCAAACTAGCATGTTCCTAGGGCTTTGGGTTTACCAACTTTTCAATTACACTTGAAGAAGCCATACCAAAAAAAAACTATAATTGGTACACATAAATTAATATCAGAACTTAATTAAAAATCTACTTCTGAGGAAACAAATAGTAGAAGAAATCCAACATTCAAATCACTCCTGTGTGATCAAATAGTCAGGAAAACATAAATGAAAATTCCACAAACTCTATATATTTGACTTTCTGTGAAAATTAAAATTAAAAAAAAAATATATATTCCAATATCACATATGTACCGAATAAAAATTTGTTGTTGGTGAAAATCAAAAGAAAATTAAAAAAAAGGTAAAAGAAAAAAAACTATTAGTTTTGTTTTACTTTGTAATGTATAGGTAACCAAAAATTGTTTATTTTCCAAAACAACAAAACTATAAGCTACTAGTAGCAGTACTACGTAAAAAAAGAAAAAAAGAAAATTTCCTTTCATTTTTAAAAACATTGTTAGTAGTTCGGAAAACTTGTGTTGTGTATACGTAGTAGTTTAGGAGGAAAAACAATAAAAATTAAATTTCATTAAAAAATAATTATATTACTCGTAGTTTGCTATTTTTATATATTTTTGGTTGTTGATTTCTGGTAGAAAATTGTTTCCATTTTCTTTGCAGTTTTGGTTACAAAATATATACACATACAACAACAACAACAACAAAAAGAAAATTAAATTAAAAATTTAAGGGTGGTTCTTTATATTCAAATTATTTTTTTTTATGTTTGGATTAACCTTTTTTCAATTAACAATTTATTTTATGGAAAAATTGTTTTTTATTTAATTTGTATTTTCTGGCTTTTCGGTAGGATTTTCTTTTGATTATGTTGAAAAAAAAAGTAAAAACATAATATGAAATTAGGATATGGATTATAGAATCTTTGATAAGGAACTTTGGAGGAAATTAAATATTTAAAAATCTAATTTTTTTTTTTTTTTTTTTTTTTTGGTTATGGACTTAGGTTAATTATTTGCCCACAAGTCATTTTTGGTATTATTTTTGTGTTCATTGATTTGACCGGGATTATATTCCGTAAACATACCTGCCTGATTCGATGGTTGTCTTAATTCTCCGTAATACGGTCGTTTTCAGTTTAAAAGAATTTATTAAAGGTAATATTCGACCTTATTTCTGGAATATAAACGCAATGTTTCTTGGTTATAATTAAGACCGACGCAAAGTTGGAACTCTTGCATCGCTCACTACTCATATTCTCCCCTAGTTTCAAGAAAAACTATTGAGCATTTCGATAATCGTAAAATAATTGATTGGACAGTAGGGCCAATAAATTATATATATTTATTTATTTAAATCTCCCAAACCACCGAAAAATAAATGTTAAAAATATTTTACAAAACAGTATTGTTACTCATAACAATCATCATTTTCAAAAACATGCGATTAGTGCAACTCACCCTAACGCAACCAACATAATATGGCTAAACATTCCACAATGTGATGAACATAACGCCAGATGTCTAATTAACGAAAAGCGCAAAAGACACAACGTTAAATGTCACGCAACATGGAACACTTGACACAGCATGATGCAATATTTAACAACATCCCACGATATGATGCAACATCAAGCAGCATGGTGTAATATGATGCAACATGATGAAACATCCTACAACATGGTGCATCATCCCACAACATGGTGCAACATAACGTAACATTGTGCAGAATCATGGAACATCACGCAAAATCCCTCAACAAGATGTAACATCAAGCGACATGGTGTCATATGATCAAACATGATCCAACATCCTACAACGTAGTGCATTATCCGCAACATGGTTGAAAGTAATGCAATATCGTGTAACATCATGCAACATGGTGTAAAGTCATGCGATATGGTGCACTATCATCTAGAAGGTGTTACATGACGAAACATGATGCAACATCACGCAACAAGGTACAACATGACTGCCTAAATGAATTATCAAGAAATCAGAACTCTTTGTAATCATTTCCTTGCATTCCATTCTTCGAAAACCCTATCCCACTAAATTGTTAAAATAATGCTCCAAACTTGCCGGCCCCACCGGGTGACCCCTAAATGAATTTTCCCGCAATAAGAACTCATCAAAATCGGTTTTTGGTAATCGAAAACGCTCCTTCAGCAATTTTAATAAAAAGCCTGCGAGTCGAAAAACTTAAAGAAAGAGACCCAGGCTCACCAGATGACCCTCTTGTCAGATTTTCTCAAAATAAGTATCCATCGCAATCGACTCCTGGTACTCGAAAACCTTCGAAAATCACATCGAAACTCACCATAAAATTAGATCGAGATTAAAAATTAAAGAGACCCATGGCTAATTGTTTGATCCTTTGAACGAATTTTTTAAATCAGCCACAATTGCAGTCGCTTCCTGGCAATTGAAAACTCCTTAAAGTGAATTTACTTCAAACCAGTAGAGAAAACCCGCTTCTATAATAAATTTTATAAAAATCGTGCGAGATAAAATAAATTAAAGAAAAGGAATCAGGAGCGGAATCATGAAATACGACCGGACAATTTAAACGGATTTAAAAATATTTTCAAACTTATTAGATTAAAAGTATTCAAATTTACCATGATGGATGCAGACTGATGTTTAAATGCAACTTCTATAATATTTGAAGAGCAATGGCTAATCTCCAACAAGATTTTCAAAATTCATTTTTTACCGGTACAACATTTCCGTTTAAAACTGCTCGATTATGAAATAGTTGTCGAATTAAATTTTTATGTTAAACTTTCATTTATTTGAGTTTTCATACAAAATATTTACGCCAACTTTGACCATTTTTCGAATTTTTTTGTGTTTGTCCATTGAAATATTTTCTAACAATTAATTTTTTCGGTCGGATTTCATGATCTTGCCCCTGTTTACATCAAAATAATTAAATATTTCCGGAAATTTTACAATTTTGAAATACAAAAGACTTCAATGCCATCTCATAAAATGAAGTGGCGACGAACCTGGGACGAGAAATTTGAAATTCGAAATGAATTTCGAAAATCTTGTAGGAAATTAACCATTGCTCTTAAAATATTATAGAAGTTGCATTTATACATCAGTCTGCATCCATCATAGTAAATTTGAATACTTTTAATCTAATAAGTTTGAAAATATTTTTAAATCCGTTTAAATTTTTCCGGTCGTATTTCATGATTCCACCCCAGGCGTCACCGGACGACAAGGTTTTCCAGAAATTGAAACTCATCGTAATCAATTCCAGGTACCAATTTTTCTAAAAATCGTGCGAGCTGAAAAAATTGAACTCTAACATTGACCGATTTAAGAACCCTGTTCAAAATACATGCTAGAATCACAGTATAGCGAAATAAAAGAATTTCCTTCTAAATGCATTTTAGAATCATACAGAATGGACAGATACCTCAACTTCATCTAAAATTTATGTTTCAATACAACTTCAATCCTAGAAAATAAATTTCATAATCGGTTGTTATTAAATGACGAAGTTTAGTCCAGCATCAATATTACTAAATAAATTTCATCATAATTCGTAATGAATGCGGAGATTGTGGAGCATTGTGAAAAGCTTCACAATCACCTATGTGATTGTACACACCTGTAGTTGGATACTTTGGAGGTCAATCATTTTGTCAATTTAAGGATCATTTTAAGATTTTGTTTCGTTCAAATGTTTTTTTTAGTGAAAAAAGAGTTACAAAAAATACTTTTTCGTCATGGCGCGCGGCCACTTGTGGTTAGTAGTATAATCTCTTATTGTCCGCCAATTTCCGCTATGTTTTTTATTGTGTTGGCAAACAAAAACTTCGAAATTATATTCTAGCTTTCATTAACACTAGGTCTTACAGCAGCAATATTTTCTTCTGAACTACTATTACAATGGTACATTTTGCGTTTTTCATTATCTACCGACTTTGACAATTTTTGGAATTCCAAACATAACAAAGTTATCTTGTAATTTGTGCATATCTGTCACATTGAACATACCGGAATGTTTCTATTTGCCATCGGTCATACGAGGGTATATCAAAAAGTCTTGCAATATCATATGAAAAAAACGAGTGAGTGAGACAACAATATATTTTTCAAAACCATTTTTTGTCACGATGAAACTTCTAGAAGAACATTTCGATGTAAATTTTACGGTTCGTTTGTTTTTGTCAATTTAGTAACATGTGTTTTGAATTTTTCTTAAAATGAATGAAATTGAATATCGCGCCGTTACTAAATTTTTCTATAAAGATGGACGAAATGCAATTTATATATTCAACTATATATCAAAAGTTTACGGCGAATCTGCACCATCATATGCCACAGTAACAAAGTGGGTAAAATTATTCAAAAGTGGTTGGGAGTCATTATAAGACGATAACCGCTCGGGTCGGCCAGCAGATGCTATTAGCCATGAAAACGTAATTTTGGCTGATTCTATTGTATTGGAGGACCGGCGTATTTCTGTTCCGCGGTTAGCGTGGAGACTTTCTCTTTCATACGGTACCACATATACTATATTACATGACCACCTTCACATGTCGAAAGTAAGTGCGCGATGGGTTCCCCGTTTGTTGAATGCTGAACAAAAAAAAATGCGTGCTTAAACTTCAAAGGCGATTTTAGATATGTACAAAGCAGATCCAGAAAATTTCTTGGGTAACATAATAACAGGCGATGAAACATGGCTTCATCACTGGGATCTGGAATCCAAACAAGAATCGATGCAATGGATTAAACGTAGTGAACCACCACCAAAGAAATTCAAAACTCAACCGTCTGCTGGTAAGGTTTTGGCAACAATTTTTTGGGATGCTGAAGGAATTTTGATAATCGATTATATGCCACCGAAAACCACAATCACAGGCATATATTACGCAGAGGTTTTGCGAAAATTGAAAAAAGCGATCCGGGAAAAACGGCCAAGGAAAGTTAGGAAAAAAATCTTGCTTCTTCACGACAATACACCAGTGCGCAAGGCTAATATTGCTCAAGCTGCATTAAAGGACTGCGGCTTCGTGGAAATTCCGCATCCACCGTACAGTCTAGACTTGGCACCCAGTGACTACTTCTCTTTCCCAATTTGAAAAAAACACTAAGGGGCCGGAAATTTTCCAGTGACTATGAAGTACAGTCTGTTGTAAATGAATATTTTATGGAGCAAAAGAAATCTTTTTTTTTAGAGGGTTTAGGTAAGTTAATTGATCGATGTGACAAATGTATAAACCTTAAAGGAGATTATGTCGAAAAATAAAAATATTGCTGTCTCTCTCACTCTTTTTTTTCATATGATATTGCAAGACTTTTTGATTTGCCCTCGTATATATGGCATTCTATTACAAAAACATATAAATGGCGGCAAATTTAAAAAGATTCTCAAATCGAAACACCCTTTAAAATATCCAGTAAAAAAAAGTCAGATATACCTCCATTTCTCTATACACCAGAATGTCTAAATTCCCACCAAGGGCTTCATACTTCGGAGTTTAATCAACATGACACATTTTAATAACTTCCGAATTTTAAAAATGAGGTGCGAAATTTCGAAATTTTCGCTTGTTATACGAGTATAACCAGCAGGAAATCTCTTTTGCGATTGTAGGGCCTTTTTAGACGAGTAAAATAAACTGCAATTTTTCTCTATCTGATACTGGTTCAGTATAGATTTGAGAAACTAGAAGGATATATACAATGTAATTGGGAATTTCCCGATTTTTTTGTGATGCTCCGGCATTCGGCCATGTTGAAGGGAATTCAAAATTTCTTAACCGACTTTAAAGTGGGATTGAGATCTTAAATGAAATTTATGGAATCTGTGAAATTGAATATAATTATGCTGAATGATACTCAGTGACATGCTGTATAAGATAGCGAAAATTTGCTAGTGGAAAATAAGAGATTACGCTACTCACCACAAGAAGCAGCACTATCACAAAATAAAATTCTGTTATTTTATAACCAGTAGGGATTTTTGTACTTTTTTTCTCAAAGGAAACAAGATTGGTTGACCTCCAAACTTGAAATAAAGTATCTCGGTATAAGGAGTTTTGGAATTTTAAAATGGTAGACAAAACTCCGCTATTTCTTAACGAATTATAAATTCGTGCGTATTATTGGATAGGAAATCTAAAATGAGTTTTGGACAAAATTCTAGTTTTTCTGGTAAGTTAAAAACCATAGCTAAAGAACTCGGCTATTTCGTAACAGTTGAACTATATAGTATTTTAATTCTAATGTGTATTTCGAACGGGGCCTGAAATGAGCCGATGCACTCACGTTTACTTCTTTATAAATCAAATGCTAGCGGCTAAAACCTCACGAAGTGATCAGAACTTCAATCTGGAAATTGATAAACCCGTAAA
Organism: Nephrotoma appendiculata; assembly: GCA_947310385.1. Taxonomy (NCBI): domain Eukaryota; kingdom Metazoa; phylum Arthropoda; class Insecta; order Diptera; family Tipulidae; genus Nephrotoma; species Nephrotoma appendiculata. The sequence goes on from OX371223.1 coordinate 335,686,134, forward strand.
ATTCACTAGTCTGACTTACTGAAGAAACCCGGAAAAAATTGGTCTCAAAATGAATCAGAAAAACATTCTTTTAATATACAATCATCATTGATTTTGAGGATTGGACCAGTTTTAACAGTTTTTCACGAAAACTTAAAACAGTTCTGATTTGCTTAAAATTTGGTAAGAAATATGTAGTTCAAAAATTCTTCACAAAACGACTCAGTTTTTTTTTTGATTCTTCATCGATTTTGTAAAAATTTATTTGTAAGAAAATCGTGTTCTATAATAGTATTATCCAGCCACCAGCGCCAAAGCGGTGAATTTGTGAACTAAAGTGATTGTAATAAAATTGCTGCACTTCCAAGACATTTCAATCTTAAATGATTTACATGCAACTTGATTTTATTGGAATGAGCTACGCTTCGAGCGCCGTAACGATGTTTTGAGTACTAACGGACATCTTTTCACGTATATATTAAGCAGCAAAATAATAATTTGCCAACAGCGCCAGAATGCTGAATTTATGAAATAAATTGTTAAACTGTTTTCCTTCGTTTAAAATCTGAAAAATGATATGCCACATGATCATATCATAATGAAAAAAAATATCTGTATCTGTAATCACCGCCACAACGCGAAGTTGGAGTAATAATATGCTTGAGTTAAATTTGTGACATTCTTCAAGACCTTTTCATTAACATGTCATCCTTAATAATATAATAAAAAAATTGTTGTTTCTTTCAAATGATATACTACATGATTATATGGGAATGAGAAAAATTGTAACTGGTTCTAGGGTTACAACAGTAGTTTTGCACACTATGGTGCTTTAGAAACTTTTTCAACACGTATATCCCTTTACCAGCCTTCCCACACAATTGTGTGAAAAAATTTATGGTTGTGTGTGTTTTATTATCGTCCGAAAAACAACACTATAACTATACACACAATTGTGTTAGTTGTACTTCAAATCAATGCCTTCTAAACTACTGGCCGCTTACACCAAATGATGACGACACGCTAAGTCGACGTTTTTTTGCTTTCTCTAGTTATTTTGTTAGTGTAAATATCTTAACATTATTACTGCGCAGTCTCGGTTTAGACTTAAATTGACGTCATGTGCGAAAAATGAGAGTAATAAAAGGAAAGTAGTTTATAGAAGGCATTGTTCAAATCAAGTGAAATTGTTTATCAAAAACGTCATTACAAACTATGTTTTTTTACTCACACATTTGTGTGGTTTGTACTTCAATTGAGCCAATTTTTTTTTCTTGGTCGGCAAAGGGATATATTATATGGTAATTTAATAATTAGCTATTAGCTACTAGCGCCAAAACAGTGAATTTATGAACTAAAGTTGTATCGAAATTGTTGTCCGATTCAACTTCTTTCACACGATATACTACTCGAGTGTATAGGAAAAATGTATGGCAATATCGTGGTATTGGGTGGTTTTTGGGTTAATTCTTATGGCTGCTGACCGAGCCCTTGAGATACAGAGCAAGTGTTTTAAATCTCAGAATTAAAAATAAAATATTGGCGGAATAAAAAATCGAACCTACAGACATCCAGACAAACCTTTTTTGCAATTTTGGTATCAGACTCCATCAAAACGTCGAGAAAAATGGGTTTTGACCAGGGTCATCTTTCATCATTTTTATCAGGATTTGAACAAATTGGTGGTCTTGGATTTGAATTTTGGAAAATAAAATTTTATCTAAATGGGTAATTTAGAGACGTCTACCAATCAATATCTCGAAAACTCCCACAGTCACCAATATGAACGGTTGTTTGTATAATAGCTAAGATCTTAAGTCTAAATGGCAAATTAAATATTTATCATCTCAAAAATTAAAAGAATATAAGGCCGTAAAACTCAAAAAATTAAAGAGCCAATTCTAAATGTAAAAAATTATTTAGATTGAAACCTTAGATCTCTCTGAATTGTGCATTTGTTTAGATTTGTAAGTTTTCAATTAAAATTTTAAATCCAACCCTACATACCAAATTTTATATTATGTTTGAATCCAAATTCAATTCTAGAAACCAAATTGCATATAATGATTGGTTACAATGGCGTAATAAGTTCAGGATGGGAAAATTTGAGAATTTTACTCAAACACGCACTTTAGAATTAATATTCATTACTACAAATCTGAATTTTATGGAGAAAATCGGTCTAGCATTTCAGAATTCCAAAATTCCCTATATCGAGTTCTTTGACTTTCAAATGTTCTCTTTTGTAAAAAGTAAAAAATTTTATTTTGAGATGCCTCTTGCGGTGAGTAGCGTAACCCCTTATTTTCCGCCGCCAACTTGTCCCTATCTTATGGAGCATCTTAGAAACTTATTAATACTGTGTTGTATAATTTGATTTGTACGATGACTAAATTTAAATATACTTTTGTTGAAATTGTGGAAAAGGCCTTGATAAAAAACTATCACAAATAGCCAACATTTAGGAGTATTACTAAACATGTATTCGTCAGTTACGTAAAAATCCGTTACTTTACAAAAAATTTGGCAGCACACCTCTTTCGACACACAAATATGAAATTATTTTGATAGGCCGCGGATAACTATCCGCGGATAAGTCAATAAAATTTATTCGGCAGTAAAATAAAAATCTGCTACACAAATTCTTGATCATAAATTCTCGAAAAAATAAATAGATCATCTTTACGTTTGGTATATATTTATGTGGAAGCAAGAAAATACAAATTAAGCCTATAAAAATTATAAACTGTTAAATTAAAGAACAAAACAACAACAACAATAAAATTATAAAATATGATCAAAACTTAAGCTATGAAATTCATCTGTTACGGTACATTAGTCTTAATTTCTAATTTTATTGCCAAATTTATATATTTGATGTTTGCGTTAGAATTGTGTAATATACAATTTTAATTAATTTATTGATATTCTTTTCTGTACACCAAAAGGTAAAAAATGGTAATTTAAAAAATAATACACACAAAAAAAAAGTTTTCATCTTAAATTTATGAGATGAAATAGTTAATGTGCGGGGATAAGATTATGTATATATAAAGAATGGAAGTGAAAAGGGCGATGAATCTTTTGGATTAATATTCTAATATTTCAAAATATGTATCCTTTTTTGTTTTAAGATACATTCGTTAATTAGAAATCATAAATAAGAGTGCTGCTATATATGTGTACCCCGTAATGCCATTAAATTATTCTAATTAATAAATTAGAAATAATAATAATTAATACCTTACACCCTAATTTTTTTTTGTTTGCTTATGTACCACACCATTAACAAGTAGCTGTATGACGGTAAGAAACCCTTTTCTGTCTCTCGTTCATATTTCATCTCATTTTCAATTTTCACAATTATGGTGTAGGTGCCATATATAGAGATACATTTTTCTGCTATATCTTCACGGCTCCTCTCGACTAATGTGATGACATAAAAAATTTTGTATGAATATTTTTTAATGTATTTTTATAACACAAAAAAAAAATAGAAAATTTATTAGAACAGTTTTTTTATGATATTTGTATTTATTAAGATATGCTAATTTATGTTCTTATTTCGTTCGTTTTTTATCTCGAAATATCCTTTTTTAACGACGATATATTCAGTTTAATGAGCGCGCATATATCTACATACTAAATTAAAGAGGGTGTAGAGAGTGCTTGTGTCTATGGATTTCCATTTAGTTCCCAAATACATAAAATTACATAATTATTCAATAAAATGCCATTAAAAGTAATTTAAATAAAATTGAAAATCAAAAAGAATAATTTAAGGATATACGCGAGCCGGGTGCATTTTATGGCATTAGGAAAATTATATACTTGGCTCAGCACAGTTAATTTATTTACCTTTTATTAAAAATAGATATTAGCATGCGACAAAAATTGTTTGGGAAATCTTTCGATAAAAATATGTTTTAATGATATTTTAATTTTCCACCCAAATTGTTTTTGTATTAGCCGTGTAAAATTGGCAGAATGCGAATTTAAAATATTTTTTTACTATGGAGGTAATTTGAACCATTATGTGCAAAACTATTAACAAACATCCTTCCGGAAAATGCTAACCCCCGTAAATCAAACAACCAAAAATATTAAATTGCTTTATTATAACAAAAAAACTACTTTGTAATATTCGTTCACCAACTATGTACTAATCACGCCCTTGTACCAGAAACTGCTATTACAGAAAAAACAACTATCGTTATTTTTTTATCCCGAAAATATCCTACCCGGCATAAAAATAACAAAAAATCGGTCCAATCCCACCACTCGAAACACAATAAAAATCACAATAATTATTAAGACTGGCAACACAAAAAAAAAAAAAAATAATCGCGAGTTGTTCATTTTTTGGAAAAGCAAAATAAAAGTTTAAACCACCGCATGTATAGCATAGAGCTTTTTTTTGTATTAATTAAACTTTCATAACAGGATGTCAACGAAGCAGAAATATTTTGTTTTTGTTTTATTTGGTAAATTTTTTGTACTTTCGGTTTATGTATTTAGTCCAGAAATATTTATGCTCCATTTTTGAGTGGGGTTACAGAATATCAGACTCATAAAGCTGTAATATTTTATCGTACTTTTTATCAGGAGATGTAGAGTAGTTATAGTAATTATTGTTGAGATTTAAGCTACTTTACTAAGATTTGGCAAACAGATGCAACTTGCTTGTTGAAACCGAGAGGAGAGCGATTTATCATTTTAAATTCAATCGTGTGTGTGGTCCCGTGCAGACTAAATATCTGTAGTTTTGCTACATCCGAAACGGATTGATTGATCGGAAAGAATCTTCTTACTTATGCTTTTTCATAAATTGGACAATCCTGGCTGAAATTAGTCTACCAGAAGTAGCAGCTGTCATAGTAGCTTCTTCGTGTTTTGCAAATAGTTTTCAAAGGAAAATTGCATCATTTACAACAAAACGATTAAGAACTAAAATATTCAAAATTAATTTTGCAACCAAATTAAGCCCAGACCAGTTTTTCAAAATTTGACAAAAAACTGTTTTTGATGGATTGATTGATCGGGATGAAACTTCGAACTTTAGCTCTTACCATAAATTGGGAGCGCCCAGTGATGTTTGGCTGAAATCAGTCCATTAAAAGTGACTGCTTCCATAGAAGTTTTTTTGTTTTTACAAGTATTTTGAAAAGTATATCATTTATAATAAAACGATTAAGAACTAATAGATTCAAAATTAAATTTGCAACCGTACCGGTCCAGATTAGTTTTCCAAAATTCAAGCGGAATAGCAATTTTTGACAAAACACTGTGTTTCTTGCAAACATTTGGTCCCTGCCGGATTGACTAATTCATCGCGATTCCATAAGTTGGGAGATGTTACTGATATAAAATATGTCATTTACGAAAAAGATTACTAAGAACTAAAAGGTTCTAAATTAATTTTGCAATACATATTTCAATTTAGATTAGTTTTCCAGAATTTAAGCGAATTTATAGTTTTTGACAAAAAACAGTTTTTCAACTTATGAATTGGTTGATCGGGAAAAAACTAAATAATTAAGTTTTTCCATAAAATTAAAGAATCGGTTCACCGGAAGTGGTAGCTTTCATAGGAGCTTTTACGTTGTTTGCAAATATTTTGAAAAGTATATTGTATTTACGAAAAAACGATTAAAACAAAAAGATTGTAAATTAAATTTAATCAAAATTAATTCAGATTATTTTTTAAATTTTACCGGAAATGACGAGTTAAAATAAAAAATACTTTATTTCACCACTTTGCACGCCTTCAGTCTAATGATTTTTCGTTTCTGGCTCTCACTTTATTGAAATTATATTGAAAACTACGGAAATTTTATCTGCTCTCATTAATAGGTCTCTCTCTGTTATTATATACGGATTCGACTGAGAAGCGTTAGTTCAATTTGATCCTATTAACAACTGTTTCAATACATTGAGAAACTACGTGTTTTTTTCGACAATGGCACTGAAATAATGCTGGATAACATAATTTTTGAAAGAATTTATAACCTTTCATTACCGTTGGATAAAACGAAACCAGAGGTAATACCAATACAAGGAGTACTAGGCTGCGTTAAATCAACATGGATTCTAAATTCACAACCGGAAAATATCTTGTCCTTAGTGCTACCAAACACGGCATTCATGACAATAAAATAAAAGTAGAAGCTCGAAGTAACAATCACGACACTAGCATTTCATACGAAAACATCGAAACCAACTACCACACGATTGCGTCTTATCTACTAAAAATAACTCGCTGAAATATAGCGTCTATATATTGACGAGTATACGATGGTCCATGCAGGTTCACTGGGCATCGTTGGTAGAAGACCAAATTCAAATACTATACATTGGTAGAAGATCCTGCACAAAATCGGTCAAAAAACGAAAAATTCTGCCTCTACACGAGGCGCAAGGTTTAATATCAGCAAGTGTGATTTGTGTCCGACGGTAAGATGCAATTTAAGAATTTAAATTTAAGCAACTAAATTTATTAAAATTTTTTCTTCCACACGCTGTAGTGGCTTTCGCCAAGCATACACATAAGTTTGCATAATATTCATCAATTGAAGGAGACCAACTGCACTTTTTGATGCGAAAAGTACGAACTGATTGCGGAAAAAATTTCCACCATGTTATTTTAAAAGCTTCTAAAAAAATTATTTTAAAAGTGACACAAATCCGGAATGTAATCGTGACACCTCAACTTTGTCACATTCATAAAGGACCCCATGGTAGATGCTCGCACATCTCGCAAGTTAACTAATTGTGATAGTTAAAGATGGCTGACTTACGATTCAATTTTTGATTTGCCAGAAATGACATTCTCGATACGTCTAGCAAATCCGCCATATTACTTAACATTCAGCAAATTGCTGAATTTTTTTGACATAAACTAAACAATAAAATCAAAATGTGTTTATATAAAATTTATATATTTTTTAAACATTTCGTATGTAGCTATTTCTAAAATGCATTCACAAATAAAAAGGTGAAAGCCAAATTATAGTGATACTGAAATAACGAGTTTTTTAAAAAAATTTGGAGGCAAAGAGAAAATTAACAAATGGTCTGTGTGATTTGTATTCGGTAAATTTTGTGTGATACAGAATAATATCATTTTAGGAGAATCGAATATATTTGGCGAGGCCTTGACAAATGCCTGGAACGAAGTGGCAGACGAGTATTCCGCAACGGCTTCTATTCCAAGATCAGATGAGCAACTTAGAAATAAGTTTACTGACTTAAAAAGTTGAACAAAGACCCGTTTAAGTAAAATTAAAACTCCTCAAAACGGGATGGGTGGAGCGCCGCCTCTTCAACTAAAACCATACGAAGAGATAATTGTACAAACTAGCAGGTACAAATACCATCTACGGGTTTAATTATTATGTGGATGCAGTTACGGATGTAAATAAAATGTCAAAAAATGTGTCTTATGAATTCAGAATAATACACAAGGTTGTATTCATAAGACATTCATAAGGTTGTTTGTGATTTTTTCATAGGCCTTGAAATTGTGTATTATTCTGGTTCCAGAATAATACACAATTTCAAGGCCTATGAAAAAATCACAAATACACCATCCGTCCAACCCAAAGCAGCACTATCTAGGTGCACACTACGGCAAGGAAAACAACTGCGAGTTGTTAATTCGAAACCTGCTTTTTAGTACACCAAATGCCTGTTTGACAAGTTTTATGGTCTTTTTGTGGTGAGTATTACAATTTATTACAGCACTCGTGGACGGACTGTTAATAGAGGTCATCAGACAATGCAACAATGGGTATCCATTATCATCCAAAAGCCAGCAATTTCCCGGAAGGCAGCCGGAATTCAAAAACTGGTATAGTCAGCAATTTTTAAATAATATATGTGTGTCGTGTCTTGGTCCTGGCCAACGAGCGACGACATCAGAACACTAATAAGCTGCATTGCACACCTAAAAGTTATATTAACCATATGAATTTACGCCTCTTTTCATTTCAAATTTAAAAAACTTACCGCTTGAACATTTATGGAAAAAAAATTTCTTTTCGATTTTAGAAAGGATATGCATCGGGAACGAGCCGCCTATTTATTTACTACCACTTTTATAAAATGTTTTTATCAAATTTAGCCTCATGCAAGTAAATTTGATAAATTATGAGACCAAACACATTTAGACGGCAAAAACCACTAAATATTAATTCAAGAATACGAGGCGAATGAATTTTGTTAGAAAGCGAAATGTGACCATTAGTCTGTCCTCGACAGTTTGAATTTCGTAAGTGTGTTTCCTGTCGTTTAATTAACGGCGAAATTTTGCGGACAATAAAATTAAATGAATTATCATCCATACTTAAATATTTTATGTAGCAGGTCATGTAGTCGGGTCTGCAGCTCCTTCAATAAATTTTGATGGACACCTTTTAAATGCCATCTTGATACCTAGGATTTCACCCAGATTCTTTTCGTTCTGTTTCTAACGTTACACATAATAATAAAAGCGCTTAATGTTGCTGTAAATGCTGCTCGTTGTTGTTCCATTTTTACTGAAGTTGTAGGAAAACTTTGATAAAATCTTTTATGTCGTGTAATTTTTAAAAACTATTTGATCAAAATTTTTTTAAAAAAAATTGATACAAAATTTTTATAAAACACCTTTGTCAAACATCTTTTATAGTGTAGTTCCGGCCTATAAAAAAAATTAATATGTTACTGTTAGGTATGGTGAATCGATTTACTCCTCCCAGTAGTTCTTTGAAGTTGGATTGCCAATTTGTCAATTATAAACTCCACTGCTGATTTCGTGAATCTATATTTATAAAAAAATATATCGTCTTCACATTCAAATAAATTTCCCCGGCCTTTGAATGCTTTTCGAGGAATTCGTTGTCGATGCCTTACAATAATTAATTCCATATTGTTAAAATTTTAAAAGATACCTAATTATTTTAATTCTTTTTAATTACTTTTAATTTACTTATTAAATTAAAAAATACATTAATCACGCGCACAACAAAATATCGCAATCATAATATAATGAACAACAATGAACAATCATTAGTCTAATATTTCCATATATGTATGTACAATATTTCATGCAGAATTGTTGTTATGTTTTGTATTCGACCTCAAAATATTGGCCGCAACTTTTTTGATTTTTCTCAAAAAATCCAGCATGCCAAAATTCATTTTCAGCTCGCAACTTGCTAATTTGCTTGCTAGAACGTATCGAGCATGTACTTAATGTACCTACTGAATTGGTAGATTGACCGAATCCATCGAGCAATTGAGTGTTAAATAGCCGTCAATAACGCAAGTAAGTCAATGCAAGTCGCTTACATCCTCGTATTGCTGTGATACAATTATGGAAGTTACCAAGGCCGACTAATCAAATATAATTTTAATAACTGGGGATTCCATCTCTCAAATATTAGTTGGACTTATGATGACGAAATTAGCGAGATTACGCCTATAAACGTGAATTCGAATAACGAGTACTTGTTCATCGATACCATATTAGAATCACATTTGAGTCAAACCTGCGAGATAAAAATTAAATTAGCTAAATTAGCAGTTGTGAACCGATTTCCGCCAAAAATCACTTGAAATTGTGAATTTATTAATTTTAATATTCGGTAGTGCGGAGTATCTTGTATTGGGGATGTATATCAACTAATGAGGTTGGGATATTAGATTTTATAAATTGAAACATCAATAAAGAAGTGTATTTAGACATTCTAAGAAAACATTTAAAGAAAAGCGCTGAAAATCGATGAATATGGTCGGTCCACTTTTAAATTTTACCAGGACAATGATCCTAAACATAAGTCCTATTTGGTTCGAGAATGGCTATTATATAATTGTCCAAAAGTGATAGAAATCCCTCCCCAATCATCTGACTTGAATCCCATCGAAAATATATGGGACTCTCTAGACCGACAAATTCGAAAGACCTCGATTACTTTACTAGCTGATTTAAAAAAGAGACTGTGCCAGCCAAGATTATTGCAAATTCTTTTTTGAGAATATGCCAAAACGCTTACATCAAGTTTTGAAGCAGAAGGGCTACTCCACAAAACATTAATTTAACATTTTTTACTTTAATAACCTATTTTTTGATTTTGACCGAATATTAAAGTAACGATGAATTAGTAATATCTTTTGTTCTAATGTTATTAATAATGTTACGGTAATTTTATTTAATATAAAAATATTTGAATTTTATTGAAAATTAAAAAAATTATAATTATTGAAAAAGAAAAATTAACATTTTTGCTATTTTAATGGAAAAAAGCCTTTGAAACCTAAAGATTATAGAAAAACCGAATATCAAAGTTATAAAATTAATTCATTAATATAATTACCGACGTCTGCTCCAACCTAAACTAATTGGCCACCGGAGGTGTTTTCCATTCGAAATTACATTAATAATTACTTAAAATTAAATCTAACTTTTACAATCATTTTGTAACTTAAAAATTTGAGTTTTAGTTGCTTTACGCGCCATCTCTTAACAAATAGACTTATTTATCGATTTTGATCGACAATGACAGTGTACAATTTTGATATTATTATCTTTTTGTTTTTGTCTTTCACTTACAGTGCTTAAAAGATCTTTCCAATGGAAGTTTAAATGTGTGTTATGAAACATATCCAAATTATTTTTGAGTTATTTTTTTTTCATTTATGAGTTCTGTAAAGCCAGCCTCAGCTGGTAAGTTCACTATCTCTATGCACCATGACCACCAATTTTGCTTCGCATGGACATAATAATTAAATACTAATATTCCTCGGCAAACATTTGACCCCAACAGAATGTAGACATTTTCGGTTCTTTTTGTATTTGAAATTGGTCACTGTCAACCACACTATTTGTCGTAAACATTCGATGTATTTAGATCGATTGGATTATTTGAACATCCCTGAGATGCCAATTATTTTCGAATGGTGACCATGGGCATCGAAACAATATCAGTTCGATGTATAGCGGGTTCGATGTTGACGGGTCCCAATTGTCATTTTCCATTATGGATTCGTCATAGTAGAATTAAATAGTTTCACCATTTTTACCCTTTACTACGTAAAATAAAGTAAAACACTCCGTCTCACTTGTTTAAGAACACTTATTTAAAAAAAAAATCAGATTGTTTCTTCAATACTATGTATAATTAGACCAATTCTAATTATTATATCGGAAGAGGGCCCTATTAAGAAAATATCCCATACAGTAATTTGCAGGTACTTTAGAGAATCACTACTTTTTTTTAAATAAAACGGAGTGCACCTTTAAAAATTGCATATTTATTTGTCTCACTTATTTAAGAACAGCTGCAAAATCGATTAAAGTGAACAGTTTCCGTATTTCTTTTTGTGTTTGTAAATTTAATTTAATTTCAAATATTATTTACTCATTTAGTAATGAGTATTTCCACCCTGATGTTCAATAACTTCAAGACGTCTATTGTGTATTGAGTTGTAAAGTGACCCCAAATAGCGAAGGGAAATTTCGGCCCAGGCTGATTTTATGGCTTCAATTAATTCGTCCTTATTCTCGAACTGCCTTCCTCTTTGGTAGACTTTCCGTGATAACCATCCCCAAATGTTTTCCATTATGTTTAGGTCGGGTGAATGAGGCGGCCAAGGCAATAGTTCTACATTTTGCTCCTGAATCCATACTTTATCCTGGCAGTATGAATCATGCCATTATCCTGCTGGAAAATCCAACGCTGTTCATTAAAATATTCGGCAAATTTCGGAAAAGCTCGTTCTAAAACAGTTTTATAGGTATTTGCTGTCATTTTTACTGTCTGAAAATCTAAATCAGTTATTTGAAAAAAAGACATTGATCCCCACACCATTACACCACACCCTTTACTGTGCCTTTTGCTAAACATAATTTCCTTTTTTCTTAGGTCATGAAAACAAAAATTGTATCCATCTGGCCCGTCCAAATACATTTTTTTTTCATCGGAATAGACAACCTTATGCCACTCTCTGTCCCATCTAATGTGTTGCCTTGCAAAGCAAAGACGCTGGTTCCTGCGTGCTTCATTTAACGGCGGTGTTTTCTTTATTTATTGAAATGTTAAATGTGGGGAACGCTGTATTATACGATGGACGGTTGCTCTGCTGGCCGTTACACCGGTTTTACCCCTTATTTTGCTAATCGACAGAGTAGAATTTAAAGCTTCTCTAAGAATGGCCCGTCGATCTTGGATTGTTGTAGCAATGCGCACACGTCCTTTACTGTTTTTCCCATATAGCTGTGGATGTTACTTAGGTAATTATGCACAACGGTTGCACTTCTTCCAATTTTAGCAGCAATTTCCCGAATACTATGGCCGCCCTCCTTGAAAGCCCGAATTTGGGCTTTTTCTTTTATATTCAAAAACTTTCATTTAGGCATAGTTGCGCACACGTCAAAGTTTACTCAAGAACTGATACCCTACAGTCTTTTATTTTTTAGCCTTAGTGACGAGATATTTCAGATGTTCTTAAACAAGTGAGACAAATAAATATGCAATTTTTAAAGGTGCACTCCGTTTTATTTAAAAAAAGTAGTGGTTCTCTAAAGTACGTGCAAATTTCTATATGGGATATTTTGTTAATAGAGCCCTTTTCCGATATAATAATTAGAATTTGTCTAATTATACATACCAGTGGAGACACAATCTGATGTTTAAAAAAAAGTGTTCTTAAACAAGTGAGACGGAGTGTACATGGTTTTGTGAATGTGGCTTGAGTATCTTTCGACGTACAATTTTATCCAGCGGAGACTCGTGTGATCGGTAATTACGATAAATTCAAATCATCCTACGTTCGACCGGAACTCTTAACACAAATTATAGCTGCATATCTTTACAGCTCATTACGCAGTATTGCATTGATATGACTTCTATTTATGCTTAGAATAAGCTAATCATGGGTGTTCAGCGTCGTTATGAATTTGGTAAAGGAAACCATCTACACCCGATGTAGATGCGTCGACCTGAATGTAAAAGAATAAAGAAAAATATCTGTATACTAGCATGGGAGAATTGGTTAGAGCTTCCTTCACAAGATTCAAGGCTATTTCAGCGTCAGTGTTAAAAATATTTTTGGAATCGATTAGCAGGGATTTAAAAATGGCATCTTATATTCGGTAATCAACTGAGAAGCCCATCGATCACCTGTTAAGAGCAAGCCGCTTTTGTAGTTACATCATTAACCCTTCGAGCGTATTTATAATGTTTTCGATGAGAAACAAGAGCCTGTTAATACAACATTGCTCAACATTTTCTATGCGGTCGTTTTGTGCAGCGGATACAAGAGCCTGGTCTTCCAATTCTCTGGCAGGTATTACAGTCCCAATTGGCCACGTCAAATCGTATTAATTTGAAGAGTAGCGTCTCTGTGCTTCGAGACCCAGAGTCTTCCAGTTTTTAATGTATTTATAATTACCTCTACTTCTTTAAGCCTTTGGTGAAATTATGTTTTTCAACTTTATATTTGTTATTGACAAATGCAAATAGCACCAAACCTGAAAGCAGCTCCAACGACAGCGACCGACCCTTATTTCTGGGGTCCAAGGCAAAAGTACAGAGTAAATGGGAAAAACAGTAGTTTATTTGTAAAATAAACCTGTAAAAGAAAGTACACATTAAAAACCCAGAAATTGGGTCACTTTGTAATTACCGGTTAAGTTGGTTAATAACTTCGGAGATTTATGGTAATTTGCACCACGTTTTACGAGAAGATAATACACTCAGAGAAAAACTTGGGTCAAAAGAAATAAAAATCTGAGTCTATTTTACAAAAATCTTGGTGATTTTCGATCAACCAAACCTCTTAGTTAAAAAACGAACACGATCTTAGTTGAATAAAATTTTAGTTTTGAACAACCAAACTGTGGTTATTTAATTTTTAACATAGTTAATTAAACCAAAAACATATGGTTACTTTAATGGATATAATTGGAAAAATATTGGTAACAGTGCGGCCAACTATTTTGTAAAATCAACCAAAGGAAAAAATTATTTTACTAATGACGTGTTAATTCTACCAAATTTTCATAGTAAATGTAACCAAATTGGAGGTTAATGTTGAAAACGTTTTAGGTTGAAACAACCAATTATTTGTTAACATTGACGATTTTTTTTTATAATACACGAGGTAGTTTTAGTAAGTAAAATTTTATATTGGTAAATATAACTTAATGTTTTGGTAAAATTGACTTTTAAGCAAGACGTTGGAACTTGGAAGTTTGGTTTCGAAACTAATTAAACATTGAAACAAACTTTAAATTAAAAAATTCGGTCGTCTCATCAGATTGCAGTGACCAAACTACAAAAATATTGAAAATACTTACATTTAAACTTACATTTAAAGTATAATCTCAATGCCTTAGTGAATTTTAATGATTCGCTACGCAATTGTCAACCCCTTCGTAAATATTGTAATTTTTAACAAGTCTCAGTTTATATGATAGACCTTCTAGGTCAAAATAAGTAATTAAGAAAAACCAAAATACTTTGTTAGATATAACAATAATATTGTTCACCTAACAAAATCTTTTTTGGTTAAATTATTCAAAACTATACCAACATCCTGGTAACTCAAATTTCACCGATTTTTTGTAGTAACCAAGTAAGGAAATACCAAGTTTCTAAATTAAACAAGAGATTTGGTTTATCTAGTTCCGAAATTTGTGCTAAGACAACCAAATTAATTTAACTAAGTATTTGGTAGTAATTTTTTTTTTCTGAATGTAGACATTCGCTAAAACGGCTGTTGTCAATTGTTCACCTGGATAACATCCTCGTCGTGCACAATTAGTATGATGATCAAAAATGTAGGTCATTCAATCATGAGTCTGGCGTGAATTTGACGAAGTTGCCAATGAATAATCGACATTGACCACGAGTAAATTACGCGGTCACGAGTAAATTAGACGCGAAAAACCACATCTCTGATTTTACTACTTTTCTAATAAAAGTATGTTACAGCATTCATAGATTGATTAATTTAAAAATTAGATCCAAATATAGTTGACGGATTACAACATCACACAATAACACCATCTTGGTACTCTGATAAAATATCTTATTTATTAGCCAACGTATATGCCAAATAAATTGAATTTATCCGGATATCGAATGGGTAAATATTCATTATTCCCTCTATTCCTCAGCAACGCAAAAATATTTATAAATGTCCCATGTATGGTTTCATATATATGACAGGGATTTGCTTTAATAATTCCTGGAAACGGAGAGTCCCAGAAATCTAATAGTAACAACAACTCACCATTACGTTGTCTACGCACCATACAAATTTCAAATCAATCGTACTGTTCTGATTGGCGCTAAGGCCACACACGTGTTTGGCCCAACATATGAACTCTTTTACTTCATGGTCCCCATAAACTGTAAGTTCCGGAAAACAAACCATACAAATTTCAAGATAATTCTACTGTTGTGATTAGGCCTTCAGGCTCATATTTGAATGGGCCAGAGATTTGCTTTAATCGTTTCAATATGCCTGGGTTCTGAGTAAGAAAACCGTTTTTTTATCTTTTTCTAGTTTTAACATCCTATGAAAAGTATTTAAGCATGCGTAGTGGTCCTTCATCCGTCTCGATCAATGGCTCTGGTCCCCAGCTTATGCAATGTAGACATATTACATATAAAACCCATTCAAAAATCTATATTCCTTAAAAATATCCTTAACTATATGCTCGTAAAAATATGACTAATACGTCGGGTAAATAAAAGTACTACAATATACCTTGAATTTTGTTACATAGCCGATGACTAATCGCTTACCTGCTATCCACCCCCATTTTTTATTGGTAATTTTTCCGTATAAACAACATATGGTTGGGACGATCAATAGATTAATTTTTATTGCCTATTTTTTGTCTCTCCTTTTTTTATTTCTTTTTTGTCTTTTTTCTACTATATACAACTAAAATGTTTTACTTTTACAAATTAGTAGATACTCCGGATGACGACCAAACAAGTCGAAATCGATCGAGTGATTTTTTAAGGTTTTTGAACAAAGTTTTTAATTAAAATATTCAAAAATTTAATTTTTTGTGAAATAAAAAATCAGTGTTTGTTAAGTTTCCAGTTATAACGTCTTTACGTACGACACTTTATATAGAAAATTGTGCATTCAACGGTCTTTGTTGTTCAATGGAATTAGGCCAATTCTGGATTAGCATAAAATCAGCAACAATACTTTTGCATGGCAATGAACATACCTGACAGGAATTTGCAATCTGAAATGCCAAGTTCATTAGTTTCTAGAACACTTGAACGTGGTTTTTTAAAAGTATATATTGTTCAATGAAATGGGCTAATTCTGGATTAGAGCAAATTGAGCCTCTATATTTTTCGGATGGCAATGACCCTACCTGGCAGGTATATGCGATCAGAAATGCCAAGCTTATTGGTTTCTAAAACATTTAATAGCAGAAACTAGTTCATTCAACGGTCTTTGCTGTTCAATGGAATTGGGCTAATTTACACCAATTCAGCCTCTGTATTTTTCGGATGGCAATTAACATGCCTGAGAGGAATATGCAATCTGTATCGCTTGTTTTTGGATTTTAGAACATTTTATTTTTATTGTTTAATTTGTAGTTCAACACAAATATTATTGAACGGTACCTCTGTGCTTTTTTAAATATAGTATCTTTTAGGGGCTAGTTTGTTTTTCCTCAATTTCTGAAAACTACATTTCTATGATAAGCACACATTTCTATGATAAGCACAACTTAGCTGCCTGTGGAAAGTTTTAAAATTAGGATTTAATTATTTCTGGTTTTTTCTAGAAATCGGGTTTTATTTTGAACTCTAATTAGCATTGGGGATTAATCGGTATGCTTAATTACCTTTTGAAATTTGAAAGTTTACCTGCTGCAGTTATTACCATATTCGACTAAAAGTTTAGTCATATCGCGACCTTAGAACGACAAGGTTCTAAGTGCTCTCCGCATAGTTTTGAGTAAATCGATGTTAAACTTTTAAAAGTTTATAACTTTTTTGTTTATTGGTCTATGGAAATGATTTTTTGTCCATTTCCCTATGATTACATAGTCTATAAGATATTTCAATTTGAGAAGTCTGACCTTTCAATTCGACAAGTTACAGCACTTGAGTTTTTGCAATTAGAACCTTGGCATACCGAAAACGCGATATATTTTTACAAACCTGGTTCTAAGGGATCTTGGAACCTAGTCATTTAAAATTAAACCAAAATATTTGACAAACAAACTTCATAATTTCAAAATAAAATTGTATTTCAGTATTATAAAATAAAGCTTCTATCACAAAGATCGATCTTCTTCATATCGATAAAAATATAACTTGGTAATAAAAAATATAAAATTAAAGTGTCGATTGATTCCATTATTATAATATTATGTATATACATGATTTTCACTTTTATATTTTAAAATTTACTTTATAAAAGTTTGCATCTTGCGGAGGCATAAACTTTAGCATTTGCTTCAAGTCGTTTAGCTTTTGCATTGATAAGGCTGGTTTGGTGGTTACAGTCGTTGATCTAGTAAGAAAAACTGAAATTCCTTCATCTGGTTGTTTCTTGCGTTTGGTACGCTCGGGTAAATTTATATTTGCCGTTATGAAATCATTGTCAGCATGAGATAATTTATACTGAAGTTCCCGTAAAATTCTTGTAAATTTTAACACGCTCACCTTTGAAAATGTCACTTTTTTGTAATTAAAGTACTTAGAAGCTGCACTGTAGTCCTTAAAATCAGTAACTTTCATTTGGATGATTTTATATAGTTGTTTTCGATTGACTAGCTTCAATAGACGGATTAGGTCGATCCGAGAATATATTTCGGTTTTTCTCAACTCTTTCTCTATACATGAGTGTACATGATCAATTTCCTGGATACACGAATGACCAAGTACTGAAAATTTCATTAACTCTTCGTTCATTTCCGGATTGTCTTCCAAAAACTCCATGATACATTTTGATATATGAGAATTTCGGTTTTGTGGCACACATGAATCAGTCCACAATATAAAATTCTCCAAAACATTTTCATTTATGACAATCTCTAATACTTTTTTCATTGCGCTGACAATGTCGTTTCCAGCTCCACCGGACATGGATTCGTTTCATATCGCGCAGTAACCTTGATTGGTTATCACTAACGCTGTAGTGATTCGCTGTAAGGTTGTACACATTAAGTTTGCGTCTATAAAAAGAATGAACTTATTTCAGCCCTTGGCAGAGTGATAACGTTTTGTAAATCAAAGCTAAGTATTGATATATCACCCCTTTTGTCTGCATCTCTCTCCATGCGCATGTATTCTTTATTTAAAAATATGATTATCATATTCAATTTTTTGGAAGAAAAAAAAATTGCATACCCGAACCTTTTCATTTTTGATCTGATCGAATATTTCCAACTGATTTATTTTTTGTTGATGCGACGGTTTGCGAAATTTAAATACCAACTTAATAATTTTGGTGTGAGTCTGCTAAGGAGTGAAAATATATTTCTGGGATATTTTCTTAAATTGTTCAAAGATTATGACTGTGTTTTGTTTGTTTTTTGTGCTGTATCAAATTTACATACAATAGCAATAACCATTAATGTTTTTTTTTTGTTTTTCCTTCATGTTATTTCCTTATAATTATTATAGACTTTTAATTTATAGAGAGAAAAGAAATTTTTCTTTTATTTTATGCCAGGCTTTTCATTTTGGTATTGTAATATTTTTGTTGTACGATATACTTTTTCTATTCATTAATCAAAAATTGTCATTTACATTCTTTCGTTTTTTTTTTTTTTTTTTTTTATAGAAGAATTAGGAAAAAATTATTTGTGTTTGGTTTTGTCTAAAGTTTATAAATTCTTCTTACTTACTACTCTGGTGGTTTTGTTTCTTTCGAATATTTTTTTTTTTGGTTTGTTGGTGGGAATGGCATTTTATAGAATTAATGAATGGAATTATTTTAAGGATTTGTACTTAGTTTTATGTGTATGTGGTGTGTTTTATGGTTGATTTATTGACTTGTTCTAAACGATATTTTAATGTAATTTGAATTTACGAGTATTTTATGCAATTAATGGGTACACAAGAAAGGATTGGGGAAAAAGCCACGAAATTAAATTTTATTATAACCGTGTAATTTATATGTCTTATGTTATACCTTTACTTAACACCTTTTCTAACCTAATTTTTGTTGTATGTTTTTTTATTGTTGTTTATTTTATATCCCGAATAAGAGATGAAACCACATTTAATTTAAAAAAATTTATTTTGTCTTTACTTCATACACCGAACAAAAAGGAAAATGCCATATATTAATTTGGAAAATGCCAAGAATGCTAAAACATAATCATAATTATAATGATCGAGGATAATAATCATAAGAAAATCTACATATATTTCCCTTTTTCTTAAAATATTTTGATGTGTATACGCAACAACAATGGCATGGCATGTATACAGCAGAGCAATAACAATAATAAGAAAAACAAAAAGAAAATGATCATTATAATAATCACAATGATGATAAGTTAAATTTTTTTTATTTTTGGTTTTATTTTCCTTATTTATTAAGCTTTTCTTTTACTTTTTTTTTGTTTGATACATTGTTTAAAGTTTAGCCATTAAATAAGTAAAGAATATGTTTATATCTTTAGTAATTTTTGTGTTACAATTAAACTTTGTTTTTTTTTTCAAAAATAATAATAATAAAAAATTATAAATAATATGGAAAATTTATATGTATGTTGTGTGTGTGTATGTATATGGAAATGGAGAAAATTTGTAACATAAGTATAAGCCATTTACAATGGTAAAATAATCATAATAATTTTGTTGTTGTATTTTTTATTATTATTAATATTCTTGTTTTGTTTGCTGAATTTATATCTACATTTTATTTTTTGAAAAGTTTGTAAAAATAAGATGTTTTTTGTACGCTGTTTTTTTAAATTTATTATCTTGGTACTGTGTTTAGATATTGCGTTAGAACAAACAATATTGAGATAAAACTCAAAATCTGCGGCTTCAAATAACAATTTGAACTTATGTACTTGTTTCATGATATGTTAACGTAAATAATGTAATGTAAACTATGGAAATTGATCTATGAATTAAACTTAATGTGTTGCTAGTTATTTGACTGAATGTTGACCTCGAAATTTTTGCAGATTTACCATTCGCTATATCGCCGAAGTCAAAGAAAGTACTTTTAAAAAATCTCTGTGTATGAGGTGCTCCACAGCCCAAACGGATTGACTGATCGTAAAGATTGACGGATTGACAATGTGTAAACAATGTCAACAATTGGTAGAATATGTAGATAATTCGTAGACAATGTAGATTATAGTTTTGTTGCTTTCCAATTGGGGTTTCAATACGAGAACGAATAAATATAATTCATCATTTTCATGCTCATCTTCAATTTTTTTATTAAGAAGATTTACTGGACCATTGCAATTTACTTTCCGCAAGTATAATAATTTCGAAAAAATATTCGAAATAAATTTAACCTTTAGTTTTGTTGGAATATTTAATTTAAGTTTTATTTTTGAAATTAACCGTATCAACTGACACCCAGTTCCAATTTCTGCCATTGAAATAAAAACTTTTTTAAATAAAATTTAGTAGAATTTTGGCATTATTTTATTCGATAACTCCGTCAGTTGTTTTGGTTGTAATATTGTGGGTGGTGCTATAGCACTTGCAGCAATCATATACAGTTGATATCGAGCACCTATATTTTGACAAAAAATGTTTTTAACTTATGAATTGATTAGGAGATCCCAGTGAATTTTGACCGACATTGGTCCACAATAAATGATAGCTTCCAAAGGAGCTTTCTCGTTTTTATGTAAATATTTTGTAGAACATATATCATTTACGAAATAAAATGTAAAAACTAAAATATGGTAAATTAAATTTCAAACAAAATTTGTTCAGATCATTTTTTAAAATCGATCGAGTATTCGGAATCAAACTTCATACTTAAATTTTTCCCATATACCGAAAGTGGAGCTGCCATAAGAGCATGTACATTTTTGCAATGATGGAACGAAGTTTAGAATTTATAAAAATCGAGAAAGAATTAAAAGATGCAAATAAATTTAAAGATTAAATTTTCAACCATCAATGGTTTCTTGATTTTACAAGACAGTTTTAGCAAAAATGTGGTAAGTTTATTTTCTCGCGTTAGAAATCAGATGTGGTGTATTCGAGATCTAAGTATATACAGTGGTGGACAGAAAATTAGGGACAGCTATTTGGAACATAACTAAAACTCTATATTCAATATTTCACTTTATCCCATTGATCTGACATCTGTTTTAAAAGAATTCTAATTTGCTCTAGTACTACAAAATATAATAAAAATGTATTTTATTTTTGATATTGTATATTTCGGGAATTCCCCTAGAATGTTGGAAACGTCAAACAAAAGTGGTCAAATAATTAAGGACACGTATTTTTTCTGTATTATTTTTTTAATTTTTAATATTTAAAAACTGTAATTTCCTATTTAGTAACAAGATAATATTGTAGTTTATTAAAAATTCTCAAAAAAATAAAAAAAAATATCACGTTTAACGATAATGGGCCGTGGTATGGATTGTTCACCGGATGAAAGACGGATGATATTAAAATTGACAAGTCAAGGTAAATCATACCGTGAAATTGCTGCCATCGTTCAATGTTCGAAGAATATGGTTGCCAATGCCATAAAAAGAAAAAAGTCACACAATAAACGCGGTGTGAAAAGGAAAACAATGCCTCAGACAGATCGTCATATTTCCAAAATAGTGAAAAAAGATCCTTTTAAGACATCTGTTGACGTTAAAATGGAACTAAATTTAGAAATTAGTACGCGCAATATTCGAACACGTCTAGCAGAGTGTAATCTGTATGGCAGATCAGCTCGAAAAGGTCCACTTCTTAGCAAAAAAAAAATATGGTCGATAAACTCCGATTTGCCAAAGACCATATTGATTGGAATGGTGACCGCGGGATCCAAAAATGGAGAAACATACTATGGAGCGACGAAACCAAGATTAATCTGTTTGGTTCTGATGGGAGACAGTATGTCCGTAGGCCAAAAAACCAAGAATTTCTTCCTCAGCACACAATAAAAACGGTGAAACATGGCGGAGGAAATATTAAAGTATGGGGATGCTTCTCTTACAATGGTGTTGGACCTTTATACTGGATTAAAGAAATAATGGATCAGCACGTTTACGTAGATGATATACTTCAGAACGTCATGCACCCGTATGCTGAAGAAAACATGTCTTTAAGGTGGGTCTTCATGCAAGATAATGACCCTAAGCACACGTCTAGGAAGGCAAAACAGTATTTGGATAGCAAAAATATCAATCTGTTATCTTGGCCAGCACAATCTCTCGATCTCAATTCAATTGAGCATCTGTGAAGGACCTTGAAGTTGCCGTAGCCGGCAAAAAAACAAAAAAATAAGGAAGAACTGTGGAAAGCCGTTAAGGAAGCTTGGGAGTTAATACCTATCCAATGATGTCAAAGGTTAATAGATTCTAAGCCACGACGATGCCAGGCAGTGATTAAAAATAAAGGGCAGGCTACCAAATACTAATATTTATATTAGAAATTGGGAATGGAATTAGTTTTATTCGCTTGTAACTCTAGTGTCCCTAATTTTGTGTCCAGCCTTTTTTTATTTTTTTGGATTTTTTAAGAAAAGTTGTTTATTTTTGAAATTATTTCTACTATCATACGAAGCGTATACAAAATTAGTTGTAAACCAACCATTTGGAATTAAATAAATTATTTGAGTTTTGTTACATTATAAATTAAATTTTTTTTTTTGCTGTCCCTAATTTTCTGTCCACCACTGTATATACGTTGGTGGTAATAGAAAATCGAGTACACTTTCTTCCATTTTTATTTAATTATATAATTTTATATAAATAATTTATTTTAGTTTATTCAAATTCTAAATTTTGCAGATCAATACGCTATTTAAATTTTAAATTATATGTCGCGCTCTCAAAAGTGAATGAATCCAACTTTACAGTTCACGCCATACAAAAATCAAAGTAAAACCGTGATCCAATGGTTTCAATAGCATATCGCACAAATCTAAAATGTTGTCCTTATGTAAATAAATTATCAACGCTCAGATACTAAAATAATAAACGGGATTTTATTATTGAACAGCGAACTATATGACCCCTGAACTTTACAAAATTGAAAAACAAGCAATGCAGAATTGCTAGATCAAAGGTAGCTATAAGTCAACGTTGACTCAGCCCCAAAGATGGGGTATTTCGAATAAATTTTTAAATGTAGATTTAGAATCTATTTATGAGCTTCCAATTTTTGAGCTCACCTGTAAAACCAAAAACAACCCCTTGTTGTATATTGGTACGTATAAACGACAAATTCTCGATTACCGATTTAAGAGCTAACAAAATACGTTTAGCTTGAATGTTCAGCTGCTTTCTCTTAGCACGAATTCCACCCTAAATTTCTTAAGTGCAAACGACAAATTCTTTTAAATTATAACAAAATGGAGAGGTCAACCATTGTTAAAAATTCAATCTTCATTGCAAAAATTGAAAAAGCTCCTACGATAGCTGTCCCTTTAGTATAGAGTTTTATTCCGGATAGTCAATCAGCTGGTCAGTTGAGATGCCGAATTTTGGTGAAATGAATTTTATTATCAAAGCTCGACATGTTGGTAAAATTTAAAATAATAATAATAATAAAACTAATTTTGTTTAAAATTTAATTTATAATCTTTTTATTTTAATCGTTTTTTTGTAAGAGAAGCTGCCACTTCCGGTGGAACGATCTCGGCAAAAAATCACGGGGATGTTCCAATTTAAGTATAAAGCTTAAGTATGAGGTTTCAGCCTGATAAAAAAAATTGGTACGGGCTGTACAAAAGCTGTCATTTAAAATTCACTGGGATCTCAAAATCGAAACAGCCCTAATGGAAACTGTGACGTTATGTCACTATTCTGGTAATTCACTGGAATTGGCACTATTCTGGAATTGGGGCAAAAATTTATATGTAATTTAATATTTTTTTCCGACCTACTAAAGAGAAAAGTTTGATGTAAATAATAAGAAATTGGGAATAATTTTTCCATATCTAAATTTGCAGGGAATGCCAGAATAAACATTAAGTAGAAATTACATATATTCAGATGTGGCCAAATTATTATCACCTCATACGAAATTCATGGTAATGTGATTTACTACGGCCAAACTGCAACCTATTGTATAGTTGGCACATCATTATGGTAGATATCGACCAATCCAAGGAATTCGTGCAATAAAAATTTATTATACCTAGAAAATACGCCTTTTATGAGTCATTAATACCTGTAAAACCTTTTCGACAAAATATGAATTCCGAGTATTTGTTGTCCTGAAAATTAGTTTGACCTCCAAATTGTTTTGATTTTATGACAACTAGGTAGTATTTAAGAATTAATATTTTACTGGAGAATTTAAGTCTTGCTTGTGACTTTGAAAAGTGAAAGTGAAAGTGGTTTTTGTAATATTAGTGAAATTCATTATGGGTAAAGCAAAGGACATAAGTGCTAAAACCAGAGCCAACATTTCGACGTATTTGGAAGTAGGCCAGTATACGCATCCGCAAATAGACCAGAAAACAGGAGTGAGCCGATCATTCTCAGTCTTTAACAAGTCCCTGAAGAAGAGGAAAATGTGGTGGCAATCCTAAAACAACAGTCAGGCAGGGCAGATTTTTAATGCCGAAAGCTAAAGAAGATCGAACGTTAACCAGTAAGTCTCTGAGGATTATAATGCGTAACGTTGGTGCGGAAATATTGGAGAGAACAGTGAGACGGAGGCTTTTTCAATATGGGCTATGTGCAAGACGACCTAGCAAGAAGCAAAGGTTAAATGCTAGGATTATACAACAAAGAAAAACATGGGCAAATGGACATTTTACATGGTTTCGAGAGGGCTGGGAAAAGGTACTAACAATAAAAGCCGTTCTAATAATATTTTAAAGTTACACTTTTCAATAAATGTCTCTTTCAACTTTATCTTTTTCTATTTCTTGATTAGGTTGTATTGAAGCGGTACAACGTAGATTTTTGCACTTTGCTCTGCGCGGATTACCTGAGGTGGACGTTTACAATTTGCCACCTTATCTTGACCGCTTGGAGCTTATCAACTTGAAACCACTATGTAAGCGACGATCTGTTGCAGACGTCGTATTCATTCACTAACTGTTATCTGGCGGTGTAGATTCTGCAGCTCTACTCGAAAAGGTAAATCTTAATGTAAATAATCGTGCGACGACCTACGGCCAGTACGAGCCTATTACAAGAATGCTGCGTGAGACTAATAAATATTTTGAACTGTTTGACTATCACATCAGCAAACTCGCTTTTAAGAAATTATTATTTGCCAATAGATAAGCAATTTTTGTTTTATTTTTAGATTAATTGTTTTTTTGTTGCTTTTTTACTTTCATTTATTTGACTTAAATACTCTATCGGATATTTATAATTTTTATTCTCTCTCCATTTGCGTTTTTAATTTTATTTTTGTTTAATTTTGTTTTGCTTTTTTATTTCTCTCTTTTTTTTTGTCTTTTCCTTTTTCTTCCAGTTTTAAATTTGCTTGCTCTAAGCAAACCAGCGGTCGGTCTCTCCTTTTTTTGCGGCGGGGTATCATTCTCCTAAATTTAATACTTATAGATTCAGACTTCATTTTTCTAATCATTGCTTTTTTAATACATTTTTCATTTTGATTAATATTAATTTATTTTTTGCTGTTTTCTTTCATTTTTAATTTTTAATCTAGTAGAATGATGTCTTTGTCTATAATTCCCTGGAATTATATTCAAAATATAATAATAATATTGATGGTGACTCCCCGCGTGCGGTCAAGGAGGGGTGATTGGTCGTTGGGAATTATCATTATTCAGTGACGAGACTACGGTGATTTAGACACATCCAATGTCCAGGACCATTCGTAGATTAAAACGGAGAAGAATAGTTACCTTCCTGTGTCCAACAACAGATCAAACAACCAGTTAGAGTCATGGTTTGGTCAGCAATATCATCAAAAGGACTCTTCCCACTTTATGTAGTAAACGGGCTAATGGACGCGAATACAATATTTAAATGTTCTGAAATCACAACTGGTGCCGACTAAGTGCGAAAAATTTAATGGGGGCGGAGTTTTTATGCATGACAAGGCTCCATGCCATACGGCAAAAAAGTCACCGAATCTTTAAAGACTAACGTCATCCAAATCCTTGATTGGCCAGTGAATAGGCCAAATATGAATCCCATCGAAAATATCTGGGATATTCTTAAAGAAAAAGTAGCAGAAAAGTGCCCGCGCACCTAATCAGAATTGATCGATGCGATGAAAGAAGTCTAAGAAAATGACGCCGATCTACTCACCAAAGCCAAAAATGCAATAAGTGAAATGCCACGTAGGATAAAATTATTAAAAATTGGTAATGGAATGTTCAACAAGAATTAATAAATATAATTATCATAAAATTTTTTAACTTTTATTTGAAAAATTAATTTTTTAAATTAATTAATAGTTAATTTTCCAAATATCTAAATGTGATAATAATTTGGCCACATCTGTATAAATTCTTTCCCCAATTTACTATTATCCCCTAATTCGCCAATTACCAGAATAGTTCCACTGGTGAACCTATTTCGGCTAAAATTCTCTGGGACCTCCCAATTCATAGGAAATGCTTAAATATGAAGTTTCATCTCGATAAATCGATCCGTCTGGGCTGTACAGGACTAAATTGTTCTTGAAAAACTTTTTCTGTCAAAAATCGTCATTGCCGGTTAATAATTCATCATCCAAAACTCACTGGGATCTCCGAATTAATCAAAAACGCATCAAAAGTATGAAGTTTCATACTGATCGAACAAACCACACGCACTAGGCGTTTTAGCGAATGGTGGATCTGCAAAAAATTTGAAAGCAAAAGTTTGAATTTTGAGCTGATAAACCTTTCGTACCACTCTAAATTTCTCATATACAAACGACAAATTCCTTTAAAATGGTAAAAATTAAATATTTCATTATTTGATACGATGTGCTGATTTATGAGCTCACAAAATACGTGAAGTTTGAATTTTGACTGCTAGTCCTTAGCAAGAATACCACCCCCAATTTCTAAGTACAAATGATGATTATTTTAAAAACTGAATAAATGTATTATTTGAATAAATGTACCGATTTGTGAGCTCAAGAAATACGTGTAGTGTGACTTTTGAGCTGCTATCCGTTAGTTTAGCATGAATACTACCCCTATTCCTCAAGTAAAACCGAAAAATTCTTTTAAAATTGCAAGAATTAAATAATAAGTTTGATCTTTGAGCTACTCTTAGCATGAGTGTAGTACCTCCAATTTATCAAGAACAAACTACAAATATTTTCAAAACTGCAAACTACAATTGTTTACCATAACATAATTTTCCGGTGAGGATATTGAGGATAATCATGTTTGTTGTATTAAACTGTACTCGTACTAAAAATTGCATAATGAAGATCACAGCAGATGGTATAGCTATATAAAATGTTAGAGTAAAGATGGCTCTGATCCAAATCTTTTTTTTTTTGGTTAAAAAAATTTAAATATAGAATTGGGTTTTTGGGAGAGCCAGGAACGAGGAGGAAACTTTGTCCGACGAATAAAAAAAAAGAAAAGTATCGGTAAGTACGTTAAGACCAGATGAGTCCCTTTCACTCGTTATATTTTGTTTGTTATTTCCGACATACTTCCGACACTATATGATCGCCTGGTTGCCAACTGGAATCGAGTTCATTCGGCTATTGGTTGTTTTCTAAACACAAAAAGGGAGATCGCCCTGTAAGTCATTCTGCTCTTGGGGCGCGTAGCCCGGCTTAACATGCCAGGTAGAATAGCGCCCAATAATTTCTATGATCGCGTGAATTTGTCTACCCGAGCCATCATCACTCCATCGGCACGTTACACCCTTTGCACGAATCCCATACGAAATTAGGAAGAATAAATGACTATTTCTTTTAAAATGTAATTTATAATCATTTAGTATTTGAATGTTGGATATGATGCACCGATTTATGAGCTCATGAAATACGTGTAGTTATAATGTTGGGCTGCATCTCTTAGCAGGAATACCAAATTAAATATTTCAATACATATTGAACATGATGTACCGATTTAAGAGCCCAAAATATACGTACAGTTTGATTTTTGTGCTGCAACCCCTTTGCACAAATGCCACCCAGATTTCTCAAGTATAAATGAATTTAAAAAAAAATATTATTTGGCTATTGGATATAAGGTCTCGATTTACTAGCTCACGAAATACGTGCAGCTCAGCTTGAAGTGCTACCCCTTAGCATGAATACCACCCCAAATTTCACAGGTAAGAACGACAAATTCTTTTAAAATATCAGAAATGAAATATAAACGAAATTGTACCAAATACTAATTGTAGTTTTGAGTTAATATGAAATCAAACTTTAGGGACTAAGAGGGTTTAGAATGCTCAGTTCGCAATATGATACATTTTCCCCTGTAATCTTCAACGTAAATTTATCATCTCGCTGCGAATTATGTATACTAAACACCCTTAGCCATTATTTCTGTTAGTTTGAAATACATATAATACTTATTAATTGATTTTTATAATTATTTTAATAGTCTGTACGATACGAGCATTATACTATTTTTTTAAAATTATAATTCCATTTTTTAAGTTTTCCTTATCGCATAAAAAAATTTAAAAATAAATTTTAGGTAGCAGCAAATTCACATAAATAAGTTAAATTTTATTTTTATCTGTATCGTTTTATACGAATAAAGTATATTACATACAACTTTCCGATTGATTTTAAACGAAATTGTGAAAATTCTGAAATTCTGTGTGTGTAATCTCAGTATTTCATCCTAGAAAAATAAAAAATGTTGGATATATCAGGATTTTAAAATTAATCCCAGAAAATTTTGAAATGATACAAAATATGATAATACTTGATCTCACAGTAGGTTCAACAAGAGCGTGTACGGCATAACTGTACTTAAAACTATAGGAACAAATATATATATATATATATAGGCGGAGCTTAAATCGGTTTTCTACTGATTCGTCTTAGACGCTTTAAAACAAAAAATAGTTTAACTGCAACTGTTTAGCGGATAACATATATGAAAGAAATGAGTGCGATTTATAAAAAAAGATTTGAAGCGGTGTTTTTAAGTGCACATCCGAAAGGACCAAAAATGTCGGTTGCAAGTACAGCAATATATATAAAAAAGTCGAACACATTTGTACAGAAGAGGATTACACATTATTCAATGTATAAAAATGTAACGATTTGCAAGATAGAGGTAAAATCGGAACCACTACAAAAAAGGAGGATGAGGCCATCATCCAGTTATTTGCTGAAAATTCTTCGTTTACGCTCGATGCGGCTGTGGAAAAATTGGCGAAAAATAATATTATTATACCAAAATACAACCATACGAAATATAATTATGGAACATGGCGCATATCGAAATACTTTGGCCAAACCACTGGTAACACAAAAATACATTGAAAAGCGACTAAGTGGGCGAATGAACATAAAAACAAAGCTTGGATGAAGATTGTGTTTATCGATGAGTCCCTCCTTTTGGAGTTTTAATGTTAAAAGGTGTGTTTGGTCAACTAAGAAAAAAAAAAATGATAGTGAAGCACTATGAAGCACCCGCCCTAGCTCCATGTAGGTGGATGCTTTAGCAAGCAAGGTTTCGGTAAATTAATCGTTTTCACACGAAAACTAAACGCACTTTTCGTGAATGAAATTTATTCATGAGGTTTGTTACCATCTGTCCATAAATAGTTTGGAGCGGTAACTCTAATTGGATCTAGCAAGAAGACAACGATCCAAAACATCATAGCATTTAAACTCAAAAAAGGCATCACACTATTGGATTGGCCATCTCAGTCACCTGATTCTAATCCGATCAAAATTTATGGACACTCATGAAGATTAAGCTGAAAAGGTACCACATAAAAAATTTGGGCGGTCTAGCTCGAGTTGTCCCGAAAATATGAAAAAATTTATCACGACAGTATGCAGAAAATTTAGTTGATAGAATCGACAAAAGGAGCCAGGCAATTATTAATAAAAATGGTAACTTTACTATGATAGCACTCATGAAAATACAATAAACTTTCATAATAAAAACAAAAAAAAATCGTTCTTTTATTTTTACTTAGTTTTTTGACGTACACGCTCTTCTTCAAACATATATGGTAAAATAATAAGAAGACAAGCCGTATGTTGAGATTGGACCCATATCTTAACGGCCAATTCAGTTCATGTATGAATTATTGAATTAAATTAATAGTTCCCGGGAACATGTGTAACATTCATGTCATCTATACAGAATAAAATTCACATGACGATTCGTATGTTGAGATTGGCGCTAAAGCATCCTGGGATGGCCCATTTTAAGTAAAATCTACAGTTTAGATTTAAACGAATGGCTCCGTAAGTTAAAATTGGCGCAATAGGCCCATATGTGAATAGCCAGTTCAGTTTATGTATGAATTCTTAATTAAATTAGTGGTTTCCGGAAACCATGAATGTCGTGACCGATCTATTTCGATTTCATAACGGATTCATGTCAGCTATCCAATATAAAATTCAAATGACGATCTGTATGTTGAGATTGCCGCTAAAGCAGCTTGTGATGGTCAATTTTAAATAAACTATACATTGTAGAATGGTTCCCTGTGGCACTATTCAATATTCTTCTCAATTCCACGGGTATAGGGAATTGGGGAAAGAATTTACTTGTAATTTCTGTTCAAATATATTTTTTCCGTCCTACTTAGGCGAAAAGTTTAATATAAATTTTTATAAATTGGGAATAATTTTTCCATATCTAAATTAGCAGGGAAAAATGTCCTAATTTAATTATGTTTTCAAAAAAATTAGCACTAGCTGTTTACCTAAGCACACCAGAAAAAATTGTTTGGACAGAAATTCTATATAAATACCTTCCCTAATTCACTATTCACGATGATTTATCAGAATATTGCCACTGGAACGTAAATAGTCATAACCGATCTCATTTTTCTCACATTAGAAAAAAAGTCCTAGACCATCCGTATGTTAGGATTGGCGCTATGGGGTCTAATGTGTAAATGGCCGAACCATTTTTAAGAACAAGAAACCTTGAATGATGTCATATAGATCTCTTTTGATTTCAATACAACATGACGACCGCTATCTACAATGTTGACATATGCTGAGGATTGGCGCAATAGGCCTATATGAGAATAGCCCATTCAGTTTATGCATGAATTCCGAATTGTGTTTTTAAAAATAATTTGGCCATTTACACACATGACCACATATACGGATGATTTTGAACTTTTTTTTTCAAAGGTAGTACACATTATTCCAATCGACATTAAATGAGATCGGTGACGATACTCTAGGTTCCAGGGATCCATTCTAAAATGTATATTTTATTTAAAATGTGTCATCCCAGGATGCTTTAGCGGCAACCTCAACACACGGAGCGTGTTACGACCCACCGGTCATAACATTGCTTTTTGTAGTTTTACTTTAATTTTTTTTTCGATTCCATTCATTTGATTAATGCTTATGGCATTATCTATTGTAGTGTGACATGGGGGTTAAAATTAATTGTGCAGTGTGCATGGGCCTTAATAATAATGTTTTCTTAATAATCGATAATATATAAATGTCGAAAAATTTGAGAGTGAGACCAATGTGCTCCTTGTGCGTGTGTGCGAGCGGCTCAGATATAGAAGAGTATTTCTGTTGTGTTTTCTTGTTTTGGTGCGTGCAGCCGGTGCGGGTGAGAGAGAGTGTGCAAGTGACGCGCGCAAACACAACAAAAATATTCTTCTGTATTTTGGTGTGTTGTGCAAGAAATTTTTAGATTTTTTTGGGATAGTGTAGCTGTAGAGAGTCTAATTTGGAGTTTTGAAGAGAACAAGTCAAGTTTTGATTTTCGATTACAAAAAAGTCTAGTTTTTTTAAAAAAAATGTGTAAAAATCGAGTCGCAGACACTCAGCGCTGTAGTTTTGATAGTTAACGAAATAAATAAAGTTTGATAATTAATTTGTATTAAAAATAATGAAACGTACTTTTGGCGGATAATGCTCTAAATATTTGAGCTGCTAAATTGTTTTATATTGTAAATAATTTCAAAATAATAAAGTTCCATTATCATCATTTTTGTCGAATCAATTTGTGGATGAAGGGTTCGTTTGAATTAACTTTTATGTACTGAAAGGATACATATATAAATATCCGTTGTATTTAAAAAGAAAACTATCGAGCCGGAAAAAGAATCAGCGAGTGATTAAAAACAGGAAAAGTTTTCACGCGACAGCGCGGTTGTCACGCCGTACAGTAAATCAAAAGTGATAAAAGTAGAAAACATTTGCGATCGCCCGGCCACGAGGTAATATAGGCGATACTTAAGTTCATTTGCGGTTCGGCGAGACAACGCCCATCGGAAAAAAAAATTATTATCAAAGACAAAAAGGTCGCCTAACAAAAAAAATATACACGGATTTTGGGGAGCTCGCGCCCAACAAATTTTTTTCAACGAATCAAGGCGATCCAACGTCCAACCAAAAATAAGACGGGAAGACGCCCAACCCATGGTAAAAGGCGGGAAGACGCCCAACCCCAAGAATTTTTTTATTACAAATTTAAATTTCAAATTTTAAATTTTCCTAAATTCAATTTCATTTTTTTTCCTTTCATTTTTCATATTCTTTATATATAACGATTGTAATGGAGAGTCGAATAGCGGTTGTTTGTCGCACGCTCGGTGTACATTGGTCCCCGCTTCAAATTTTGTTCGGCGGCAATATTTTCTTTCTGATTCTATTTTGTTTAATATTCTCTCGACCATTTTTTTACTGTCGTTTTTTTCTTTTCCCGCTATGTCCTTCATTGTGGTGGTGTAGGTCAAATTAAATTTTTGCACTGCGATTGCGGCAGTATGATGGAAGGGGAATTCTCATTCGGTGTTGGGATTCCATATTTACAGGCTGGGCTTGCCACTCCCCTTTATCCCCTTAGCAGGACATCCACAGGGTCAGAATGGTAAGTCCAGCGGATGTGCCATCCAATCGAGGGCGACCGTAAAATCCACGGGGTCTCCCCGTGGCACTTCGGCAGTCTCATACTGTCGAAGTGTGAATTGTGGGAGATTCGTTGGAGGTCTCTCCGGGTAAAGAGAGGCCTAGTCTGTTGAGGCCCCTCCCTACAATATTATGCTGCTTCGTTGTGGCTGGGCATCGATCGGCCTTTCGGGGTAGATGGGTCATTCAGAAGAGGGGTCCCTTCACCAGACTGAGTACTTGTCACTCGGGGAGATCCGGTCGCCACCGAATGAATATACCCTGTTATTATTTATTTATCAAGTACCTCAAGTTTGACTAATTCTGGTTAATTTAATTTAATTTCAGTTTTTATAATTTACTTTGATTTTGATGTTTCTGTTGCACGGTGTAGGCCAGGAACATGCAAGCCTCTAGTTTCCTCACGACCCATGCCATTACCCTGAGATCTAACCAGCAAAACATCATCATGAGAGAAGCCTCTGCGTGCTTAGTGAAAACTGCGGGTTGGCTACGAGCCATCCGTAACAAGCGTCAAGTGAATTTTATTTTGGATAGCGAACAGGATGCCGTATTGAAACCAGAAGAAATCGGTCACAACAATCGTGGTTCTCGGGAACTATTAATTTAAATAAATGATTCATATTTTAACTTAATATTTTATAATAGATATTTGAAGAATAAAGATGTTAAATCACGTATTTTTTGATATTTTGTGTCATTTCAAAATTTTCTGGGATGAATTAAAAAATCCTGGGATGTAATATAACTAGTATTGCCTGATGAACATTTCTTATTTTTCTGGGATGAAATACTGGGATAACTTCACACACTTGAAATTTGAAGTTTTCAGTAGAATAGTGGTCTGAACCTATACAAACGACCAAATAAAAAGCCAGTTGTGAACCAGTCCATATTTTGTACTACGCTTAATCATCCTGATGAAAATTCCTATTTATATATTTAGTAACACCCAATATACAAAATCCTCTATTAACACACATAGTAAACGAAACATGAATTTTAATATTTAGTTTTAAATACAAAAAAAAAAAATAAATAAAAATAATTTTACATCTTCCTTTCAAAGTTCGCTGGGCAATTTCAATGCGGATTATAATAATATTATTTTAATGTGCGACAAAAACATTAAGAGCCATTAACAACACAAAAAAATAAAATAAAATTCTGTTCATTTTTATTGTCTTGTGAAAATATAACTAAATCCAAAATGATTATCCCAAAAAAATATATATATAGAACTAGTATACATGAACAACAATTATTTGTGTATACGTTTAACTTGTTGTTAACTTCATGATGGTGTTATATTTAATACTTAATGATAAAATATAAATTTAATCTCTATTCGGTTTTAAACTATTATGTACTAGAGATTTTGTATGCTTATATGTATATACTGTTGTTGGCATCTTACCTGCACAAAATAGTTTCCTTGCCATTTTGATATTGGCCACTTGCTCCAAATCGGCGTGGAAGTTCCAGTACCGATACACCATTACGTCCTGAATACGCAATGAAATTACATTCGGCCGATGGCAATATTTTTTCAACCGTATAATTTATTGGTGTTGTTGGCACTAGGGTCTGAAAATAAACGAAATATTTATCTAGATATAATAATAATAATAATAATGAACGGAAATTGGGAAGCTACGACAAACAATAAAGCAAACAACATTTATAATTTGTTCGAAATTTTGATAACACACAAAATTTTAATGAATACAAACAATAAAATCGCGTACAAGATTTACCCCAGAATTGTTATCTTTCAATTTGAAAAGAAAATCATAAGATAATTTTATTGTCTTTTCTGCGTTTTTTTTTGTATTTATTTTTAATTTTTCCATAAGATGAAATATAACGAAGGCTGTTAGATGTGCGCTCAATGCACGCGGGGATGGCGATTTTTTTTTTATTATGCTCGTTTTAAAAGACAGGGCATTTTTTATTATACAATATTTTTGCTTTATTTAAAATGAGCACTCGCTGCTCCTGCCACTAGAAAACGTGTGTATATACGTTACGGTACCGTCGTACCAAGTCGGAGTTCAGTTAATTTTTTATGTTTTATATATTTTCACCGTAAAAAAAAAATTAAATATGCTTTAGGCATTTGTAATATACCATAATTTACTAATATTTGCTTTTATTATAAAACTGAACCACGATTTTTTTTTTGTACTTTTCTTTATTATGTTTTCTTATCATTACAATCGCAAACAACAAGAAAAGAATAAAATCCAAATATATAAAAAATACCTATTAACCTGAAATTAAATGTCTGTCTGTTTTGTAATATTATATTTTTCAGATTTTTCGGGAAGAAAACGAAGAATTTTTCATTTTGCTGCCATTTTTCGTTTGAGGAGCAGCAACAGTACAAAAAATATGTGACAACCAAGACTTCATATTATTTGTTTTTAATTATCTTCAAAATTCATCTCTGATAAATTTTATACGTACGTACGAGTATTTATGCCTAAAGGACATTTCCCGTTGTTTTTCATTCACTAGCACTATTTGGTTCGTTTATTTCCGGATTTATAACATGCTCTCAGTTTACTAATGTGAATGGTTTATTGAAAATTGACCAACATGTTTATTTCCACACATAAAAACATTCCACATAAAATATTTTGACATTTTAACTAAAATAAGGAATCACCGGGAAGTCCAGGAGATGGTGATTTAGGACTGACTAGTACATGAAGTTAATCATTGAGTCAGCCAACTAAATCCATCTTGATCTTTTTGCAACGTATTTTGATCCTTTAGGTATTCTAACTCAAATTTGGATTGAAACACTTTTATTTGTAAGTAAAGTTTCGTTCCTTTCTGTAAAATTAAGCATAGTAAACATGGAAATTTTCGAGTTCGAGGTTTTTTGCAGATTTGCCATTCGCTGCACTGCCGAACTTCTTAAAGTGTTCTCGAAATGGTGTCTGTATGTTTATCCCTATGTCCTCCCTACAGCCCTGGCTGATTGGTTGATTTCGATGAAACTTTCTACTTAAGCTTTTTTCATAAATTGGGAGGCCCAAATGAAATTTGGCGGAAAATTACCTACCGAAAGTGGCAGTTTCATCCTATGGAGGGGCTTTCATTTTTTGATAGTTTTACAAATATTAAAAAAAATTATAATTGATTTTGAAAAAAAAGATTCTAAACCAAATTGGTAACAAAATTGGTTCACCCATTTTTCTAAAAACGGAAATAATGATTTTTGATAGTGAACTGTTATTTCACCAAAATTTCACCACTCTACAGCCCAAATAGGTTGAGTGACCAGTATAAAACATAATACGTAAGGTTTTTTGGTAAATTGACAGAACCCAAGGAAATTTGAGGGAATTCTGTGTACTGAGTGACAGCTTCCGTGAAACTTTTTTTATTTTGCCAATATTTAAAAAGTTTAGCATTTCCGCCAAAAAATCGAATAGGAACAGATCGATAACAAATAAATTTGCAACAAAACTGATCCAGATAATTTTACAAAATTTTAAGCGAAAATGGCGAATTTTATTATAAACCTTTTATATAGGAGTTAATTGTTGTTTGCAAATATTTTGAAACGTATAGTGCAGGGTGGGGCACGAATGTTGTACAAAAACAAATATGAATATTTCTGTTATTTTTTATTTCTTTGTATTCAATAATAGGTGTTAGATAATTATTTTTAAATGAACAGCAGGTCGATTCTGGCTTTAAATATTATTAAATTATTTTTTCTTGCATACTATGTTAAACAGTTATTGTAATTTTTTTCAAAAACAAAATTAAATTGGGAATATTTTTCCTATCCAACTTCGATACGGAAAAAATATTTCTTAAATTATAAAAATTTAGACCAAACATTATTTCTCAGTAGGCCAGAAAGTAATATTTTTGACAAAAACGCTATTTAAAATTTTTTCTTAATTCCTTTAGGAAAAACAGAATCGACGTGCAGGAGTGAAGACGCAAATACAATACGAGTAAGGCAACTGTATTATGAACTAGTCTCTAATTTTGACACCGTTCAGAGGACGCCCTATCAACGAAACCCAACAGATCGAACATCAAACTTCATCGCCGCACTCATTCATCTCACAATCCTTGCATTTCAGCAAGAAAATTAGCGTTCATTACAGCTGTTTTGAGAGCGATTTAAGCTTCATAAATTACTAATTTATGTCAGTCTGACAAGGCGCACTTTGATTTAAATGAAACTATAAACAAGCAAACTTGTCGTATATGGGCTCAAGTGTTATAATGAAAATCTCCAAGCATACACCAAGCGAGGTTGCATGCGGAACGTGTGACTGTTTGGTGTGCTCTATCTGCTAATTGTATTGTCGGCCTTCACTTATTCGAAAAAAAACTATGCCAACGTTACAGAATAGTGCCGACAAGGAATACCCAAGAGGTACACAATCGGTATACAAATTTAATCTATAATCAATTTAACCTTAAGAATCTTCAAAATAATTTTTAAAATCATATGCAAACTACAAAAAACGCATAATCAATTAATAATCAGAATAATCTTGTAATAATTATAACAATCAGTTTGCAAGGCAAGATAAACTCAAATCAAGATAGTAATAGTAAATTAAATTTGAACGAAAATTCGAATTTCTTAAGTGATTTTAAAAATAGTGAATTTAAAATATATAATGGGTTTAAAAAATATTTGAAAAGTTTGAGTAATTTAATAAAAGAAAAAGTGCGAAAAGCTAAATAAAAAAACTTTTGATTATTCAAATAATAGTAAAAGAGGCCATTTAGCTCCAAGTGTGGCCGTTTGTGCAACTACAAAAAATACTGCAGAAAAAGTACACAATTGAGGTAAAATTATTGACTTTTTCAGTTCATTAATTTGTGGCTTGAGGTTGAGGAATTCGACAATTCTTCGGGGGAAGCAATGGATGGGTAAACGCTGGAGGCTTCAATGAGGCTCTAGACACTAGATATAATTATAATATACAATTATTTGCCCCTTTAGATTTTTATCGTAACTGGAAGACAGTTTTATGAATGTGTGCAACATAACCTTCCATTGCCATCTTTAACATCGATATCCAATTACATGAAAAACGAGTTATCAACGCCAAAAGAAGGATCTTTACGTATCAAGCAGCTTTCTGAATTTATTGAAAAGAAAAATGTACCTCCCTATGTTTGGATAAAAATGGACAAAAATTGTGGAGAAACTAGAATACGATCCAGGCTCAAATCAAATTATTGAGTTTGTTCTGCCAACTTACCGCACTACTGGAATATCTGTTCCACTCTCCTTTCCTGCTAATTCGGCTTTGGCAATTTATAAAATGTTTAAAAGTCAAGAATATTCTACTTTTGTAAATGTGGTAATTATCGGCCACATCTTTTGTTTGTTGGTTTATGGTACATATACAAACAATAAATTCTGTACGACTGATGTTATAAAACGATGTGAATTTTTAACCTAAGAACTGATGAAAAGTAACATTGATTTTTTAGGTACCGATTTTTAGTTTTTAATATTAATCTATTTTATCTAACATATAATAATAATCAATAGGTATTTCTTCCGATGGTGATACTCGTTTACTTCGCGCTATGCAACTTATGTTAATCTGCCAGATAATTCCAATCATTTAGCACCATAAAACAATGATTGGAAAGAGTATTTTAAATGTCATTATGGAACTTAATATGTTCAAGAATCCGTTCATATCGGATCCAAAATGCACACAAGAAAGCAAAACATTGGTTTTAGGGAAATTCTTAATATCACCGAAACATTTGAGGAATTTAATAGATAATGTTTCAAAAAATAAACATCTTTGAAATTCTGCAGATATAAATAGCACAGATAAAATGAATTTTATGGACAGTTGTTCGTGCAGAGTTATCGAAAAATATTGCACAACCGGAGGGGACTATCGAATATCTTAAATTAATGAATTTAGCGTATATTCTTTCTTAGATAAAGAACTGTCTCCTCTAAAAAGAATCCATCAAATTTGGTATGTCATAGTTCTATTAAGGCTTTGGAAAAATTGGATCACCAATCATAAAAAATACAATATGGATAATTTTGTAACATCAAATGACTACAATTGTATAGAGCAAAACGGCCATGCATTTATTAATGTCATATCGTTTTTAAGAATGAACAACTTACCGGACGTTTTCAAGCCCTGGTTATTTAGTAGTCAACCATGTGAACATTTGTTTAGAACTTTAAGATCTATGACTACTATATACAGAATACTGTAGTTAACAACTTCAGTGTGAGGGATGCATTATTTTGAATAAAGCGAGTTGACATTCAAGATGAAATAAAGAATAAGCTGTCTTCCGTGAATTATTCATTTCAAAACTGCCATAAAGGATTTTCTAAAGATTGCATTGGTAGAAATCCAGCTCTAATAATAAGAAAACTAATAATTCTGCAATCGCGTTTCAAATGCATAAAGTCGTAATACATGAAATTC
This sequence comes from Nephrotoma appendiculata, assembly GCA_947310385.1. NCBI lineage: Eukaryota > Metazoa > Arthropoda > Insecta > Diptera > Tipulidae > Nephrotoma > Nephrotoma appendiculata. The sequence goes on from OX371223.1 coordinate 335,725,750, forward strand.
AAAGTACGCAAAATGACAGCGATTCGGAGAATGACGTTGCCTTTCCTTATCAAAGCGAAATATAGATGACGATATACGCAAAGATCTTGGCAAAATTCCAGGACTTGAAAATTTAAAAATTATGAATGGACAGGTATATCGGAAACAAAAACTTGTATTATTGTGTATTATTAATGTTTATTTTTTCCAAATTCGAACAATTCAGATACAAGTCAAAATATTCTGCAAAATAAAAGTGACAGAAAATGGCGGAAATAAATAATATAATAATTTATCCAATTAATGAATTAATAAAATAATTTGAATTGAAATATGTACACCTATATTTATCTTTTATATATATATATATATATATATATATATATATATATATATATATATATATATATATATATATATATATATATATATATATATATATATATATATATATATATATATATTGCAAGTTTCCATTAAAGTAACCATTGGTTTTTATTATCTGCTAAGAATTTGCCTAAAGAATCTAGGGTCCAACAATAAAATACAGTTATTGGATGGCGTCAATCAAGCTAAAGTTGGAAAGTAACCATACTTCCATTGTTAGACTACCTACCCTTGTGAAATCGAATAATATGATCAATGGCTCTAGAAGATTAGTGAAGCTTAATAAGAGCTTTAGTATGAAACCGGAAAAAGCTTTAGTATGAAGCCTGATTTCGAATAGTCAACCCGCCTGGAGTGTAGAGAAGCCGAATTTTGGTAAAACGAACCGTTTTTAAAAAACTCGTCATTTCCGTTAAAATGTTAAAAAATATAGATAGATATAAATTTTGTTTGAAACTTAATCTAAATCTTGTTTATGTAATCGTTTTCTTGTAAATGCTAAACAAAACAAAAAAATGTCACACGGGAGCTGTCACTTCCTGTGAACCGATTTCAGCCAAAAATCACTAAGATCTTCCAATTTGTAGGAAAAGCTTAAGTATAAAGTTGGGTTTGTTGCCCGACACCACACATGCACGAAGTCAAAAATTTTCAAGATTACTATACAAAAGAAAAGAAATTTTTTGTAAAAAAACGAAATTTCCGCTCAAATTTTGGAAAACTGATTTGTACCGATATTGTCATTTTTTTTTATCTAAAATCTATTAGTATTAGTCGCTTTTTCGAAAGTGCTGCATACTTTTCAAAATATTTGCAAACAACGAAAAAGCTCGAAGGGAAGCTATCACTTCTGGTGGATCGATTTCTACCAAAATTTACTTTTTTAGTATTGAGATATGGACAAATATCAGATATAATTCAATTATAACCTTTGTCGGTCGTTGGAGACTGACTCGTGATTTTTGAAAATTATCATCGTCAGAATGTTTGATGTCATTACAACGAAGACGTGTTAAAAGACCACCCAGCATGTCAGCCTGTATAATTAAAACAATCAAATCGAATCAATATTTTATCACACCAACTGGAAAACATTACACGGTTGAAATACATCCTTTCGAAACAACACCAGGGGTGGCATGTTGTAACATCACTTTTTTCGATATTTATCGAACATTATATCTCTTTTTCTTAAAATAAAATTGCTTGCTATTTCGCTTTTCTTTTTGCTTTCTATATTGCGATCGCACGCTATTAGAATAAATTGTTTATTTATCTCTTTTTTGTTTTTCGATTAGGTATCACTCATAAAAAACATAGGTGATGGAATAAGAGTAAAGCGACATAATGTTTCATTCGAATAAATAGAGATCGCAATAGAAACAATGCAATTGATAAATGAAAAAAACCTTAAATTTTATTCGTGATGAAAGAGATGTAAATTTTGATAGTATCGAAAAAAGTGATGTTACAACATCCCACCCCAGAACATTATTTCAAAAAAATCGCATTTGGATCGAGCTACTGTCAGGTTCAAAAAGGAGAAAAGCTCAGATCAGTTTGTGTGTACATTACCTAATGACCTCTTGGAAATTTTAGATGAAGAATGTTGAATTGACCACAATTTTAAACGTCTATAAAACGACATTTTTAGCAAAAATCTACAAATGACAGGGTATCAGAATGAAATTAACAACTTAAGGAATGTTTCAAATGTAATGCTACGGTGCAAATACTGCTTTGAATTTGATCAATTATCAAATATTTCAGCGAGAATTTTTGAATATTAGAAGAAATAACAACTTGACCAGCAATTGATCCTGATATGTAAAAATATTCGGATTATAAACTATCCATCCCTGAAATGGATAATCACTTTCAAATTACAGATTGCATGATATTGCATGGTGTTGCACGTTGTTGCGTTATGTTGCACCATGTTGTGGGATGCTGCACTACTTTGCAACATGTTGTATCATGTTTGATCATATTGCGCCATGTTGCATTTTGTTGAAGGATATTATGCGAAGTCCCACTATGTTGCGTCATGTTCGGGAATGGGGCCTTCTTTTAATATTTTATATGGCTTGAATAATTTTGTAAAATTTGGCGGGTCAGGATTTTCGAATGCAAGGAAACGATTACAAGGAATTCTGTTTTCTGGATAATTCATTTAGATGGGCCGTCATGTTGCACCATGATGCATGATGTTGCAACATGTTATGTGATGCTGTACAATGTACCAACATGATGTGGGGTGCTGCACCATGTTGCGTCATATCGCAACATGTTGCGAGATGTTGCACAAATTAAGCAACATAATGTTGCATCATTTTCAGAAATTTTACAAGATATTGCAGCATGTGTACCATGTTACGTGCTGTTGAATTAAGTTGCGCGATTTTATTGCGTCATGTTGTTTCGTGTTGAGTCTTGTGTTTTTCGTATCTGGCGGTAAGTTCCATCATATTATAGAATGTTTTACCATGTAATGTTGGTTACGTTACAATGACATGATATGGTTTCACTAATCGCTTTTTTTTGAAAATGTTGGTTGTTTTTATTAACAGTATTATTATTTTTTTAACAATATAGCGAATGCTTCAATTCGCTATCTAATTAATGTTTTGACCTTGGTCCCTTTTCATATTTTTGTTCCGCCGCAAACGATATGTTGATGTCCACTAGCCCGACCCGGTTTCTTTATTTAATTTTTTTTCGGCTAGCACGATTTTTATAAAAATTGGTGAAGAGAGTTCCATGTAATCAAATTCCAGGAATCAATTTCGAGGGGTGCTATAATTTCGGGAAAATTCGTTTAGGTGGGGCCAGGACCGTTTTTTTATACAAAAATTCAGCTCGGAAAATTGCGGCGACTTATAGGGTTTTCTAATGCCAGGGATCGATTGTGATGAATCCTAATTATGCGAAAATTCATATAGGATTTCCGGGTCGCACGACTTTTAACAAAAATGGGCTAGAACGGTTTTATGGTAAAATTTCTTAACCGATTGGGATACAACTCCCTTTGTATGTTAAAAATAGAATAGGATTTCAAAATGAATTCCGAATGTGAGTTTGAAAATACAGTAAATTGGATGAACCTTGCTCAAACGAATAATATAACCAGCGGGTCCTTTAAATGAAATAGCCGTTGCTCAAGCAAGTGTGGCGTAGTTATCATTTTGTTTTACAAAGTTTAAATTGTACAGAAATTCTGAAAATTTTCGCCCTCGAGATTTTTGCAGATTAACTATTCGCTATACTGCCCAAGCAGTGAAAGTACTGCCCAAAGTATGAAAAAGTGGAGCCCAGACGACTGATTTGGAGGAAACTTCATTTAAAACTTTTTCATAAATTAGGAGGTTCCAATGAAATTTTGTAGAAACCCATCATCTTTGATCGAACAATGCTCGGTGCTCCAGGGATTTAGTTTTATTCGGTATTCGATCACAAAATTGTAGCTGAGGAGTGCACGGCGAAGGAAAATTATTTACAAACTTTTCCACCCACTTCATCCAAGTACATATTTTTATTAATCTTAAAACAAAATTAATCTATTTAGAAGACACTAAAATAATACATAACTGTAGTACTAATATTTTTTTTTTTATTTCCTTTATTCCTAAACAGTCCATTTCCAAATTGTAATGATTCCTTAAGAAGACGAATACATTGTTTTCGTGATGTATTTTAATTTTTCACATTAGCTACGATGCGAAAAATCCCAATGGATTAAAAGTTCCCTTGTTCAATTTTTTTTATTTTTCGTTTTTTGAGCGATTTGTTGGAACAAAAAAAAAAAAAAATTATGTGTATTTATATTATTTCCACCCATTGCCCATCATCATTCAAATTGAAATCACTTAAATTATGTATGTGTGTGCGTCTGATGCTCTCGCTTATGGGATGGATGCGAGGTGATGGTGCGGTGTTGGCGAAGCAGAAAAAAAAATGGAAATGTACAAATTTTTTTCTGTTTCATCACTTTGATTATAGCCCCGAGGTTAAATTATTATTATTCTTATTATTATTTTTAGAAGGGACTTTGATTTTGAATTGGGAATACAAAAATAAAACAGCAACGATTTTTAATTTTCTTTAATAATAAATCGTATGCGACGCGGAAATTTCTAAAACGTTGGAACGGTGATAAGATTTTATTTTCTTCGTACACCTACCTATACATATACGTACGACAACATATATGTGTAATATATTCTTGTATATTTTTTTTGGAAAATTTATGGCATTATGGGAAAATTTATTAGATTTTTTCTTTCATTGGACGTGACAAGTTTTGAATAATATTAGTGAAAAATTGACAACATTTATTTTTATTTAGATTATGCGGAAAATTACATTTTCTCTATATATACATACACGTAACATTATATGGATGTGTGTAATAAACGGGGAGGTAAATATCAAGGCAGGTATTTGTTATATATTTTGCTTACAGGGTTTTATGCAAAGAAACCCGGATAAGTTAAATTTAACCAAGATAAATATCAAATACTTTCGTCAGTTTTGAAAAACGACGTTGCCCTTTTATAACCTTAACTCGTTTTGTTTTAAGCAAATTTTAACAGAATTTGGATAGAATTTCAATGAGACTGATAGGAGCCTGGTGGTAACAAGATGCCGCCATACCATCATCAAATTCACGAGCAAGCCACCAAATGCTTTGCGTAAAACATTCTCACCGATTAAATTATTTTTATTAAGTAAATAAAATGTTAATTATTTACAACAACGTTGAGTTAATTAATTTAAAGTGAAAAATTCATATTTTTATTTAAACTATTTATATTGTTGCTGTATTTTTTTTATTATGCGACAAATTTTTTTTATTTATTTAATTCAAGTCTATAAACTTATTCTTAAGAGAGATGATAAATAAAAAAAAATCAACATCCCAAGTTACAAGGGTCTGTTTTATACCCAGGGAGGTTGGTGCGTAATAAAATTAAAGACGATGACGAAAAAAATAAAAAGTAACAACGTAAATTAAAAGGAAATGACATCTTTTTTACTTTCGGCCTAATCATAATATCACGACAGGATGCGTATGTTCGATCACATTTGTTCTTAAGACGAAAAATTCCGTAACTATACGTACACCTTCAGGGAGTTGTATAATTTTTGCTCAATAAAATATGAGCGAAATGAAAATTCCGAAAAATGTGTAGTCTATAAATTGGAAATATATACCATCCCGGGTTATAAAAAAGGCAGAGAAGACGGTGAAAATTATTTGAGTTTGGATTCCAACACAGAATTAAACAAAAAAAAAAATCCAATAAAATTTTCAATTAAAGTGTCTCAAGTAAATTAATTTTAACATTCATTCCTTATTAACCCTCTAATAAATTTGTTGAATATTTATTTGATTATTATTACAATTATTATTGCTATTTTTAAGGCTGTGTAGATGGTATAAGTGTATTTCGTGAAGATGATTAAAAATAACAAATTAAAAATGAAAGTTTTGTAAAATTAAACGTACAGAAAATTGATAGAAAAAAATAAATAAAATTGTGAAGGAATTTTTATGAGATTTTCATTTTGCTTAATTTAATATGGTGATAACTGCTTTGAATATTTATGAGGAACTTATACAATTCGAAAACACGCCCTTCGAGGAGCTTGCGCCACGAGTGCGTTGGATTCCTTGGTTAATTTGTAACTCTCGTTACTCGATCAAAAATGTTTGAATTAGAAGTTTTATTCGCCGTGTATTCGTGTATATGTTTTCGACATATCCTGCGTGATAAGCGACATTTGTCAAAATCAATTATTCTCAGTTAGCGTTACAAATTATTGAATTTTATTATTAAAATCCGTGTTAAGTGAAAAATGTGTTTCACGCGTTTCCATGAAACACATTTTTGATGATCGTCATAATCGACCTACTTGAGCAAGCAATTCAAGCCCATTGTGACAAAATTCTCTGAAGAATTGCAAACGTCTTATTTTTTGTGACTTCAGCACCATCAAATGCGAATAAAAAATAATTGGGTTCGGTGCATTTATAAATTTTTGATATATTACAAGTAAGCGTCGCAGGCAAGCTCCAGAACTTTATCTTGTTAAACCTAACACGCGTCTTATTTTTAACTTTTCTATCGATTTAGCTCCTTTACATGCAATGTTAATGCATTTTGCTGCAATATTTTTACTAGCAAAATATGTCTAAGCATCTCAGTGTATCTAATTTATTTACGTCTTTTTCAACAATATTTGTATATTTCTTAAAAATAGTCTTAATTTTTAACAATTTTCAATACTATTCCCTGAACAGATTTTGCAAAACAACAATTCCAAATGAAAAAATGACGATTCAATTATAAAACCTGCAGAACATTCTAATAAAGACCAACTCTTAGATGCAGACGAAATTAATACTTTGGAAGCTGATTTAGATGGATACGATCCTGATAAGGATCCTGAAATTAATCCGGGTCGATTATCCGAGAGTAGTGAGTCTAACACAGAAGTTATACGGCAAAGCAGCTAGAGGCTAATTTAATAATCTAGAAAATGTAACATCCAAGCAATCATCTAACTCCCGAAAAATTCAAAAACACAATAAAAATATTGGGAAAGCCTATATAAAGTCGAAAGGAGTGCCAGTGTTAAATCGTCGCTTCACTGAGTTAATTTCCTACCGAAGCAAGTGCGAATCAAGAATAAATATAGATCAGCTGGCAAACCTGTTCACGAAATATTGGGCTCTGGGTGACTACAATAAAAGAGTTGCGTTTGTTGCTGGTTTTATTGAAATATACAAAAAAAAAACAATGAAACTGAATTTACGTCAGCAAAACAACGTCAGTTTTCATGTAAATACTCCGTTAAAATTAACGGGCACGACAACAGTATTTGCAAGTCCTGTTTAATTGCAACATTCAAAAATTATTCGAAATATTACAAATAAACTCCATTGACGAAGCTATAATTAACACAGATCTACGCGGAAGGCATTTGAATGCTCGTATACATGTTCTGTAGAAGTGATTAATGCAATTAAAATCACATAAATCATGTCCGTCACACCAGCCGGAACCATATCAGCCGGAACCAAACAACTATGGCACAAGTAGCACGATGCATTGTGCATCATTGACCACTCTATTATTTTTCAACCGGAACCTTATAATTCCAGCCGGAACCTTATAAAGCCAGCCAGAACCATACAAAAGCCAAACTAACTATGGCACTAGTAGCACGATGTATAGTGCACTATATAATTTTCCAGCCGGAACCGTATAAAACCATAAATATAAGTTTTCGAAAAAAAAACCTTACAAATTCAGCCAGAATCATACCCTCTACAGTCAAACTGACTATGGCACAAATAGCACAATGCATTGTGCATCATTGTGCACTATATAATTTTTCAGCCGGAACCTTATAAATCCAGCAATATATGATTTTTCGGTGGAACCTTATAATTCCAGCCGGAAACGATGGTTTGGTTATATACAGTCAAACTAACTATATCACAAGTAGCACAATGGATCGTGTATCATTGTGTACTATATCCTGTTTCATCCGGAACCTTATAATTCCAACCGGAACCTAATAAAGCCAGCTAGAACCATACTGTAGCAAAACTAACTATGGCATAAGTAGCACGATGCATTGTGCATCATTGTGTACTATATAATTTTTCAACCGGAACTTTATAATTCCGCCCAGAATCTGATAAAGCCAGTCAGTACCGTATAACAGGTAAACCAACTTAGGCACAAATAGCACGATGCATTGTACATCATTGGGCACTATATATTTGTTCACCGGAACCTTATAAATCCAGCAATATTAGATTTTTCGGGGAAAAAACCTTACAATTTCAGCAGAACGCTACAGTCAAAATAACTATAATACAAGTAGCACGATGCATTGTGCATCATTGTGCATTATATCATTTTTCAGTCGGAACCTTATAATTCCGCCCAGAACCTGATAAAGCCAGTAAATACCATATTACAGTGAAATCAGCTATGGTACAAGTAGCATGATGCATTGTGCATCATTTTACTATATATTTTTTCAGCCGGAACATTATAATTCCGACCATAACCTAATAAAGCAAGCCAGAATTGTACTACAGCCAAACCAACTATAGCACAAGTAGCACGATGCATTGTGCATCATTGTGCACTATATAATTTTTCAGCTGGAACCTTAAAAATCCAGTAATATAAGATTTTTTATTGCAACCGCTACACAGAAGCTACACAGAAAAAATACCAATTTTAAAAAACTAACATATAAGTACTGATAAAAGCGGCTTAACCACTATCAATACGTGTCCGTTTCATAGAATTTTTGCTATCTTTGCCGAATTATGTTTTGATGACAGGCAACTTCGAGATGAAATGTTTGGTCAAACTATAACTAGCAAATTTGCCGGATTTTTCGAGAATGTTTACAATTCCACGACAAATATAGGTAAATTATCTGCGGAGATTTATAACAATCGTAATAAATTGCTAAATGAAATTTTTTGCCGTGAATGTTTTATTAAATCGGGCAACTGTAGCAATTGATTGCAAATCATCAATTGTAGGATTTTTCGCAGATCTATGCATTTTCAACGATGATATTACTTTCTATGTCAATATTGAAAGAATTTGTGATAAATGTGGAACTAAACTCTAAAGAAAGTGGCCATTGCTTTCAACAGACATTAATGAACTGGATTTTAGAAATGTGAGCAACTCAATAAAGATAAATATTCGGGAATCGTATTGTAGCTGTGGAAGCCACATACCGAAATCGCTGAATTTAGGAAGTACGAGGGTATATCAAAAAGTCTTGCAATATCATATGAAAAAAACGAGTGAGTGAGACAACAATATATTTTTCAAAACCATTTTTTGTCACGATGAAACTTCTAGAAGAACATTTCGATGTAAATTTTACGGTTCGTTTGTTTTTGTCAATTTAGTAACATGTGTTTTGAATTTTTCTTAAAATGAATGAAATTGAATATCGCGCCGTTACTAAATTTTTCTATAAAGATGGACGAAATGCAATTTATATATTCAACTATATATCAAAAGTTTACGGCGAATCTGCACCATCATATGCCACAGTAACAAAGTGGGTAAAATTATTCAAAAGTGGTTGGGAGTCATTATAAGACGATAACCGCTCGGGTCGGCCAGCAGATGCTATTAGCCATGAAAACGTAATTTTGGCTGATTCTATTGTATTGGAGGACCGGCGTATTTCTGTTCCGCGGTTAGCGTGGAGACTTTCTCTTTCATACGGTACCACATATACTATATTACATGACCACCTTCACATGTCGAAAGTAAGTGCGCGATGGGTTCCCCGTTTGTTGAATGCTGAACAAAAAAAAATGCGTGTTTAAACTTCAAAGGCGATTTTAGATATGTACAAAGCAGATCCAGAAAATTTCTTGGGTAACATAATAACAGGCGATGAAACATGGCTTCATCACTGGGATCTGGAATCCAAACAAGAATCGATGCAATGGATTAAACGTAGTGAACCACCACCAAAGAAATTCAAAACTCAACCGTCTGCTGGTAAGGTTTTGGCAACAATTTTTTGGGATGCTGAAGGAATTTTGATAATCGATTATATGCCACCGAAAACCACAATCACAGGCATATATTACGCAGAGGTTTTGCGAAAATTGAAAAAAGCGATCCGGGAAAAACGGCCAAGGAAAGTTAGGAAAAAAATCTTGCTTCTTCACGACAATACACCAGTGCGCAAGGCTAATATTGCTCAAGCTGCATTAAAGGACTGCGGCTTCGTGGAAATTCCGCATCCACCGTACAGTCTAGACTTGGCACCCAGTGACTACTTCTCTTTCCCAATTTGAAAAAAACACTAAGGGGCCGGAAATTTTCCAGTGACTATGAAGTACAGTCTGTTGTAAATGAATATTTTATGGAGCAAAAGAAATCTTTTTTTTTAGAGGGTTTAGGTAAGTTAATTGATCGATGTGACAAATGTATAAACCTTAAAGGAGATTATGTCGAAAAATAAAAATATTGCTGTCTCTCTCACTCTTTTTTTTCATATGATATTGCAAGACTTTTTGATTTGCCCTCGTAAATTGTTCAATTTGCGCGGTGTAATTGAGTACGATAATGTAAATGAGCATTCACTGCACTTGCACTTAGAAACGGTGGCATATGGAAAACTTACGACGATTTGCAAAAGGCCGAGACCAACACCAACCACTTTCACGAAAAATGCTTGCCTATATGTTGTTCTATGTACAAAAACCCAAATCAAACAAAGTTCTTCTCTAAACGATGAAATATAAAATATATTAATAAATTATTAGAAAATAAAATGTTATTTACGGACTGTTTTTAAATGTTATTTAAACTTTTTATTTAATTAACACTTTTAGTGGATCGGGAATTATAATGTGTCCAAATAATTCCACTTGAAATTTTAGCTAGTTCATAATGACCGTCAACCATGCTTACTCTTATTGTTCCGAATGGTTCACTCCGACTTCATATGGTTGCGGCTGGTCTTGCTGGTTCTAGTTGGCATTGTAGTGCATAACGTTTTGATCGTTCCGAAAAAATCATATGTTGCACTATTTATGTAAATATTTTGTTTCGGCTGGATTTTTATGGTTCTGGATAGCATTACAGTTTGGCTGCAAAAACATATAGAAGACTACTATATAAAAATATATAGTGCCCAATGATGTACAATGCCTCGTGCTACTTGTGCCTAAGTTGGTTTGGCTGTAATATAGTACTGACTGGCTTTATCAGTTTCTGAGCGGAATTATAAGGTTCCGGCTGCAAAATTATATAGTGCACAATGATGCACAATGCATCGTGCTACTTGTGCCATAGTTAGTTTGGCAGTTAGTATCCTGTACGGTTCCGGCTGTAATTGTAAGGTTTTTTCACGAAAAATCCTACATATATTTCAGGATTTATGAGGTTCCGACTGCAAAATTTTATAGTGCACAATGATGGCACAATGCATCGTGCTACTTGTGCTATAGTTATTATTGCTACAGTATGGTTCCGGCTGGAATTATAAGGTTCCGGCTGAAAAAGGATATAGTACACAATGATAAACAATCCATTGTGCTATTTGTGATATAGTTAGTTTGATTGTATAAAACCAAAGCATCGTTTCTGGCTGGGATTATAAGGTTCCACCGAAAAATCATATATTGCTAGATTTATAAGGTTCCGGCTGGAAAATTATATAGTGTACAATGATGCACAATGCATTGTGCTACTTGTGCCATAGTTAGTTTGGCTGTAGAGGGTATGGTTCAAGCTGAATTTGTAAGGTTTTTTCTCGAAAAATATTATATTTATGGATTTATACGGTTCCGGATGGAAAATTATATAGTGCACAATGATGCACAATACATCGAGCTACTAGTGCCATAGTTGGTTTGGCTGTTGTATGGTTCCGGGCGGCTTTATAAGGTTCCGGCTGGAATTATAAGGTTCCGGATTAAAAAGCATATAGTTCTTAATGATGCACAATGTATCGTGTTACTTGTGTCATAGTTGTTTGGTTCCGGCTAATATGGTTCCGGCTGGCGTGACGGACACCATAAATCAGTTTCCAGCGTATGAAAGTCACTACACGCGGCGATATAGTTCAAAAAAATATTTAAGTGACCTAACTTTAACCCTGATGTACAAACTTTACACGGAACCCCACAACAAACCGGTTTCTTTATCAAAATATTCATCGGCATTTAAAGAAATGAATTTAAAATTTAAACCGCCTAAAACTGATGTTTGCAATACCTGCGAAACCTTCGAACTTAAAAAGTTGATAGACGAGCAAACAAAGCACCATGATGATGCTGATGGATCTTATAAAATGAAAGAGTTTGCACATTTGACTTGGAACAGTGTCTTCCAACACCATATTTCAAAACGTCGTTGACGTTTTACAAAAGACAACTATGGACTTATAATCTTACAGTACACAATTGTATTGAGAGTAGTCCATATTGCTATATGTGGGATGAAACCATCGCAAAACGAGGCGGAAATGACATACCGTCCTGCTTATTGTTTTTTTGAATTCTTAACCACAAAATACAACAAACGTAGTATTCTACAGCTATTCTTGTCCAGGCCAGAATAAAAACTATAACTATGTTTACTTTATTTTTGCAAATCGGTTCAGTTGAATCTACTGAAAAAACAGCAACCAAAAATTCACCATCCAAAAGATTGGTACAATTTTGTTCGCGGTATCGGGAACAAAAATACATTCAATGTTATTGAAATGACCCAAGATGAATTTTACAATTTTTCTGAATTTTCGAAAACTAAGTTAAACTGGCGAAAAACTGATGTCGATGGAAACCCGTTTTCTTGGAAACTGATTCGATGGATGCGGTTTAAAAAAAAAAAAAAATATTGGTTCTGAAAATTTCTCGCTGAGCGATTAATTTTTTTAATTTAAACAACCTTAACAAATACGATACTGACACTTTGCCAATAAATCTCGAGAAGAAGAAAGAACTTCTCGATTTATTACCATTCTTGGATACACATTTTCATGCTTTACAAAAAAATTTGCCTACTAACAAGGAAAACGACGATCCTAATGTCGGTCCCAGTGATGCAGAATAAAATGTTTTCTTGAAGCTTGAACACGATATTTAAAATTAGTGTATATGTTCGATGAGTCATTAGAATGGTTTATAGCTGAAAATGATCCACCGGAAAATGCAGCTTCCATATTCCGTCCAGATCGGTTTTTCAAAATTTAAGCGGACGATTTTTAACAAGAAACTGTTTTTCAACAAAAAATTCGGCCCATGATTTTAGTTTTCTCCAATGATATCCTTCTCCTGGTTTTCGGGAGTGCTAATTAGGAATATAGCATCCGTTTTAAGATTTGAGATTAATTTTATGCAAGGCGAGATGAGGGTGATGGCATTTTGGTATACCTAATAATGTCTACGCCTATAATGCCGATATTTGTATCATTTTCGGGGTTTCTGGGGTATTGATTACGTTACTGACTTCGGTTTTTCGCACGCCATGATGAATGGAGGGAGCGATCGTGTTGTTTTGGTACCTAACTACTATCTACGCCGATAATGCCGATATGAGTGTCAGTTTCAGGGTTTTCGCGGTACGTATTATACCTTAGACAATCAAATTAGATTTTTCATTTGAACTAAACAATGAAAACAAAACAAACTTCTGATAATTCCAATGTCATCGTTGTATCTGTGATTTTTCGATAAACTGCGTATACGTATACGCAAAAAACAAAATATTTTTGATTGTATGCGGCTATTTACAGAAAATGAAATCGTAGTTTAAAATTTTACGTTTACATAGGATGAAATATCTGTTTTAGGTTGTCTCAGGTATTACCAACTTTTGTTTTTCTGATTTCGAGAAGGAGGACGGTGTTCTTTTTGGAGCCCACCTATACTATCAACGCCAATTTGAGTGCCAACTTCGGAGGTACGGATTACATTACTCACTTTTGTTTTTCGCAACGTGTGATGAAGGAAGGTGGTGTCTATTTTGGCTATGACTAGAATGCCGACATGGGTGTCATTATCGGGGTACTGATTAAGTTACTGACTTTTGTTTTCCGATACCAAATTATACTAATTGCGCCTAAAATTCGGTTATAGATGTCATTCTCGGGGGTGATTATGTTACTAACTTTCATTTTTCGCAAATAGTTTTTTGTTACCTACCTACTTTGTACCTATAATAACGATATGGGGGTCATTTTCTGCGTACTGATTTCTTTATTGGTTTTTGCTAGGTAGAAAGAAGATATGGGTGTCATTTTTGAAGTTCTACTTCTGTAATTTAATTTTCACTTATTTCCCTTAAGTGTAACCGTTTCCTCTTTTGTGTAATCAGAAATTTCAAAGAAATACGTCGCTAAAAAATGTTCACTTCAAAAATTTTTCGATTTGACATTTTGGACTTTAATTCGTAGCACGTAGTTAATGCAATTTGGCGGTGAGAATTCTGGATGAATGAGCGAATGGAATAAGCAATCGCAGCACCCATCGGGCCGACACCTTTCTCACACTTATCTCATCATTTAAAATATTAATTGCATACTTGGCGCAATTTAGTTCGGTGATCAGCGAGAAACCATATCGTGGACCCTTTCAACAATTTCCTCGGTAACAACGTCTACCGGGCGATGATGATGAAGGGCCCCCATATAGACAGCAGCCTACTTCGTTTTTATTCCTTTGCATGTTTTTTTATTTTTATTGAGAAACACGAGACACGAGTGATACAACTGGCTGCCAAATAAAAACGAACCTGTGCACTAGACAGAAATTTGGTATTTGGTCAAACAACAGACAGAGTATAGAAAATTCTTAAAAATTTAGACTATTTTTAAGAAAGATACAAATATTGCTGCTACCTCTTTGCTAAATAAATTAAATGCACTGGGATGGGACGCCTAGGCATGTTTTGTTAGTAAAGATATTGCCGCAAAATGCATTAACATTGCATGTAAGGAGCTAAGGCACTAGAAAAATTAAAAACTTTACGCGATATCGCACACAAAGATGGAATACCAGAAGAGAGAAAGCACGATTTAGCCAATAAGAACCCAAAACCTTAAGCAAATAAAAACCGAGATCTAAAATTATATTCGCAAGTGAAAGTACAACAAAAGGCTGCTCAACATAATTATTTATAAAGGAATTGATTAATGTTAAAATAATAATAAACAATAAAAAACAATTAGAAACACTTTGTAAATTTATTGTCCAATTCAATGAAGTATTAATTGTAATTGGTAATTTGTATTAACACTGGGATGGTGTGACACATTGTCCAGTTGCATCATTGTACAAGTATCCCGAATCGCAGAAACATCCTGGCCCACAAGCTAGTTTACATACTAACGGCCGATTTGGGTCTGAACATGTACCTTGGCATCGATTTCCACATACCATGTAAGTTTGATTTGCGGGACAAGTTTGGCTTGCAACCAAATGTACTACTAGTACGAGTACACAAATTAATTTAAACATGATATTTACGAGTTATCGTTGCTGCTATTTAACTGGAACTCTAAATTTGTACTATAGAGACTAGTGCAAAATTAAGATTAATTTATAGCTTGAAATTTTAAGATGTATGAATAATTTTCATATAAAACAAAGAAATATTTTCTGTAGATAATTAGTACATTTATCTTTCAATATTATAATTTAAACTCACGCACCCTAATAATCGCTTACAGGGTTATATAGGTACGATGACCAAACATAACTGAAAGCAAAACAGTAAATTTTCGATTCGTAGCGTTAAATTTGACCATGAAAAATGCTCTACAAACCATGGGGCGATCTGAATTAGAGCATGTTCCTTGATAAACATTTCCACATTCCTGGTAATTTGATCTATCAGTGTATGCTTCAGCTGTTTGACAACAAACATGAACTACAAGATGAACTACTAAAACTAGTACAAAATCGACATTTTAACTTAATGTAGATTTCGAAACTGAGTTCTCTTTGATACTCCTCAAAATTAGTCATATAATAAGATAAAATTAAGTATGACAGTTAATAAATTTATTTGACGGGGTTTCCAAAATATATGTTTAAAAGTATTTTCATGTGAAAGTGCAATTTTAGCATCCATCTACGAGCAATCTAGTTCGACAAAACAAAAAAAAATATAAATTGTACCTATCTGGCCACAGATTACCCTTTTCGTATAAAGTTGATAAATGTCTTAACAATAGAACATTTATAAATTTAAATCTTCTAAAATTCTTACCTCAGTATGTTTACCGTAAACTTTTTGTACTATATACTTTATTATTATCTAATATCAATATTTTTGGTTGTAATACGAAATCTGTTTAAATATTTTTGTGTTTCATTGGAATATATGTATTAAAAACCATATGTACAAAAAAATTTAGTTTAAATAGATTGTACTGGTTACCCGTGCGCAGAAGGGGCACGTGTCAAGGTTATTGGAGTATAATACATGGTTTGATCACTAATAAACACGGTTAGATGTTCTACAGAAATTAGTTGCCTATCCATACAAAGCAAACAAATTGTTAAAAATATTTAAGGAGAAACGGCGATACCTATACACTTCCTAAACTGAATTAATTTTGGAGCAGTAGTTGTTATTAACTTCTCTAAGATATATCGAAAACCCGATGGTGTGCACGGATAGAACCAGTCGCATTGCACATGAAATCATTATTATCAGCTATAAATGAATTTGAATTGAATAGTCTTTCGGCAGAAGCACAAATTCAAATTAGATCTTTTCAAAAATATTTATCAAAATTTGAAAGTGTGCTTATGTCGACAGTTTGGACGAAGTTATTGGATTTAATTCATAAAACTAATCTCATTATCCAAGCTCGAAAAGCAACTTTAAATGTAGAGAAAGATAATATAGATGGCTTTAGTTCGAGCTATACAAGACATCAAAAAACAATGGAGATCGATCCTTCAAGAATGCAAAACTACTGCGGCTGCAAACGATATTAATTCAGAATTTGCAGATAATCGTCATTTTAAGTCTCAAGCAGCAGTTGAGTGACACTTTCACGAAATATTTAACAAGACGGCAGATTCAATAATAGATGGACTAACGCGTCGATTTCAATCCATTACGCCTTATGTAATCTGTTCGACGTTTTTTTGGAATTTTAATGAAATGAATGAAGCCATATGTATATGCCATTGTACTATCGGTTAAATTATTTCAAAAAAAAAATACGAAGAAGAAATTAATAACGATATTGCTGAAGATATGTTATAACTCAAACGCCGAATTGCTGAAAGAAATTATCCATTTAGGACTAATAACTATTTTACCGAATGTTGTAATTGCTCTTCGGATTTTCTTAACTCTGCCAGTAAGTGTAGCGGAAGGCGAGAGATCTTTCAGTGTTCTAAAACGCATTAAAAATTGTTTAAGATCTACAATGAGTCAAGTCCGATTAAATGGCCTTGCAACATTAAACATTAATGTTAATTTAGCGCGTAAATTAGATTACATTGAGGTAATATCTGAATTTACTTCCAAAAAAGCGAGAAAAGCGCTAATATAACAAAAACCAAACTTTATTATTGTGATTATTTGATTGATTTTTAACTAATGTTAAATATATACATATGTATATGTGAAATTTTTGAAATGCAAATATTTTATTCTATAAAAAAGGGTCTCGCAATATCTACTGTCCCATAGGCCTCACATTTCCTCTGCAAGGCCCTGTCTATAACTAAACCTAAATCCATTGTACGTTATCGTATTACTAACTATTATCTTTTCGTCCAAGGTTCTATTTTCAAATATTATATATTTTCTTTTTTTGACATTCAGCAGCATCATATTTATTTTAAGCCAGTCATACAACAAATCTAAATCTGCCTGTACATCAACCAATAAACTCTGTAAATCCTGATTTTTTTAAAAGTATGGCAATATCATCTGCATACATTTCCACGAAAATCGATCATCATTAAATCATTCATACAATTTTTAAAACGGGTCGGACCTAATACCGATCCTTGTGAGACACCAAAAGTGACACTCTATTGCTCTGAATGTTTAATTTTCTCAATTTTAATAATAAAATTTTATGATTTATGCGTCGAAGAGGTGTTACTTAAGTTCAAAAATAAGACAGACACAAAATTGTTGTTTTCAATTCCCAAGCTTACGCTATTTGTAAGGTGTAGGCACGCTGCGGTTGTATTTGATTTTTTGGTAAAGGCAAATTAGCATGATGATATCACATTTGTTAGTATCTTCTATTCGCGAATTGATCACATTTTCAAAATTTTTTGTCGTCGAATTTGGGATAGAGCCTGTAATTAGGCAATTCTACATTAGAACCACTTTTATAAATCGGAAATACCTTAGCACATTTTAGACACTCAGGAAAACTTAGCTTACTCACATTCTTGTTAATTAGTTGAGTTAATATGCTCGTTACCTATCGGCATATCGAATAATAACCCAGTTCGAAACACAATCAAATCCTTGATTTCCTCCGGAGTTATATTTTCTAGAGAAAAATGTTGACTAATATTGTAATGAATGTTACATCATTCCTAAATAGATCGGACACATTATGAAAACATTATTGAATAATGTAGCAATTTCAATAGCCTTCCTAACAATTTTGCCATTCACTATCAACTCAATAATCTTATTACGCCATTGCCTTTTCAATACGAATTAAAGTTTTTCCAAAATACTTGCGGTTTCTCAAGATTATTTTCAAATAAGTTTAGAAAGTATTGTTTTTTTGCCGAATTGATTTTGGTTTTGCATAATCAGCAATAAAATTCAAATTTTGTAGCTCAATACTCAGAATTCAAATGTTCCCCTGTTCAAGAATTCCCTAAACCGGATGCATCAATATATTTCGTCAGTCATCCAAGGTTTCTTGTAATTCTTTTTAACCCTACAATGCATGATTTTATTATTTTTAACGAAAAAAATCCACATAACATATTTGGTGCCACCTTTTCGGAAAACGAAAACCAAATCCCATTTTTTTAAATAGTTTTTCTGAAAAATAGATTTTCATGGTTGTATCATATGTGATACATCATGTATTTAGAGTAACAAAAATAACCAAATTTTAAATTATTTTACTACAAATTTTTTTCATTAAAACATCCTTTGGAGGTAAGTGGTTAGCATTAGGTTTTTTCTTTTTATTTTCAATTTTTGCACTAATTGCATTTGATAACGGTCGGCCACGTTTCAAACAGTCCTGGTTCTCGTTTACTCTAAACAAACTCTCAGCAAGTTGAATCGGGAAATCCACTAGACTGAGATAATTTGTGCCTTTCTCTTTGGCAATTTTTTTGAGAGCAGCCACGAATTAACCACTGTAATGACTAAAAGATGGTAAAAAATTCGAACATTCCACTTTCTAGATTTCAATTTAATTTTATGGCAACCGATCAGCCTATCTAAGGGACCACCCCACCCATGTGTTTATTATATTCGGTTATAATGTTATGACAATCCACTTCGATCGTTTGTTTTTGCTACGAATGTACCGTTTGACTTTTGTGGGCGGCAATTCTCTTGCAAACGATGATAATAGTGTCACATAATTTGTGTCTTTCCACAAAACCACACTTACGTCTACATCTTCGATTGTGCCAACCTTTTCTACAACAAAACCTCGAGGCTTATCTTTTAAAGCACGTTCCGTAGGTAATTTACAGAAAGGAAGTCTGTCACGACGTACCGTGCCAATCGTTTGAATCCCAACTCTATGCAGTTTTACAACAAGTGGTAAACTAGTATAGTAGTTATCGAAGTAAACGTGATGTTTTACGTGTCGTGGCACATCCCGCAATAAACGAATTACAACATTTGAGGAACTACCTAAATACGGTCACATGCTATTCGCTTTTCATTTTCTTGTCCACTAAATAATTCAAAATTGTAGGTGAATCCGGAAACACCACTTAGAACAAAAAACTTGTAGCCCCATTTGTGAGGTTTCATCAGCATATATTGTTTCAGGTAGCTTCTACCTTTAGATGAACAAAGCTGTGCATCTATTGAAAGATTTTGTTCTAGTGGAACTTTTTTGAAATTCTCGATGAGTGCATTAATCATTGGCTGTATTTTAAATAATCGATCGTGGTTAGCACTTGTTCGTGGTAAACAGTTATTATTGCAATTAAAATGAAGAAACTTTCGGTTTTTTTTCGAATTTGTTGATAGAAATGGTATCTCGAATAATATTGTTTCCCACTTCGACGGACCAATATCGGCGCAAGCTTATTACTTGGTGCACAGACGTTACTATAGATACTCCGATAAATTTTTCCAAATCTCGTACGTTCAATGAAAATACATTTTGGATGTTTTCCTCAGTGGCGTAATAATTTGATTCTTTAAGAATTTGTTTTAATTTCGAATGAAACAAATTATTGAAAATTTGTAGTGGGGTCTGTAGTTCAAATATTTTCGATGGCAATGTATCATCCCCCGAAAATTTATATTTTTCTGGAGAAACATCTATATTTCTCGTTTTCAAATAACGTTGCTAAACTTTTTTTTAGTTCCTTAACTTCACTGGGCTCATTGGGAACCACATCAAGGTTTTGATCTTCCGTCATTTGCAGATTATTTAATTCATTTGCATTATTAACTATTATAAAAGGTAAATTTTCGTTATCAAATTGACGTTCGTCGTTAATTTCATCGAATGGTTCTATAACGAAGAGGCAATTTATTCGGTCTAAATTTAAATCTTCTTCGTTATCAATACTACTTGCCAGATCATCTTCACTTTCGCTAAAGTTAACAATATTTGCAATTTGATCAGCGTTCAAATACTTCCTTCTGTTTTCCATTTTCACCTGCCTCAAGTATAAAAATATGACTTAGGAGTGCGAAAATCATTAATTTTCCAAGTATAAGAATTGGTTGTATCATATATGATACCACCAAAAAATGATGAGTACTTGCATGATGTATTATATATGATACAAGCAATGTTTCCAATATTTACAAGGATATATTGCAATTTATTTATAAAAATTAATAAAAATGATAATAATAAATATAAATGAATGACAATAATATTTTTATATATAAAATATTTAATAATTAGCTGCAAATTCACGATTTGTAATCGGCCTTGAGAGCACCAAACACTTTACCTCAGCAAGCTACAAACAACTACTAGTTTTATTTACAATTTCGCGCGTAAATTAGAAAGATATGCATTGGTGTGTGTGAGTAAATGAGCGTATAAGCGATATGCATAGAAAAATATAACAGAAAACACATATAAACATCATATTTTTGAGTTTGAATTGGTTGTATCATATATGATACAGTATGCATTGTAGGGTTAATTGTCGATTTTTATTTTGTCGATTTATTATCGCTACATTTATGTAGCGAGTAATTAACCAGATTTGATAAAGGACGAATGTCCGAAACCAGGTCGTCTGACTGTTTGTTTTTAATTTTTTTGTCACACTAATGATGTTGTTAATTTAATGTGATACATTTTATATTTTAATTTTAAATACAAGTTTTAATAAACATATAGTGTTAATTAAAAAATTTTATGTAATTTATTTTTTAAACTATAATTATTGGTATTCGTTTTAAACTATAATTATTGGTTCATTGGTAAGATATTCAAAGTTATCAAATTTCTCTATTCTATCCCATATTGAATTTATATCGACTAAATCAGGCATGTCAAACTCATTTCATTGTAAGGGCCAAATTCTTTGAAAATTGTATTCTAAATCCTTTTGTGGGCCACATCTACTTTGTTTTATGATACATTCAAATTTTGAGTGTAAATTGAATATAAATTTACCATAAACAAAATAAACATAAAATGTATAGAAATATATTTATTAATAAAAAGAATATAAATTATTTTTTGCTTGAAATAATACAACGCTTCTCATTTTTCAAATCATTAAAATCTCGAAGCTAAATGTTCTTCAGTTAATCTGGTTTGCTGTGCAGTTTTATTCATCTTCATTTGTGAAGAAAAAAGCTGTCCACAAATATATGTGCTATCAAACATGGATAATATGCGTATGTATTACAAAATATCGAATTCCTGGAGAACGATCTGCAGGTAATTACCCGTAAAATTCCGGAATATCAATTCCCTTATATTTCTGTTTCAATAAGGTGTCGCATCGTAGTTCTATAAACTCTGCAAATTTTCATCGGAGAGCAAACAATATTTAAATGAGACTCGGTACTTCGAAAAACCGAAAACCACTTTTCGAAATCTTCTTCCTACATTTTTAGTTGTTGTCTCATATTTTGCAAATTTTAAATCTCGATATTTAAGCAAAAGAGTCTTACAACTAGAAAAATTTGAAAAATTTTCTTTTTTTATTTGTATTTTCCACAGGGATATCTTTTGTTTGAATGAATTTAGTTGGGCATACAATGAAGTTATGTGCATGTTTCTACTCTGCACGTTAATATTGAGTTAATTGAGATGCCCAGTAATGTTAACTGAGTTCAGAGCACCCATAATCTTTAATTTGTAAAAAAGTGCAATTTCATCCAACAGTTGTAAAAATCTTTTTCTATAAATTCTTCTATAAAGTTTTAATTATGACTCGAAAGCCAACGAACTTCAGTATAATGTGGCAAATCTTCGTAATCAGACTCCACATCTTTCAGCAATGACGTAAATTCCCGATGGTTTAATCCGCATGCTCGAATAAAATTAACAATTTTACCAACTTTCTTAAATACATTATCAATTTTAATTACTTTTGAACATACGACTTGCTGATGGATAATGCAATGGAAATGTTGAACAGATTTATTATGTTGAGTTTTAGCATAAGCTTTTAGTCTACCAATGACACCATGTGTAGCTCCTGCGGCATAAAAGGAACCCCATCAGTTGCCAAAGATACCAAGTTATTCATTGGAAGATCATATTTTTTAATAGCAATCATAAGTACATCGAAAATATCTTCTCCAGTTGTAGCTCTTCAGTTATTGTCATATTCCTGTCACATCCTCGAATAAAAACGGCTAACTGTGCTGTATCTGTTAAATTAGTACTCTCATCGACTGCAATTGAAAACACTTCAACATTTAATGCAACTAAGCAAAGTTGGCTTCTTAAATTTGAAGCAAGTCGACTTAAGCTCAAAACAGAACAAGAGCGAAGGCGGCGAGCGAAATCGCCTGTCATATTAGAAAACACCGAAATCATGCAAAACAAACACAACCATCAACGCAGGCGACGACGATTTTTTCGTTGAAAAAAATTTAGAGTCTATTTCTATTTTTGTTGTCGACGAAACAATGTTGCCAACTGTTTTTTATATATGTAGAAGTTGGCATCAATCAACCATCATATTATTAACCATTTTTTTTCAATCTAGTAGCCTAATGCCACAACGTCATGTGTCAAAAACACAGAAGGTTATGCCGTTTGGATATTTTTTTATCGCCATACGCTGACGCTTTTGTTCTGTTAGCTACAGCGATATCGCGGCGATATTTTTTATTTATTCGTCGACGCTTGCCGTCGTCGCTCTTGTTCTGTTTCTAGCTTTATGCTTTTAAATTTATTTTTCATATCGGGCCATAACTCTTTAGCTGTTATTATTAAACATTCACTAATGAATTCACCTTCTATAAATGGTTTCGATTTTTTTGCAATTACATGCGATAACCGATAAATAGCTTTTAAAGCGGTCACCTTTTCTGCAACTGGTTTAGTGAAAATGCTTTATTGTCTACGAAGAACTGCCTTTAATTCGATCAACTTTTCCTCACACATTCTTCCAATGATATTTTCATATTCTTCTTTACGGAAATTATCGTAATGTCTTTTGATATTGTGTTCCGTGCACAACAAAATAGTTTGTCGGCATATTAAATTTGACATGCCTGGACTAAATCATACTGTTAAAAGACCTGAAGCTTGAATCAAACAATTTTTCTGTTTTAAATCTAGGTAAATAAATTTATGATCAGATAAAGAAGTACCATCTAAAAAAAACTCGTACTTTATGTTACTTAAATCAGTAGCTATATGATCCATAACTGTCTTCACCATATTACTGACTCTTGATGCGTATTTTTCGTCCCCTTTATTAAGTAAAACGTATCCGTGACAAGTAACAATTTCATTGTATTTTAGACTATCATTATCACAATTCAGTATGTTAATATTAATGTCTCCAACCACAATACTTTTATTAAATCTTGATACAACCAATTCAAAATTTTTTAAAAATAACTCAACATTACATTTTGGTGAACGATAACTATATTGCAAAAATATTTATGTTAAGATTTCAAATATTCACCACAATAAAATTACATTTAAAATATATTTCTTCGTAAATCAAAATTGAGTTATATTTTCCATACCCATCCGATCTAATCGAGTGAAATGATTTAAATCCACTAAATTGTAAAATTGATTATCAAAAGTACTTACTGAGAAGTACTACAGCATCCGCGTCAAAATGTAGATTATTTAATAAAATTTCAACATCAGAAAGTTTATTACGTAACCTTCGAACATTAATATACAATAAATTGCACGAGAGCTATTAATCGTACCAGCCATTGCTGTAACTATATTTTCAGCCGACACATCAGAAGTACTAGCTACTGGAATAGAGGTTGCTGTTTGTAAAGCAGAGTTAATATTTACATTTTCCTCATTGCTGATTATAGACCACCCGATTATGACACAAATCACTGCAATACCATTTCGGAGAACTTGTAAGCCGAATTATGTGCTGCCCGTATATATTTTTACATTGGGGATGGAATTTTTTTACGCAGCTATCACATTTAAAAAAGCTCTGTTGCATTGTAATAATTTCTTGACACTCATCACAAGGAAAGCTATCCGACCTTTTTTTGACATACATACTTGCATACTGTTATTCGGTATTATAAATTTCTGTTTTTTTTTTACACGAAGCTCTATCAAAATTAAAATCGTTTTATATCAGAATCAAGAACTAAATGCAATGAATAAACTTGCAATATTAGAAAGAATTCGAAAAAAGAATTTTACTTAATTTTAATTTTTTTGTTAGACTGCTTTTTTTATACTATTACTTTATTTCCGACTGTACGCCATATTGGTTGAAATTAGCACCCATAGCAATCGTTTTCCACCACTCCGAATTTTCTCAGACGAAATGAAATCTTCGCCAATTTTTAATAAAATCGTGCGAACCAAAAAAATGAAAAAACGGATCGGAAGACCCCCTAAACCAATTCCTATAAAATTAGGACTCACAGCAATCGATTTCTGGTACTCGAAAAACACTCCTCAGCAATTTTCATCCAAGTCGTTTGACAAAAAAACAAAAGAAGAACAAGGAACCCGGGCCCCACCCGAAGGTCTGAGAAAATGATAATTTATCGTAAATTGAACCGAATCATTTTGAAAAAAAATGTTGCATGTTTTCTTTTAGTGAAACAGCCTCTTTGACTGTGTTGGCTCAAGTGATGAGAAGATCAACAACATAAAACACAATTTTCGAAACTTCCTTATTTCTCGTGTTCATTCGATTAGTTTGCTACAGCTACATATGGTGCACATGACGTACGATACGTCACCTTCTTAATTTTAAACACTCGGACTGTATTCCAATCGGTAAAACACCATAGTAATTTATGAAAATACCTGTCTACTGGTTTGATCGATCGACAACAGTCATATGCACAAACTGGCATACTTTCTTCCATGAAATTATTGTATTCGAGCTTTCTACGTATGAGAAGTTTTAATCGAGTTGAGTGCGTCACGCTAGCATCATATTGCCTACGTAAGAATTTTAAGAATTCCTCTATTTTTGGAAATTCGCTACATTAGTTTGTTTTGTAAATTGAAAATTCATAGAAAGTCAATAGTATTTTAAAATTCGCATATGTAGATCACTTCAAAACTATATCTACCAAACATTCATATACACGACAAATAAACTCAAATTTAATTCTAATGTTTATTTAAATACTTTTCGGTGGGTGGAAAGGCTGCAAATGTTATGGCTCAAGGTAGAAATATTACACAGATACAATACAACAAAGATTTATGGAATCATTATGTTACGTGTATCTTCTGCTGTTGCTACTATACACTATAACCTTTTATGTATAAAAATAAGCACAAAACCAAAATCATCAAAAATACAGAAAAATACTGGAAAACTGAATGAAGAGATTAAAAGTATTTTTCCTTTTCCTCTATATCGGTATATGGAGTTGTTTAGTTTTCAAAATCAGAGGACACCACATATCTAGGAGTTTTTATTTTTTTCCCCGTTTTTGATTAATGTCCTTTTTGTCGAGGATGTATAATATTTTCACCTTTTCATTATGGAAAATTTCCAATTGTATAATTTCTCTAACACATGAGTGTACATATATGTTGAAAGACTGGACCTTTGTGTATTTAAGTAAACTAAACTTTTTTGCTTCTCATCCTTCTCCCGTACAAAACGGAATACCACTCGTACATATTACGAAATGACAAAACTTATATATCTCACGTATTATATATTGTGTATTCTATCATGACGACAACGACGAAATGATGATAAGGATGAGTTTAGTTAGCTGGTGTAGAATGATGACTTGAAATATGTTTTATTTTTGCGAAAACTCGATACATCCGCACCATCCTTATATATACACTCATGACGATGATTTGACGGTGGTGCTTGTTGTATACATATTTTATCATGGTTATTTTACGAGGAGGTTTTGAAACATTTTATTACTTTTATTCTTTATATATTTTCTACTTTAAATAAACATCCAGAAACTAACAGGGAAATTTATTTTTATTCAGCAAATCGCTAAACCAAATCTGTCACATTGTAAAAATATAAAATATTGTAACAAGCGAGAATAAGATTCAAAATTTTAAAATGTATAGGATATTGTGGATCAAACAATGTATCAAATTTTTAGGAGAGTATTTTATTCATTGAAGGCATTGCAAATGGATTTAAGTAAACGCGCTCTTTTCAATTCAAAAACTTCCAATAAATTTATTTAATGAGAGGCTCCGCAGTATTTACCACATATCTCTGAAATTCCTGGCATAACTTGATAACTAATAACTATAACTTGATTCCCCCTCGTTTATTTCTCAAGTTTTAAATTCAGAAATACACGAAAAATGTCAAACTCATTTTCTGGCATTGGCACAATTAAGTGTTACTTTGTTTTAAGAAATATCATATTTTCCAAAGAGTGTTCGAATGCTATGTGTTTAACAAAAGCGGTGTTCTCAAAAGTGTTTATGGATCAATGCAATTTGATAATTTTTGTCTTTTGATAATGAACCGAAGCTTTGTAATTTTTAATTCTCAGCGTATAAGGCGTTTTATATTATCAATTTGAATGAACTTCAAGAGATGCAAGAAGACATTTCATGATTCAAGTTAATTAAATCCAAAACTATTGGTAGTATTATTAAACTCATCTGGACCAAATATGATACAAATCGGCTTAAATTTGTCCGAGGTATTTAAAAAAAAACTCGGAAAGTTAACGAATTTTTGTTCGGGAGGTACTCGAGAGCTTTCGACGATTTATATTAATTAAATCCATAATTATTGGTAGTATTATTAAATTCATATGGACCAAATATGATACAAATCTGTGAAAATTTGTCCGAGTTATTTTGGAAAAAACCCGAAAACTTAACGAACTTTTGTTTGGGAGGTACTCGAGAGCTTTCGGTGATTTAGATTAATTAAATCCATAATCATTTGTAGTATTATTGAACTTCTCTGGACCAAATATGATAAAAATTGGCGTAAATTTGTCCAAATTATTATAAAAAAACCCAAAAGTTAAACGAACGTTTGCTCGGGAGGTACTCGCAAGCTTTCATTGATTTATGTTAATTAAATCTATAATTATTGGTAAGATTATAAAACTGATCTGGATCAAATATGGTACAAATCGGCTAAAAACTGTCCGAGTTATTATGAAAAAACAAGGAAAATTTAACGAACTTTTGTTCGGAGGTACTCGAAGCTTTTAGTGATTTATAATTATTAAATCCATAATCATTTGTAGTATTATTAAACTCATCTGGACTAAATATGATACAAATCGACGAAAATATGTCCGAGTTACTTTGAAAAAAAAAAAAAACGAAAGTTAACGAACTTTTGTTCGGGAGATATTCGAGAGCTTTCGGTGATTTATATTAATTAAATCCACAACTGTTCGTAGTATTATTAAACTCATCTGGACCAAAATGATACAAATCGACGAAAATTCGTCCGAGTTATTATGAAAAAACCCGAAAACTTACCGAACTCTCTTATTCGGGAGATAATCGCAAGCTTTTGGTAAATTAAGTTAATTAAATAGATAATTATTCGTAGTATTGTTTAATTCAGCTGGATCAAACATTATACAAATCGGATAATATTTGCCCGTGTTATTTGAAAAAAAAGGCTGACAATTTAACGAATTTTTGTTCGGGAGGTACTCGAAAGCTTTCGGTAATTTATATTAATTAAATCCACAATTATTGGTAATACTATTAAACACATCTGGACCAAATATGAAACAAATCGGCAAAAATTTCTCTGAGTTACTTTGAAAAAAAAAACCCGAAAACTTAACGAACTTTTTTCGGGAGATACTCGAAAGCTTTCGGTAAATTAAGTTAATTAAATCTATAATTATTGGTAGTATTATTAAGTTCATCTGGACCAAATATGATACAAATCGGCTGTAAAATATGTGAGTTATTTGAAAAAAAAAATAAAAAATAAAAAAAAAAAAAAAAAAACTCAGAAACTTAACGAACTTTTGTTCGGGAGATACTCGAAAGCTTTCGGTGATTTATATTAATTAAATCTATAATCGTTGGTAGTATTATTCAGCTCATCTGGATCAAATATGATAGAAATCAGCGAAAATTTTTCCGAGTTATTTTTAAAAAACCCGAAAACTTAACGAACTTAGGAGATACTCGAAAGCTCTCGTTAAATTAAGATAACTAAATTCATAAACATTTGAAGTATTATTGAACTTATCTGGACCAAATATGATACAAACCGGCGAAAATGTGTCTGATTTATTATGAAAAACACAGATAATTTAAAGAACTTTTGTTCGGGAAGTACACGAGAGCTTTCGGTGATTTATATTAATCAAATCCATAATTATTGGTAGTATTATTCAGCTCATCTGGACCAAATATGATACAAATCGTCTAAAATTTCCAGCGGGCAACACACCGACATTCCGCAGGGGTAATGTAACATCATTATGTAATCTAACGTGGATTAGTAGCATCATTTTTACTAGAGTAGTTTCATGGAACGTGAGTGAATGATACACACACAGCGACCACCAAGATATAATTTTCGAACTTCGTGGTGTTACTCCTAATAGAAGACAAACGAACTATATCGGAAATGCTGGTTGAAGATTCAAACTTTTCGACACGAATAAGTTCGTGTACATGTTAGACAACAAAATCGTCTTCGGAAGGCTGAAAATAAGGCATCTCAAACTACGAAGGTTATTACAAACACTTTTGATGCAGCAATGTCGAGAATACTAGTAGATCTTTGTCGTAATGCTATGTAAATGATGAGCCTGACAAATATATTAATTATTTTGTGGTTTGCGTTGCAAACCACTTTTAGATTGTGTTGAATAATTCATTTTTCTGTTGATATATTGGTCTCTTTGATTGAGCGAACAATTAATTTCTATGTGACATCCGTCGATTGCCTCGACAGCTTTATTAAAAATTTGTGATCACATAAGTTTTAAAAAATATAAAGTTCACTACCAAAATCGACGGAAGCAATGCTATCCAATGTTTTTCAACCTCATTTTTTACGACCTAATTTTATATTTATATTAGTAATAAATAAAACTTTCATGACTTGTAGAAGTCCAAGGCTCTTTAGTTTATGAATTTAGCATATGGCTTCTCAGATATATGGTATGCCTCCCTCCTACTTCCGCCGATTTTAGTGGAAAACTTAATATTCTTCAAAATGTACTACTGTGAGCAAAAAATAGTAAGATATTTTAATTTAAATTTGGCGTGGAAAACCATTCGTCGATATATTTTTTTTCCTATGTTGGTATGACTGTCCGTGGAATCTGTGCCAAATGTCACATCAAAATAATCATTAGTGTTTAGTATACGGTTGTTTTTCTGAAGTACAAAAAGTGTATTCGGCGATTTTTATGTAATGAGTGAAATTCTTCAACAAAAAGTTCCATTAAATTTTGTGTGTGGAATCAATGTTGTGGTGCCGAAACGTTCAGAATGTTGCAAAAGGCCTTCGGTGATAATTGTATGTCACGAGCAAGTGTTTTTGATTGGTACAATTTGTTCAAAGAGAGTCGAGAACGTGTTGACGACGAAATACGTCTAGGAAGGCCATCAACATCAACTGATCATCAACACGTTAATAAAATCAAGGAATTGGTGCTCGAGAATCGACGATTAACAGTCAGGGACCTTACTGGCATCGTTAACATATCGGAAGGATTAGTGAAAACCCTTGGTTTTTGCACCACAATAATGCACCTTCTCATACTGCATTGGTTTTAGGTGATTTTTTCGCCATAAATTCCACCCATATCGCTCCGCAACCACCGTATTCAGCTGGTTTAGCTCCGTGTAACTTCTGCCTGTTCAGCTAACTCAAACGACCGCTCTGGCGAAACCGTTTTGAGTCAATTGAAGACATTAAACGTGAATCGGTACGCGCATTGGATGCTATTCCGGAAATTGACTTTAACAACTGTTTCGAGGATTGGAAAAAACGTTGGCACAAGTGTATTGAGGCCGGGGGAATACTTTGAGGGGGACAAAATAGATTTGGAGAAATAAATAAAGAATTTTAAAATTATGAAGAAAGTCTTACGTTTCTTTTTACCACAGTAGTATGTCAAGAGCCAAGGTTCAATTTATGAAATAGCACAAACATATTTAGATAGCCCACTTCATTTCCTTCGATTACCGTTTATTACACATCTCCATATTTAGCGATAATTGCCATAGTGTGGCATTACTTCCCCTGATTTTAGTGGTATACTTTATATTTTTGAAAATTTATGGCAAGATCTACGGTTTTTTTTTTAATGAAATGGTACAAACATAATTAGATAGCCGATTTTATCCCCTTTGTTCATTATATAGTCACCAGGCGAGCACATCTCCAAATTTTGCGATAATTGCCATAATGTAGCAGTACTTCTAGCGATGTTGCGATGAACTTTATATTTGTGATTAAATTTTGATTTGGAAATAATTTTACTTTTGTTCATTGTTGTTTAATTTATCATAAATTGTTGCTTGTTGGCAAAAACCTCCACGTTTTAACGTCAGAATCGTAAACCTATTTACACTTTAATGGTGCCACTTTTTTGTGTGCCTACACCTATTTAACATTAAAAACTACACTCAGGCCGGTCGTACCTGCGCCAAAATGAAGAACTTCAGGTAAATCGGATTCAAATAGAAAATGCTTTAAAACAAAAAAATCAACACTAAATAAGGAGTTTAAACCAATAAAATAGGACTTCCACTATTTAGTAAAAAAGGAATATGATAAATTATTTAAAATTAAAACCATTTTTTAAAAATATACCAATATTGCCAAAAAACCTTAAATATATTAAATGTGCTGGGAGGATTAAGCATGTTTTATTAGTAACAATATTGCTCCAAAATGCATTAATATTGCATGTAAAGCAGCTAAGGCGCTAGAACGATTAAAAACAAGACGCCAGAACGCACACATAGATGAAATACTAGGAGAGAGGAAGCACGATTTAGCCAATGAGAAACCATAACCTCAAGCAAGTAAAACTTCTTTAAAAGACACAAACCATTTTCTAATAGAATAACCAAGACAATTGTTTATAAAGAAATCGGTTAATGCTCGAGTGAAGAATCTATGGAATTTCCAAAATTTTTATATTATTTGATATCTTTAGTAACTGGCCTTAGCACTATTGAAAACTATCACGATTATGAAAAGATTAATAATTTCTAAAACTAGAAGTTGTAAAGAGTAACAGAGAAACACGAATACTATTTTATAAATTTATTGTTTAATTCAAAAAAGTATTAACTATAAATGGTACACATGGATGGTTCGACACATTCTCCGGTTGCATCATTGTACAAGTATCCCCTATTGCAGAAACATCCTGGCCCACAAGCCATTCTACATACTAACGGTCGATTTGGGTTTGCACATGTACCTTGGCATCGATTTCCACATTCCATGTAAGTTTGATCTCCGGGACAAACTGGAGTTTGGCTTGCGACCAAATGTACTACTAGTACGAGTACACAAATTAATTTAAACATGATATTCACTTCACGAGATAATGTTGCTGCTATCTAACTCAAACTCTAAACTTTTACTTAGCGACTAGTGCAAATTTAAGATCAATTTATAGCTTGAAATTTTAAGATGTGTGAATAATTTTCATACACAACAAAGAAACATTTTCTGTACATATTTAGTACATTTATCTTTCAATATTATAAATTCAACTCACGCACACTAATTATAAATAGTGACATATCACAAAGTTTTAATACGTATATATCACAAGTTTGAAGGTACGATGACCAAACGGAACTGAAAGCAAAACCATTCGTAGCGTTAAATTTGACCATTAAAATGCATTGCCACTTTATGGATATTATCAGTGCAGGTAATAAATAAAACTTAATGTTGTGTTAAATTCAGACCATAAACTACCGTTTAATTAAACCATTAAGGCACGTTTACAACATTTATTACTTGCAATTACAAAAATATTTTAGCAATCAGATGGTGATACGCATTGATGAGTTTTGTCATTGTATAGAAAACCTTCATCGCAAAAACATCCTGGGCCGCATGGAGCTCTACAAACCGTTGGAAGATCTGGATTATAGCATGTTCCTTGGCAAACATTTCCACATTCCTGGTAACTTGAATTTTGTTTACATGCACGTCTCTCGGCGGTTGACCCATCA
This sequence comes from Nephrotoma appendiculata, assembly GCA_947310385.1. Classification (NCBI taxonomy): domain Eukaryota; kingdom Metazoa; phylum Arthropoda; class Insecta; order Diptera; family Tipulidae; genus Nephrotoma; species Nephrotoma appendiculata. Next base: position 335,758,669 of record OX371223.1, read on the forward strand.
GTGAATTCTTCAGCTGTTTGGCTGGCAACAAGATGAGCTACTAAAACAAGTACACAAAGTAATTTAAACATTTTTAGTTATGTGAGGCAACTTTCTAATTCAAAATCGAAATTTTAACTTAATGTAGATTTCAAAACTGAGTTCTCTTTTATACCCCAGAAAATTAGTCGTGCGATAATTTATCGGTAATATTTATATGATAAATTTAAATATTACATTTAGTACATTTATTTAACAGAGTTTTCAAAATATGTATATGTTTAAACAACTGCGGCATTCGGTTACAAAAAATCTAATTCGGCGGTGAGCGCCAATGACAAAACGCTTAAAGAATTGGGGTAATTTTTTAATTATGTAATTGAGCCCCAGATTAAACTTATCGTATAAATTCGATAAATGTCTTAACAAAGGGGACCTTTATAAATTTAAACCTTCTAAAATTCGTTACCATACATTTTTTGTACACACTTATTGTTAGGTAATGTCAATATTTAATGATTGAAATACGAAGTCTGTTTAAATGTTTTTTTATTCCGTTGGAATCTATTAAAACAATAAGCACAAAAGAATTTAGTTTAAATAGGTTTTGCTAGTTACATGTGCAGAAGACGCACGTGTCAAGGTTCTTGGAGTACACATTTTTTGATCACTAACGGCTTTTTAGTAAATAATATATTTTTTTGTAAACACGTTTAGGTGTTATATAGGAGCTATTTACACTAGAAACGAATTTAGGGCCGCAAATAATACAGCAAGTATACTTATTTTCTTAATGTGAATAACCGTCATAACATTAATACCGAAATTAGGTTCCACATATTTCTCAGATGTTATTAGAAAGATTCAACACAATTGCCTTTTCAAAATGTTAAACCTAACAAATTTGAGGAATTTATTAGAATTATTACTGTTTAGTTAATTTTTAAGAACGTACAAGTTTTCAATATTTTATGATAAATTGTGGAACTTATTCGCACATTTATAAAATATATTGTAGGACACAGTGCTCTGGAACGTGGTTTAGGATTATAACCATACGATAACGAAAAAAACTGAAATGGTAGAACTATGGAGTAGCTGCCCAGAAAACAGGAAAGCTTTGCCCTGAAATCATACATAACGGTTCATGTGCTCAAAATATTCATGATTTTTGGTCTGTTTTTTTTTAATAAATTTTTTCAACTAATATTTCGTACATTGATCATCACGCCGCTTAGCACCATCGAGTGTGTATACGTATGTATATGTATACATGTTAGGGAAATCGTATTATAAGTATGCATGTGTGGAAAATCGTGTATGGGTGCCCAATTATGTGCACGTACATGTGTGAATGTGTGATTTTACAGGAGTATATATAGTATATTATTTAAAACTACGATGACTATTTATAAATTTATATATAAAACATGTTTATATATTTTACAACTTGTAAATGACAAAAAATGCTCCATTTGTTTAGTATGTGCCTAGTTTTAGAGCCGGTTAGATCGCTGATTTACCACTCGCCGCTGGGCGAAATACCTCTCATTCGTGCTGTGTGAATTATATTATTCGAAAATCCCAAACGAGAACAGGAAAAATGCGTGTGCTCCTTGTGGTCGTAAAATAAATCTCGGTGTTAAAAAATTACAAGATTTCCGCATCAGTGAAGATCAAGAATTACAAATTCGAAGATTTATAACTGTGAATTTCGCCATATCCAACCCTCAATGCCCCTCAAGTATCTGTGTAACCAGTCGTCAAGTGCTTCAAGTTCATAAACGGCAGAAAGATAACAGAATACCATTTAAGGTGATGCCTAACTTATAGGATATATGCCTACCAAAGGAAACTAGGTCACATGAAAATTTTATTTGCAACTGCTATATATGTTTAACCGCTAGGCATAAGGGAGTAGTAAATATGAAAAAAAAAGTTGCCTGTTGGTAAAACACTTGATTTATCGATAAAACTTACTCCCGACAATGGAATGTATGGATCTCACCACTCTAGTTTCACTGGGGTTAAGAGGCGTCAGGATCCAGTCGAAAATATTCCAAAAACTATACAATTTTGCTCCACTTAATTCCTGGAAGTATCTCGAGGAATTCCTCATCCTTGTATTCCTGACACCCGTTCGAAAACAAGGGCAGTGGAAAATTTGGAAATATTAGCCAAGTAGCTTCCTGAAAAACATCGAGATCAGATGTGTGCTTCTCTGCTCGACGAAAAATCTAGTTCTTCAGCGGGTGATTCCAAAATGCCTGTGGTTTTATCTACAAGGGGTAGCACAAAAAGAGTGTTTCTGAAAGAGGTGGCAGAGCCAAAGATTTTTCCAGCTGGAGCCCTCCATAGCCATCAACGCGATTCTGGAGCGTCTGGACGGGAAATGCTAAAATTGGGTCACCTTATTAGACAAAATAGTGGGAGAAAAACAGTACCAGCGTTCTTTCAGAAAGAATTGTCAGAAAGAGCTAATTTAATGGAAGATCTATACAGGTACGATATCTTGGATTTTGATGTAGAAAAAAGTTCTGTCAAGGAAAAAGGCCTGTTGTCTGGGGTGACGCAGAGCAACTTTTAGAGAATGTAGTGGATATACGTGATTTGATTGGAAACTACTTAGTCAAAGTTATGGCTGACGGCGGGCAAGGGTTTTTCAAAATTTGTATATCAATTATTCCGGAAAATTACATTTCTGAAAGTCTACAAGAAGGAGGTCCATCAAGGAAGAAGGGCAAAATTCTCAAATGCACGAGTGTACATAAGTTGATTATGCTGGGTATTGTACCGCGTATCAAAGAAACCTACGAAAATTTGAAAACATTATTTGATCTCACAAACATCAAATGAAATTCGTGTCTGACTTTAACCTGTTACTTCTTCGTTAATTTTTTTTTTTTTTTTATCTATTTAAATAGTACAATCTTATCAAATGATAATTTATTACTAAAGATAATAACGCACTTATTTGAAACTAATAAGTGGAGCGAGTGTGGGTTTACAGAAATCAATATTCTGCTCCCAATGATGAAACTTTATTTATTAGATGACTAGCTCATGCGGTTTAATTCTTTTAAGGCGTCTCAGTTCTTGTGTTATGTCAAGAAGTTGTATTGCTTCACTGTTGGTATGTTGCAGTAACCTTCTTTCATGTTTGATTGCAAATTCCTGGATCACTTCATCAATCCATTTGACATTTAGGTCTTTGTGTAATTCCTCGTTGGTTACGTAGCGGTAAGCATTCGTTATTGTACGTAGAAATTTGTTTTGATAACGTTGAATAATTAAACGATTTGATTGTTTAGTACAGCCCCAGAGCTGGATACCATACGTCCAAATTGGCTTAATTATTGTTTCGTAGATCAGGCGTTTACAGTACAGGCTAAGCTTAGAATGTCTTCCTATTAGCCAGTACATCTCACGTTGTTTCATTTTCATTTGCTCTGCTTTTTGTCTAACGTGATATTTCCAGTTCAATCTTGAATCGAGATGCAATCCGAGATATTTTGCAGATTCAGCTTAGGGAATTTGTACCCCATTGAGAAATGTATGGATGTTGCTATTTTTGTGCCGCAACGTGTATGTTACATGGACTGATTTCAGCTCGTTAAGCTTTATTTTCCAATCCCTGGTCCATTGGCTGATTTTATCGAGTGCGTGCTGTAAGTATTCTACTGCTTGGTTCTGCGATTCGCTTGATGCCAATACTACGGTATCATCAGCAAAAGTTCCAATGAAGGTTGTTTCCGTTGTCGGTATATCAGAAGTGTAAAGTAGATATAGGATGGGTCCTAATACGCTACCCTGGGGCACCCCTGCTACGGCTGGGTAAAAGTTGGAGTATGTTACTTCATGTGATACTCTAAATATTCGTTTGGAGAGATACGACTCGAGCAATTGGCAGTAATTTTTTGGCACTAATTTACTTATCTTGTAGATAAGACCCTCATGCCACACTCTATCGAAAGCCTGTGATACATCTAGAAATACGGCAGGGCAATATTTCTTCTCTTCAAGTGCTTGTTCTATCTTTGCAGTCACGCGATGAACTTGATCAATTGTCGAATGTTTATTCCTGAATCCAAACTGGAAGTCAGGTATAATGATCATTGGTCTTAGTCGTTTCAATAACAACTTCTCAAACAATTTTGAAATAGTAGGTAACAAAGAGATCGGCCTGTATGAGCCCATTTGCTCGGCTGGTTTGTCTGGTTTTTTTATCATGATGATTTGTGCAACCTTAAAACACTCAGGCACATATGTAAGTCGAAAGCAAGCGTTATATATATATGTTAACATAGTCACTGCTCTATTTGATAACTCCTTAAACATCCTTGGCGAAATGTCATCAATTCCAGGTGATTTTTTGGGATTCAGATTCATGTCAATTTCTTGTGCAATTTCAAGTGGGGTGACACTTCTGATATTTGATGGAGATCTATAGACTGGTTTAGGATCAATCCTAGATTGTATGTCGTGTGGTTGAAATACTGATGCCAAATGTTGTGCAAATAGTTCTGCTTTTTCTTCGTTACGTCGCACCCATTCTCCATTTATGTTCCTTATAGGTGGCACTTGGATTATTGGTCTCTTGAATCTTTTAGTAGCTTTCCAAAGAGAATAATTTTTGTCAGCTTCAGGACCCAGTCCTTTCAAATAATATTCAGTACAAGCTTCTTTATGTTCTTTAATTAATCGGTTAACTTTATTAATGGCAAACATCTTCGTTAATGGCAAACAAACAGCCACATCAAGTTTTCTGTGTCCTTATTGCTTAATAAAATTGCAAGATTTGCGAGATCGTAAGGAAATCGAGAATATTGCAGATGACAACTCGATAGCAAATGATCATAGCGACACAGACATATGTAACGGATCACCTTGCGACTATTTCGAATAGTTAAAGTCGAAATTATTCGAAATAGGGAAATATGAATTATTCACTAAATTATCACTAAATAATAAACTAAATTAAGTAAAGACTAGAAAATTTAATAACGCGCGATTTTTTTTGCGTAAACGTCAACTCCGGTTGGCCTTGTATAGCATTCGTCCCGTTCATCCAAATATCCGTAAAATTTATATTTTTTGAATTTTAACCGCCAAATTATGCGTTCCGTTCAATTAATGCAATTGTTATTAATAAATTAATGAGGTCCGTCTACCTGCTCCAATAGCTTGCGATAAAAGCCTTAACGAAACAAAATCAAATGGAAAATATGTGTTAGACGCGTTAACAAAAAGAACAATAATTTAAACTTACATTGGTAAGGTAGGCTTATTGCGTAATTATCACAGCAGATATTCCGGTAATTATGACACGTAATTGTTACAGTTTTAACTACACACTTGTTACCGAACTATTTGAAAATTTCATATACTATATAATTTTTATATTTTAACTTAACCGGCTCACCAGTTTTATTAATTATTATTTAGAGTTAAATTTTTCTTTATTTTATTTTCACAATATGATTATTGGCTTAAGTTGACTGACCTCAAACAACAAACTGATTACCAAAATATTTAATTGGTTTATGAAAGCTGCGGTTATACATAGACTCTCACACATACATTTAACTCCATGATTTATTCTCAAATAATTATCAGTAATTGCTATCAAATACGATAACAACTCTCGATACATTGATGTTATTTATTCTAAAAACATTATTACTCAAGTATATATACCTATTATACAAGGAAACAAGTACAAATAACAAATACCATTCTAAAGCTCACGCGCGTCATCATTCAACCAATGATGAGTAGTACCAAAACACAATTGTGGAAGCAGCTGAACAAGTTAAACTCCAAAATATTTTCTAATGAATCAACACAGTTGATATTAAATGAGAACCAGCGACATTCGTTACACATAACAGATGATTCCTTGGCCTCCAGTTACGGCGATTTGCGCCACGATTATGATCAATTTATATCACTAGGAGGAACGAAAAAGAATTCCGTTACGAGTAGAAGTACAATCAACCCACCTTTATTCGATAAATCTAATGACATCAGAGTGATTCAAAAATGTGTTGTGCCAGAGCTTCATCTGCTGCAAGGATTCGTAAACCATTTGTTCTGGAGATGGCTTGTGCCGCACTTGGGCATAATCTCTTCTATGGCCCCAACACCTCGCTCTGGTCTAGAAAAATTACGATGGAGAGGCGTTTGAGGGGAATGCTTGCAGAAAATTACTCCAGGAGTCCGCGAAATTATTGGATCCTGCATTTAGAGCCATGAACGAAATTGTAAAGTCGACTTTCTCAGTAACGAGGATCGAGTCAGATTTAAATAAACACATATCAAGTCTCAAAATAGCTCTCGCTGCTCTCGATGTGAGTGAAACTTTGAAAATTCATATAATTTTGAGTCATCTTCAGGAATCGCTTGGATGAAGAAGAAGGTCTTGGTTTATGGACATGGTCTGAACAAACTGGCGAGTATTCACCGCGAATTTTTGAAATTTTGGAGCAGAAGAAAAATGAATGATATGCAAGCTCCAAATTACGGCACAAGATTAAAAGCAGCTGTGGTTGACTTTTCTTCGAAGCATATCTAGTGCTTCATTTCAAGATTCCAGTTCATATTCCAAAAAACAAAATATAATAGTAATATATATATAAGCGCTATTTGCGAAATTAAAGCAGTGCCAATACTGCGCACAGTTTTTTTTACACAAATTTAGTTTTTTTACAATAAATGGTTTGATTATTTTATTATTACTTTACCAATATATCCTATATTTGTTTAGAAGACAAGTTTTGGAAATCGTTCCGAATGTTGTTTTGTATTTTCAAAGGCCATAAGATCTGTAAATTTACTATATAAATAAAAAAAAAGATGTATAGAGAAATAGTGCTTTAATAAAAGAAAGGAACCAAAAATAGTGAATATTTCGAGCACATGAACCGTTATGATTTCAGGGCAAAGTTTTCCTGTTTTCTGGTCAGCTACCCCATAGTTCTACCATTTCAGTTTTTTTCATTATCGCATGGAAACCTAAACCACCTTCCAGAGCACTGTGAGGATGCACTCACAAAAGTTCCAACAATGTGGAACATATTGTAAATTAGAAATATTAAAGTTGAATAAATTAATATCACCACGTTAATAAAATATTTGGCTCCGCCGTTGCTAACATCACCTTAGGATGCATAGTGGAACTTTGTCTGATATTTAAAAACTATGTTGTAAATATTTGAAAGATTTATGTTTGATTGCATTGTGGAACGTAAGTTAGAAGTTAGCACTTTTCAGATTTCGAACTTTTAAGAGTGGGAGTCATAATTAGTTTGACAAGTTTAATCAAACAATAATACTCTGACTAGCATTTTATAAATCGGCGCATTGAACTGTAACAAAACATTAAATATATCAAAAGATAAAATGTCAAAAGGTAAGGAATAATTTGAAGCGAAAAAATTATTTAGAGGGAAATACTGATTACTACTAACTATAAAGGAACCTGGACCCCCGAATAGCAGAGAAAGCACTCTTCTTATTCTGCTGGCGAGGATGACAAAATCTCGATACACGCCATAAAAATTGCTAATTTTCAAATAAGGTCCAACACAGTTATCAAACTATTTGACACAGTTTAATTAAAAAAAGGTATCTCTTCAAAATGTAAAGCCTTAATTTGTGGAACTTATTGTAACTAAACAGACACTAAAAATTTAAACATAAGTGTCGTAGGTGTTTATAAAACTGAAACTTAGTGGAATGATTATGCTTTCTATATTTAAAGAGGATTATATTGAATTGCCATACACCGAACATATTAGGTTCTACTATACAGATGCTCGTCTTGAACACATTGTGGAACTTGTACTTAGTTTTTAAAAAATTGCTATATATGAAAAAATTGGTGTACTGTACATATGAAACGGTTTATATTTGATTACATTGAGACCATGTATGTGGAACATAAGCTAGAAAAAAGGATGTTGTAAACAAAACATCATTATTAAACAAACTTTTGAGCAGTAGCTGTTACTAACTTCTTACAGATGTCAAAGTTGCTGTATCTAATGTTTAAATAATATTAGCGAATTCGGTTAGTAATTTTCAACTGAAACATTTTTCAGATTTCGAATTTTCAAGTTTTGAGGTCATAATAATTTTAACAGTTTAATCAAAAAATATTACTCTGACCAGCATTTCAGAATAGTTAACTATCAAATTTATTAGATTAGATTTTTGTTAAAGAGGAATAGTTTGCAAATTTTTCGAGCCATAAGAGTTTTTGAAATCTCAATATCGCACGCAGAAACTGCTCTCTACTCCTTTATTTGGCAAATAGAGAAATTCCAACTGAAACAATGGGTTCCACTAGCTTTCGAAAAAATTAACTGAATAAGGGTAGTAAATCCTCTTTTGGACGCTAAATAGTTCTTATTGACCTACAAATAATTAATTACAGGCTTTCTATGGCCTAATTAGATGTCCCAATAAAAAATAACGGTTTCAATAATTTATGATAAAACATTAGGTTTTTCCATTTTAAACACAGAAGAACTTAAATCGAAAAACCGCAAAATCGTCCATTTGCAGATTTTGTTTTACGTTTTAAAGTGGATTTTCGATCTCCGTTTTTCGATTTGGATTCTGATAGTTTAAGCGAAAAACCCTAATGCTTTGTCAAAAGAAAATGGAGCCCAAACTTAGATTTAATAGATCATGTAGATCAAATTAGCGTTTAATTTTCTATTTGATTTAAAAACTGTTTTGATACGGGTTCTGTTCACTTTTTCTAAAGCTGGTAGAAATTTAAAACGATGGCCGGGAGGAATGGAAGAAGCCTAATTATATTTTTAAGTTGAGCCATAATGTTGCCTACTGCTTCGCGAAAAAATGTTTTTTTCAAACCCACATTGTGTTTTGAATCCACACCGTAACACTCCAATCATCCAATAAATGCAACATGGTGGTTAACCTTAACACTGAAAATATTCTGAAATATTCCCAAAACTACCTATGTACTGTTCCATCCCTTCACCAACCTATGAAGAGAAGCCTAGGACTTGCAATCACACTAAAAAGAACTGGGTGACGAAATTTGTTCTGAACGATGAAGATGTTAATTTTTTGGCTCGTAGTTTAAAGGAGCGGTAGTTACTTAATGTTGGTCATAACGTTCCTATATTATAGATTCGGAAGAATACTCTAATAGCTATTCTCCATATTGGGGGTGCTTTTAACAATATAAAAGCTGAGGCACTCATGGAAGAGATGTACGGACGTGGCGGACCATACGAAGCGGGATTGGTAACGCCGAGCTGGAACGATCCACCAATAGAAGATGAGTGGCTAGAGGTTCCATCTTCCCCGGAACACGGTAATCCATGGATTACTGTTAAAAATATAAAAGGGCAATGAAGTGGTCGGCTATACGAACGATGTATGTAGGCTATGTGGAGTTTTCGCACGGAACTACTTAGATATGTTTAACAAAGTAATGCAATATGGTCTTTTAATAGTCACAAAAAGATCCAGCATATGTGAATTGGTGACCAATCCTTCCAAGAATGAGCTTATCCTATATACTGTGAAATACAATATTTCGATGAATGAGAAGTTTGTCCTAAATTGTCCTAAAACCAACAACAATGTTTATAATTAAATTTAACAGTGTAATTTAAGTGCGCGTATTAGAGCAATGAAAATTAGTCTGAAATTGGTACTTCTATTAAAAGGTCCACCAATTTGTCATTGCTAATACTTTCTGTACCCTATTAGCCAATTTATGATGAAAAAGAAAGTTCCGCCGATCGTGGAAATTCCCGTTATTTGAATATTCGTGACACAGGAAAAGTATTGGTCCCCTTGAAAAGAAGAAAAATTCTTTAGCCTTAGGGTTAAAAAGGTCCACCAGTTTGTTGATCTATATCAGCTCTGGTCTTCTATGTCTATCAACCGAGCTAATTTTCGGACCCACTGATCATGGGAATTTGCGCTATTCGAATATACGAAACATGGGAAAAGTATTGGTTCCGTTGAAAAGAAGAAAAATTCTTTAGCCTTAGGGTTTAAAAGGTCCGCCAATTTATTGATCTATATAAGTTCTGAACTCCTACAGTGGCTCACAGCCAAAATGATGCAAACCATTTTTATTTTTTTTTAAAGTAAATATCCAAAAAACAAATATAACTATCTACTTTTAATTTACATTTTTTATAAGCTTCAGTATTAATTGTTAATTTCATAAAACAAAACCAATATAAAATTTTATAACAAAATAGTAACACAAATCAAAATTTCTACGTAAAAACATGTCACACCTAAAATGATGCAGTTTTAAAAATTATTTAAAAAATTAATTCATATGTTTGTAATTGTTATTATCACATTGTATAATTAATTTACTAATCTTTAGTAGAATATCCATTTTGTTTAAGAACCGCCTTGAGTCTTTTTGGCATCGAATCTACGAGTTTTTTCGTGTACTCTGGAGTTATTTTATTCCACTCTTCTAACAATTCCGCTACATTATTAATGTCATATGTTCTGATTTCGCTTTCAATTTTAAACCATAAGTCTTCAACAACATTGATATCTGGTGATTGGGCAGGTCTTTTCATGACATGAGGAGTAAATTCCAAATGAGCCAACTTGGAACAATTTGAGATTTGTGCTTTGGATCATTCTCCTGTGGCCCTATTCTGTCTTTCCCTGGGAATAGGGAATTGGGAAAAATATTTTCATAGCATTTTTGTCTAAATTGTATTTTTCTGGCCTACTAAAAGAAAAAGTTTAATGCAAAAATTTTCAAAACATAGTGAATTGGGAAACTTTTGTTCCACAAAATTTTTATTGGGAAAAATATTTTCCCATTTCACTTTATTTCAAAAATATTAACACCAAACATATTCCCTCAGTAGGCTAGAAAAATACAAATTAGATAAAAATGCTATGAAAATATTTTTCCCAATTTCCCAGGGAAAGACAGAATAGGGCCGCTGGTAGAACCGAAAACGATTTCTAATATTTTACTTTTCAGCACTTTCCTCCATATTTCTTTTTAGTATGTCTAAATATATATTATCGTTCAAATTACCTTCGCTAAACTCTGAATTTCCAACTACGGAAGGAGCTATATAAGCCCGTAACATATAACATGACCTCCACCGTGTTTAACAGTGCTTCGTAAAGTTTTAGCTGCTAGCTCCGTATTAGTCTTTCTTCATACGTAGTTTCTTCCATTTGATCCAAAAAGGTTAAATAAAACCGTGTTCCAGAATGTTTCATCTTTGCTTTTATGGTCTTGGGCTAATTTAATTCTAGGCTTACGGTTAACTTCACTGATGTATGACTTTTTCCGCATTGTTCTACCATGAAAATTTGGTTCTCTTAATATTCTGCATATTGTTTCTGGGTGACATTTTTTATGTAAATATTTTCAGCCTCCTCGGCCTACTTTGGAGCACTTAATTTGTTTTCTTTCATTTTTCGGACAATCCATCGACAATCTTTTCCGGAAAATATTTAATTGTGTGATTTTCTAGGTTTATTTTTAACATGCTGTACATAAATGAAGCGTCCGATAGTATGCTGAACAGTAGCAGAATTTGTTTTCACCATTTCTGCAATTTTTCTGTGAATTTTACCATCTTTAAAGTGTTTAATAACTAAGTCACGCGTTTCAATACTTGTGAGGCGACCCATTTTTTCAATTATTACAAAACTTCACTTATTTGCCTATATTGACGCACTATATGGTTGCTAAGGTTGCTTAAAACTGATACTCAAAATTGTTTTCATTGAAAATTTTGTTTTGTGTAGGAAAAGTACCGGTTTTTTCAAAACAAAGAGAGTGCATCATTTTAGGTGTGACATGTTTTTACGTAGAATTTTTGATTTTTGTTACTATTTTGTTATAAATTGAAATTTTTTATTTGTTTTGTTTAATGAAATTAACAATTAATACTGAAGCTTATAAAAAATGTAAATTAAAAATAGATAGTTATAATTGTTTTTTGGATATTTACTTTAAAAAAGAATAAAAATGGCTTGCATCATTTTGGCTGTGACTCACTGTATGTCTATCTAAAGAGCGAGTATGACCCCACTGATCGTAGGAACTCCAGCTATTCGAATATACGTGACATGGGAAAAGTATTGGTTCCGTTGAAAAGAAGAAAATTATTTAGCCTTAGGGTTAAAAAGATCCACTGTCCCATTGATCTATATAAGTTCTGGACTCCTAGTCCTCCCTGGGATTGGGTCTAGTAAAAAGTGAGAACACCCATTCCAGCCATAGTAACCTCTTCAAAATGTTTTAGGACACAGCACTTTTAATGCGTTATTGTAGTATACAATTTTTGCATAATATTACGCCCAGTGCTCCCCTAGATTTCCCGGAAAATTCTTGTGAAAAAATTGCATTGGATCTAGTTCAATCCTTAAGCTCTAAATCAAGAAATTTGCAGACCTTTGAAACTCTAAGGCTGGAGAACTTTTCTACTTCTCAACACCACCAACACATTTCCCGTGTCACGTATATTTGAATAGAGGGAATTCCCACGATCGGCTCAACTTATGTTTCGTTATAAATTGGCCTACAGGGTATAGAAACTTTTAACAATTACAAATCGGTGAACCATTTAATAGAATTACCCATCCCAGACTAATTGTCATTGCTCAAATTCGTTAAGTATCATAACGAGCGCATTCAAATTTAAATAGCGGGAATTCGCACGGTCAGCGGATCGTTATACTCGCTCGGTAGACAGTCATAAGAGTCCAGAGCTTATTTTAATCAAAAAATTTGCGGACCTTTTAAACCCAGCGGCTGAAGCATTTTTCTACTTTTCAACGGAACCGATACATTTCCCGTGTCACGTATATTCGAATAGCGGGAATCTCTTAGACATTGCTTTTAGGACAAAGCATTTTTAATACTAGATTGTGGTAAACAACTTATGAATATTACAAGCAGTGTTCTCCAATATTTTCCGGAAAATTCAAGTTTTTTAATTGGACTGGATACAATGACAAATTTATGAAGTAGTTGTTTATTCGCATAATTATAAAGAAAATTTACTTCCAAAATTTTTGATATTACATATTAAATTTAAAATGTAGTGTAGTGATCTTCTCGTTTTAAATTGAACTGATAATATAATTTAATAATAATTTACACTGTTAAATTACGTTTAGAAAGAAATTTTGTGTTTAAGACAGTTTAGGACAAACTTCACGTGATTATATAGTCGTATAAAGTTTGTCCTAAATTTGTCCTAAAATTTGTTGTTGCTTTAGGACAATTTAGGACAAACTTCACAAGAATATATTTTGAATGAATCCTCCTACTCTAAAGGCCCCTAAACTCATCTTTTCTTGTAAAGCGGAATTTCGGGGTACTATCTTGGCTGAGCTGGAAGCTGAACTTTCTAGACAGATTAAAAAAAAAAAGAAAGATTAATATGTTATGACCTCCATGTGATTTTCCCTTATACCACGAATACCACAAACTTCAATTGTATAGCGAAAAATTAAACGTACTGTTTTGTACATCAAAAATCATTAATTTTGCTTTGGTTTCAGAAAACCAACAAGGTCAACCCTAGTTGAAAATTTAAATTTATTTGAATCATTTAATTCATTGTTTTTTTTTGTAAATGCAAAACTTTTCAACATCATTACAAAATTTGAAAAAGTTTCCTCCTACACAGATTTGCATCAAATTTCGCAAGGATTTCCCAATTAATGGAAAAGTTCAAAACTCGTCATTTCCGGTAAAATTTAAAAAATGATCAGAACTAATTTTGTTTCAAATTTATTTTACAATCTTTTTGTTTTAAATCGTTTTTCGTCAATGATATATACTTTTCAACATACATACTATATTTGAAAAAACGAAAAATCTCCTAGAAGAAGAAGTATGGGTTTTATTTTGTCGAAAATCGTCATTTCCGCAATTTTGGAAAACTGATTTGGAGCGGTATTGTTGTAAAAATAATTTACAATCTTTTACTTCATAATCATTTTTTTCATAAGTGATACACTTTTCAAAATATTTGCAAAAAACTAAAAAGCACCTATGGAAGGCAAGTCCTCCACAAAGTCACTTACAAATGTTGGAAAAGGTGTTGATACCTGTATGCGTATTACCTTGGCTTTGAGGACTACACCTAAGTATGTTATGTTCTTATTTCTTCAGGAAATGTGTCAGAACAGGAATCTTGCACACTAACGATTTGCTAAAGTTGAATCTAATGAATGTTGATTACACTGCACATTCTTTATGCTTACGATAAAAGATTTTGGACAGTTTGCCCTTCCCGTAGAGGGAAGAGTGGTTCGTTACCAAGAATCGAAGTGATGGAATTCTTCAATGACGACTCCAAGCTAGACAATAGAATAGGAGCTTGGGTCTACTATGACCATAATAACTGTGAGCATCTGGCTCCGTTTCACTGACTGCAGCATACATCAAGCTGAGCTAAGGTCGCGGTTTTGACTTAATAAGATATCAATCGAGGATACTATATTTTATTTATTTATTTATTTATTTATTTATTTATTCAAAAAAATATAACGAATTTTGTGCCGAAAAAACGGCAGAAGCAAATTCGCGAATACATAAAAATACAACATAATCCTAATATTTACAAAATTAAATGATTAAAATGAGAATAAAATGTGATAAAAGCTTACAATAAAATGACTAAGATACTAATACTATTACTACCATTACCATTACTACTACTTTTACTACTAAATTTCAACTTCATAATATGTGACTAAATACATCAAGTTTTATGTAATAACCCTGAATAAATAGGAGATATCAACAGTTTCAAATAGCCATTGTTTAACTCTAGGTAAAAAGGACTTCAAATGAATGTCCTTCCTAATGTAAATTGGTAGCGCATTAAAAAAGGTTGGTGCAGCGACCAGAATAGAGCGTCGGAAGTGGTCAGTGAAGAATCTTGGGATGTTACAAAGAAATTGATGGTTACCGCGAAAATTGTAACGAAAATCGCTTCTCATTATTTGTTGACCACTTCGATTAAAAAAAACTCTCAATACCTTATAAACATACAAATGTTTCAACGGCAAAATATTCGTCGTAAAGAATAAATTCCATGATGGTTCAGTTCTTGGTTTCTTTAGATATATTCTCAAAATCATTTTCTGTAGAACATATAAAGGATACGAAGTTGCAGCATAACAACCACCCCAGCACGACAATCCATATTCCAATTTAGCCATAACTAGCGCACGGTAAGCTATTTTTAGAACCGACGGAGGACAATAATCACGAAGAAGGTAGAAAATTCTAGCAGTTGATGACAGATACTGGTGGACTGAATTAACATGCGTTTTCCAATTAAGGCAAGTATCCAAGTGAACACCAAGATATTTAAACGAGTCAACTTGTTCGATATCAAAGCACTCAGAGTGGCAACCACTAGACGCACATTCATACCTGCTGTGATTAGTCACCCGCGGCAAAATAGACGTATTAAAGCTACCAGACAATTTAAACAACATGAATTTAGTTTTCCGGCTTAAGATCAGGCGATGTTTGTCGAACCATGAGAGTAAAACTTTTAAATCAGAATTGATCATCGAAATAACGTTGCTGGGAGAATTCCCACAGTAAGCCAGAGCAATGTCATCAGCAAACCCGGTTGAATAACCATGAAGATTCAATTTAAATACGGAGTTTGTATAAATGAGAAACAGCAGAGGGCCTAATACTGAACCCTGGGGAACACCAACGTCAATAAATTTCGGATCGCTTAAATTATCATTTATCTTAACTCTCACCGATCTACCATCTAAATACGATGCTAACCACTTATTTGCCACTCCTCTAAACCCTATATCATACATAATAGATAGCAGAAGCTTGTGATCAACCATATCAAAGGCTTTAGCTGTATCAATAAATAAAGCACCGCAGCTATTACCTTTATTTAAACCAGTGTTGATTGTATTTAGAAAATCTAACAAGGCCGATTCGGTACTCATACCATGACGAAAACCATGTTGATGGATACTCAGCACACCCGTTTTATCTAAAAAATTGGAAACCCTATTTTTAACTACCTTTTCAAGAACTTTTAGGATTACTGGCTGCAAGGCAATAGGTCTATAATTACCTTTATCAAGGCGATTACCATTCTTGAAAAGGGGAATTATAGTTGCTGTTTTCAGTCGATCGGGTACAACTCCCAACTCAAAGGAAAGGTTAAAAATGTGTGCAAGAACGGGACTAATATGCCCAGCAATGACTTTTAATATATAATTACTCAGGCCAACATTATCAATTGAGTATTTAGGTTCTAAAGCACAAATGATTGAAAAAACTTCATAACTAGATACTGGGGTCATAAAAAACGTTGTCGGACCGAAATCAAAAGGCAAATTGAAACTAGATGACGTGTTGACAGAGCCAAATTTAGCACCTAAATCTTTAGCAACACTAGAAAAATAACAATTAAACTCATTAGCAATTTCTAGATCACTCGTAAGAAGTTCTCCGTTCTGTGCTAAAATAGATTTGACTAGTGAAGTTTTAGGTTTACGAGTCAGAATCTCGTTCACTAAAATCCAGTTTTTTTTTATATCACCGCGGTTAGCAGAAAAACGCTTAGAATAATAGGTTTCCTTTTCATTTTTGATATCTACATTAATTATGGTGCACATTCTGTTATAGCTATCACGAAGTACTGCATTATCAGGACGCTTATTTAACTTGGACCGCAGTTTATTCCTTTTATTAATACGTTGCGCAAGGTCAAAGGAGATCCAAGGCTGCAGGCGTTTAATTTTAGACGAGCAATAAGTGTAGCAGCGTTCCAAGATAATAAAAATATTATCCAAAAATACCTCAAGAGCTAGAGATGGATTGTCGATGTTAAAAATGAACCCCCAGTCCATAAGATTCAACCTTTCATATAACAACAACAGATTGAGTTTCTTTCTACTTCTCGTGGAATTTTGGTTCAAATTAGACCTTGGTAACAGTATCTGAGAAGCCTTAAACCGTATCTCAATCAAGTGGTGGTCAGAAATTTTTAAGTCCACAGCCGATGTTCTTATACCTGAAAGATCATTAGACCTAAGTCTAGCAAAAAAGTGGTCAATACACGTTGAAGAAGAAGCAGTAACCCGCGTGGGAGTACAAATCAATGACTCAAGCCCAAAACATGACATAAGGTTTAGATAATCAATGCTGTTGCTTGGAAACCCAAGAATATCAATGTTAATGTCTCCAAAAACAAACAGATTTTTTGACCTAATACTGCCCAAAACCTCGGCCACTTCCCGAACATAGACACTCACAGCTGTAGATTGAAGTCGATAGATGCATAAAAAGACATATAAATCAGAAGAAAATCTCCACTCAACCTTTATGATATCGGCTGATGGTAAGTTATGGGCACTAACTGAGCAATCTAAATTTGAGTCAAAAAAGACGGCAACACCACCTGCTCTATACGAATCATTGCACGCACCGAACAACGTATAACCATTTAAATTATATGAAGACAATTCATTAGTGTGAATCCAAATTTCACTTAAAAATATAAACGAGGGCCTTGTGTTATATGCATTAATATTGGCAACCAGTACGTCAAAATTCCTTCGAAGACTTCGAACATTTAGATGTACAATTAAAAAATCCGCAAAATCACAATTATCCATAAAAACTGAAAAGGTTATTGAATCGCGAGAAATGTACTGAAAAATAAATTACAAATACAATCAATACGTCTAAATAAGCAGATAATTGTAACAAATAAAGATCAGACAGCCAATTAATTTGCAAAGTTAACGTTATATTCATCTGTTGATATATCGAATTCAAAGCTATTACATCACACGAAGGTAATGCAGATATTCCAAAATGAATACACGGAAGTATCATACAACAAGAACAGTCTGAATTAACTAATAGAATATTAGATGCGCCTAAAAGTCCTAAAAGTGTTAACAAAAAAAGACTTAAAATTACTGAGTTATGAAGTAGAAATGTAATATTTATGAAAATAAGAAATAGTTTATGAAACAATAATAATAATAATAGCATTAATAATAATGGTAGTAAGAACAATAAAAAATATTTAAAATTAGGTCGATATAAAATAAAATAGCAAGGATTCAAACTAATATTGTAGAACTTAAGGTGAATAAAATAACATTTGTAGGGTTTTAAAGTAATTTTACAATGAAAATGTATATGAAATGTAAGATTAACATAAAATTCGAAATGAAATCTGATATAATAAAATTTGATAGTGACCAAAAATAAAAATGAAAACATTAATAAAAACAGATGTGTCACTAATTTAAGATTAAAAACTATATAAGTGTTAGTAATAAATTGTGATAAATTGTGGAAAGTACAATGAAATGAAACTGTGGTGATTAGAAACAAAAGAGTGGTGAATAAAAAGAAGAAAATGTAGTTTGTTGTGAAAAATTGTGGGCTTAAACTAGTATTATAATTATGCGAGACTAGAGAATGGAAGTTAACAGGTCTTAATAAATAATATAGAGTTATACTTATTTGTGCTTCATAATTAATTTCAGGAATCCAGGGCCTGCTCACTGTTCTGGTGTAATGTTTCAAGTTTACGGATATCGGCTTTTGACTGGATCCTGTTGATGGTAGCTCCTTCAGATTTACGGATGAGTATATTGCCCTCAGAAATCCACAGGTATTTATATTTTGATGACTTTTTGAGTTTAAGTGCTTCGCGAAATAATGAGTGACGTAAAGATGTGAGATGGTCGCGAAAATATAACTGAATATTTTGTTCCGATTTAAATCCAATTTCGTTGGCATATAGTGTAGGTTTTAAACGCTTTTTTTGTTGCATCGCCTTAGTTTTGGAACCTATATTATGCCTCAACCAAGTTAAAACCTCTTATCATATATGAATACGAGCGCCTTCGTTAGCTTAATATGTAGCTTTTCCTCAGCATAAATAACTTTGATGAAAATTGCAGAAAGAGGATTTTTAAGTATCAGAAATAGCTTGGGTCTTGATTTCGAAAAAATAAATTACGCAGTCTCAACTCAAACGCTCTTGATGAAAATTGTTGAAAACGTGGGTTCGAGTATCAGGAATCGAACGAAATGGTTCCCGATGTCAGGGAAATTCGTGTAGAGGGTTCTCCGAAGGAGAAGGCATCGGTTCCTTATTTAATTATTTATCTCAACCTGTACAACTTTTATAAACATTGATGAAGAAATAGACTAAAGAGGTCTCGATTTCGGGAAAATTCGTTTAAGGTCCTCAGTGGACCCATGTTCTTTTCTTATTTTTTTCTCCTCAAACGACTTTGAGCAATATTGTTGAACGGGAGTTTTCAGTTCAACAAATCGATGCAAAGTATCCTTGGTAAAAGCCTTTTAGGGGGCCCTCCAGTAGAGCGTTGATCCCATTTTTTCAGCTTTAATAATTTTGTTAAATTTGGTGACGAACGGGGGTTTCTATTGGAATGGATTGCGATGAGTCCAAATTTTGAGCAACTTCATTTAGGGAGGAATACCTTGATTGAGATCTAGTTTAAAATTGGTTGGTGAGATGAGTTTTAGTCAGAAATTACTACAATGAATTATGAGTTCAGACAAGTTTGTTTACGAGGAAATCAGTGGCGGTTCCCTTTTATACTTTTCAGGTGGTTTGAACTATTTTTAGAAATGGTGATGCGGTTTTCAGTTTCATGAGAAGTAATGTTGTGGGATGTTCTATCATGTTGCTTAACGTAAGGTATGTGTATGGAAATGGAAATTCTAATTTTTTTTTGTAGGTATAGTTCTGAAATAAGGGCTAATTGGGACGATGCAAGACAATGTTTTGACCGATTAATGGAAACACGATTCTAAAATGAATTTTGGAAGAAATTCCGGAACTAGGCCATTTTTAACCGATCACGATGAAATCACGTGTAGATGAAATTGAAATTTTAATTTTTGGAGGACAATATAGCACAGTATAGTTTGGTGTGGTACTAGAAATGGGATATTGGAATGATTTTTGGAAGAAATTCTGGAGAACAACAAGAAAATTTGAGTTTCTTTGGTGAAGTGCGGTTGCTGAGAGTTACACCTAGGTTAGATTTACATAAGTACCATGAAAGTCTATGTTTTAGCCAAGGGGAAACGAATTTAGAAAACAGCCGATCAATAATTGCACTCAATTTGAATACCGGCATTTTTACGGAATTCGCAATGTTTCAGCAGCTTCCACTGGAGGACAGACCTCATTCTGAAACATGAAAGCGACGAAGTTCAATACAGTTGGCTATACTGCGTTAGTCCAACAGCTTCATTCTGGTGTCTTCGCATTGCGTTTAAAGTACTCCAGAATTGCCCTCCTGCAAATGACCTCGTGTGGCATAACCTCGCGCAAGGGACCATAATTCCTTGAAAATGCTGCAGGTGCAAGCATTACGATCAATGGAGATCACTACAGAAACATGTTTCAAGGCATCTTCATTCCACTCATGCGGGGGAAATATAACAATAGTGGGAACATATGATTTCAGCAAGATGGTGCTATGGCTCAGATCACTCGTGCGACAGTAAAACTTGTTGCGGGAAAAATTTCAGGGCCATGCTATCTCAAAAAATGGCGAATTAAGATGGCTGTTTCAATCGCCTGATCTGATGGTTCCAGACATTTTTCTGTGGGGCTATCTGAAGGAGAAGATATACATACATCAACAAACCACAGACTTACGGGAGCTGAAAGACAACATTCAAGCAGAATTTGTGCAAATTACACCTTCCACACTTCAAAAAATGATGCAAAACGACATGGGCCGCTACGCGTGTGAATTCTAATTGTGGACTTTTTCCCACCCAGTTGTCGTATTATGGCTTAAATATCATTTAGATGCCCCTGGTTTCTTGTGTATATTTTAAATTATTGTTGCTTTTGCGTGATGTTTAGTTTCCTTCCGGAACCCCAGTCATTTTTTTATTAGCGCCCGATAGATGTATCCGGAGCACCCAATTTTCTCTGTCAAAACTTATATTTAGCGCGCTAGTTTTGCATATAATTAATTTATTTAACTCTAAACTAATATTTTTCATTCAACTTTTTAGTTAAAAATCGACATAAATTTATTTTGCTCTATTAATCGGGAGCCGCTATATCGGGAGCGCTATCCATTTTGAAAAGGCGTTTATTTTGTAAACCCCTGAAACCATTAGAAACTTAATCTTACAATAAAAATTTAAAACGGTGTAAGATGAATTCTTGTTTATAATGTCAAGTCAAAATAAATGTCAATTAGTATATTTCTTGTCGATAAATGTTTGTTTTATGGATGCATTGATTTTTCATTTTTATGTTATAGAGACACTAGTGAATAACAGCTGCAGTTTCAGTAGACATTTCCCATTCGGCGCCGGATGGTGCCCGAATTATAAAACACGGCTAAAATCGGTCTATTCAACAGTCAATTTAGGCGAAACTGGGATTACAGAATGAGTTCTGGATTTGGTTTGGTAAAATGTGCAGTTTGTTTGTAACAATAGTATTTTAATGTGGCTAATCCTTATAGGTATTATAATTTATAATTTCAAACTTTCGGAGATTTCCGATCATGTGGATTGGTAAGATTACTATCCCTCATGAAATGTTAATTAAAATTTTTAAAAATTAAAATTTCATGTTTTCAAAGACAGTTTAGATGGAGTTATATCAGTGTAAACAGTCTATCAACCTACTAAGGATACCTATTAAAATGCACCATGAACATGGATGTGATCTCCCGGATATATGAGAAAACATATTAATCTAAAATATACTATAGATTAATCAGAGATTAAATTAGTAACACGCAAACACATTAGATACAATCTCACTCTCTGTATTCACAGGAATCGGTACATGGAGGTCAAAATCTGCTTTTTTATAAATAGTTGGATTAATATGAGCGCTGAGAAAAAAAGGAAACATATTAAATAAATAAAAAGGACTTTTATTAATTCTAACTCATTTTGAGTTAATAAAACCCGAAGAAGAACAACAACAAAAATTAAGTCGAATGATGAATAATAATTTATAGAGAATGATAGAGGGGTATCGTATGTGTGTGTGTGTGATCAGAAAATTTTCCTTAATGGTCTTTAGAAACCATAATACATTGGTTTTGGCCTCCAGGATTCATTATGCGGTAATTAAATAATGTCTTGTGAATTTAATTTTTCATTTGAGTCTTCTTCGGGTTATTTCTTTTATACTCGTACGTACGTATAGAGGATATAGGATATATAAGATACTAAGGATATAAATCATATATAAAATATTTTTCTTTGGTTTACTATATAAGACTAATAAAATAAACGAGATAGATGTGATGCGAAGTAGGATGTCCGTCCCTGTGTATGTGTAGGACAGATATTATTATATTTCTTATGATATTGTCCAGATAAGGATAATGAGGATTAATTTTTGTGTTATTTTTTTTTTTCTATAAAGAGATTGAATTTTATTGAATGGAAGTGATTTATGGTTTTTCAGAATTTAATTGAGGGTTTTCTTTATTATTTTATATTATTGTTAGATATACAAACACATTAGATGGACAATTGATGTTAGTGGTTACCAATCGCCATGGTAATTTAAAATAATGAAGAAATTGTATCCTACTCCTAGAAGATAATGGTAGAAAACGGGCACAATAAGATTAAAAACATGTAATTAAATTTATTTTTAACTGTCCTTTCTTATGTTGATGTTGTTGCTGTTTGCTTCGCACCCCGTTTGAGTGATTTTCCCAATTGAATTTTTTTTTTGTAAAGTTCCATCATTAAATTTAGAATGAAAAAATATATACATAAAATTCTGATAACAGATACTTCGTGTATCATTCATGCAAATTAAAAAAAAAGGATAAAAGGAGCCAGTTATTGTACCAGCATATAATAAATTACAAACAATTTTTTCGATATACCCCTTTCGTGCGGCGATTTTTTTTTTTTAATTTTCATTGGAAGTCCCGTCCATATTACAATGAAATAAATTACTTTGTTTAATTTAGAAAGTGTCTGAAATTTTAATAGTTTTCAATTAAGAAAACGTTGAATTGCTAGACATTAATAAAAAAAAGTCACGATTTTCTATTGTTGTTGTATTTCATTAATTTTAATTGGATGTTTTTTATGCATCACTGATACTAAAGGGAGGTGACGGGTCTGGAACTGTGGGCCTTGAAATATTCAGACTGGAGTACAAAATTTGGGATATGCTAATCAAAGGCAGAAAATAGGTAGCAATATATTTTTTAGAAAGTCAGCTTGCTTATGCCTAATTACCTTAATTTAAAAAATTGGCCAAAATTGAGTTTAGACAGCCTCTTGATAACACAGCTGACTTGATTCATACGAAGGTTTAAGAAAATTGCGTTGTAAGTTTCTGACAAAACACAACCAATCACATTTGGTTATGTCAGAAACTCTAGAAAATTTTCTACACATTATCATAAAAAGTTTGGGCTCCTCTGGCACAATGCGGAAACTATTAACTAATAATAAATCGACTATCTTATACATTTGGAAAGAGGAGGCATAAGCCTATCTAAATTGGCACGTCTTGTTAAAATAAAATAGGTTGGGAATATTTGGCAAAGTTTGAAACTTAATTAAACATTATGTTCGATTTATTGCGATTTTCTTAATAATTTTCGAATTCTATCGAAGGATCTGAATCGTTTTATGTTAATGACATGTCCTAATTCGGATAGGTCGGTCAGGTTAGCGAGCCTCAATCACACCTCACATTGATTTAACCAGGTACATATATAATTTCTATATCGTCATGGGGTCAAAGAGTTACACAGCCTACATCTAACCTTACACAGCCTACATCACGCAGTCACCTATCAAGTTTTCGGATCTTATATAGGAACGGCGGGTATGTGGAGAGCAAAACGTTTTGAGTATCGTTGCGAGGAAGTAGTTTTTAGTTATTTTTACACCAAATGAGCGAATTGTGGAGTTTAGAGCTCAACTTAAAGCATTGGAGCTAAGGATGGGCACACAGAGGTAACCGGGAACTGTAACGCAAGCTCTTGAGTGAGGCCCGAACACACGGAGCAGGTTCATTTTAGAGATGATAGGTAGAATAGGATTTCTTGTCTTCGGCTCATTGAGCATCATCACATACACTTCGAGGTTGACAATAGACCACAGTAGAGCTCACAGTATAAACTGACAATATGGAAAGGTGAAAAACGAACCGGTTCTCAGAGGAACTCACGAAATGAGTTCAGTGAGGAAGGCAGAGATATGGAAGTGAGATGATGGAGAATTACTGCCTTAATTGCGGCATATCGGATTGGAAAACATTCCGCTTGATAAAGCAGAAGAAAGCGCCTGGATCAGATGAAATAGCCGGCGAGGTGCTAAAACTAGTATCCCACTAAGTTCCAAAGTTACTGTTTTGCATGTTTAACCAATGCAGAATGACGTCTTCAGCACGCACTGGAAGGAAGCGTGCTTGGTACTAGTTAATAAACCAAATGACGATCCCAAACTCAAATTATGTTATTTACTCCTGTGCATGCTTGACACAGCGAACAAACAAGGTATTTGGGAAACTAAGTGAAGCCAAGATTAAAGGTTAAAATCCAAGCCGCTGGCCTCCCACCCAAAGAATATGATTTTAGAGCCGAACTATCAACTATCGGCCCAGAAATCTTAGGACTCGACCTCCGGATTAATTTCCACGACAACCTACTAAATAAAGAAATGCCAAATGACATAAAAATGATAGGGGAGGGCCGAATGAGGGCGGTGTTGTTGTGCAACACTAAACACGTGTAAGAACTAACACTGCTCTTGAACTAAACAGAGGAAACCATCCTCCCAAAAAAATCAAACCTGTTATCACAAGGTAGGTCGGTAAGGATGTTAACAATATGAACCCAATTGGGAAAAGCCTGTGAGCTGATTCACTAGAAAAAATGTACAAGACTGTCCGCAAAGTACAGGTGATATTTGGATATACCCCTATAGAACTTCTGGCGAAGGATCGAGATGCCATTTATATTAGAAAAGCGGTCGTCGGAAGAGGGAATGCAAGCTTGAAGTAAAGGTGACGCACATTAAAAAGATGACAGACATCCTTTCGGGAGCTTAAAGGTGACAGAGGAATCAAACAAGTGAGCCCATGGTTCGAGAATCAGCATGGTGAAGTTGATTTCTTTATATCACGGTTTTTAAGTGAACATGGATATTCCAGAAAAAAACTGTAAATAATTGGTAAAGCGGTAACACACGAATGTTTGAATTGCGCAAGATTCATCGAAAATGTGGAGCAACTGGTTTTAAATGCGGTAATTGATTGGAACGGAGAACATGAGAGGAAGACGTGGGAGATGGTCTCCACCGATGGCAGTGGAGATGTACAAGACGAAGAATAAGCAGAAAAAATTCTAAAAGCGTACAAAATTGACCTCTCCAGAAGTGTATGTAGCATGTGATTGTCATAAAGTAATGTGTTACAGAATTACAGGCTACTTCATTAGAAAGTGTGGGTATTTGGAGTTGGTAATCCGTGAAATGGGAGTCCAATTCGGCTTGTTACCCCACCGCAAACAAAATTCTATTAATTTAACCCTCATGCATTGTTTTCGAGAAATTTTTGATATATAAATAAATTTTAATAAGTTTCCATACATTTTTTACTTGGATGCGCTCGTTTTCAGGTCTTCGAAGCGCTGAGTTTTATTGAACTCAAATACAAATGTAATATTTGTACATCGAAATAAGGCGTGGGTCGTTAGCAGCTTCGTGTTAAAAATGCATTAAAAATATGTTGAGAAAGGACATGTGGTGCAGTGGATAAGCTTCAGCCCAAGGCAAAGGAGGTACTAAGTTCGAATCACGCACCAGAGGTGAGATACATAAGAAAATTTGTATCGTTGATTACGATCGGTGCTGTTAATAAACTCAAGTAAGACTCTCTTTGGGAGTGCAGAATTAAACGCCGTCTCACCGTCCATGTGAGGCTTCATTGGCAAGAGCAAAACTTCTGATTATTATTAATGGAATACAGCTTTATTCAAGTGGTCCCCCGGGTAGCTTCACTTTACCCCATTCTGAGAACACAATATTTCAATACATTTTCGATGGTTCTAGTCTCTATTTCGCAAAAGACCTAAGAATTGTTGAGCTCAAGGGCCTCACTCGTTTGTGGATTGCCCGCATAACATCGATCCTCCACAGCACATCACAAGAAGAGTTTAACGGAGAAAACAACGCAAAGGCCAATTGACATCTGCAAAATGAGTGAATTTAGTGCACAAAAGAACGATTGATGATGGCTGGTGTGGCATGGAGCACTATTCCGCTGAATCCAAAGGTTATGCAGGTCTTACGAACTTTCTTCATAAATTTGCGTACAGCACGCGCGGTTGGTTCTTTTTCTATTTTTTTTTCTTCAAATTTCGCACTGTTCCGACAACATAGCACTTTGGAAATAATTTTCTAATAAGTTACGGTTTCATAATAAAATATGATTTAAAAAACAACCACTAGATGGCCAGACCCATAGGTGTAACCATATGTCTAATAAAAGTGAATTGATTTCCAATTAAACCGTATCCAAAGAAATGACGAAAGAAAAGCTTAAGGTATTTTAAGTACAAATTTAATGGTTGAAAATTTTTTTGTGGAAAAATGACTGAGGATAATAGGAGTAAGTGGGGGGAGGGGGTTTGTTAACGGCGCAGAGTAATGAGCGAGGGTTAATGGCTGGAGGGACAATGCACCGAGGGATAATTGGCCGGGGATAATGGCGGTGGTATTGTCGAGAGGGGTAATATCGGTTGGGGGCCCTAGACCCATTCGCAGTCCTGCCCCGTTGGGCTATTATTTTTATTTATAGTCTGTCGTTAGATAATTGTTGGGAGTAATTCAATCACAATATTCTTGTGACTGAACTCCAACCACTTTCAATGTTTTTCCGTGTGACTTATGTTATATAATAAAATGGTAGCTTCTGATTCAATAAAGCGAGACTTCGATTAGTTGTTCTACAGCACGTTATTTTTCATGAATAGAAAGGTTAAAGGTTCACTACCGCAAGTAACGGCTTTAGTGATATTGTCTCACCTCATCATGTACAACTATATCTGATTCTTAACCCTGGTTAAAATAAGTGGGCACATATTTGTAGACTTAACATATTTACAAAATTCTACATTAATATGAGCTTAAGATGTTTTATTTTGTCATTAAATCTGTCCACTGATGAATGAATAAAATTTTAACCGGAAAACTCCAGCTAAAAACGTTTATTCAGGGAATATCACCCCTAACGTTCTTTTCAATTGCAGCACTACCTGCCAATTTGAAAAAAAGGCCAGGCCGACCATATCTACGAACAAATGTCATTCCGTCTTGTGTTCTTTGAACCAAGTAATGTGGGCTGCCTGAAAAAGATGATGATGGATGTAATAGGTTCATGTAATAGGTTCTGATGTACAAGGTGATATCAATCTTCTACTTTGGTAAAGCATCATACATTCTATGTATAAATTGCACGGTATTGTCTCTGTTTTTAATTACATTGTTCTCTTGACGTCTTCTTGCCCTATAACTGTCACAGTCACTTCGTTGCATTCTGACAAATTAAATAGTTTTTGTAAATCTCCAACAAAATATAACCGAAAATATCTTGGTCGTTAGGCAATCGATGTAGCGGAACTATTCTATGAACTATGGAATATTTGACATTCCGCTTAAAAGTTGATTGGAATCCTACATAGCGGTTCTTCATACAATGCATCACACGTAACATGAATTTTTACAAAGGCCCAATAATATTTTATCAGATGCATATAAATTATATTGTGAACTATGATTAAAATTACAAAAATTCCAACCGCTTCCAATTTGGTAAAAAAATCGGAAAGAGCAAGTTTGCAAGGTGGATGAAGAAACAAACAAACTTTCTCTTATATAAGAAACGTAGAGAAGTGCGTTTTGAGACCGACCTAATCCATAAGGGAAAATAACCAATTTTAGTATAATACCAAATTTTATGAATTTATTTGTGAACTTGGAATTTGTTCAATCGATTGAATGCTTCAGATTTTATAGCGAAAAAACATCGACATGCTTTTGCTTTTATATATATGAAGTAAATGAGTGCGTTTTGAGACTAGCCTGATCCATAAGGGAAAATTATTTTATTTTATTAAATTATTAGATTTATGAATTTATTTGTGAACTTGGACTAAATAATTAGTTTTGAAGTTGCAGTATACGCTTGAAGCATGTAAATGTGAAATTTTAAAGACATTTTTTTATTTTAATTTACGATAATTAAATTAATTTCGGAAAAACAATACAAAAAAAAATGTTATGGTAGCCGTACAATTCGAACTCTAAAACTTTGTATCGTAAACGTTCATCTCTCATGTGTGGTACCTTTGGGTTTTGTTCGAAAAGTACACGATAACTCATTGCAAATCGAATTAGATATTTCCGCACAGATTCGAATTCATACAATTCGTTTTGAGTTTTTGTATTTTCGATTTTTCGCTGTTTTTAGGGGGTTCCCATTTCATTTTTTAATTCATTAATGTGCCCTAGTGATTTGTTATAAGTGTGTTATAACCTTGGAAATAAAATTGGATATTTTACGGCGGTTTGAAATGGAAGAAAAAGCTGTAGAGAAAGCTAAAGCTCTTGGTTTAACTGCAACAACCGTCAGAACCATTCAAGATCGAGATGTAAATAAAATACGGGAAGCTGCTAAGTCGGCAACATCCTTAGATGCTAAGGGAAATGATTCGTGCGAGGAGTAGATTTATAACCAAAATGGAATCATTGCTTATAATTTGGATTCAAAACCAGCACAGAGAATCCCATTAAGCAAAATGGTAATTCAGACGAGAGAAAAAAGCTTATTCGACAGTAAAAAAGTGAACCATCGTGTAACAAAACTGCGGCCTGAACTTAATGACAAAAATGGAAAAATTTGACTGGTCAGGGTTGGTTTGAGAGGTTCACGGTTCGCGCCAACGTTCATAGCGTAGCTCCTATCGATTTAAAAGCATTAATTTAAGATGGAGGCTATTCTCCGAAACAATTTTTTAATGTTCACGAGACTCGCTTGTTTTGGAAAAGGCTCCCAAAAAGAACTTTCATTTCCAAAACGAAAAAATCTGGATCTGGTTTTAAAGCGAGCAAAGAAAGATTAACTCTGCTTCTGGATAGTAATGCCAATGGAGATTATAAATTTAAACCATTCCTTCTTTACTAGTCGAAAAATTCTAGAGCTTTATAGGGTTATTCAAAGGGTCGGCCTTATGTACATTGACGAAAAACTGGATTTCTACATGTGCTATTCCAGAAACTAACGCTTACAGTAGCAGGGAGAACTTGGACTTCAAAGCTTTGGTTTTAGTAGATAATGCCCTCGGCCCCCTAGTCTAACACGGCCAGTCACCAAACACCACGTATGTAATGCAGCCCATGGAACAGTAAGTAATATCCAACTTTAAAAGTTAATACCTACAGCGAACTTTTAAACTGCTTTTAAATCAAACTGATGGATAAGACAAACCTACGACAAAACTAAGAGTTTTGAAAAAATTTAACGTTATGAATGAATGCTATAAAATTTTTATGAAAGTTTCAGAATCGTGAAAGGAGGTTGAATCTTCTTTTTTGGCGAAAAGCCGAAAAATATGGCTAGAATTTGTCCACAACATAAGAGAAATTTCTTTAGAAGTTGATGATGCATCAATGTAGTTCAAGATGTTGTTAACTTAAGCTAAACATTTTAATTTTGAGGGGATAGATGAGTTGGATATATAAAATTGCTTTTCAGCGCCATGCGTTTTATTGATGAAGCTACCGAGATTATAAAAACAAATGATCCTGACAGCAAACGAAGTGGTAAAATGTCATATTACGTCATTTATAGACCCGTTGGACTCAGACTCGCAGAAACTATTTTTATTTAAATGTGCTTTTCTTTATATTTTATTTTAATTTCTTGTACAATATTTCTTGTATTTTTATGTGATAAAGCTTGTTTTATTTCTGTTATCAATTCGGCATCTTTAAACAAAAAATTGAAAACAAATTTTTGCTGGAACATATCATTTGTATTTATATGGCGTTTTTCGGAACGTATCCACAACGCAAAGTGAGGTTGTAACCAGATTTCAAAACTTTAACACATTAGAAAAAAAAAAATTAAATACAAAATATATGTGTTGGTTGAAACCTGACCACGGAAAAAAATACCAATACAGGGACTTCAAGCGGTAATTTCTTAGCCGACTAGAGCTCAGGGTTGGGGTGGGGTTTTTGAAGTATATATTGGTGCTAACTTATACCGCATAAATAAATATAAAAAATAAAACAAAACAATTGTGGGACAAACATTATTCACAAAAATAATTAATATCTAAAAATGAATTTAAAATTAATAAACGGAACAAAAAAAAATAACGATATTCTTAACACACATAAACGCAAAAATCTCATCCCTTGTCGTTACCTCTTAATCTTTAACACAACATATTAAAACAATAAAATAAAATCACGAATATTTACAATAACAAAAATTAATTAAGTATATTATTTATAAGTAAGATTTAAAAAAAATGATATATAAAAAAAATCGTTGGTGCACTTAGCTGACGTGTCTCTTCTGGTGTATCTCCTACTAATGCTGTACCGCAAACTGGATGTATCTCCTCCCGGTTAATATAACGTTGGTTACTTTTTTATATCTTTAATGAAGCTCTGGATTTCTTGCTTTTGAATGGGTGTTGATTTCATGAATTTATTTCATGGACCCAAATTTTATAATGATTGAGTTTTTATTTTTTTTATTGTCGTTTTCAACACTTTTCGTTAATATATATTTCTTTTTTATATAATTTAAACTTTTCTTTTGATATTTTATACAAATTATTGATTTATAAAAATAATTTACACATATATATTTTAGATATTTGTGATTTTTTTTTATTAATTTACAGTATAATTAAAATACTTCGACCGTTTTCTTTCAGGTCTTATGAAAAACTCCTCGAAAAAAAAACAATTTTCTTCAATCCTTTTCAATTTTTTTAAAGTGCTACCACTAGATTCCAAAAAAAAAATGTATGTAATTTTTATGTAACCCTTTCCGCATTTGTACTAAAGACAGTAAGTATAAAATATTTAGTACTACCGTTGTAATGAAACAACTCGACCTGTTTCAAGGTATTGATGTATAAATAAATGTAAATGAGTGCGTTTTGAGACTGACCTGATCCAGAACGGAAAATTATTTTATGTTTTTTTTTTTTAATCAAATAGAAATAAATTCTGCTATAACCAATGCCACTACATTATCAAACGTTATGGTTTTATTTGTCAACTTGGAATAAATCAATAGTTTTGAACTTACCAAAGTAACCTAGAAGCTTTCTCATTTGGGCTTGTGAAATTAATTAAAAAAAAAACAATATAGAAGAAATTCTTATTGTTAGCTTCATGATTCGAACTATAAATCTTTAGAATCATACACGTGCATCTTTCATATGTTCTACCATACTACATGGAAATATGGAAAGTAACATAATTGCTAAAACGTACTAGATGAAACTTACTCTTTCAAACAGACAAATCAGATGGTTGGATCTTGTACATTATTGTAGAAGTATTTGTCAATAGATTATGCAGTTTCAATCTTCACGCTATTCCTCAAAACTAATTTGTCATGTCAACATTATGTCACTTTCGAGTTGCATGAACACTTTTCTCTGCCTCAATAGTATCGGTATTCTAAGATTTAAGATCCAACTGTATAAGTTACATCATTCTTTGTAAAATTTTAATTTAATCAATTTACATCTCCACCAAAAATTTCCACATTTCCCGCGCAACACTAAAATAATATTCAATTTACACAAATCCATTCGCATTGTTCGACCAATAAATCAACCCATCTGTTTTATCCAGATTCTAGCGTTTAAATACGTTTATAAAAAAAATCACATATTTTCATCTGTATATCTACATCTCCAATTTTCCCCAGCCCTCCCCCAGTACACCACTAACTACTGTACAATACTATTTTGTGTTAATGTTACATGAATATCCCCCTTAATTGAATTTCGATTACATTTTGTATACATTTCTAATGGCAGGCGAACAAGAAATAACCGAAAAATGGAAAATCTGCTGGAAAACAGCACAACATTTATATCTCGAAATATAGAAAAGATTATGATGATGATTGTTTTGTGTGTGTGTGTATATATAGATATAGATTTGGTATATTATCATTATGCCTAAATGGTTTGGGTGAAGTGATATTATCCAATTTTTTTTTTTTAAATCTAGTGGTTGGATACATACACAGCAACCAAAAGTCCTCTTCATTGCTATATCGAGAAACGCACAGGCAGAGGTATTAAGATATTATTTTTAAATTTTTTATACACATCTTAATGGTTTTTGATAGGAAACTTATTTTTTAAGCGCTTTGGTTTCAAGCAATAAAAATCTGGAAAATTAATTGAAAATGAATTTGCTTGGATATAGGGAAATATAAATTCAATTAAAGATTTTTTGGTATCTTTAAATCGCCCTCTCCAATAATTTAAACTTAACATACATACAAAACTTTTTGGAGCAGCATGAGTAAACAAATATCATATGTGCTATACAATTATAAGTTGGACATTAAGAAAACTTAATGCTTAAATTATAATTAATTCGTTCAAATACATTGGGTTAATTTCGACAGGAGGTCAGAAAAATACAATTGTAACAAAAATGCTTTGAAAATATTCAGGGAAATTCAGAATAATTCCACGATAGTGTAAAAGCATGGTCACATCAGCCAATTGCCACAAATGTGGCGAACGTTAACCGTTTAAATAAGGATGAGATGGAAAATGTCTTTAAGAAGCAGTTGCAACCAATGATATTTAAAAAAGATTAAATCCATTTTCTAGGAAAGATTTCATGAGGTGAATATATACCAGGAGTAATCTCAAAAGCGTGATGCGAACAAACTTTTGGACAAGGATATTTTCAGGTATATGATCCAAGATACAAACTTCACGGGCATCATGCACACCAACGCAAACCAGGTAATATAATAACAAGTTAGAAAGCATCGGTAGAAATACTGAGGATATAGTACAATAATGGCTTGATACGTCGGGATGCAGGCAAAGTTCTGAAAACAATTACTCAAGCAAATGTCGTGCGACTTTCAGTAAAATACCTGGGCATACCAAGCAATCTCAGATTGCCTTTCAAGGAGCGCACGAAGTATGTTAGCGAAAAACCAAAAACTATCAAGGTACTCTCTTTATACCAAACGTCGTTTGGCGTACGAGAACTGCCATGATCGAAAAAATACCACTAGATGAGGCGATTCATTCCAAAACAGCCCTTTCAATAAACAGCAAGCATAGAGAAATCTACTTTTATCTGACGCAGGTCTTCGGCTTTTTTCAGATGCACCTTAATCGCTTAGGATACGATGATTCACCGTGCATTCTGTGGTGACATCGTGTAGGATGCTCAACACCTGTTTTCATATGCAGTTAGTTTCAGAGCAATATTTAGTGGGGCTTAAAATGGTCTTAAAAACAAAATGCCATCGTTCCAATCCCGATAGCGGCAGGACGCGAAGGGAATTTTTATCTACAGATTATGATCTGTAATGAAATGGAACACATCTATGACCCCGTGTCGGAGTGCAAAACTCATGGGGCGAACCATCTTCCATGCCAGTATCGTGTAAAAGTAAGGAAGGAAAAAGCAAACCGCGAAAGAGTTAGAAGAGCCTTGGGCCCAGAACAGATTGCAGGGGTAATAACAAAAAAGCAAAAAAGAGAAATCTTCTTCTTTTATTCTTGAGAGATATTTAGAAATAGGGTAAATTAGGAAAATATAAACTGATTATACGATCACGAAAAATTATAAAATTTCTTTATTGTCATGGCGCATATCAGACTACTTTAACCTATTTTAATGATGTTCTGATTTGCTTGAATTTGGTAGGAAATATATGAGAAGGAAAACTATTCTAAGAATGTAATTACCATTACACATCTCTTAAAATTCACAGAAAATCGTGAATTTCCATTAAAAAAATCGTTAAAAAAAGTAATTTGTCACTAGCGCCAGAGCGGCGAATTTGTGAATTTTTATGGGTAACAAAATTGTTGCTTGGTCCACGAAATTTTAATCGATATTCCACATGATAATATCGGAAACAGAAAACAATTTATTCTGCCGCCTGACGAAAATACTACTACTATTGAATTAGAGATGGCACTACAAATCATATGAAAGAGAATAAAAAAATAATAATCATAATAAGTTTCGGAAAAGGTCGTTTATATAATTTGGGTTTTTCGATTGAGGAAAAGAATAAATGAATAATTTCCAGCGATTGAACCATGGGACCAGTTAACAATTAAACAGTTAAAGGTTGGGTTGAGCAATGGAGGATTGCCATTAAGTGGTAGTAAAAGTGAATTGCAGTTGAGACTCCGAGAGACCTTATTAAGCGATGGTTCGGACCCAGAGAAATGTGAGTTTGGTGAAATAGCTGGAAGAGAACGATAATGTTGAACAAAGTGTTGAAGGATGATTGATAGAGGGCACAAATAGAATCATCAAGAATGTTGTAGAAACATCAACAAGTACAAAACCGAGATTGTTATCTGATGACACCAATGAATCAAAGCCAAGCAAAATTATTGTAGGGCTAAAACAGTCATGAAATGAAACAAGATTTGGCATTTATCAAGAATAAAATGCACAAGAAATTTAAGATGCAGGACAAGGTGGAGGAGATTCAAGATGAAATCAAACATAACGTTTCGAGAAGGCTGCTGAAGAACTACAGATAGAAATTCTGCGTCTTGAAAAGGAGCTTGGGGAAGTTAAAGATAATAAGACATCATCTCAAGTAATCAAGCCGGTACAAACGATAAAGGTGAAGCCACCAACCTTCGATTGAACAGCGCTATTCGAAATTTTCAAATTTCAATTTCAAACGGCGGCTAACCAAAATTCATGGGACGAATCCAACCGGAGCATTAATAGAGTCTCCTAAAGGAGCAGTAGCGAAGACATTATAAATTATACCGCAGTACAACCGAGAGAAATTCGATCAAATTATGTTGGAATTGGTAAAACAAGTATGGAGCTGATCATAAACGAGAGTTATATCATATCGAACTAAACAGCAGATGCCAAAAAGAAAAGGAACCCTCGAAAGAATTTTCAACAGTCATCGAGCGCTTAGTGCATCTAAGAAGAGCAGTAGTACTGTTTTATAAAGCGGCATTCGCAGAGGCCGTCGGTTGTGTATTATCTTGTGAGATGTATATAATTAAACCAGCGTCCAAAGATACAGCGAACTGAGTTAGAGCAAACAACAAAGTACCGTGAACACAATTAGCAGATTAGGTGTTGGAGCTGTCTGATAAGACAGGAAGATCCCTCATCAGGCATCACAAAACGAGGGCTCACCAAACAAGCAGAAGTTAAAGCATTATTCTCGAGTATACAACAAGGAAAATCTCATTGACGTTAGTTTCATGCAAGTGCTACCGGTGGAGGAATGAACCAAGGATAAAATCAGGAAAGAACAACTTGATGATCAAGACTTATCAATCATAATGAAATTTATTGTAGGAGATCGTCCAGCATGGAGTGATATTGTCAATAAAAACCCAACAATTAAAGCTTACTGTGTAGATGGGATAGTTTATCAAAGGAGGACGGCTGTTTAAAACGTACGTGGTGGTACCGAATATAAGAATTTCGGAAATATTGAGATATACCATGGAGGAACAAGTGGCGGTCATCTAGGGATCAATAAAACCTTAGCCAAAGCAGCATCATTTGAAAGGACTGCTATGTATGTTGCAAGACCATTCCCAGCTAGCGAAAGTGGCAATAAATTTGTACTATAGTAGTAATGGAATATTTCAGCAAGTGACCGGATGTCAATCCAATACCAAATCATGAAACAACAATCATTGCTAGCGCCGTGATATATAATTGGATTAGTCGTTATAGACTACCAGCTTCATTGCCATCAGGGACAGAATTTTGAATCAGTAGTTTTCTAGAAAATGCGTCAATTGTTGAATTTTTTAATGCACATTGGAGAAACTTATAGCAAAGACAATAGATAAAAATCAACATAATTGGGATCAAAATATTTCCTTATTCCTGATGGCATACCGAGCGGCGGTGCATGCCGCAACCGGAGTAACACCAACTACATAATATTCGATAATAATTTGAGATTACCACGAGATCTGAAGTTTGGTGCATTCCCATCAATCAGCAGCTTTATGTGAACAAGGATCAAGGAACAAGGATCTGTGGATCTGAAAGAAGAGATCAGCATCATACACCAGCTTGTCTTGAAAGTAAAGTTTTCAAGTGGTGATTGAGCAAAGGCTCGATGTGACGTACTAGCGAATAATAGAGGATTTAAAGAATAACAGTTAATTAGGCTTCACAACCCGCAAAAAAAGAGATCAGTATTAAAAAATTGGAACCAGGATGGGGGATGCCCTACAAGCACATTTCGACGGCAAATGATGTCATGTATAGAATTAAAATAGGGCTACATGGGTGGTTTGGGCGTATGTAGTGTTACGGATCAGGGTGACGACAGTAGTACTACTATTGAACTCGCGATGGCAGCACAAATCAGATGCAAGTGAATTAAAAACCATATACAAACGGACAAATTTTTGCATTTTTGGGATCAGATTTCATAACATCGAAAAAATGGTTTTGGACGAGGGTCATTTTCATCAGGATTTCAATGAATTGGTCTTACGGACCGAAGTTAATGCTGGAATGGCTGGAACGCAAAAGTTTCGATAAACAACTTATTGTGGTAAATTTAGATGAATTGAAACGTTCGGGTCAACATAATTTAGAACTAATTAGGTCATGGGGCAGCTTATAGATATTTGCGACATCTCTATGACGCAGAGATCCTTTAAGAGATATTAAAAGTAAGTATACGGTAAAATTGGCCACGTATGTAACTAATAAAATCGGACAAGAAGGAGATACCAGAATGTTAGGGGCAGTGAAAACAACAAACACTTATGTTTAGTCTTAGTCATCACGGTAATCACAGTGGATGTAGGCACTTTCAAGCAACATCTTCAATGTGCTAGTGAAATGGTTGAAAAAGTAACAGCATTGCTACCTAGAATAACGCTAAATACAAATGGTCCGGAAATAAAGCCGCAGGAAATTTTTAGTTGATGTGTAAAATCCGTTCTACTAAATGGAACACCGATCGACGCTGATGCAATGCTTTAAGAGTTTGTAGCGCTGTTCGAATGGTATTGCAAAATACTGAATTTATTGATTGCAAATTCTGATTGATCTAAACATTTAAGAATAGAACAATATCGCAAAATCGAATTCTATGGAGAAAGTGGAGATTGTATTGGGGAGGTGATGATGTAGAATTCTGCATAAGTCAACTGGTAACTGAACACTTATCTACACAGATCTGGGCTCAGCCGAGCCTACAACGAATGTGAATAGTCTGTCAGTGGTTTGAATTGGAAAATATCTGACATGTTGTCGGCAACATTTATAAGCTTCAATATTTTTCAAAGAATTATAAACCATTTTTTCGAACTTTGGTAATATAACGGTAATTTGCAAAAATGTTAAAAACAATTTAAATTTAAAGATTAATCTTAATATTTTGTTATGTACAAAATACACACTCAAAATTGCTACAATCTAGAAATTTTTGTGACAAATTTGTCAACAATTATTCACAAAAATTTGTCAACAATTTCTGTGACATTTACGAAAATTATTTTGTGAAGAATATGTCAATATATATGGTGACAAAGTTAAACATTTCTGTTATAATTTTGACAACTGTTTGGTGATAGTGTATTTCTGGGATACCTTACATCTCCAATGTGGGAAACTTTAAATGTGGTATTTATTTCAGTTAACTCTTCCTTGCACAGCTTATTTATAACTTGCAAATCTCCTGTAGCATTGTCTTGTTTGTTCTTCAGTGCACTGGAAATGACGATTCCGGCTTGCAATCTCGTAATTTGAGAAGGGTTAAGCAATATTAAAAGGTCATTGTATATAAGATGAACTTTGCAAATTGCCATTTATAAAAATAATTTCCCTTTTTAATAAAAAGTTTCCATTGCCAAAGGTGCCATTAATTTTTGTTACTGTAAAGCATAACGTTAATAGAAGGACAAATACAATAATTTTTATTGTATGAATATAAAATTTTCTTTTAAGATTTTATAGATATTTTCCACCATTTTCTTTTTATTGTGTGTCGGTATATATTATTACTGGGTTCCCGAGAACAAAATATATAAATTCAAGATAGAAAATGATAATTCATCAGTCGTTCATAAATTTTAAATTACTCTTTCAACTTTTAATATAATTTTTTTTCGGAAAATTATATTTAAAAAAAGAAAATTTATATAATTTTATTTTATATTTTTTATTCTATTCATTTTTTCTCTTGAGATATTAATTTCGATTTAGTTCGAAAACTGGCAATAAAAAATATAAATAATAAGAAGACGAAAATAAAGTTTTTAAATAAAAAAAAAAATATAAAATAAAGATCCATAATTTAAGATTATGGCCATAAAGGCTAATTAGACCGATAAATATCCCATTATTATTTGATGTATTGCGAAACGAACGAAACGGCAGCATACAACAAAATTTCCCTTATCGTCTTTTAGCATATTTCGGTATTGTTGTTGTTGTGAAGAAAATTATTATTATTCTGGGAAATTTATGTGAATTTTATTTTTTTCGGGTGCTTATATTTTCCAATTTTTATGGTTTTTGATGGAAAATTATAATTTTTGCGTATTCTGTTTCGTGGGTTTTATTAA
The DNA here is from genome assembly GCA_947310385.1 of Nephrotoma appendiculata. Classification (NCBI taxonomy): domain Eukaryota; kingdom Metazoa; phylum Arthropoda; class Insecta; order Diptera; family Tipulidae; genus Nephrotoma; species Nephrotoma appendiculata. Next base: position 335,797,573 of record OX371223.1, read on the forward strand.
GACTTTGGGAAAATTGTTTTTGTTGTGGTTCGCGCGTATGCTTTTATTATTTATAGACAATTTTTTGTGCTTTTAGAAAGAAAATTAAACCACAAACTTATTGGTATCCATAAATTTTGGAATTATTACAAAAAATTGATTACGATTTAAATTATTTACCGGGTGATTTTTTTAAGCTGAAACTTTCAAATATCTCGGAAAAAAAGCACTCTACGAAAAAAATGTCCATTATCAAAATTTAATCATTCCGGAGGGGTGGGTTTAGCACTAATACATTAGTGCTAAAGTTAGTAAAAAAAATAGGGGTTCCTATTTATTTTAATTTCACGAGTACTAATTTTAGCACTAATGTAAATTTTGATAATGGACATTTTTTTCTTAGAGCGTTAATTTTCCGAGGAGATATTTGAAAGTTTCAGCTTAAAAATGACCCGGTATATACATCCCTTTCATTTTGTAGAAGAAAAATGTTGGTCACACGTAAATGGGCCATTAATCTTGGTTGTTAGAGAATCAGGGTATTGGTGTGAACATATGATAAAAAAATTATTCCATGATAAAACTTATTCCATGTAAAACAAAAAAATCTAGAATCATGACTTCAATCGTCGATAGATCTTAGGTAAGTGATTTATAAATAATTTATTGCCAAAGGAGACCATGGTTTTATAAAATATATGAAAATCTACATCAGAAAAAAATTAAAAGCCATTTTGCAAGCATTCAATATGGAACTGGACATGCCAATTACGTTTCGCCGCTTATTTATGTAAGTTATTTTAAAATTTCATGTTTTGTTGATTAATTTGTTGTACTTTTTTAATGCAGGATGAGTGTAACTATGTATTTCGGTTGCCTGTAGATCAGCAATATGAGTTTGAAACACAAACATCATCGTACAGTGCGTTAGAATTCAAAATTAATTGTGCAACGTTTATATTTTGTTGAATGGACGCCAATTGGGTTCCACTCTTAGTACTCGTCGCGTTAGGAGTTTGCCTGGTGTATTTACTAAGAGTGCGTTTCAATTGGTTTAAATACCGCATAAAAAGTTACAAAGTTAAAAATTGAGGTGAATAAAAATGTTAAACTTTGTATCTGCTTCAAGAGCTGATAAAATTTTTATATGGAAAACATTTGGGTGACAAAAATATTTGTTTGTAAACAGAAGTTTGAATTTGATTAAAATCGTAATTTTTAGTTATGAACTGATCGTAATTGAAAGATATATTTTGAAATAGTATTAATTTTAGTTATTTTACATTTTTTTGCCTTTTAATCATAATTACGTTAAATAGCAACCATAATTAACCAAATATTTCTATTTATGTAAATACGTACATATTCCATTCCAATTTATGTTCATCAGAATAGAGAGAAAATCGCGCGATTAAATTTTTTAAAATATTTAGTTCAATGTTGTTCTACTCCTCTTCAACCCTAGACCATAATTCCTCACAGCTTTTCGAAACTGTTTTATTGGCAACTATTTTTGTTTTTACGATACTCTACAAATTCTCAATTGGATTGAGATCTGGTGATTGTGGTGGCCACTCCAGTGTATCGATTCCCTAATTTCATAACTGCTTGGTTATTTTTGCAGCGTGCTTCCGATCATTGTCTTGCAGGAAAATTATGTCACTTATCTCACAACCAAATTCTTAAACATCTCGATGTAGTCTGCAGCTTTCATTATACCATTAATTTTCCTGAGCATTCCAAACTTTTCACTCTTAAAACATTCCCAAACCATTAAAGAACCTCTTTCGAATTGAATTTTTCTGAAAATTTCTCTGCTGTAACCCAGTTCTTGTATCGAACCAGGCCCATACGCGTCCATCTGATCCAATACGGTTTATTTTTGTTTTGTTATTTTGTTTGAATCGTTTCTTTTTAAACGCCATATGGTTTCATTGCTTATATTAAAATTTAGTGTATTTATAATGGACCTATTGACCTCTGTGGCATTACCAACTGCGCCAGATATAATTATTCTTTTTACAGCTCTTTTTACATTAGGTGATCATTTTTGTGGTCGTCCTCCAATATTCTTTTTGATAACTAAATTATTATTTTTTTTTCAAATTACGTATAAAACTAAGGGAAGCTGCAAAGAGTGACCGCAAAATTCGCCTGTTTTTACGTAGTCTGTAGCAAGAACGGGGAAGGTCGTACCGAGGTTCCCGTGGGCTTAAATTGACCGTCATAAAAAATGTGGGTGAGCATAGCTCGATTTTTTCAATATTGAGTCAATTTACCCTTACTTGAGGGGTGGAAACCACCCCCAGAAGAAAGAAATGGGAAAACGGTCGGGAAGTTTTCGGCAATAGGGGTGGTTTCTTCCCCACCCAGGGGGTGAGTTTCACCCTGAGGATATTTGGAAGACCATTTCTGATGCCACTCTTGCCACGAAATTCCAAGCATTTTTATGAAGAACTTCCCGACCGTTTTCCCATTTCTTTCAAAGGGGTTGTTTCCACCCCTCAAGTACGGGTAAATTGACTCAATATTGAAAAAATCGAGTTATGCTCACCCACATTTTTATGACGGTCAATTTAAGCCACGGGGACCTCTGTACGACCTTCCCCGTTCTTGCTACAGACTACGCAAAAACGGGCGAAAAAATTGTGTTTTTTGTGGTTACTCTTTTTTGGAAATATTTCATACGGATACTCCATTTTCAAGTTCAAATAATATGCCACTCTGAACATTTGTCGGAACTACTTTTGGCAGTTTACATCAACAATAAAACATCACTCAAATACATATTTTTTTAAATTATAATACGATAAATTAATAAAATTAATCTTAACAACAACTGTAAAAAATAACACAATAAATATTCCAAAACAATGAAAACAATTTCTTGACACTTGAGCAACGAAACTATTCAAAAACGACAAATGCTGCAACCAGTCACGACTTAAGAGCTTAAGTTACACGCCGGTTGCACCACTTCGGTTAGTGCTACAATCACCAAAATTGTATAGGCTTCTCGTCACAAATAAAGAATTGACTTTTAAAATTTTGTTGGTCGTACCGCTCTTCTAAGAGGTCCAAACGGAGCACAACTTAAGCTCTTAAGTTTTGACTGGTTGCTTTTTTAATTTTCCCAATCCCTACAATAACGGTAAAACCTAATAATTAAAAAAAATATATTTTTGTTGAAGATGTAACGATGAAAGAATGAGAAAAACATGAAATATCATATTTTTAAATTTTTATGAACAATTTTGTGAGTCACTGTATGTGGCATGAATTGGGAAAATGGTGTGCCAACTATACAGATATCATTGCTGATAAACCGCCAGAATACCGCGTGCAATTTTTGCATTTCAGGAACGATAATTACATCAAAATATTGGGTGTCTAGATAAACTACCATGCTTATTGGCAAACATTCAGGACAAATTTGAAGGACCTGAATCAACTCTCCATCATACAACATTTATTTGGAGATATTGTCCCGATTGTTGGTTTAATTAAACTCCACGGTGCTGCAATTGCATAAGGTGAGCACGAACAAACGGGCGGTTTCTTGTGCAGTTTTTGTGTTCCGGGTCCAGAATAGTAAATTTTACGAACTGTGATATCATCTATTAGTCTGAGTCAACCATCATGCTGCATTGGTTAAATTCATCACCACCAAACTTGAAAACTTCTGTAACCAACATGTGAGTGTCATTTATACAATAATTGGAGCGTCCACCAATGATGTCTACTGTCTTGATTAATTGAAGATAATGATTTTTTGGACCACCAATCTTATACAATCTTACGAAAATAGCAATATATTAAGCAGCATCGCGAATATATCAAGCAGCACACAGCGAATACAAAAAGGGTACAACTATGATGGTTACTATTCCAATAGAAAACAGTTATTTCACGAAAATGAAATATGCTATTAACTAACATATCGGAGTTATAGCATATGCTGTCAGATTCGAACACAATATCCACAATAAAAAAATGCCGCGACCTCCAACGTGCACTGATTTCGAACAAGGATTAACAATGATTATTCATCTTGTGCAATTTGAATGATTTCCGGATGTGAAATTTGGACTTCAACGAAAGGGATTCGTCATTCTCTCCAACCAGTTGAAAAGTTTATCAAGCCTTATTCGAGTTGGTGGCAGACTTCAATTTTTGCTAATTTCCTTAATCTTAAAAACGTCCTCTCCTACTCCTTCCTTCCCATTTCATTTACCAAAACATTGCTTACGTTTATTCACAGGGTTTGGCCAATTAATGGTTGAAAGTTAGAAACTCAGGTGTTTCGAGATTGTGTTCGATGTCGGCGGCTCAACCATACTGCAATATTCCAGAGTTGAGGCAGCAGGCAGCTCCTCATTTCACACCACTCAACGAGTTCGTAGCAGAGCATTCAACAAAGTATACGTATGCATCTCCGTCTGTCTGTTTTGGAACAAGGACTCTCCATTTGGAACTTGTCGTTGACAATACTTTGTAGTAATTATTTTAGAAATTTGCACAGAAACAAAACTATTTTTTTTAAATATTTTGTACTTTCATGCAGGCTCCTATTTTTTCGGTAGACTATTAAAATTTCCAGTATTCCGAATGTTGTATCACTCACTTTCATAGTGAGTCACTTTCATAGTTCATCCTACAATTCTGGAAAATTTTTGGGTTCTATCGTAAAAAGTTTTAGCTTTTTCTTAACAATTCCGCAAACATATTCAATGATGTTTATGTCTGAAGATTGTGGGGGTCAATCCAGTATAATAATCTCATTTTACTCGAACTAGTTCAAACATCGCCAAACTGTCTAAAAACTGGGTTTGTAAAATATTTTCATAGTCTTTCGAATCCAGTTGAGTTGATGTCAAATGAAGCTTTCCCCGTTTACAACATTTTATTTAATCTCATATCATTATATTCCCGCCGTCGAATTTTATCGTTTTTCTAAATACCTTCTACTCTCTTTTCATTTAGCTTCTTTCATGCCCAGTGCCTACCATCTTCTTAAACGTCTTTATAAATTTTTGATTCGTCTGTGAATATGACATTATCAAAATCTTCTAAAGTCCAATCACGAACTAGTTTAGTTATTCTAATCATACTTCCATACAATTTTTGAGTTTCCGCAAAATGATTGTGAAGATGTGCATCCGTGTCCAGCTGACTCGACTTAAATATTTTTAGTCTTCACCGGTTGTGCTCAGCTGAAATAAGAGCTTTACGACCTGATTTAATGTTTTCTTTACCAAGTAACTACGACCTTAGTACTTGATTAACACAAGAACGACTGACTGCAAAAAGCAACCGTTTCATATGGAAACATTTTAAAACAATAAATTGGTAAGGTACTCGCCCCTTGTATGTACAGGTATACCAAAGTCTCGAAGAATATTGACGAAAAACAATTCAAATCGCGCAGCCGGTTCTTGATAGATCATTGCTATGGCCTATCGGAACATATGATTTTTGTTTTAATTTTTGTGCCCAGTGGCCTTTAAACCGTCGAAAAAATTTGATTTGGATATGCAATTTGTTGCCATATTTTTCGAGGATTTTAGTAACTTGGTCCTTCGGCCCGAAAAATAGTTATTACATTTTAACATTAAATTAAGCTATGCATTTATATATTACTCGTACTAGTAGGTAGTATCAACCCAGGAAAAAATAAAATTTGAAATAGTCAAAATTTTAAAAATTTATTTACTGAGTGTCTACCCATTTTGAAAGGATTGCTTGAATTGTAGTTTGCTTTAGTAATAGTTGACTGAGGCGTTATGGTAATGGAAGTAACAAGTCTTGAACAACCGGAAATAACGACCACTGAAATAATTTATGGTTATGTAACCAATTCATCCAGTATATAATGATCAGGATTAAACGTTCAGGAATAGTTAAATACAGTTCATACATATAAACAGATCCGCTTGGAAACTAGTAATTCCAGAGAGATTGAAGGATAATAGAGGCCACTTAGTAATTTGCTTCCAAAAGACGCTTTAGTAATAAAATATTTTATGGAATCTTATTTGATACTCAATCCATAAATATACTTAATTTCGTGATTGATTAAACCGCACACATAAAAGCAGTCGAAGACTAATCTAATCACCTACCAATATTATTTTAGGGGAGGCAGGAGGTTAATCATCATCAAAAAAGGAAACGCACAACATTTAAAGACACATGAAAAATGGCATGTCGTTTAAAAATATTCAACTGTCGGTTAAACTTTCCTATAAGATTTATATAAATACGTTGTTGTTGTAGTCTTAATAGATTGGAAAAATTCGTATATTCAAAAGAAAATTCAATAATTTTAATGAAGTTTTTGTGTAATCTTAATCGATGTATTTTATGATGAAAAATGATGATTACATCAAACTGAAAACCTATGCTTAAATAGAAATACAAAACATCCCCACCATACATACATACGTATCTAAACAGCTAGACATGACATTATATAGTCTGTTGGTATTATTACTAAGGAGGAAATGTTGATAGATATATTATTTTCTATTTGATTTATATATCGTAAAAATATAATGTGCGGTTGGTATTTCCGCTCTCGACTCGAGTCGACGTAAAATTTATCAAATCATTAAAAAAAAATTCACTTCATTAAATTAAAAAATATTAAAAATACAAATTTGTGCTGAACTGACAAGTTTTGTTACCCGTACCATTACACGATGATGATGATGGTGGTGTCGCAGATTATTAATTTGAATATGAACATTTGTTTCATGATGCCAATAAATCAATCCCCTATCAAACGAAACGTAATAAAATTGTGTAATGTTAAAATAAACACAAGAGTAAAAAATTGGAATTGAAAACCCCTCTGGATATAATATATATATATAGAAACGTAATAATATCAACAAAAGTATGAAAAATTATACCCCTTGCCGAACGATATTTTTTTTACGAGATTCTCGGGAGTCTATACGCGGAAAAAGGAATATTGAAGGATATTAAAATTAATGCGACAGGAAAGTCACAAAATATTAACCGAACCGCGCGCGTTATAATCAAAATATCGTTTTGGTGTTTTTTCTTCTCGTGAAATATGTTTTTGATATGGGGTTTCCGATCTATAAATCAATCGCGGTATATACGCGGTGTTTCAATTAAATATCTGTGCTATATATAGAGGTGGGATTTTGCAAATATTTTATACTCTCGTGCAAGGGTGTATCAATCAATAATTCAGTTCCTGCTCATAAATGTATACATATTTTTTATTTTAATTATATTTTATTTTTTTATTCCATGATGAAGTAAGATACAGACGAATGTTCAATTAAGTTGCACCACAATCATTCGTTATGGATTCGTACAGGATTTTCCCAAGTAATAAACCTTCAAGGTTTTTTTGTTCGATAAACATCTTAAATATTTTGTTTGGACCTTTTCAATCTCGTTGTGCATCTTCAGATCTTCATTTCTGCTTCCTGAAATTATACAGCAACAGTAAATTACCTAGTGGAAAGTTAGATCCCCAAGTATCTTTCCTTCACTCGGTTTTCTTCCGCAGTCTATCAGTTGTTAATATTTGCATTTGCCTCTGGTCTTGGTCGTTTCTTCAACTATTTGTGGTCTTGTATATTCCGCTCTCTGTTTTTCTTGCCAGTTTCCTAGTAGCGTTGGTCGGGTATCAAAAATAATCAATTAATTTCTATCAACACTCCAAGACATATAGTAACCTTATTCTGAAAGCACATGTGCAGAGTTTCGCATGCATCAAAATTAGAATACACTAGTGTATGCATTAAAATACATGAATGACGCATGTCATGCAGAATTCCGCACGTCGTCTCTATTTCTAATTTAATTATGCATCAGTCGATATTGACAACATGAAAAATTTTTTAATAAAAAATTGTATGTTTCAAAATTTTGCTTAAAAGCGGATCGTGTGATCCGAATTGAGTTCTACTATGTAAATCGACTTATAATAAATTTATTTGTTAAAGGTTAATTTCGAAAAATCCGTGGATAAATAATAAAATAGCACCCAATAAAAAGCTCAGTACTCCTGATTTAAGTACTTGGGATGAATTACAAAAGGGTCTGGAAGCAGTAAAGAGCGGTATGACCGTTCGCTCGGCGAGCAAATCTTATAATGTACCGAAAACAACTTAATACAATCATCATACTAAGGACCTGAGTGCCGATATAAAGCAAGGCGCACCAAGCATTTTATCAAAGGAACAAGAAAGGCATTTTGTACTTGGATTGATCACTTGGATTGATCGGGTTTCCTATATCAATCTATGAAATGCTGTTGGATTCCGTTCAAATCCGAGTCTCGCAGTACTTAGTTAGAAACTGGTTCCGCGAAATAACCACATACATAGAGGTTATCAGATATCTAACTATTTTTGATCATCCTGAAAAAATTTTCAATTGCGATGAAACCGCTTTCTCCTTAAGCCTTAAAGAAAATTCTGTTTTGGTCAAGAAAGGGCAAATTCTGTATATTCTTATGCAGCAAACGACGAAAAGAAAAATATCTCCACTTTCATAATGGGTAACGCCAAAGGAAACCTTGGTCCCCCAATGGTTGTCTTTCCATATAAACGGATTCCTATTAACATCGCTAAGAGCTTGCCAGATAGTCGGGGAATTGGAAGAAGTGAATCCGGCTGGATGACAGGCGAATTATTTTTCGAGTATATCGCTAATATATTCTACCCATGGTTAGTAAAAGAAAAAAAATATTTTTCTGTTGTTCTCTTCGTGGATGGGCATAATTCGCACATGGCCCTGGCCCTAAGTGAATTTTGCAATGCAAGAGACATACTTTTAATTTCACTGCTATACTCCAACCGATGGATCTGGCGGACTTTCATCCATTGAAGCAGGATGGAGAAACGCCGTAAAATAATTGGCGAATGAAGAATAATGGAGCACGGATTCATCGTGAAGATTTTGGGTTTTTGTCATCACCAATTTTGGACAACGTGCGCTTTGAAGGAAATTTAAGAATTAGGTTCAAAGCTTGTGGGTTATGTCCTTTTAACGCCGATGCAATAAATTACGGGAAACTACTTAGTAGTAAAACAACCCAAGAGAGGGATTAGCAGAGAACTACAAAAGATATGACCAACAAAATAGTGATAAATTAATTAGTTTACAGAAACATTTAGAGCATTTGAATAGTTATTTAGGAGCTCTCAAATTAAATATCTTTGAAATGGCTCATTTGTGCAATTCGTGGACTGGATCAAAAGAGGATACATGTTTATTCAAATATTGGAGATACATATTTGAAAATCAAAATTGCGAAAATAAATAATAATGAATCGAAGGATAACTGTCAAGAAGAACCTTCTGACGTAAACGTTCAAGAAACGGCGAGCAATGACATTTTTGATCTTAGTAAAATAGATGTTGATTTGAATAGTATTTAAGGACAGGAAACTGCTCTGACCCTAAATGTAGCATTGGATGGTTCAGTAACTGTCGAAAGTGGGTCCCATTTGAAACGCGATATATTAAAACGCGAATTATCAAAACGCGATATTTCAAAACGCGATATAGTTCTCAAATCGGGTTATATCAGGCGGGTGAAGAGGAAATTTAATTTCAGTTTATAGGAATTTAAAAATCGATAGGAGCGAGAGTGTAGGACCTGGTTATACCAGGCGGGTCGCTGCACTCCCATCGCTTCGCAATGTACATTCTGTACCACATCATGTTTTGTACCATATCTCCTTTTATCATATGTCGTTTCGAAATACCGTGTTTTGAAATATCGCGTTGGCCATTTTCAATCTAACTAATAATTCTGATTCAAAAATATTAATCAAATTTGCTGTCTTGGTTGGGAATATACATTTAAGTTAAATCTGAGTTCAGATCTCGGGGAAGGTGTGTTCATGGCAGTGTACTATTTTTAATCAAAATCACAATTCAAATATTGACCTATTTGGGATGCAATCGGACCCTGAGTTCAAATCTTTATTCATTATTCAAATACAAAATTTGGTATCAAATTTTAGAAAGTTAGAAAGTTTCATTTGGACTGGTTAGATGAATAATTTATTGACCTATTTATTTATTTCGAAAGAAATGCAAAACTAATATTGGTATAATTGGACACGATGTTGCTAATCCGTTGGCTTCTGTGATTCTGTGATTTATGAGACATGCAACATTTCAGATTAAAACCGAACATTAAAAAAAAAATTAAATTAAAACAAAAAAAAAAAAAATAGAAATCAAATTTTCATTTAACACTTGTTTACAATTTGTGGAATGGTGTTCTAGTTCTAAAAACTCAGGGGTTCGAAATGTTCTGTGATCAAGTAAAACGTCACCAATAAAAGCCATGCTCGAGAGAGGTCGTCTATTTTCAAGGGTGCATATTTTGAAATCCTGTAAAGGAATTTCATCTAATTCCATTACTATTGCTAACCTACCCCAATATTCTACATATTTACATATTAGCATGACCTTTTCGAGACTAACATCTCTAAATATATTTAACAAAATTCACCGTCATGTTAAATTTCCACATTTCTGTGATATGTCGATCAAATTACGGTATGAATAAAAATTCATATTGTGGTTGAACGAGGATACACTTAAATGTAATTCGATCACTTTGCTGGCGATAAATGATTGTTCTCTTAAGGTAAACAACATAGGTAATGAACTTTGTATTTACCAATTTTGCTTAATGAACATTTTTCGTTTCAAATTTTGCGCGTGGCCACGAATAAGCAAAATTGATGGCACGTTGTTTTTGTACATTACCAGGGCATTTTGTGATGATTTCACAAAATTTTGCTAATTAATTTTTTTGATGGAGTGTACAAAAATGAAAAGTTTTTTTTCGGTATAGAGTTTTTTAGGCAGTGAGTTTTTGGATAGACCAAATTTAAATTGTCGAGTGATTTTGTGGTTCATGAAATTTTTTTTTATTAAGTATTAAGTTTTTTTTTGAAATTGTTAAGTTGTTTTGTTTTTTTGAAATTGTTAAGTTGTTTTGTATTTTGGAAATTGCTAATTATCCAAATTATTATTCCAATTATTTTGGAAGTTAATTAACGTTAAAATTTACACCGCAATAGGTTTAAGTTTTGCTTATAAATTTGGGATTTTTGTTTAGGTAACCTAGGCCGCTATCTTTGTATCCCCATCCCCACGGCCAATTAACCTTTACTGCTGAGCTAGCGGGTTAATGCCGCCTACGGGATACATTTAAAAGGATAGTGGCAACAATAAACGTAACTGAGGTTGTCCTGTTGACGATAGTGACACTTCAGGTTACAATCCGTGCATCTTGTTGAGGTAACCGAGCTACATTTTCATGGAATTGTAAATTTTGGCCGAAATCCCAATCACTTTTCTTTAACAAAAAAATCAGAAACTTCTTTTGAATGCTTTCAATTCTTTTTATGTTATGTGCACAACAATGGATTCCAGACCGTTACAGCGTATTCCAGTTGAGATCGAACATAAGCGAAATAGAGTGAAATACTTTTTACGCTATTGGCCGTAGGCACTTGGCGAAACACACTAATACTTGATAAAGACATTTTTATTAATCACTTGTTTTTTGTTTCGCAGTTATTTTGAATAATTTTCAAAAAAAAAAAAAAAAATAAAAAATAAACAATAAAAGCAAAATATAAATAAAAGAAGGAGGGCAAAAAAAATAAAAAATAAGCAATAAAAATTAATCTACGGATCGCGCAGGTGTGCGATGAGTCATAGGCTGAGTAACAAAATTCAAGGTATATTATTGCGTACGTGAGAATAGAAAAGGGCGGGATCTGTAATTGGTGAGAACCGGATTTCTCTCTGTTCGTTAAGGATATTTTGGTTAAGAAATATTGATTTTCTAATTTCGTAAGATTCTAAGGTATCTAAACGTCTGCCTTTGGGTTGTATATGTAATATATCTAAATTGTTCAAGCTAGCTGTATGATTTTCTGAAGTTAAATGGTTATGGAAAGTTGATTGGTTGCAACCAGATACATGTTCTTTAGCTCTAACTCCAAAATTGCGCCCAGTCTGACCAATATAGGAGAAACTACAATCATTGCAATTGATCCTATAGACACCAGATTTGGAAAGGCGATCAACTCTAGGTTTATTGTTAAAAATCATTTTCTTTATTGTGTTGTTATTATAAAAAGCAAAACTAATATTGGTATAATTGGACACGATGTTGCTAATCCGTTGGCTCGTTTTTCCTATATACTCTAAGCGACGCCAATTTTCCCGCGGTGGACTATCCGGTGGATAAATACCCGTTAGAGTTTTACGCTTTAGCTTTTTATTCAATAACTTTAATATAGTCCTAGTTGCATATCCGTTATTCGTTGCTATTTGAAGAATTATGTTAAGCTCAGTGTTATAGTTTGAATTTGACAGAGGGATGTTTATTAGTCTATCTATGAGTGAGTGGAAAGCTGACATTTTAATATTATGGGGATGGTTTGAAGAACTAGGGATAACAGCGTCTGTATACGTGGGTTTCCGATAAATTTTGAAGTCTAAAGTAGAATTAATCCTGGTTATTGTTATATCTAGAAAATTAATACATTTATTTTCTTCTTTTTCTAACGTAAAATCAATGGTGGGATATTGAGAATTTAACCAAGTTAGGAAAGAGTCTAACAGTCTATCAGTTCCATTCCATAGACATAATATGTCATCAACATATCTATACCAAAAGATTATATGACGAAAATAAGGATTGTTGTTTGATATGATCATTTGTTCGAAGAAATTCATGAAAATTTCAGCCAACAAAGGTGACAGACGGGAGCCCATGGGTAGACCATCAGCGAATTTGAAATATGTATTATCAAAACAGAAATAATTTTGTTTAATACAAGTCTCAAAAACTAACTTCAGTTCACGACGTAAGCTCTCATCTACAACATCCCTATCTAAGTAATTACAAACTATTTGGGACAAAGTATTAATCGGAATAGAAGTGAAAAGACTGGCAACGTCAAATGAAACTAGTTTTGAATGTAAAGGAATATCGACGTCTTGAATTTTGTTAATCAATTCTACCGAGTTCTTAACCGAGTAAGCTGAAAAGAAATTAGTATGACAATTGAAAAAATTTATGAAACCCTTACATAGCTTGTAGGCGGGAGCATTGCAATACGCTACTATTGGTCTAATCGGAATGCCTTCCTTATGGATTTTTGGTAAACCATAAAGGATCGGGGCAGACGGATTCATGACAGAGTACTTCCAACCAGTTCCATCAAATAACTTCTGGCATTGGTTGATACACTTACTAACCGCAGTCTTAAAAGACTTAGTTGGATCTCTGCCAAGCTCTATTGCTTTGCTTTCTGTAATAAAGTCAGAGATTTTATTGCAGTAATCGACTTTTGTGAGCACGGTAATTGTATTGCCTTTATCCGCTTTACACGCTATCAGGTCATGGTCACGTAGTTTTTTCTTTATCGCACCAATCACTTTGAGGTTAGTATTAGAAGCAGCAGAAGAAGAAGAGTTTGTCGGAGAAGAAGAGTTATCAATACTGAAAAGTAGGAATAGAAAGAAGGAATAGAAAGAAGGAATAGAAGGAATAGAAAGAATAGAATACTGATCACGTGACCTTAAAATATTCCAAACAGAATGTAATAAAAAAACGATTTGGAAGGAATGGAATAGATATTTGACAGTCACTTTTTTAGTTGTCTATTATTTACAGTGTTGTGTATGTACTACATTAAAAAACAAACAAACAACCCTTCAAAACAAAGAATATGGCGACTAAGTTTAAAAATATTCCTTTCGTTCTACCTTTTCATTCAGTACGAAAAGAATACGTTCCGAACGTCTAGAATAAATAAAAAAATAACAAAAAAAAAGGAATAGAAGGAATGGAATGAATAAAAAAACAAAATATGTCATGTTCGGAACGTCCGGAATATTTGGAATGAATAAAAAAAAACACTCTTAATAATCAGTTTCAGGTACTAGCAAAACCTGTGTCCATATCTTTAGAATATGGTGTTAACGGCCGTTTACCAATTTCAATTTAACTCATAATTTATACCAAATACAATGCATGCCAAATTTACTGTCATGATTTGGAAGTTTTATTTAGGTTGGTTAGATGAGCAATTTTACAATCTATTTCTGCAGCTATCGGAACTTGAGTTCAAATCTCTGGGTAAGTGTGTTAATATCCGCATACCATTTTCATTCAAACTCACAGATCAAATTCAAAAATTAAGACCAAACTTGATATCCAGGTTAAGAAGTTCTATTTTGACTGGTTGGATGAGCAATTTATCGACCTACAGTGACTCACAGCTTATTTGATCCAGTCGCATTTTATGAACACAATTGTAAATATTTCGCGATATCTTATTTTGATGGCTTTTCTTTTTTTCTTGTTTTTTGTTACACGGAACTAATCAACAAATACTAATTTAGCAAAATATAGGAACTTCGATTGTAGGGTGTAATCGCATTAGTGTGTAATCGCATTACTGTCGCATTACTGTGTGTATCTTTGTAGCATCAAAGTCGCTTGTGTATGACTAGGAATATGATGGTGGTGACTAGGAATATGATGGTGGTTCACACAACAATTTCGATAAATTGGAAGCATCGACTACCTATATCACCATAAGTACATTTAAAGACGGATGCTCAGAAACTTTCCGTTCACACTGTATGCAATTTGTTTAACTGTATCGTGAAACCAAAATTTGTTATTTTTGTTGTCTCGTAATGGAAATATTTTTCTTGTTTTTTATTTTTGTTTACAACAGCAATATAATGCCATAAAAACGAAATATAGGTTTTTAACTTCAAATTCGCAATTACCAACATCAAAATCAATTTATTCCCAAATAAATTCATACTATTCCATATGAAATTCAAAGTTTTCCCGTTCAAGATAATACTAACGCAAAATAAATTCAATCATGTAAAGTTTTAGTTCGCAAAACCAAAATTAAAATTCAACTTTAATAACTTCAAATTCATTAAATTTAATTTTCATTAAAACGAAGAGCCACTACATACAATTGGGTAAGTATGGTTGCAAAAAGAAATTTAATTAATTTATACGAGGATGGGAAAAGTGTTGTTGAAGCAGCTGCAATTGCCGGGATTAAAACAAGAACTATTATTGAACAAAAATGTGACGGAGAGCGAAAAACAAAAATAAATCCTCAAATACTATCAAAAATTGAAGAAATTGTCGAACAAAATCCGGCGATTACTTTAAAAAATATTAAAGCATAAATCTTCCAATATTATAATGTTGATTTGACTTCGATGGTTATTGGAAATGCGCTAAAAACTTTAAAATTAACCCTCAAAATTGCATAAATTGAAGTGGATCGACTAAACAGTACTCGCACCATCGAGTTAAGGAAGGAATATGCATTGATTTATTTGGAAAATGCTCAAGCAGAACGAGAAAAAATTATTTTTCTAGATAAATCGGGGTTCAATTATAATTTGAGAAGGGCCCAGGCTAGGCCAAAACTTAACACGCCAGTTCATGTTACAGTATCTATCGTAAGATGATGCAACGTATCGTTGATCGTAGCTATGAATAATCTGGGCATTATTTGTCATAGACCAGTAGCGCATTCATCGGGCAACACCATGTTTTGTGAATTTTTAAGACAATTATTTGAATCGTTGGAATCGCGAGCTTGGTAATGCAGCGGTACACAAGACAACGGAATTTTGTGATTTAATTGGTAGTACATTACACATTTTAAGTTATATTTTCCCCCCATATTCCCCTATGCTTAATCCCATAGGTCACGTATTTTCAAGAAGGAATCAACAGAATTGAATCAACAGAAGGAATCAACAGGAATTCACAAGAAGGAATTTGTTTACTGCTATATCGCCAAATTTATCGTTGGTCAATGTAATTGAACAGTCAGTACAATTTCGCACAAAGATAGTAACTCGTAGCAACTACTTTTTAAATATGCTAACAAAATTACCTACAGCGGCAGCAGGACTTCCTTCACATTAGTTATTTTACTAAATATGTCTCTAATATGTCTTTACTAATATGTCTCTCAAAAAATGCACTAACACTTTGGGTCGCTAACATGCTGCCTTTTGTGTTTTTGCAGGTGTAATTAATGTTACAGCATGGCAAGAAATCAACTTAGCTTGGAAAAAAGGAAGTTTGTCCAGAAATGTTATTGAAGGCCGAAAACGCCACGGAAGTTCAAAGACGGTTCAGAAGGGAATTCGATGTATGAGCCCACGTCTATGCAGATTTGGTCAAAAAGGTAGCACTGAATACTCTGCGCATTCCCCAAACCTCACCACCTGGATTTTTTTTTGTTTGGATTTGGGAATACCTCAAGAACAGAGTTTATGGCACCAAACCAAGAACAAATGATGCATTGAAATTGGAAATTGAAAGACAATATGTGACGATATTCCAAATGCACATGATGTTTGCGCGAATCCTTGTCTGAACAATAATGGTTATCAATTTAAGCATTTGCAAACATGTTTTTTCAATTACGTTTGTCTTCTGTACTTGAAACCTTTCAACTTCTCTCTATGTTCATAAATAAAGTTTTTCTCGTGATTTGATGTGTTAGTACATTTTTTTGAGACACCCAGTATATTTATTAATGTCTATAATTTGACACATTAAACTTTTTTAAATCATGAATATACAGAAAACCCTCCAAGAACACGATTAATTCGTTCCGTGTTCTTTAAAACCGTGTTGTTCGAGAGTACAAAAAAAAAATGTTACGTTCTATTTTTTATTTTTTGTTATGATATCCAAAAAACAAAATAAAAGAGAATAACGAAAATCGTGTTGTTTGAAACCGTGTAATTTGAGGAAATGGGTATCCGTGTTCTACAAAACCGTGTTCTTTGAATACCGTGTTCTTGGAGGGTTACCTGTAAATTTAAAAAACAAACGAATTTGCAATTATTCAAATTGAATTTTAATTTTATTTTTGCGAATTTAAACTTTACATGATTGAATTTATTTTGCGTTAGTATTATCTTGAACGGGAAAACTTCGAATTTCATATGGGATAGTATGAATTTATTTGGGAATAAATTGATTTTGATGTTGGTAATTGCGAATTTGAAGTTGAAAACCTAAACTAACAAGAGTAATTTGACGAAATTTGATGGTATAAGTATGTTTGTGGTAGTGGATCATTTAAGATGTGAGGTGGTTTTGAGTTGAAATAATGAACTTTTTAATGTAATTTTGATATGCATTAGAATTTTTATTTTATTTTTTGTGTTTTATAATAAAAATAAATATAGCTTTCATATTACATTTAGTTTTTTTCAAAAAAAAATAAGACATCGCGAGATATTTATAATTTTGTTCATAAAATGCGACTGGATCAAATAAGCTGTGAGTCACTGTATTTCAGATATTACCGGACGGTTGAGTCGAAACCTCTCAAGAACAAAGAGTTCGTATCAAATTCGATTGTTTTGGTTAGGAAGTTCCATTTGAGCTAGTTGGATGGGCATTTCATCGTTCTATTTTAGATGCTAACCGCCCAAATTTGTGGGAAAGTGTATTAATAGCCGTTTACCATTTTCACTCAAACTCGCATTTCAAACACACAAATTCGTTGTAACGTGTGTTCCAGTTATCGCATCGCGTATATCGTTCAACTTTTTAACTTTCGTGACACACCGTATCTGATTGCGATTTTATACCATTTGAACTATTGTTATGCCTGCATGTACCGTCTGCAAATCGTACGAGGTTTTTTTTATTAAGTTAGCGGATTTTGCTGTACTTACTACATACAAATACCAATTTTCTTTTCTTGTATAGAACACAACAAAATATATTTTTTATTGAATTGGGATTTGGAAAAGTCGATTTGAATTATCGCAAATACAGCGGAGGTAATATATAGGGACAAACTGTAATTAGACATTTCTCCTAAATCAACCACTGTATACTTCTTTAAACTTACAGTTATTGTGTTTTAGTATTTTATATAAAATATGCTTAACAGAGAACAATCTAGTTCAGTTCATTTATAAATTTTGATTTGAAAACAAGCGTTGGGAGGCAAAAATTATAAGGACAAAAGTGAAATTTAACATAATTTTTTTTTTAATTTTTAGGTAAAAGTGAAAAGGTTTGTAGTACTATTATTTCAAATTAGGTCGAAATTTTTATAAATGGCTAATATATTTTTGTAGGTTATAATTACAAAATACCACGAGGAAAACAATCAACCTTGGAGGAGCGCGGTAAAATTGATGCTTTTAATGAAAGTGGCATTGACATTACGTGAAATTGGTAGCAGAATATGTAGAAGTAAAAGCCTTGTGCATAATTACGTAACATTACGGGATACCTATGGCATTAAAAAGTGTTGTGGTCGTACATCAACGATAACGGATCGTGGCAAACGAGAGATTAAAAGTCTTGCAGTTAAAGATTCAATGTCTGTTGCATAGAAAGGGCAGTATATTCAACTTTCAATTAAAAACAGGCGTATGCGGCAAATTTTAAAAGAATCGGAACATCTGAAAAACATGAAACAAGATGCTCGTCCGCGACTTTTACCAAGGCATACAATCGCTCGGTTGAGATTTGCTGAGGTTTACCAATTTTGGAATGAGGAGTGGCATAATGTCATATTTCGCAATGAGAAAAGTTTTCTCCTGACGGCCCCGATGGTTGGCAATGATTTTGGGGGGGATACTCGTCAGAACAGGCTTACTCGTCAATCACCAAATCTTGAGGGTGACTCGCTGATGGTGTGAGGAGCATTTTGTTACACAGAACGTGCTCCAATTTGTTTTGTGTCTACTAAAATGGATGCTGCCAAGTATGTAAATGTTTTAGAAGACATTTAAGTTGGTTTTGGGGATAATACGCTTGGTCAGCATTGGGTATTCCAGCAAGATAATGCTGCAATACATTTAGCTCGACCTAAAAAATCATTTTTTGTTGCAGGTGGTTTTGTTGTTTTACAGTGGCCTGCGATTAGTCCAGATCTTAATCCAATAGAAAACGTTTGGGCATTACTTTCTAACGTTTACCATAACAGCCGCCGATTGGAAATGGTGACCCAACTACGTAAATCCATTGTCACAGAATGGAAAGATATTGATCAAAGTTTGCTGCAAAACCATATCAACTCGATGCCTCGTCGCCTCCAACAACTTATTATAAAAGCAGTTCACTCGAAATCGAAAATCTGGCATAATTATTTGAAGCTCCTTTCATATAAACTAGAATAAAAAGTAATACGAATTCTTATTTTAAATATTGAATAATTTAATTAAAATTTTGTCCCTATATATATTGCCTCCGCTGTATTTTGGTGCAATCAGATACGGCGTAGATGACGTATACATCGCGAAAATCAGGTCAATTAAAGTTTTAAAAAAAAAATCTTTGTAGGATTGTGTATCTATCGTTTTTAAGAGGTGCAAGCCAAAAATCGGAAAACCACCACATTTTCCGGGAAAATTTTCAATGTTTCCAAAAATATTTTTTGTTTTTTTTTTTCATTCAAAAATTAAAAATCATCGGCCGGCATTTTGAAATGCAATAATTTAGAGGCTAACGGCTTCCATAACTCTCACGGGCACGCGGGAGATCGCTGCGCTCCCCCGCTTAGCCATTCGAGGGGCTTTAGATTTGAATTTCGGGGGACGTAGGAGCAGGGATCTGCAAACATGTCGCACTGCGTGCCGCACGTAGGAGCGGATTATATAAAATCTATTAATGACATAGGTGTCAAAGTGGGCTCTAGTACGTACGTATAAAAATATTAAATATTAAATTTTGTTTTTTTATCTATAAAAAACAAAATTTAATATTTAATATTTAAAAAAATCCCGACTTTTGTCGGGATTTTTTAGGTTTCAGCAAAATCAGGATTTCGAAAATCGGGATTTTGAAAATCATCGAAAATGTATTTATTATTTTTTAACTTGTCACAAAAAAAAAAAAAAAAAAAAAATTCCCTCAAAATGTGATAATTTTTACGGAATTTTGGGCTTGCACCTCCTAAACACGATAGATACACAATCGTACAAAGAACTTTTTTTAAAAACTTTTCATCTTACCCGATTTTCGCGAAGTATACATCATGTACACTTTAGCCTCAGAAACTAAGTTTATGTTGATGCAGTGCTTCCAAGCCGATTTTTATGCAATCAGAAATTAATTTAATTTTGGTACAGTGTTTCCGAGTCGTTTTTGCGCAACCAGAAACTAAGTTAATGTTGGTGCAGTCATACATAACTATATATATTTATCTAAATCGGGAAGTCAGTCGCGATGAGGGATGTGATTTTTCCTTTCGATCAAAAGTGATCTTGGTTTTTTTTTTGGTTACGCATATGAAATGCCGCTGGCTCTGGCATTCAAAATATTATAAACGCAAGCGTGTGATCCGATAATCAAACAGTGTGCCTTAGCTCAGTTCAAGTAGAGACCAAGACGGTTCACCACTAATGCTTGGTTCACGTATGCGATCAAAAAATGATTCGCGAATCAAAGGAAAATTAAATCATTGAAAACATATACAAATTTTTCCACCCGAGATGAAATAATTTTAACTTTGGGAAAATTTTGATCAAAAGCATCCAACACAATAAAAAAAATAACAAATTATGAGTAATAATGCGAAATAATTACGCTCAAAGATTGGCTTGACTCGCGAATCATTTTTTGATCGCATACGTGAACCAAGCATAAAGGACTGGGGCGGTTAAGAAAGAGAATTATATCCGAAAACCGCTAGAAGCTAATACTATCCTCTTGGTGTGCGGACACAAGTACGAGGTGAAAGTTACGAGTAACCATATCTAACGCAATGGGTGTGTATAACTGAATGTTTTGGCGGCAATTTCGAGTCGTCATCCGGATTTTTTTTTTATTTATTTCTTTATTTTTTTTATTTCCTTTAAATCAATACAGAAGACAAACATACTTAATTACATATCAGATCATTTTTGAGTATACTTAAGAAAAATTAACAAACAAATAATAATTATAATAATATAATATAAAATATAATAATAGTTAACGCTAAGTAGTATTCATAATAACAAAAATTATATTTGTATCGCATAAAGAGGAAATTAGGAAGTTCTTGTGACCGACTAAACGATCAATTTTTAGAACTACCTGCTCCTAATTAAAACTTTAAAATTAAATATATTTGATGAGGGGCGTCAAATATAAAATAAAAATTATACTAATTAAATTAAATTTCATAAAAATCCGAAATAAACAAAGTTGTGTAACACATTAATAAAAATAATAATAAACGAAATTACTTCATTACTTTGAATAAAATTTCGGAATCATCCAACTCTATTAACCAAGTGCGCAAGGTCTTTAAGAACGGATTGATATTATTCATACTTTTTATATTATTTGGTAGCTGGTTAAATAACATAGGGGCGGGGCGGTGTACACATAAAATCGCCCGAAGAATTCTTTCTTTGAAGCAGGAACCACACAATATTTATTTCTTAATGGATACAATGATTCTTTAAAATGACGATTTTCGCTTCGAATAAAAAATAATTTTAGCACCTGTAACAGTCAAAGTCTGTTCCATATACGTTTCAAACATTTAACAAGACACATGATTGTTCGATGTAAAATATACGTTGTCAACAACATTTTATGACTCACTGTATATAGTACATTGTTGAATTTCGGAATTCTCAAGCAACGCATAACTCTTTCTTTATAATTGAGATAAACTTCATTTATGTATTATCTTTGCATTACGTTGTATTTGTAATGTTGCTGATTAGCTTCCGGTTTTTTTTATGGCCTTATTATTGTCTTGTTTATGGCCTGAATGCAAATTAAAAAAATCTACTTTACGGTCATAATCAGTTGTATAGTGTCTGCCGTGGAGTGTTAAGCTCGATAAAAATTGTTAAACCAAAAATCAATTGTGCAAAAGCAAATAGCAAAAGTTAATGCTATTACAGTCCGGCACAATAATAGTGAACTTGTGTTTCCTTTTTGTACAAGTGTTTGTGTAAACTATAATTAAATCCGTGATAATAGTACGTGGTATTGTGCGCGGTGATCTTTGAATTATCGCAGAACCACCGTTGTAAAAACTTACAATTTCTGAATACGGGATTAAAATACAAGGTAAACGATTTTTTTTATTATTTTTTTTTATTTGGTTTCCGTTTGGCGGAAGAATAAAAATCACGCGCGATAGCGTCGCAATTACCTAGCCGCTTTGGCATTGACCACAAAATTTTTCTATTGCCATATAGAATCGTGAACGAACGGTGTTTATCCGTATTGCAGATTTCCCGTTAAAGTCGTTGCAAGTACTCCGGTTACGCTTTAGCACGGGTATAAGGAAACGCAAGATTGCAAGATTCCACGGCAACTTTTTTTTTGTAAAGAGAACTAGACCGCACAATTTTTCAAGACGCTATAAAATTTACGCATAAATTCATACATCCGATATTAATGTTAAACAGCAATAAGTATACGTAATCAAAACTGTACACAACTAAGTCAGCAAGAGAATTCAACTTACGCCATATGAATGGAACAAAACTAGCTTAGTTTATTGTATATGTACCAAATTAGAAAATTTAATTAGAATTACGACTTTTATTTTAACTATACGTCCGCCATGGTTCTAGAACGTATTTTTTTTTGAGCATGCCTGATACATATCTATTTATTATATTACATATCTAATTTATATATATACATACTATTTTATTACATACTATATATTATTAATTATTTACTATACATACATATATATATATATTTATTGACATGCATTAATATTATTCTTAAACATATTTATTTGATTATTTATTTATTGCCAAATATATTATTTAAGATTTCATATTGATTTAGTTATATGTTTATTAATTTCATTATAATAAAATTTGTGTTATGCCTTAATTGAAAATTCTTAAATCTTTCAATATTCATTTTCTCGAATTCTGCTTTTGTTGATTGCTTCGAATAATCATGTGTTTTGCCGGTTACGTGTTGTTAGTGATATATTATTAGTGATAAATTAAAAATAGAAAGAATGAGTGATTAAAGTGAACCAAAAGTGATGTAGTTCAGCCTTACACTAGGGTACGCCATTTCGGTGGCGGTACAATATGGTTGGGAGGGTTTAGCGAAAGGTGGTCACAACATCTATGATCACCACCAAAGTTAAAACGGTAGTATCTGTGGTAATTTATGAAACATTCGGTAGTGACCCAAAAAGTGAGATCTCTAAATAAAACTATTCCATCGATCATCGATAAATTTATTTCAAGCAGCACCCTCAAGCTCCAGTGTGATTAGTGACAAGATCCCACCCCAACGGACTGCCACCTAGCCGGCAATGTGCTGCGTTCACTAATAACGATCACTAGGAGATTTCTGTTAACGTACTTATCAGATATGCCTTCCCAAGGTTAAATTTTGAAACGGTTCGTTACACACCTTAAAAATGTATAATTTCCTTATTGTTAGAATATTCGCTTTCCTAAATAACGGTTTGCTTGACATGTGTCTTGATGCATTAGATAGATTTCGTAAAATAAACTTTTGGGATACATGCAGTCGCTTTAAATTACTATAGTATATTCCTCCCCAACAATTAATTCCATAACTAAGTCGAGATTGAACTAAGGAGAAATACAAATTTTTAAGAAGATCTGTGGACATAGTGGCTTTAATCTAAAAAAAAATACGATTTGTAAGAAATAAATGGTTTTGTAAGATGTTGATATGCATTTTAAAATTTAGGTTCTTGTCTAAAGTTATTCCTAAATATTTGAAGGATTCAACATAATCAATTTTTACACATGAGCTGGAACAATTATTATCAGTGAATTTAATATTAGAATTATTTTGACACGTTGTTGCATGTGAGTATATAAAATTGGAATTTCTATCAAGTAAATTATTTGTTATTTGGAATTGAATTATTTTAGATTTATCACTCACGATCATAAATTGATGATCAAACCAAGCTCGCAAAATTCTCAAATCATGAGTTATTTTCACAGATAAACTTAAACTACTAGTACCACTATATATCAGTGCAACGTCATCTGCAAACGCTACTTTATCAGCATATAGATTAAATTCAAGAAATGAGTTACTGTAAATGAGGAATAGTAGTGGCTCTAGAACAGAGCCTTGAGGCACGCCACATTGAACATGTTCAATGTTACTCAAATTTCCATTGATATTACATACTTGAATTCTATCTTCTAAATAAGATCGAAACCAAGGATTAGTAACTCCACGGATTCCGATTGAGAATAATTTAGCAATTAATAAATTGTGATCTATCGTATCAAATGCTTTTTTAACAACAATAAACAAGCAATTAACAACACGGCCTTCATTTAAAGTGTTGTAAGTAGAGGTAAGTAATTCCATTAGTGCAGTCTCAGTACTAAGTCCTTCTCGAAATCCATATTGATGTTGAGAAATAAAATTTATTTTATTTAAATAAGACAAAACACGAGCTTTAACACACTTCTCTAGAATTTTTGAAAAAACTGATAATAGTGATATAGGTCGATAGTTAGAAACTAAATTAGCATCACCACCTTTAAACAACGGTATTATTACAGCTTTTTTAAGTGCTGTTGGAAATTTCCCTTGAATAAAACTATTATTGAAAATATAAACCAATGGAAAACATAAGATGTAATCAAATTTCTTTATCACAAGCGAGCTTATGCCATCACTGCCTGATGCAACTTTATCTTTGAGCGTAGATATAATAGTACAGATTTCATAAATATCAGTAGGGAAAAAGAAAAAATTCGACTCATTATATTCATCATAATTTATGTAATTTGTGCAACTATTAAAACTAATTGATGGTTTTAAAGCCTTACCTATATTCGCGAAATATTGATTAAACTGATTAGCAATCACAACACTATCAGTAAGAATTGTATTATTGTCTACAATGATACTATTTATTGTGTTAGATTTACGACGTTTTCCTAGTAAGTCATTCAGTAAATTCCATTGCTTTTTTTGGTCAAAACTTACAGCCTCAAATTTTTGAATATAATAACGTTTTCTAGCAGTTTCGCAATCTAATTTGATTTGTTTCGAAAGAGTTTTTACTTTACTTTTTAGTTTAGAGTTATTAGGATGTTTCTTACAAATTTTAGATAAAACATATTTACGGCGAATTTTACCTAATAGAACATTATTTATCCATGGTTTAGCATAGTTTGACTTATAACTTATCACAGAGGAAGTCGTGTAGGTTGCCACATGTTTAGATAACGTTGATAAAAAAATATCAAATGATTTAGAAGGATCATTTTCTTCAAAAACTTCCTTCCATGATTCGATTTGTAAACACCGGTCTAATTCTTCAAAGTAAATAAAAGTTTGTTGTCTAGGTATTTTAGGCGGAGGTTCCCAATTTAAGTTAAATTTTAAAGATGTCATATAATGATCAGATAATTCTAAATTAAGTGTTTCAGCTATATAATTGATAGTATATCCAATTTTGCTTCTAGTAAAAATATGGTCAATACATGTCATACTATTGGATACAACTCTAGTAGGTTCGTTGATTAATGACTCAAGTCCTAAGGAAGACATCATTGAAAAGTATTTACATTCCTGCGGATCTAGGTGATCTATATTTAAAATGTTTATATTCATATCTCCAAGAACAATTAGATTTTTAGAATTTATCTGTTTGAGGTAATTTTCAAACTCAAGAATAAAAACTTCAACACCACAAGAATGTAAACGATACACACATACCACTGAGATTAATAATTCACCAATTGTAAAATTCACTCGAAGTATATCAGAAGACTGTAAATGAGTACTAGAGAATGTAAAATTAATATCATTTCTAACATATGCTAATACACCACCAGATCTATAGTCATTGTTACAGCAGTCCAATAAAATATATTCATCTAAATTGTAATAATTAATTTCAGTACTATCAATCCACACTTCAGTCAAAAAATAATATGCGGTTTTATATTCATACATGATAACTGAGCAAACAAATTTAAGCTGTTAGCCCGAAGACTACGAATATTTTGGTGTACGATCCAACTAATTTATTTTCACTTACATTAATATTATTTGGCAAATTTTGGAGGCATCGTGATCCTGTGCCGTCCAGTCCAGTTGATCAGGAATAACGGTAACCCAAATACGGTTGTCGATGAAGGCATGGCAGAATCTGCGGGTATCCCGTCAGGGACGGTAACAGTTATTCATCGGAGTATTTTAGCTAAGTTGTTTTTCTTTATTTTTATTTATTCTTTTCATATATGTATTTGAATTTAATTTGTCTCTTGTTTTGTGGGTTTTTTTTGCCGTACCATTACATTATACTGTTGTTTAAATTTCTTTTGCAAATTTTTCAGTTAATCATTTCGTTTCTTTCGTAGCAATATTTGTCATAGGAAACCGACGCAGTACCGAGGTCGTGAGAAGCGCTTCTTCGCCAAGGATACTCCGTTGAGGTAACCTTTTATTTTTTGGTATCGTAATTTTTTTTATGCCATTGCGTATAGATTACATTCCAGATGTTGATTAACACAAAAATTATTTACTTGCTATAGTCAATTTTTTTTTTGTAATAAATTTTCTTAATGTTTTTCTCTACCGCATAAAACATGTTTAATGTTCAAAATTAATATTTATTTCTCAATAAATGTATAATGTTGAATTATGTTCCAAATTGAATCAAGAGTTTTTATTATTCAACATGAGTGGTTAAGTAATCGAGCAAACGGAATGAGGAAGAAGGTGAGTTAGATTGGAGTAAGCTTTCTTTCGTCAATTGTAGTATGTCATAGTTGTGTTGAGTCGGCCAGAGCACAACAAACCCTCCAACCCTCTCCTACGGCCAAACTTACCTCCACCTCCACCTCTGAGCTAGCGGCGGAAATACGGGCGTGCTCTGAATGGTGGTAGGATTTCGAGTTTTAAATGCATGATAGAATCTCCTGGATACCTTAATCTTAACAGCCTAAAATGCTTTAAAATTCATGATAGAATCTTAATTTCACCACCATGCAATGTTGCTTTCAAAAGGACCATGTTCTAAAACAGTAGTTAAAATTAATACTAATTGATGGAAAGCCTTTTCCTTAAACATTCACTTAATGATTGAATCAAATTCTGAACTTCGTCCGAAATTCATGAGAGTAGTGGTTTTATAAATTTGTTTAAAATTAATGCTGGAAACGTCATATCTAAACAT
Source organism: Nephrotoma appendiculata (assembly GCA_947310385.1). Classification (NCBI taxonomy): domain Eukaryota; kingdom Metazoa; phylum Arthropoda; class Insecta; order Diptera; family Tipulidae; genus Nephrotoma; species Nephrotoma appendiculata. The sequence continues at coordinate 335,824,794 of OX371223.1, forward strand.
ATTTTAAGCATAATTCAATAAAAAATTTACTGAGTTTACATTACGAATTTCAATATTCGGGAGACCTTTTGATAATCTCGAGTTCGGGATTTTAAGCCATTCCCAAATCTAGTGGCTATAAATCAAAATGAGACTGATTACTTTCTGAATATGACAAATTATATTATATAAATTTTATTGAAGAGGAAACGCAAAGTTGTTGCGACGAGTTGTACTCTTGGTTCTACGGAGGTGTTGTAAACCCCGATAAACTGAGGATTATTTTTCATAATACGTAGCGCTATAATCTAGTGTTAATTTAAGAGTAATCAAGGGTTACAAAGGGCCACACGCCAGAAACAAGAATTTACCGGTCTATTAATATTGCAGTTAGTGGCACGACGAAAAGCTAACGCTTTCTAAACTAATTAATAATAATTTATCCACGACGAGGTACCCCTCCGGGGCGTTCGTATGCGCGAGTAGTTACTATCTGCGAATATATTATATTTTTTAAACAGTGTAACAAGTTGATTAATCTAAAATTTTATTTAAGTGGCAGATGGACTAGAGGGTTAAAACAAAAATAGTGAACCTGGCAGGTGGCGTACATCTCTCTTTCCCTGCTCTTTTTTAAAAAGAGCTAACAGAGATTCGACTGACATGTTGGTGCATTTTTTACATAATCAGTAGTGGGCCATTAACCCCAGTTAAAAAATCATTAAAATCGTCACAATCACAACTGATCTTAATGAAAACTTGCGAATTTTCGACTACTAGAAAAAGATTGACTAAAAAAAATGTCAAACATGTTATTAGATTACACATCAAAATTCGCAGTATCATGGCGATAGATCAAATATACTTCGTCGCATGATAACTTTTAGTCCACACCACTAAGTATTCGCCGTACTATAAAATAATTTATTCCATCACTATATCTCAAAAATTGGTATTATCTTCAACAATATAATGTAAATAGAAAATTTGTTTAACATTTTCCCCCTAAACAACAAAAATACCAGGAAAATTTATTTCAATAGATTTCCCATGTTTAGAAAATATTTTCCTAAAACACAATTATACATAATTCGCGCTAATTTTTTGTCTTCATTTTCACTAAATTAACTCTATGTACCATAAACTGCCGCAAACTATACCCTATAAACTTGTACACAACAACGGTGCCCAAAACAATAAAAATACTATGTACGAGTATGTACCATGACATTTAGAAGTTTAGAGAATTTAGGAAAAACTTTTCTATTAAGTTTGAACTGAAATATAAATATTCTGCATATCATCATCATTATTTAAGATTTAAGAATATCATATATAAGACAACATGTAGGTAGATAGCGGATATAGGACGAGACTCTTTTCGGGTAGGATCTTATTTAGTATAATATTGAGAAGGAAAACTTTTTAATTTCATATATGGAAGATGAACAGCAAAAATTATAGTTTTTCTCGAGAATCTGATATATCTTCCTATTATTTTGTGTTGTGAATTTAAAAATTTTCATTGTTTTCCGGAAATAACATCCAATCTACATATAATAAAATAATAATTAAAAGAAATATAAATTATTTTAAGACTTTCCATACTACAACAAAATAAATTTTATGTGTTTAGATTTAGAGAACGGAGGCTCCTGATCACTCATTGCAAACTATTTGCACACAATATAAAATGGGCAAATAGACAAAAGAAAATTTACGGCCGGGGTATAGGAAAAAAAATTGCCCGCACTAAATTATCTCGAGAAGCGGAAGGAAAACAAAAAAAAAAAAAAACACACGAACGGATATAATTTATATAAGACGTTAGGGTTACACACTCCGGTTAGTGTTGTTTGTGATAATTGACAATTTTCAATTAAATTTATTTAAATTTTCGTAAATGGACATTTTCTATCTTCAGTTTAAATTAATTTCTGCCATCAAACAATTTAATGTTGATAATCAATTTACTGCTTTTTTCTTCCTATGTAACTCCAAACCATGTCATCCATCTATCTATCCATTCAATTTTTCCGTTTTGCCTTTGAACAAAATGAAAAAAAAAAAAATTGTTAAGCAAAAAAAAAATGTATTTTCTTGGGTTTCCTCATTCTTCATCTTAATTGTTTTTCTTGTGCTTTGCTGTAAGACGAACAAACGTAAAAATAAAAAAAATCGGATCGAGAAGAGAGGAAAATGGAAAATGTTCCAGGGTAATAAAAATAAGATTAAATTCTTAGACAACTTTTTTGTGTTCGTTTTTGCTCTCCTTTCAAGAAAGTACTCGGTTTCGATTATCCGTAACGGATATTTTAATTTAAATGGGAAAATTGTAAAAAGAAAATTGTATATTGAAAATAAGAAATAATAATAATTTAAAAAGAAATTTAAATTAAGATCATATTAACTACGTGGAACGTTGGAAAAAAAAAGTTTGATGGAAAAATTGAAAATTAGAATGGAAAATAGTATTAAAAATTAAATTAAATTTCAAAAAAATTATTGAAATACAATTTTAGATAACGCGAAATTTTTAATAAGGAATTATAAGGGGTGGGTTTGGGTCAATGCTTCTACAATGAATTTGTGTTTTACACATTCGATTTCGAGATGATTAGAGGTTATCAAACTTTCCGCGTAAGCTTTTTATATAAATTGGGATAAAAAGTTAGACGGAAGTGCTAGTTTCCAGCTTTTTTAATTTTTTACTGCCAAATAAAATTGTTCTTTTATATTTAGTGGAGAATAAAAAAAGATAAAAAAAATAAAATGAAATGGACAACAAACAACTTCATAAATATTTCAGCGTAAGAAATCAAATGAGTAACACGGACTGATAGGTAACACAAAGTAACAGCTCAAGATAAACTTGACCTTATAAAGGATTGCAATTCAATTGAATTATGTATATACATACTCAGAAAATCTGAATCGTAACCAAATCAATTTTTTGGCCTAGCTCAAAGTCACAATATCATCAAATTATAATTTATTTTCACGATTCATCTCATTAAACAATCTAAGTCTAGTGAAACCAAATACCTAATACCTGAATCTCCTGAGTACATTTATTTAAAAGCTTTTAAGCCCCGCTGGTTGCATACACAACCAAAAAACAAAACCTATACATAATTTACACGTGTATTTCGAAATCCCCAACCATATACCTTGAATACTTACACATACATATATACGAATACATACACCTAACCAACTCAAATCATTTCTCGTATTTCATCTTTTTATATTACAAAAAAAAAATAATAATTTTCCTAAAATCCCATATTTCAAATTGGCAAATTTTCCTCTTTGCTGTGTATTATAAATAATTCTTTTTTGTTGTTGTGTTGTGCTAAACAACCCATCATGTAATATATTTTTTGAGAAAAGCACCTTTCTCGGTTTACAAATAATTTTCCATTTTTTATTTTCTTATTTGTTTAAATTAAATAATAAAAAATGAAAATAACTGATTTTTGGTTTTATTTATTTAGTTGAGAAAAATCATTTTTATTTTTGTTTTTCCTCTCCAAAAGATAATACGGTTTTGTACATGAAAAATGATTTCGAATGGACTTCGAGAAATAAAAAAAAAATCAAATATTTTTTTAGAGCCTTGTGTTTTATGTAATAAAACATATTTTTTAAACAACATAAATTTATGTTTGAAGTAATAAAAAAAAAATGGATGGATGGGTGTTGTACACCGGTGCTTGGTGGGTGGGTGTACCGAAAATAAAATCTCAAGAGGCATCATTCGAATCTTTTTTTTCTTTTTTTGTAATTTAGACTCCTCAAAACTTTTATTGTGATAAAAGCTTTTTGTTCAATTATTGACGCGGTGGATTTTATTTATTTCTGCTGTTGTTTTGTTTTAAATTAGATTTGAAATACCAAATACAACAAAATAGAAATAAAAAAAAAATTCAATTACTTGTTTATAGAAGCTTCCATCGCTCACCACACTATTAAGAAAAATCCCAATTTTCTACCCTCCTTCGAATTTTTTTATTTTTTTTTTCTAGATAATTCACTGTGTGGTCTTTGCTCTTATTTTCCTAAGAAAATTATGTTTTGTGACGAGTGGTAATTCCCTTAATCCACTCTCGTTTAGATCACATAAACTTACTTGAGTTGAATATTTGATGCATTTGAAGAATGGGTTCTTACCTGAAAAGAAAAAAAAAATATTAGTAATTGGCATAACCGAAATATTATCTATATGAAATAACGGTATTAGATTTTTTTTTATTTTTCTACCGACAAAATAAAATTTCATGAAAATAATTTGTTTCAGTTAGTTTTTGTGAGTGATTTAATGAACTCGTGCTTTGAAAATTAAAAAAAAAAATGGAGAATATTGATCATCGTGTAATGATAAAGTTGCTGGTAAAGGAAAATAATGGATGAATATCGAAAGATGAATGAAAAATGTTTACGGTGAATTTAGTATTTCTTCTCTAAAAATGACGAAGTGGGTCCGTTTAATAAAACAAATTAGAGAGTAACTAGTAGATGACTCTGAAAGACCGACGGAAGTTTGTCAAAAGTTGAATTCTTTGAATGTTGTTTACGGAACAATCAAAATATCGAATTAGTGAGGACGATCCCGTTAATTTATAAACTAGATAGTCCCTAGTTACCTCATTAAATTATAATATTAGGGGCTTTTGCATAAGTTGAAAATGGTATCAGTGAAAACGAAGAGATGAAATCAAGCAAAAAATAATGCTTTTACATGAAAACCCTGAAAAACCAGTAAAAAGACAAATGTTGCATAAGCAGTATGAGACGGTGAGTTCCATGAAATACCGCGTCCACCTTACAGCACAGATATGAACCCAAGTGATTATATCCTTATCACAAATTTAAAGAGATAAAAGTAAAGAAACTAAAATTTTTAAATGGCAGTGAAATAATGTCGCTTTAGAAAAATATTTTGAAGAACAGGAGAAATCATTTTATTTCAATTTCTTTCTAATAAAAAGCACCTTAGTTATAAAAATGTGTGTTTACAGGACAAAAAATTCAATAGATTGCCGATAGGTGGCTTAAAAAATAATCGTCATGTCCAAAAATTCGCGCATGTATTTTGACTTACGCTTCTGCCTGCGTACCCACCCACAAGCGTTTTTCGGCACCGGAAAACACCGGAGGACTCAAAAAAAAGATAACTTGCCGAAAAATACGAGCCTGGTTAAAGCCGCCAGTAATTCCACAAAAATTATTAAGCGCTGAAAAGGAATTTCCGCAGTTAAATGTGTCCCAAAACACGATCCGTCGGGCTTAATACGGTGTTGGACACCTGAATTACACTAAAATGAAACAGGTATCAAAATTATTGCCACAGCACAAAGCTACACGACGTAAATTTGTTAAGGCTAATTGAAGCCTAATTGAATAAATTTGGTTCTAATTATAACTAACCCTTTTTAATCAATAGGTGATTTTTTCCGATGAAAAAAATTTAATCGGAATGGGCCAGTTGGTATTCACTACTAGGGATCTTAGAAAGCAACCAATGTACTTCCCAAAACGAAAATTTTGGTGGTGGAAGTCTAATGGTATGGGTGGCTTTCTATTCTGCAGATACAATCACTTTAGCCTTTCCATGAACTAAAATGAACAGCGCGGACCACCTCTTAACCTTTTCTTAATTCATCAAGAGGAAAACTGTATTTTCGTGCAAGATAAAGCTCCAATCCATATTGTCAAAATACTAATTCTTGCTTGCTGGCCCACTTGTTCTCGACGCATAACAGGATTCTGGCGTTGGCCGAGAACAAAGGAGGGTCGACGGGTTATTAGTTTTGTAAATTTTTAATTATTTTATTGAGGCGTGAACGTCCAATAAAAAGTGGTTATATAGTTATGGCTGTAAATTTTTAATATATGACTTTTTTGTACGAGGACAAATCGAAATGAATGTGTTTAATAGTATTTAAGAGTATTTCGTGGCCGCCCTCCATTTTGTTACTAAAAATTTAGAAAGGCAAGTTAGCTTCAAACTACTTATACTTAAATTTTGTCATATAAAAAAAAAAATACGGCCTTTTTACTCCTAACATTTAGTTACAAAAGCTTTCATATTTGACTGTACAACAGAGCTTGTGTGAATTATGCTAATTTACATCAAACTATTTTTTTAACTCAATAATATTATTAATTAATTTCAACAATGTTTTCAGAACACAAAAGATTGATTTAGTAAAATTTATCTCACTCAGGTAAAATTACTCTTATGAAGTGATTTAGTTTAATTAACCTGAGCCCCAATCGTTTGTAAATTAATTATTTATATATCAAATGTTGTAATAAATTGGCAACGAGAGCAGATTAAAAATAACTTAAGCTCTCCAAAGGTCTTATTCTAATAGCTTATATGCATAATATTTCGGACATGTAATTTAGACCAATTTCTATCGGGGTTTTTCGATAAATCAGGACTAAAGTTATGAACTTAGTACTTTTCCATAATTTATCGGTTAATCAGCTAATCGGTAATAAAATTCCTATATGTAATGAGCCCAAAGTCAATTGGGAACAAAGTGGCGCTAACAATCAAATAACGATTCTTTTTCGAATTAATGATGAAACGGAATTTTAAAAGCTAGCTAGGAATTTCTTTAGGAAAAATGAATTTCGAAATAAATAAATAAAAAATAGAGGGGTGAATATGTTTTAGCGAACACCCGATTTTCTATTAAAGCGAAAAATTAAACCCATCGGATTGGTAAAAGTGTCATGCATAACCAAAAATCATTAATCCTGTTTAAATTTTATAAAACCAGTATTTGATTTTTTTTTTTTTGTAAATAATATACATTTCAATGTCATTGCAAAAATTGAAAAAGCTTATATGAAAGCTGCCATGTTTGGTACACAAATTTCATATAAATTTTATAAGGATCTCCTAATTTATGGAAAAAGCTTTAGTTAGTATGACATTTTATTCCGAGTAGATAGTCCGCATGGACTGTAGAGATGCCGAACCTTGATGAAATAAAGTTTTTTTTTTATCAAAAATCGACTTTTCCGGTAAAATTTAAAAAATTTACTTAAAAAATTTTGTTCGAAACTTTTGAATTTACAATCTTTTTCTTTTTTCGTATGGAAGTTATTATTTTCGGTGGATCAATTTTGGCAAAAAATCCCTAGATTTCCCAATTTCTGAGAAAAGCTTAAGTATGAAGTTTAGCACAGAGGCCAAGATTTTGTCAATTCAGTTGGGTTACGCTGAAACATCTCCAAACATTCCTTAGAAATGGTCATGAGATCCAATTTCTGAGCATTTGTTAACAAACTCAGCACTCATCTTGCTGGCAGCGTTTTCTTATGCAATTCATCGTGTATGATGTTGTGTACACGTTTATATGCGATGTTTACAATGTCAGCAATCCCGCGCAACTTTATACGACGGTCACTCATAATGATTGTCTAGACTTTTTTGTTCATTTCTGGTATTACTACCTCGTGTGATGTATTACCTCCTTGAAAGTTCGGGAAACTCTGTTGGTCATTTTAAGAATGAATTCTAGCAATTTAAAAAAAACCGTCGTTTAATCACAAAAATAGTAATTTCTATTTCTTTATTTAGCCAACAGTATTGTACAACTGGTATTTAGAAAAATTAATTCAATTTTATATAATTCAAATTTGTATAATACAATTTTTTATAATCCTTTTAAATTCGCTTCTAGACAAATTAAAATCGAACACGGCAGAAACATTAAAAACACGACTTGAACTAAAAATCGGGCCCGTCATACAAAAGTTCGGGCCCGACATACAAAAAGAACCACGGTAGTGCAGTAGTTGTGTACAATCAATCCGGCTCATTATAACGTCGCGCAAGAAAACTGCACAAGATTCTTGTCTTCGGACGGACAATGCTTAAATATTCAATTTCAAACAACGACCTAAATATGGCGGTAGCACAGACAGGCGCGTTAAGGCAAACAACTTGAATCGGTTCTGAATTTATTCTACACGGTTAGAAGAATTATTATAGTAAAGATTCCAAATAATTGAGGCATGTTCTAAGTGAGAACGAATAAATGAAACGAAGAGGACTTTTAGAATATAAGGATCATGAAAAATTTTGGAGAAACGGATTAAAAACTCTGACACACTCTGAGCCTCTGACATTAGCCTTGCTGATAAATCTGTCAATATGGTCTTTAAAAGATACATTTCGAGAAAATAGGACATCTAATTCTAAACCATTATGTTTTCTAGAAAAGTTCATAAGTTTACATATAGAAACGTTGAGATGAAGCTTATACTAGGTTCCTGTTGTAGATTAAACAGATGACTACTTAAGATGGCTACCTTGTGGGATGCCAGACAAAACCTTTATATTTCTAGATAAAAGCTATTTCATTTTTTTTTTTTGAATTCGGTTCGTCAAATAAGACTAGACCCACTTTTACCTTCCTCATCACACTTGATCTGTTCCATGTTCTTTACAAGTAAAACATGATCAATTTTATCGAATGTTCTACTCTACTTTAAATCAGTAAACACTACTTCAAGAGTAACACCACCATCTAATACTAAGGTCAAAAAATTTGAGAACATAACAAGATTTGTCACAATTGACTGGCCGTGGTAAAACCCCTGCTGGTTTACAGAGATGGAATTTTTAATTAAGAAAAACATGTGGTCCTTGACTGATTCAAATAATTTAGTATATGTGGATAAGGTAGAAATACGGCGGTCATTTTCAAAATCCTTTCTCCGTCCACTCTTGAAAAATGGTTTAATGAAACTGGATTCCCAAATTGAAGGTAGATAGAATTTGTATTTTTATGAGCTTTAAATTTCCAATTTTTTATATTTATGATAACCAAAAAGGAAAATCTTTGTTGAAAATTTTATTTTTAAATTTATTAGAATCTTTTAACTCTTAGTCGTTTTTTTGTAAATGAAACAATTTTCAACATCTTCGCAAAAATTAAAAACCCAAGCGTTCCGATAAAAATGTAACCTCTATAGCCCAGACGGGATGAAATCCCCTTAAGTAATTTCGCAAAATTTGGAGGTCCCAGTGAAATTTGGCGGAAATTGTCTGAACCGAAAGAGGCAGCTAAAAAATATTGCATTTGCGAAAAAGATTCGGGCGAGAAAATGGTCTAAAACTTTTAAACAAAAATTAAGTAAAAATGTTTTTTAATACAAATGTTTATTAAAAGAAGGTTCCTGGGTACAGAGATAAGCTTAGAAGGATTGACATCGAGATAAATATTCATTCGTTATGTTTTTCTAAAAATTGGAAGATCGTTGTAAAATTTGACGGAAATCAATGTACAGAATTCCAACCAATACTTTTAAGGCTCTCGCAGAAACAAAGAATTAAAATACAAATCATTCATATACAATTAAAACCCTTCTATTAAGGTTTGCATATTTAAAAAAAAAACCAAAGACAGTTTTCACTCTCCACATTGCAACTCATCGCACGCTCCGGATCGGTCCGACCCCCTCCCCCCCACAATTCGCCCCGTCTGTAGAAGACTCTATCTCCTCCTTATCGATACTAGAGCATAGGACATACAGCCCCAAACCATTACTTCTCCTTCGTCCAAAATTTGATTGTTGAATAGAAAATGTTTTTTCTAGGATGGCCAGTAAGAAACCACTTATAAGTACAAAAGAATTAAAAGCAAAGAACATTTCTTTTGGGAATCAGTTGTTTTTAGCGACGAGAGAAAATTTAATATTTTTGGACATGAAGGCCCTCCAAATTGTGGAAACAAAAAAGGCAAACGGCTTGAAGTAAACGATGTAAGAAAAACAGTAAAACACGATGTAGGGGGAGTAATGGTTTGAGGCTGCACGTGCTATACAGGCGTTGGCAGTCTAGCATCTATCGAAGGCCACATGGAAAGGCCTAAAGATCTAGATACTTCAAAAACAAATTTAATTCAATCAGTTGAAAAGCCAAGGCTACCAACCACAGACTGGATCCTCTAGCATAGTGATTCTTAACAGGGGGCCGCGGCCCCTAGGGGTCCATAAGAAGTTTGCAGGGAGGCAGCCTTGCAAAATTTCCTTCAGAATACAAAAAAAATAAAATTGATTTATAAGGTAAATGAACCAATTACCGACAGTATAAGAATTTCGTTGACGTTTTGTTAGGATATTTTTTCGGGTCTTGTTTATTCGTGTCTGCTTCTTTCATACTCGTATATTAATAATAAAAATTAAATAATTTCATTGCATAAAGTCTAAGTTCTTATTATGCGAGACATATGCGATTTATTTTTGATCTAATTTACGGCAGCTCTTGTTCTTATTATCGGGACTGTAAAATTTTAGCGGAAGATATTCAAGGCTGAAATAACAAAAAACACAATTTTCAAATGTTCAATAAAATAAACTTTTATTTTTCGTATTTTTTATTAAACGTTAATTGTTATAAACAAATTATGTCCTCCTAATTCACAGCTAGGATATTAACTTTAGAAATTCAATCAAAAAATAATAAAACTACACGATAACAAAAATAATTCACGTACTAGATAATTTTATTAAAATTAATTAAAATTATTCTTCGATTTCAGGAACCGCATAAATTCCTCTGGCATTTAATAGAGAAGGTGGGCTGATAACACTACATAAGTCTTCCTCTTTAAACCAAATAGCGTCGTGCTTACTCGGCCATTTCCAGTTTGACTATTCGCATTATTTTAATGTATGTTTCATTTTCTTTTACTTCCAGCACAGTCCCAGGGAAATACTCTCCTTTGTATGCAACTATGACATAATCGCCAGGACATGTTTTTTTAATTTCTTTTACACTCGATCCGCCATCTATTTGAAAATTAGTTTTATGATCTAGGTCGAAATTTCATTTTATAAACTGTTCCATTCGTTTCTCTTTTGCTTCTTTCAGTTTTTCTTTTCCTTTCATTTCAATTCTCTTTAAGTGCTCAATATATTTATTTGATGTAATTGCATCAGGAGTAATTTTCCTTTGACAATTTTCTTCTTTACAGTTGGAGCCTCCGGATAATAAAAAGATTTTTTGAATGGGGTGGGAAAATCTTCTTTAAACGACAAATAAGAGCAACCCGGTTGCTGCGTTATGTTATGGTTTTGATCAGCAATATTTTAAATTGGCGTACTCATAACTACTGCACTGGATGTAATTTGGGATTCAGAAACATTGTTCAAATCAAGATCTTCGTAAAGACGTACCAAGCCATCATTATCCACAATGCAAATCAATAATTGATTTTCCGGCCATAAATTTACGTTTAGCGCTGTTCCATTATCAATCAATTATTGAATTTTGCTTGTGTCTCCTCCTGCGAAATCTATTTCTTTTTTCAAATTTCGCCAAAATAAAAAGAGATTTTCATCTTTTATATCACCAGCCCACACCTCACGACTTTCCTGATGATGATGATTGAAAGTATTTTTTTTATTCAAAGTATTTTTATTCAAAGTATTTATTCAAAGTATTGCCAAGTATACATTTTTTCCATTTTTCTGGCAATGCGTGGATGGCATGCGAAAAAAACTGTTCTTCGTCTGAGGCAAACCATAGTTATCGAGCCATTTACGTAGGAAGTAAAGTGCTTCTCAGCAAGCCCGTGCCCCATCGATGCAAATAAGTGATAATCGAACGGAGACAAATCTGGCAAGTAATCCGCATGTGAAAGTATTTCTCAATTAAGAGGTTCCAACGTTTCCATGACCGGTTTTGCTTTGTGTGGTGGTGCATTATCATGAGAAGCAAAATCACTCTGTGTTGTCTTTTATCATATTCTGGTCGTTTTTCACGCAAAGATCGATTTAAAATTATCATTTGTTGTTGGTAGCTTTCAATATTTGCAGTTTCGAGAGGTTTTAGCAGCTCAAAATGAATCACACTCTTCTGATCTCACCAAATACAGAGCATTGTCTTCCGTTGAAGCTATTTGGCCTTGCAGTCGATGTCGATGGTTGTCCTGGATCAACCCAAGACAGTTTGCCCTATGGATTCTCAAAATAGATCCATTTTTCATCGCCAGTCACAACTCGATGGAGAATTAACTTTCTTTTGTATCTGGCGAGCAAATGTCGCAAGTGATTTTTCTATTTTCCTGGCCTTGCATTCAGTTTATGACGAACCCATTTTCCCAGCTTTTGGATCTTTCACATGGCTTTTAAACGTATGGAGACGACTTCTCGTGATACATTCAAATGATCCGCGAGTTGTTTTTGCGTTTGAGCGCCATTCTCATGCCTAATGCCTTCAAACTTTTTTGGTGGTCTTCCTCGTTCTTCGTTTCTCACGTCAAAATCACCACATTTGAATTTATTATACCAAGAGCATGCTCACCGTAAATTTTGACAATCATTCTATTTGATTCTGCAGCAATTTTCTTCAAATGATTACAAAAATCAATGATGTTTCCAAATCGTAATATGTATGGCAAACAACTCGACATTTTTAACACGAAAAAACATACGTTGTTGTATGAAACTTGTAAGGATATAAATTGGATGTTGTGGACAGATGTCAAAAGAAAAAATTGGCACCAATGACGTTGTTTGTCGAAAACTACATTGACAGGTTGCGCCATTTATTGGTAAATTCCGGTTTCATATTTCCACACCTGGTATTATAGATAATTTAACAAATATAAATTATTATTAAAAAAAATGGGGGCCACAAAAAAATTATGAATTATTTGGTGGATCGCGAGTAAAAAAATGTTAAGAACCACTGATCTAGCAGAACAACGACCACAAATACACGGCGCAACTGTTCGAGAAAGGCAACCCCACCATGATCCCAAACAACTACATTCACCTCCGCAAAGACCGGACCAAAATCCGATAGAACATCTCTGGGACTATCCCGAGAAAAGGTAGAAAAACCATACTATCACGTCAAAAAAAAACACCAAAAGATGCAATCACATCCGAATGGAACAAAGTTACGGAACGTGGAACCAAGTTTCGAAGGCATAAAATTACAGACCAACCAAAGCACACGATGAATCAATTATTTAAAAAAACTATATACAAATCATGGCAGTCAAACTCTTCACTTTCTACAAAAACCCTAAAAGTATTGGCCGCACATACAAATCTTACCAGCTCCGTAGAATGGCCCATCTAGCGTTTGCAATTTCCACTACCGAGTAGTTCGAGTGTGGGAACACTTACGTCATTTGTATTATGACAGAAAATTAGTTTAATGATGACGTTTACGAAATGGGTGTAAAGCGACCCACCGATTGCTTGACCAAAATTGGGAAATATTGAAATCTTACTTTCAAAGTGGTGGGTTTACTACCCCAAACTGTTACGTGGAAAATTCAGTAGAAATGAAATGCCTACAAGGCAATTTGTGGATCAATTTGTGAATTGAGTTCGTGAAAATGGATTATTATTGTTGAATAAACCAATACGTGCACGTGGATTTACAGTGCGTCCAGCCGAGAACATCGCAGCTGCTGCAATGAGCATCCATCAATAGTAACTCGCAATCGTGCTCAAGAATTGAACATTTCAATCAGTTCTGTGATGATAATTTAAAGAAATGTGTACAAAGTTCAATTAGTGCAGGAGCTGAATCAAAATGACCATCCGCAACATTTACGGTTCGCTAATTAGGCTGTGCAGCGCTTGGAAGAAAATGAGCATTTTTTACCGAAAAATCATATTTTCCGACAAAGCTTATTTACGGCTCGGAGGCTACGTCAATAAGCAAAAAATTGTCGCATTTAGGGCTCAGAAAATAATATCACAAGTAACCATGGAGCAGCCGATGCATCCACAACAAGTGACTGTTTGGTGTGGATTTTGAACCGGCGGCATCATTGGACCATTTTTTTCGAAAATGAGCAAGGAGCTGCCCATACACTCAATGGGGACGTTACCGAGCCATGATAAACCGAGGTTTTGTTACCCAGAATTCAAGAGCAGGACATACACGACATTTGGTTTCAACAGGACGGCGCGACTGGCCACACAGTGTTGCGCAACAATGGGACTTTTGCACACTGTATTCGGGGATCGAATAATCAGCTGTAACGGACAAATCAATTGGCCACCACGCAGCTGCGATTTGACTCCGTTGGACCTTTTTGTATAGAGCTGTGTTAATGATAAGTGTTACGCTAACCATCCACAGACTGAATAAATTAGTTTGACGTTTGAGTTCTGAATAAATTAGTTTGACAGAATGGAGTATTGCAAAGCTAGAAGTGGAAGTCATTTGAATGAAATTGTGTTCCATAATTAAAGGCAATGTATACTCTTTCTAATAAAACAGACTGCTTTAAAAAATATTCAGTCACAATAGTCATTCGTTGTATGGAAGGACAATTGATGTGGAAAATCAATAATAAGCTTGCATACCGCTCCACTAGAGTTCTACTGCGTATGCGAATTATAGTTTCGATAAAATGTTTTATTAAATTGAAATTGTAAACAATTGTCTTGTTATTCTAAATATAATCTTTAAAAGAACTATCAAAATAATCGACGAGAGAGATTTTCTAATAAATATTTTAATCACTATTTTTACAATTTTGTACCTCACCATAGTAAGATGCGGATATGTAGTTTTTAGAGCTTTTATGGACTTACCTTCCAAGCTCCTTCGCGTCAGCATTGATATCGAAATAAAAGTTATTAAGTTAGGTTTTCAGAACGAATGATATGTCAAATCGACATCAAACTCAGATGACGCAAATCGAATTTCCATATAATCTAGTTTATTTTCCAATGAATCAAATAACGTACAAATGTTAAATTCATTTCTGTGTATAATAAGGTTAAAACCCACAAGAGGGAATAAAATGAATATTCAAAACTATATGCCAGATAGTGCGAAGAAGAATTCATAAATAACCATAATAATTTATGATCACCCCTCTCTACGCCACATAAACATAGACACAATTCAAATATAATCAACTAACCTATTGCACCATATGGTCGTTATTAACTTCCACTTCATATTAACACTAATAACTCATCGCAACGAAAATCCCTTTCCACACAGTAAGATTATTATCCAATATTTATTTATTTTTTTGAAAACCCCGAAAAACTATTTCTGTCATAATAATAAATTAGGCCGCATATTTCACGATTTGAAAGCGTTACATTGGAAATTCCTATATCCTAGTAGGAACCCCACACCATGGTTAGTTTATCTTTTTATATCAATGACATCAATTCTAAAGGAAAAAATCTCATTCCGAATATCGAATTGTATATATCGTATCTCGTCTCAAGTGTATGTTATTGTCAGATGATTTATATTTATTTAAGATAAAAACAAAAAAAAATATTTGGACGAAGGGATGTTTAATAAGAATTGATCGAAAGAAATTTTTGCTATTTTCTCTCGATTCGTATTCTTTATATACAACAAGATTACAATCTTCCTTGTATGCGGTGTAGTGAAGAGCAGGAACGGGATTTGAAGGCACACAGTATATACCAAAATCTCTTGCGTGATTTTAACTCGTATTTCATAACCACATTGTATACAATCCCGAAAGCATCAGTGTTTTATGCGCATATATCAAAGTGTAATAGAATCCTAATTTTATATGTCCTTTTGAGTCAATAGATTTGTGTGTGTATACGTAATTTAATTTATGTGTGCGAGGACAAAATTTAATTGTCCCCCAAATTATATAAAGGCCTGCACATACGGAACACAATACGCGCGCACACGGGCGACATATTTGTATCGTGTCATCTACATTTTTGTTAGCATGGTATGTCGTGTAACGTGCGTGAGTATAAAACATAATTTTCAAGATTTTTTTGGTTTATTGTACATAATCAGTCCATCCAATCCAAAAACGACAACGCAAAAAGTGTGAAAATGGAATTTTCATTGTCTTTATATAAAATATACATTATTGATATCGTCTTTCATCCTAAATGTATACAAACCAAAATAATCTTCAATGCTTTTCATTACATACGACATAGTGGTAAGCGGAATTAGGGCGCACTAGCATATAAAAATATGATTTATTATTATATCAATAGAATTAGAAAATATTATTATTATTATTATTACTGTTACTCTATTATTTGATGGTTATCGTCGCATCGCATCTTTGAAGCCAGCAACGTCTTAAGACATACAACAATAACAATGTATCGTTTCTAATAATAAAAGATAAAAATGGATATAATTTTATTATTATTTGATTTAATATTGTGTCTGTAAGTAGATAAATGGATGAATGTTGATAATGATGATGCTTCTGGCGATATTTGTTTGATGATTTATGGATTGAATTTGGCTTAATCTATTTTTGGAATTAGAAAATAATGGGAAATTGAGGTCATAAAGAGCAGGGTGAAAAGGAGATGATAATCATATGTTCTTTCAATTTGCAAACATCAGAGTACATATGTGAATTATCATTTAGATTGATCACATTTACGGGACGTTCGAAATTAGTTAGGTTAGCAGGCTTGGTAATTTGTTTTGGAAGTAATGCCACATGGAAATACGTTACTTGACTTTACTTAGACGCTGTTATATATATGGAATCCGACGTATTAGCGGATTTTAGTAGTATCTTATGAAATAACCTCTATATAAAAATACTTTCCATTTAAATTTTATTGAATTATAAATTTTATTATTTTCTTTTACTTATAGTAAAATAAAGTTTAGTAATCACGACAAATTTTGACATCGCGATTTTTGCAGATTTACCACTTGTTATATCACCGGTCTAAAAAAGATGTTTTTAAAAAATGTCTGAACTGCCCAGACGGATTGAATGATCGGAATGAGACTTCATACTTTAATCGCTCTCATGAATTGGGAGATACTAATGATTTTTGGTATAAATCGGCTCACCGGAAGTGGCAGCTTTTTCTTTGTTTTACGTATATTTTGGAAAGTATGTCATTTACGAGAAAAACGATTATATAGTAAAAAAATTCAAATTAAATTTGCAACAATAACAATCCGGATCATTTTTCAAAATTTAAGCGGAAATAATGTTTTTGACAAACATTGGGTGTTTGGTCAAAACTTCTGCCCTTACAGCCAAGACGGATTGATTTGATTGGAATGATACTTCATACTTAAGCTTTTCCCACAAACTGGGATCCCAGTGAATTTTGGACGAAAACGATCCAACCGGAATTGACAGGTTCCTTATCTAGGAGCTTTTTTTGTTTTTTGGATCGCGAAGTGAGACCCGCGTATGACCTCAAAGTCCTACGATTGCAATTTGAGGCTCCACCGAGCGAGCATTTCGATCTGTGACATCAACCACTTGAGACTAGAGTGGTCCGTAAAATAATTGTAAAATGGTATCTTCCCAGGTATGAACGGAATTTCTAATAGTTCGACTTGGCTTTGTTACGCTTCTTAGACATATACGAAATAGGCCGTTCATTACAATTCGCACGTGCGACAGACACCACGCCTAATAAAAAAAAAAGTTTTTTATCGCTGAGCTTCATTAGTCCAGGCGAATTTACCATTTTTTTTATTTTTAAATATGAGTAATAGGACTAGTAATTTTGGCGTACTTTGGAACTAAATGTTGATACTATCCTATCATATCCAATAGTTGTCGTATCTGCTTAAAGGAGGTCTAAGATTATTGTGATTTGCCTGTATCTTATCAGGATCTGTTTTTAGTCTTCAACTTCCTACTTCAAATCCTAAAAATTTCACATGTTGATCCAGCATGTGCCAGTCGTCCCCCTATAAGTTTCGGCAATAGCAAATGTTGCGTTCGTGCGGCACCACTTTATCCATCAATTGGCATAGCTATTCGAGACTATTGGTTTAACGGAATTTGCCAAAATGTGTCCTCAATGCTGGAGATTATGCTTTATCATACAAACGCCCGATTAGGATAGGAAGGAAGTTTTCGATTTGTACACGATGATCTATTAACGAGGTTCATCCAACCCGTGTTTTTCAAAAGATTGAGAGAGTTTCCCGAATTTAACATATTGATTAATCGGTCTGCACTAATTTTGACTGGAAAATTCGGCATTTGTGCCCGAATGTGGTGTTTGGATAACTAAAAGTTTGTTCGAGTGAGTTATATGGGACAACATCTGTACCGGACGTGTCTGTCCCACACTATCCACTTCAGATCATTTACTGCTGTAACCGTAACAAATTTAATTTTCATCACATTAATACATTCAAATTGTATTTTTCACGTCAAGTGCTCGTAACGCGAATAATTGATTTTTTTTTTTAAATTAATAAAAAAAAAACTTTTCATGATTATTACTATTATTATTTCTAATTTTCTTCAATTTCCATTTAATGAAAATATGTATAATAAGACGAGCAACTGAAAAAATGTCAAATTTATAGAAATAAATTTTTATTATTTCGACAAGAAAATGACAAACAATTATAATTATTCGTTAACTCGTTCATTAATTTTAAAGGTTTTTGCGTGTTAAATGGAAATTTTTTGTTTTGTTCGTCATCACAACGATGTTAAGGAGAAAATTAATAATTTATGGAATGAAAATAATCATAATAATTTTCATTTATTTATTTTGGTGGCGGGCGGCAGCAGCATCTCTCTTTTTATATATTTACAACATTTTATTTATTATTTATTTCTCTTAATAATTTTTAATTAATTAATTAATTATTTAATCTTTATTTATTTAGAATATTTATTTTTGACATTTTAAGTGTTTTTTAGATACCTTTTCGTAATAACAATAAGAAGATTTAATGAATCGTCAAAATATTTATTTTAACATGGGTACTGTGTGTATTTTGTTGGGTGGTGGTCGCATTTTATAGACTTTTACTAATACAATACCAACCCCGTTAACGAGTATTATTGAAATTATTTACACGAGAGTAAAATGAGCGTGCGACAAAGACGCGGAACGGGTTAAAAAAATTTATAAAAAATAATAATAAACGGGTTGATAATTTGGTAATTTTTTCTTTCGTTTTTCCGTAATTTTTTATTGTTTTTTTTACGTTCTGTTCAATTTTCCTAAATAGGTGTGAAAGGTAATATAAATGACAGAAAAATGGGTGTAATTAATTAGTTTCGCCAACTTTTTTTTTTTAATTTTATATTCTTTCCCTATCACCTCTTATTTTATTATTATAAAAAAATGAAAACAAGAAAAATAGGAAAATTATTTTACTTTATCAATGTTTCACTTTTGACACTTTTTTATTTTAATTTTTAATTAAAGATGGGGTTGACGTATTTTTTTTGAGACATAATTCAAACCACCTTTTTTGCTGTTTAGTTGGAAACAACATAATTTTCACGTGCGTAACAATTTACAAAATTGGAAAGTTTGATAATTTTTATGTCATTAATGTTAAAAATTATTTGTTCTGCACCATTGACGTTTGGTTATATCTGTACGGTTTAGATTACATCACACCCCTAAAATACTAATAACGAAACCTTTGGTGCTATCATCTTAATTTGATCACCTTTTACGATAACACAACAATATTTTTTTCTTAACACGTCATATTAATCTTGCCCCGTCGTCATTGTGGCCCGTAACACCACCCGCTTATATTTCAATCAACATAAATGAATATTTTATCTAATATCCATTAGCTAATAATTTTCTAATGTAATTTGAGATTTTTTTTCTAATTTTCAATTTTCCAAATAGCATTTTTTTTTTATTCATTTAACAAGGACTCGGGTGATTAAACCTATCTACTCATTTTTTGTTTTTAATTTCACCTCTTAAGATAAAATAAAAAAAAATTAAATACTCACCCTTAGTACTCTGTACATAATAATGATTCACATTTTTTTTATTTTACTTTTCATCTCAAACTTAAACTTGGGGTTTATTTATAAAAAAAAAAAAAAAAAAAAAAAAAAATGTTTACAGGAAAAGCAGGGAAAAATAATTGTAAAGTGCAAATGACATTGTTTTCCAAAGATAAAAAATAAAATAAAAAATTTTAAATCTTACATTTGCTGGATAATTTTTATATTTTTTTCCGTGTAGTGGAACCCAACGAAAATTATTTAAGAAAAGACAATTAAATGGTTGTCATTTGGTCCATTAAATATGCTTTTTTATCTGTTTGTCTTATATTTTTTATTGTTGTATGTTTTACAACAAGAAGTTGTGTATAAATTCGATGATAACTTTTTTTTGTATTTTCAATAAGATTAAATTAAGATAACACAAAAAAGCATCTTCATGTATTTGATTTTATGTTTATTAAAAAAACAAAGTTAATTATGCTTTTAAGTTGGACGGTTGCCCTCTTTGTCTCCATCAGAATTATCATTTTAATTTTATGCTTCGATAGCATTCAATTTTATTGCGCTTGTGGTTTTAATCTGTGAGTGTGGAAAATCATAATATTGTAATCGGCTAGAATACAAAGCGATCAAACACTAACTGCTAAGCTGGGTCTCAAGCAAATCGGGGATTGTAATGAAATTCGCAATTGCGTTTTTCTGCTCTGTCTTGCTACCAGAGCTAGAATTATGAAAGAAACGGCAAGACACGTATACATTGAATACATCTCGACTAAACGCTATTCGTTGAAAGTCGCGTCCCAAAAGAATACCGACCAAAACTAGTACTATGGTCCTTCTATGGTTCACAAATAATGAATTTCGTCTTCTTTCAAAGAGGTTACTGGTTTGGTTCCCAATGAATTCCAGACGAAAATCTGTTTAATGTAAACATCGTGAAAACCCCACAACGACATTCCGTTAACGATTTCGCAACCACTCTCTCTCTCTCTCTCTATCTCGTTGCAGCATACCCTAGAACAATAAAGTTATAGATCATTGCAGCTTAAAGTAATTTATAAACAAACAAGATTTACAAGAGAGATGCTAAAGTTCTTCGTTGGTTGAGCTTGGATTGTATCCATGTGTCGATGGTTTGGTCAATGTCAATTTGTACAAGTGTTAGTGATAGTAAAATGTAATACACCTGCAATATTCAGGAAAGGACCCAAAACAACTCAATTCACAATCTTGAAATTTTTCCAAAAGGTGAAAAGTACATTTTCACACGAACAAAAAATTTACTATAAAAGTATTTCTTAATAGACCGACACATCACGATTTACAATATTTTTGCAATTTTAAAGATTATTAATCAAGATTTTGCCTAAAAGTTATTGCCAGTGTGCAAATAATTTTTTCCAAAATTTTGGTTGAGTTAACCATGTGAGTCGTGCGCTTTATGGTTGTTGTAATCATAATAAACGAAATACGCGCTTCTGGGCTACATTTGAATTTTCCACAAATGTGATAGGACCCTGAGACTATACTAAATGAAATTGATAGGGCTAATCGAGAAACATAATGGAATTGATAAGACTGGAGCGAGGAAGCGGGATTTTATTCACCACTAAGTGTTATCATCCCAACGTTCGTGAGATCGAGTCCAACCCGATTCTATAATTTTTGTGAACAATTATTCTTCTAATTATGCGATGATTTTACCGAATCTGATTTTCTTCTTTTCGATAAAAAGCACCGGTAATTTACCTGTTTCTGAAATCGCTTCCCACACCATCACAACCGAAACGTTTTGGAACCTTTACGCGGCTGATTTATTTGGTGGAATGCTTCTTAATGAGATTGACCATATACGTTCATTGCAGGTCTTGTAGTAAGAACATCTTTTCATTTGGAAATACAATTTCATCATCATCGAGTTAAGAGTGTGTAAGATCTTCGGTTTTGCGATCCTAGACTTTTCTGAGCCTCAGTTAATCCACTAATTTTTGTGTTTTGAACAGACTTTTCATATGAACCACAAGATTTCTGCGAATCGGTTCTCGAACAGTTTTCACAAATTTTTCGTCCGTGCACTTCTTGAACAACCCGAACAAAGCTTGCTGTTGTAATTTTATAATAAATTCACGTTTCGCTTCCATTCTAATTATAAACAAAGAACACGTACTTATCATCGTGGTAATTTCTTTTCATAGCCTGCTAAGACCGGGATAATTTAAAAAATAACCATAATTAATTTGGTCGAATAATGATTTAAAATTATGGGACAATTAATGTGAAAAAAAGAAATCCTGTAGTGGCCTTATAGGGATATATGCTTGGTAAAGATTGCGATACAAAAAATGCAAATTAGATTTCATTTAAAAATATATTGATTGATATATGGTATGAAATACCAGAAATTATCGTGCGTGTGCATGTTAAAGGTTCTGACACGAATGAATTAAATTTAAAAATTTGAAATATTTTGAATAATACATGTCGGTCATTTGCTCCAATAATGACACAACCCCAAATTCACTCATTTCTAAGATATTCGAATCAAACGATTCCCAATAGTTTATATTTTTATTATTTTGTCTCAAAATATACTCTTTTATGTAGTTATTTCTAGCAAATTAGGTAAAATTCCATATAACCCTTCCCGGTTCAGAAATATTTTGTTTTTCACCATAATATTAGTCCTTCCCGCACAAATGTGTGGGCAAATAAGTATATTAAAATACCATCTTACGCAATTCTGTGGTCGTTCGAATGCAAAAATATGTTTTATCTGTATACTAATTATAGACCGACTGACACAAATGTGTGGGTACAAAATACCTTTCTTTAAAATGACAATTCTCAATTCGTGTAATTAATTTTTAATTATTGTGCTTCAACTTATTAGAAAATAAGTTGTTTAAAATAAAACGTCAAACAAAATACTAAAAACGTAGTTTTATATAAGTTTCTTAACCTCAAAAAGTGTCCAATTCACGATGAGCTTTAACCTTACAAAGGTAAGTCAATAATAATTTATAATTAATATAATATTATAACACATTTTTATTAATTATTTAAGATTGAATATTATATTTTATAAAGTCGAACTTTCTAAATGCTGTTCAAAATGCTAAATGCTGTTCAAAATGCGCTTACACAATTGTGTAAGCTAGCCTTCAATTAGTTAATTTTTTTTTTTTTTGTTGAAGTTGTTTACAAAAACGGCGAGTGGCTCGTCAACAACGATGAATTAAATAAAATACTAAAAGATTCTGCGTCTGATTCGGAGAACGACGTAGTTTTGGGCGCTGATATGATAGAATTTGATCGAAATATTGAGGGGGATGACTCAGAAGGCCCCACCGACACGGAAATGGATGAGGAGTGTCCAAATGGATTTGCTAGTACTGACGAGCAGCATAACACATTAAATTTCTGGTGTTTTATTACAGAAAGCAAAGCAATAGAGCTTGGCAGGGATCCAACTAAGTCTTTCAAGACTTCGGTTAGTAAGTGTATCAACCAACGCCAGAAGTTATTTGATGGAACTGGTTGGAAGTACTCTGTCATGAATCCATCTGCCCCGATCCTTTATGGTTTACCAAAAATCCATAAGGAAGGCATTCCGATTAGACTAATAGTAGCGTATTGCAATGCTCCTGCCTACAAGCTATGTAAGGGTTTCATCAATTTTTTCAATTGTCATACTAATTTCTTTTCGGCTTACTCGGTTAAGAACTCGGTAGAATTGATTAACAAAATTCAAGACGTCGACATTCCGTTACATTCAAAACTAGTTTCATTTGACGGTGCCAGTCTTTTCACTTCTATTCCAATTAATACTTTGTCCCAAATAGTTTGTACTTACTTAGATAGGGATGTTGTAGATGAGAGCTTACGTCGTGAACTGAAGTTAGTTTTTGAGACTTGTATTAAACAAAATTATTTCTGTTTTGATAATACATATGTATTTCAAATTCGCTGATGGTCTACCCATGGGCTCCCCTCTGTCACCTTTGTTGGCTGAAATTTTCATGAATTTCTTCGAACAAATGATCATATCAAATAACAATCGTTATTTTCGTCATATAATCTTTTGGTATAGATATGTTGATGACATATTATGTCTATGGAATGGAACTGATAGACTGTTAGACTCTTTTCTTACTTGGTTAAATTTTCAATATCCCACCATTGATTTTACGTTAGAAAAAGAAGAAAATAAATGAATTAATTTTCTAGATATAACAATAACCAGGATTAATTCTACTTTAGACTTCAAAATTTATCGGAAACCCACGTATACAGACGCTGTTATCCCTAGTTCTTCAAACCACACCCATAATATTAAAATATCAGCTTTCCACTCACTCATAGATAGACTAATAAACATCCCTCTGTCAAATTCAAATTATAACACTGAGCTTAACATAATTCTTCAAATAGCAACGAATAACGGATAAGCAACTAGGACTATATTAAAGTTATTGAATAAAAAGCTAAAGCGTAAAACTCTAACGGGTATTTATCCACCGGATAGTCCAACGCGGGACAATTGGCGTCGTTCAGAGTATATAGGAAAAACGAGCCAACGGATTAGCAACATCGTGTCCAATTATACCAATATTAGTTTTGCTTTTTATAATAATAACACAATAAAGAAAATGATTTTTAACAATAAACCTAGAGTTGATCGCCTTTCCAAATCTGGTGTTTATAGGATCAATTGCAATGATTGTAGTTTCTCCTATATTGGTCAGACTGGGCGCAATCAACTTTCCATAACCATTTAACTTCAGAAAATCATACAACTAGCTTGAACATTTTAGACATATTACATATACAACCCAAAGGCAGACGTTTAGATACCTTAGAATCTTACGAAATTAGAAAATCAATATTTCTTAACCAAAATATCCAAACGAACAGAGAGAAATCCGGTTCTCACCAATTCTCACCAGATCCCGCCCTTTTCTATTCTCACATACGCAATAATATACCTTGAATTTTGTTACTCAACCTATGACTCATCGCCTACTTGCGCGATCCGTAGATTAATTTTTATTGCTTATTTTTTGTCCCTCCTTCTTTTATTTATTTTTTGCTTTTTTCTGCTGTATAACAAAATTTTTATTTATACAAATCAGTAGATACTCCTGATGATGACCTAACAAGTTGAAATCAATCGAGTGATTTTTTAAACTTTTTGAAAATTATTCAAAATAATTCTGTGAAACAAAAAAACAAGTGATTAAAAAAAATGTGTTTATTAAGTATAAGTGTGTTTCACAAGTGCCTACGGCAAATACCGTAAAAAGAATTTACTATAGAATAAACATCCTTGGCCTAAAATATTGAGCATCCTATAAATTTCGGGCGTACACGATAAGTATAGCAGAAAATAACCCCTATTTATTGATTATTTTTTCGATTACTAAAAAGGGTTAAAAACAATGACTCACACCGCAGGTGTGGCAATAAACCATCTGGTGCAATAAAATTTCGCTACTTACGCTCGTTGTTTACACATCCAGTGACCCAATGCTCTTTTGGAGTTTTGATTTGTTAAATTAGGTAATACTATTGCAATATGCCGAAACGAGTTAAGTTTAGAACAACGTGTGCAGATACAGCTTCCACATGACCAAGGGAAATCACAAGTAGAGATTTCTAAAACTGTGAAATGTTCACGCTGATCTGTGCAATACTATGGAGCGATTCTCCGCTAGTAGATCACAGTAATAGATACAGAACCGGGCTCAAATGCATCATCACATACCGTGAGGACCGAAATTTAGTGAAAGTAGCTTTAAGAAATAGGAAAAAATTCTTCGGACCACGCTGCTGAGTTTCAGTAGAAATTAAAAACCAATCTCAAAACCAAGGCTTCAGGAAGCTGGTCTGAAAGGCTGTAAAGCCAGGAAGAAACCATGTCTGTCCAAAAAACAGGCTCGGTATAAATGGGCAATAAAATACTAAAGTTTCACCGAAGAAGATTGGTCAAATATCGTGCAGCCAGACGAAATAATATTAAATAATATGATTTTAAAATAAAATTCATTGATAACAATATTTTAGTATTCCGAAGTCTCTACATTTTCTTTATTTTAGATTTTTGGTGTACATGGTGTACTTGTGTGCGTCGTTGGGTAGGCGAAGCATTTAGCCCAGAGTGTACCAACCGTAAAACACGGCGGTGGAGGCAGTATCTGGGGCTTCTTAATTAATCCTGGAGTTTGCGAAATGTTCGTGTGTGAGGGCCACACGAGCTTTTCAAAATAAATGAAAGTCCTAGAATCTGCGTTGCTGCCCTCATTTTTAACACTTTTTGATGATACAAACATGGATGGCGTTAAATACCTTGCCACTTTTATTTCACTCTCCTCCATCTATATTTATGTGGCAGTTCGAAAATTAATAATAGGACTTCTTCTTGGATTATTTATTTAAGCTACATAAATTTTCCCATTCTAAATGCATGTTATGAGTAAAATTTTTGTTAATTCGGGTCAAGAAGAGATGTTTGAACTTAATTTGTGCATTTTAATGCTTGTGTGGTTAAATAATTTTAATGCCCAAATTACTATTTAACAGTGAGCCTTGAATCAGAATTTTAAGAAACAACTTTGTTGGTGCGAGGCATCATACCAAAGTTACTAATTAATTGAAATTTGATTATTTGAAAATAATCTGTATTTTGCAATTTGTAAAATTAGAATGGTTTTTTTTTTTATTTATTTATGTTTTAATCTATGCAATCTGTTCTGGGGCCGAAGCACTCCCAACTTTTTCGCAGTTCACTTTTACCGTCCTACTTTATGCATTGCTTGCTAAATCGAGGACGTATGGCTATAGGTCCGATTTACGTAGGAACTATCTGCACATTGCATTGCTTCATGCCAGCCGATAGTACTGACATGTAAGATGGGTCGGCCCATGAGTTGTGCACTCCAACAGGGGGTCATAGTTGTGTTCATTATCATCATCGATCGTAATCAAATCATGAAAAATCCCTTTTGCATCCTGCCCCTATCGGGATTCGAACCCGGTACCTCTCGATCCAAACGCCAAAGCTTTAACCACTGTGCCGTTTGGTCGGTTATGAATGGTTTAATAGGCCCAGTAGACGTTTGATTAAGAACTTAGCTTTGTTCCTATTCGATCAAAAATTTGGGTAAATTCACCTGTGAACGATGCGGATCCTACCTCTGTTACAGCAAAACTTTCATAGATATTATAAAATTATGGATAAAATTTCATTTATCAATGGAAGGATTTACTTCTTTAAATATGTAATATTATTGTAATTTCAAAATTTGTAGTTTTAGCTTTAATATATAATTTAGCACTAATTAATAAAATATCTCAATAGACACCCGCAAAACCGTCGACCCCAAAAAATAATTTATATTATTAAATATAAAATATTATTTATTAAAAACAATTTATTATACAATAAAATAATTTCAATTCCACATTAATATAGACCTATATTACAAAAATAAATATACACTGGAAAAAATAATGGCACCACAATACTGATCAATTCAGTCTGCCAAAAACATTAAATTAATGTTTGTAATTTATTTGATTCAATTTACATTATGTCACACAGTGGAATAAAAAACAAAACACAAACAGTTGGAAAAACCACCACCGTATACGCACCCCCTCATATATTTTCATTTTTACAATAATTTTATATTATTATGTATTATTTGTTTCCAAAAACCAAAATCTATCCCATCTCCTGCCTCCATATAATTTTGGATCGAGACCTGGTGTTTTTTTCCACGAGGTGGAATTTTTTTTTATTTTAAATTAATTTTTTAAACCAAATAATGAATTGCAATATATATCTACAGTCATACAAAAAAAAATTATGCCATTGGAATTGAATAACAACTATTCTGTGTATATAAAATAATATTTATAGTTTTTGATTGGGCGCGTTATTAAGCGCCGCGACGATTTCATACCATATATACAGCCTCCAATATCTCGACACAGCACCAAAAAATAAAATAAATTTATTGTTTTTAATTTGAAAGCATAAATTAACAAAAACTACAACAAAATAAAAGCTCTTCTCTGTACATTTACAATAAAATATCCATTCATGACGAAGCTTTATTGAATGTTGTGTGTTTCAACACTTAATAATAAGCTCTGTGTATGGAAAACATAAAAATCACCATTGGAAAGGCAAAAAATAAATATATTTTTTGAATGACATTTTGATGAATGGACATAAAAATTTTCCATATTGAAAATATGCCAGATGAAAAATTAAAACAAAAAAAATATAACAACGAAATTAATTAATTTTTTATTATTGAGTTATAATTAACAAGTAAAACGTGTATAGCACAGGCCCACAGAACTAGTAAAGAGAATTACAATTTTATACATAAATATTAAATTGAAACAAAAAACCTTTCTAATATTGTAAAAAAATATATAGAAGTCATCCTCAATGACTAAGGGTGGTATGAGTTTGATATAGATTAATTAGAAAAAATAGAAAAAAAAAATTCTCAATTTTTATAATTTTGATGGGCACGGCGAGCATATCATACGTATACAGAAATTATAGAACAAAAACCTATTAAAAGCTTATATTAAACAACAAAAACAAAATGAAAAAAATTGATGATTATTTTTCATTTAGCAATTAACAAATTGATTTGAATAATAAAACCGCCATCCCTCCTCTGTCCATCGCCATTACCACTCTCTCTATATTACCCATTATGGCTACGATAATTATCAATTTGGGTATTATTTTACTAAAAAATACAAAACTATATATCCAGTACATAGCAACCCAATTGAGTTTTAGTTTTTTTCTCTCTTGTTTTGTTTTGTAAGGGATGATAATGAAAATTAATAAAAATAATATTTGGACAGATAATTAATTAAAAATATTCGAAAATGCAAATGGGCACAAAAGTCAAAAGAGCAATTAGTTGACGGTGGTGATTAATTACCCGATACATTTCAGATAAGATATTTTTTTTTGTGTCATTGTCGATTTTAGGGTGAGCTTTGTTATACGCATTACGGAAATTTAAATAACTTGTTTAGAATTTCTAATTTGAAGCATAAATTCATCTTGATTAAACATCGCTTTCAGTTCTAATACTTACACTTTTGATAACTAACTATAATTTCGGGATCATGATTTCCCAAATGGCAACTCAAGACACACTACAATTTCTTTTATTTTCGGGTTTGGTTTTACAATAGTAACATTGACAAAAATGATATTTAATTGCGATTTTGTCGGAAATGACATTGGTAATGACCGAATAGAGAAACAAATTCTTTCCGCCAACTAAATACACTCCGCTAAATTCAATTAAAGCCATTCTTAATTTTTTTGGTATGAAAGTAACGCTTAGAGTTTGAACTTGATCTATTATTGCGTTTCCATTTCGGCAATTTGTTCCCATGCCACGGCCTACTCATTATGTAACTCTCAACTAAGGTGTTGTACCCTTCCCATTGTCATGGACATTTCATGCCACATTGCTCCAAAATTTTTCTACAGGATTTAAATCAGGAGAACGTCAGGCCAGCCCAAAACTTCATCTAACAGCTCGTTGTAGTCTTTGGACTTCATTCGAGTCGAAATTTTACACATAGGGGTTACCTCAAAATAGGAAAATTCGGCCCAAATCATTAAGGAGCCACCTCCAAAGTTTCGGCTCCTTGATACTTTCTTATCCGATTTTAAATTATGACGGTAATACTAGAATCCATTACGTACGTCTAAATTAAGCTTCGTCTCGTTCAAAAAGGACATATGGCCCATTTAACACAGTTGCTCTGACGCAAAATTTGTTGCATGTGGCGTGTACCAACTGCCAGATCAAGTACCGAAACAATTTTTGTGGCCGTTGATTCCCATTTAATCGCAATTCTAAGGATTTGTGTTGTCTGGTGCGATGAAAGCTTCTGATTAATTTTTTTTTTTCAATTTTTTTCTTAATTCTCGTTTTCATTCATAAAATTGTTGATAACTGTTCGTGATCTGTCTAATTTGATTGAGGCTTTAATTGAATTTCGGAGTAATTTCGTTGGTTAATTCCAGGCCGAGCGGAATTTTTGAAGAATTGTAATTAATAAAAATGGAGTGATACTCATTATTAATTACATGATTAAATGCAAATATATTTATTTTTATTGATATTATTTTATTTTAAAAATACTGACTTTAATTGAATTTCGCAGTGAAAATTAATTTTTTGTTATAAATTAATAAAAAAAAAATACAATTAAAATCATGTTTTAATTTTAAAATGTGTATATCGACATCCCAATAAAACCTGGTAATAGATCTAGTTCAAACTCTAATGGGCTAGTTATATAGCCGAAAACGAAACGGACCGAAACGAAACGAACGAATTGAATACATGAAAACATACTAAACCAATTATATAGAAGAAACGGACGGAGAAATTGATTCAATTCAATTTGCTTTCGTTTCGTCTTTGCGGTTATACACTATCGGTTATCTTTTTTTTTGTTATCCTTAGTAGCACTTATGTCAAATTGTCAAAATATTTTATATTTTGTATAAATTTACATATTTTGTATATTTCTATTTAGTTCGCCAAATATAAAATGGATTTTCCAAGTTAGTTTTCATACACACGAGAAGTAAACTTCAAATAATATAAAATTAAACACAAATATGAAAATGTCAAAACCGTTTCACCAATTCGTCTATATAACCACATCTCTTTCGTCTTTCGTTTCGTTTCATTTCAGTCCGTTTCGTTTTCGTCTATATAACTAGCCCATAAGCGTTACTTTCATATCAAAAAAATTATGGGTGGCTTTAATTGAATTTCGCGTTTCTCAATAACAAACAGAAAACTCAATGAAACTAGATTTTTTGGTATACTATTAGCAGAGACAACCTAAGAAAACCAGTAATGTGTCTATAGCATAAAACTAGTTGTGCATTGAACTAATGTTGCATTGAAAGAAATTTAGACTATTATTACCACCATATATTACGCTGTACAATCTTTAGATCACCAAATGTTATCGCTTGCATATTTACAGGTAAATTTTAATGGGATACAATAACAATTACATTAATTTTACTGTTTAAAATTTCTAGCGTTAAAGAAACGTTATTTACTATTGATAGCGTTTTAGTGCGAATAATAGATTTGAACTGGTCGCGCTTGCAATATTTGGCCCTGGAATGTCATCCAAAATGAAATAATACCCAAACTTCACGATCATCTCATCGAAACGATTAATTGCTTTAATTCTTTGCATCTGATATTTTCGAAAACCAACTCCTTTTGAAGACTTAGTTTATTTAGGTTATCAGTTGATAACTTGAGTTTTTCATTTGACTTTGTAATGCAAATAAAAAACAAACTTTTTTTTTCACAAATGTCACGATCGCAGTTGTTTGGTCATCTGTCATTGAAGTGAACCCCAGTAATTTTTCTTTGGTAATCACTTGTAACGTTTTATTATGAAAATTCAGAATCGTGTGGTCATCTGCCATTGAAGATGGGATAGGTTTGAAGCACATTCCAGAACCAAACGGCAATATTTAGACACAAAACAATTCTGACCGTTGAATTTGTGAAAATATTAGGTTAGAGAACAAAATGTCCAACCCCACTCAAAACGGACTCCGTTTTACGCAATATAATTAAAGAATGACTAATAATTTGTGGAATATACATAATTGAATATTGAATTTATTGCTGGAAAATTAACAAAAAAATCAACTTTACAAGCAGTTTGTTTGTCCACAATATTTACCTAATGTTATGGTGCATATGGGCGGTTCATTGTCGATAAAATACAATGTGCCACTAAACATAGCACAATAAGGACGGATTCAGTGTCGTGTTCGTTCTTACGTTTAAACAATTTTTATGACCAACCATCCCTTATAAAAAAAAAACAGAACGTCATTTTGGAACAATATGATTAGTCGAAAAAATTGTGTGAACGAACGAACTAACGCATCGCTGAATCCGCCTTTACGAGTTGAACCACAAAAAACTCAGAAGAGAAGTTCACATTTAGCATTTGTAAATTTATTTTATTGATTTGAGTATATCCATATTATATGACCAAGCCTAAGCAAGAAACCGATCACACACATTTTTATTTCGAGAAGTAACTTCTGAGATTTTAGAAGTTTTATTACCGATACATGTTTTCAGCATTGCAGTTGTGATAACCAACCCAACACAATTTTAGATGCATGCACAATGGAGAAATAGTTTTTGGCAACGCCCTTATATTATTAAAAAGTGGATTAAATAAATTTTACCCATTATTTGATGAAACTCGGAAATAGATAACAGACTAGAAATATTATTATTCCCAATAAATTTTGCTATGCTTCACTATATCACCGATTGTAATTTTTGGCTGGTTACTCCATTATGCCAATAAAAGATAATAAAAAACATAATAAAATCAAATCAATTAAAATTAAAAAAATTAATAAAACAAAACAAGAAAACAAAAAATAAGGAATAAAATAAAATAAAAATAATAAAAAATTAAAAAATGAAATACAATACATTTGTTCGAACTGAATTTAAATATAAACACAAGTACACACCAGCATTTTCTTGCCACCGTACTAAGTACTTATACTTGACCAAATACAAATAAATCATCATAAAAAGTCAGAAGCATACAATAAGGCAAAATAAAATGAGGAGAACAAAATGGTAACGCGATGAGTAACGACTTTGATTCAAAACTGCAAAATTTAGTAAACGAAAATAATGTTGCGTTGATGAATCGAATAACTCGGAACGATGAAGATTTAGATAAAGAAATGGATGAAACGGAATCTAGAGACGCCAAACTAGACGACCAATTTTCGGGCGGTGATGAGAACGATGTTGATGAACTGATGAACAAACGATGAAGAGGAGGATGATAAAGGTTCTAACGAAAAAGATACTGAAGAGAATGAAGGATAGAGAAGAACAACTGAATCCACATTACAATAAGTGAGAAGAACCACCAGAAGGCCAATAATTTCGATTTAAACGTGAATCTAAATGTTAACGAAGAAGATGCGAAAGTGGCTAACGAAAATGAACCAAATCTTTTCTATTGAAGCTATAAACGATCAAATAGAGCTACAACATGATAAATAAGTAGAGGCAAATAATAAAGCGGCAGAGGACAGAGAGAATGATGAAGACAGAATATCTTGAATGTGGTACGGAGGAAAGCCACGGACAAGGCAATTGGAAAAGATGAACAAAAGGAGAACGATCATGATAAAGAAACAGACTAGATAACCTACAGGAAGAAGAAAAAACACTTTACTTGGAAGTTGAAAAGAAACAAACGTTGGACAATGATTATCATCAAAAGATTAAATTCTAAATGCAGACCACATTCAATCCAAACCAGATACAGATATTGCGTACAGTTCAAATATCAAATTGAAGGATGAAACAAATTATATGTAAAAAATTAATATTTTGTTATTTATAATAAAATAAATTTAATTTTTTTATTAATTTTACATTAAATACATACTAAGAAAACTTTCATTTAGTTCACGCAGTTTCTGGACAACCAGAGTAAATAGAAACACAATAGAAAAAATGAGGTACGATTAAAGACCTAACCAGCATAAGCTTAGAGCATCTAGGAGTAAATTTCGAAGTTTGCCATAAATTCCTTAAAGAAATATATGTATACGAGTATAGATACATATTTAGAGTAGATACGCGATCGGCTAGCAAGCAAGCAATTTGCTATAGTCAAAATCCTGGATATTCAATCAATTTTACCAAGGAAATTTGATTTTCAAATTATGTTTTTTTTTTTTTTGCGATTGCACAGTAAATTTTGCGGCTTCAAAAAATGAATTGCAATTGCAAAACTAAACAAAAATTTCGTAAAAAATATAATTTGAAATTCAAAATTTCTTGGTAAAATTGATTGAGTGGGCCCCATCGTATTCACGAAAATTTTATTACCAAAATGATGTTTTTGACTAGATCAAAAATTTACTAGCAGGCAGTTTCTCAAATACCAAATAGTCAAAAACAAAAATGCCGAAAAATATCCCAAATCACCTTTTGTAAATTTTTGATTTTTCGGGCGAAAAAATTAATCTCAAAAAAAAAAGCCAAAATTTGTATTTAATTAATATTTATTTAAGTCTATTAGGTACAGAATGTGGATTGCGAAGCGACGGGAGCGTAGCGACTCGCCTGATATAACCCAATGCTATATACTCTCGCTCCTATCGATTTTTAAATTCCTATAAACTGAAATTAAATTTCTTCTTCACCCATCTGATATAACCCGATCCGAAACTCCCTTCTCCTTTTCAAATTTAAAATTTTTAAAATATCGCGTTTTGTACCATATCGCATTTTGTACCGTATCACGTTTTGAAATATCGCGTTTTGAAATATTGTGTTTTGATAATTCGAGTTTTAAAATATCGCGTTTTAAATGGGACCCAAATGAAATGTACGAGTATGTCTACATAATAGTAATATATATTTTATATTTTAAAAAAATATCTTAAGAAAAATTATCTAATGATTCCTTTTTTTCAAATCTTCCGAAAATAGAGCCAAATAAGTCGGAATCTCCGCGCGCAAATTTCGACTCATTTTATTTTCGGTTTTATTTTCGACAAATTTTGGGATTTTTAATTCGATATTTTTATTTTTTTGAGGTTTTGTGTTCGAGCAATTTTTTTTTGGTAAATAAGTTTTCGTATTATGAGTTTTGAGATTTTTGTTTGGATTATCATTTTCGTGATGGCATTTTAGGATATTTTTTGGCTAATAACATTTTTGGCTTTTCGATACCAACCCCGGCCCTGTGCCTATACCGTTGAATTGAATAACTCGACGATTAATGCGTGGATTCTACAGTGAAACAATTTTTTTCAGTAAAATTAACAAGAGATAAAAATATAAATGCCTTACTTGTTAGAGAGAAACAAAAAAATTTTTCAGTAAAATTTACTGGCAGTAAGCGGGGAAAATGTTGCCATAAAAAGTATGAAACTTAATACTTTTTATGGCAACATTTGTTTGTCTTTATCACTCTAACGTAATTTTATTATGTATACTCTCCTCTTTTCGGTTTCCCAGTATTTTTTACTGAAAAAATTTGTTTCACTGTGGAAACCACGCATAATACATATAGTTTATACGTTTTCACACTCGATTCTTTTATTATGCGATATTATACAAGCATGCGATTCATCAGAATTTATTTTAATCAGATTAAGCCTAAGGCAGCATTTAGCATATCAATACATATGTTCAAGTTGGTAAAAGATTCCGAATCGTAAATTTGTAGATCATCTGCAAAGAGGTGGTTACTTTAAATAGCTTGGCAAATCAATGTCTTTGATGAATAGGGAATATAAGATAAGGCCAAAGTTAGAACCTTGTAGGATTCCTGTTTGTTTTCTATTGATAAAAAGGATTCCTAAGAATTTACCAGAAATGCCTGATAAAATAAAATTAACTTTTCACTTATCCAGTAATATGACATCGTTAACAGAATCGAAGGTTTTTGAAAAATCCGGAAGAATTAAAACATATACTTTGATTTGCGATGGTGCCTGAAATTGTGAATGATTTGAGATCCACAATTTTTAAAAAGCTGACGTGGTATTATGCTTTTTGTGAAATCCAGATTGATAAATATTCATTAATTCATTTTTACTAAATACCCTAAAATTTGGCGTGTAAAAGAAAACTATAAAAATGTATGTTTCCTAAGATAAGATATTAAAATTTGATACAAGAACGATTTCATTTTCCGTTGAATTTTTTGTTCTCTATAGCGAAAAATGAAGCATTATCATCTTTCGGTAACCCAATAACTGCTAAAATGATTGTGCAATCTGTTGTGTATATACATTTTTCACAATCTCGTCAACTCAAACGGTTGCCATAAAATATTCTTTCCACTAAAATTTTAGAAGCATTTAATTACTATTTATTCCATAACTTCACTATTTGTAATATTTGCAAAAAACGAAAACGCAATTTCCAACATATTTGATTGGGGTTCCCTAATTTCTGGTTGACCCAAACTTGTTTGGGCAGAAGAGTGATCAAATTTTTGTGAAAGAAAAGTTTTTGCTAAAAAGTGCCCGCCAAAATTATGAAAAAATAATCTGGTCCAACTCTGTTGCAAATTTAATTTAGCCTCTTTTTGTTTTAATCTATGTCATAAATGGTATACGTTTTAACCCTTTAACTGTTTATGACGAGTATACTCGTCATCAAGATAAAAAAAATTACATTTGTCCTTATTATTCAACGAATCAATTTTATTTTTTTTTTTCATGAAGAAGGGCAAATCACCGAGGCTTCTTTGAAGCACTGCTTCTTGTTTCAAAATAAGTCGTCATCGATAAAATGTCTATAAATGTATAATAAAATTGTTAAAAAAAAATAATTTTTAAAATGTTTTCGCATAGTTCGCAAATTTTTTTTATTGCTCTATCACTACACAAAAATGGCCTTGAATTTTTTTTTATTTCATTTTTGGTTCTCTTTCTTTGTATAAAATTTTACTCTGTTTTCGTCGAGTATACTCGTCTTTGCTGAAATATAATTAAACAGTTAAAGGGTTAAAATATATATTTAACACGAAAAAGCTCCTATTGAACCAACTACTTCCGGGATCTTCCTGTTTATAAAAAAAGCTACAGAAATTTCTTTTTCGTTCTATCGATTTCTGAAATAGGAAATGTTAAAAAATTATGACTTGGTGTAATATTTAAAAATAGGAAGCATGTTTTAGTAAACGGCGATTTAGTAAACGGCTCTTTCTATGTACAATTAAAAATAGTTTACGAAAAATTTAAAAAAAAATTATAGTTAAATAGAATCTTACTGAATTAGTGATCCTAGAATATATGTATAAATACTATTAGATTCTAATGGCTTAAGTAAAGTAAGGAATACAGTTACCTAAAATCAATCCGAATCTAGTTTTCTCTAAATATATACCTGCTAATTTGTCCAATTTAATCCCCCTTCCTTCAAATGTAAGCCCAATAAAATTTTATATCACGATAATACTCCTAATTTTTCATTTTTCATCAAATAACATTACGATTATCCATCATCATATTTCCTACTTATCTCCTTTCATATACACGATATAGGCAATTTTGAGATTCACAGACCATTTGCCATATCATTTTTATAGATATAAATTCTCGAAATTATTACTCGTGAATCGAGAGATGTATATAATAACGACGAGATATGGATGCGGGATTGTGAAACATCTGTTTTCGGTTATTTTTCATATATTATTGTCTTAACTTTCTTTCTTTTTGCATTTTATTGAGAATCATAACTGATTTTTGATGGTAAATCCAATAAAATTATAATACCTACTATGTATATGTATATAAAGTAGAGGAAAATGTGGAAATTTTGTTTTTGAAATTTGTTGCTAAATGTATGTCATCGTAATAACTATTTTTATGTTACCTTGTTCTTTGGCTTTTTTACAATATACATAAAATAAAACCAGATAGAAAATTTGTGTGTAATATAATAACAAAAAATAATAGCAATAATAATTTTCCCAAAGCAGATACTGGAAAATATATTATATAGATATTATTTTTAAATGCCAATAAATAGATGAATGGTTTTTTGTGTTATTGCCCATGATTATGATTGCTTGAGATTTTTTTTTTTTTTCAAAAGTTTATTGGCTTATAAATATATTAAGGATGTAATGGATCGTAATCGTCGTAAAAAATGAATCCACTTTGGCTTTATACCCATAAATACCCCACCTATATACAAAGAAGCATAAAGTTGGTTTTGGTGCTCCAGAAATTATCCCATACCGATTTGTAAATATGTAAATAAAAAACAAAATGTTTAGCTCTACCACTCTACAAAGAACTTGAGGCTAAATTTTCTTTGTAGAATATCTGAATTACTCTCGTTTTGAAGCGAATCCTAATCCATTTGTATGCGTATAAATAAATATCTCCAAATCCACCAACAAACAAAACAAAAAAAAAAATATTAAATAAAAGAAAAACTATTAGATTTTCATCAAGATTATAAATCACAATAAAATATGAATATTATACATTAAGAAAATAAATTTTCTCAATTTGTTTGTGTATTTCTCCGGTTATTCGTTTTAGTTATTTGCAAAAGAAAATTGTTCGAGATTATATAATTTGATTATTTTCCATTTTCGTGATCAATAAATTAAATTTAAATAAAAATATATGATTTTCTGTCTCAAGAATTCTGGAGACATGCAAAAATGAAAAATTTATATATTTTCTTGTACCCAATATTGACTTACGGTTGATAATTTTCATTTTACGTATTATACTCATTTTTTATGTACCACAACGAGTAATAAGATAGATAATTTTCCAACTGAAATAAAAAGACAAAATACTTTTTTCTTTTTTTTTTTAAACAATATCTCCATTAATTATCAACCACAATACCCAGCAAAATAGCATCTCTCTTCGAAATAACCAAAGCGAAGAAGTAAACCTTAGAATTATGGAAAATTTTCCTTATCAGAAATCCTTAAAAAAAAGGAAAATTTATAGTTAAATAATTTTCTTAAAAACAATAAAATTATATACATTTTTTTTGTTTATAAGAAAAAGAAAAACCAGGAAATTATTATTATTGTTATTATATATATTTTCTAAAATAATAATAATTTCATTGTCATAAAGATGAAGACGAAGAAATAGTAAGGAAAAAAATAAGACGAAAATCTTAATATTTCCGTCCATATTCTTATACTATTTATTGTATGATTGTAAGAATTTTCACAATACAATTTACAAGACTAGGAGTAGTCACAGCTACACTATTTTTTTTATGTTCTAAAATAGTAAAGTTGTAAAACTACTGAAAATTATATAGTTTCCAGTTTAGTTTATCCTTTTATTTCCTTTTGTATTTTTGTGTTATACTGGTGGTTTGGTTTAAATTGAGGTTTTGTTATGTGTGTTCGTACATTATTCGATGCTGTCTTGTTTCTTACATTGAACAATGAAATTATTGTGTAAAGCAATTTTTGTATATTAGGTGTGGAATGTGGCGCAAACGAGTATAGTAAATTTACAACTTTTTAGACCGCAACCAAATTTAAATGTCTTTTGACTGAATGATCTACGAAACAGCAAAAATTATGAATCGGTGCAAATCGGTTCAGTTTTGTTGTTTCACTTTCATGACATCTCTTTTGCTTTTGAGCAGGCGAGTTAGTAAAAATAGTAGTTGAGTAACAATTTTAATTTATATGAATGAAAAACTAACAACTTAACAATTACAACAAACATTATATGCCGGATTTTTTCAATGCGATGCCGAATATTTTTTTTGGCAAAAAAAGAGAATCTCCAATTATTTTAAAACTAAATTTAATTTTATTTAAAGCATAATTTGCATTTACAAATTTTAAAATATAAATGGCGTGCTTTTGACTAATACAAATACATATTCAACTATTACAATCTGCTCTTATTATTTCATCAAATCTCGGATTTAGAACAAAATTTGGGTACAGATGACAAACGCTTTACGTTAAAAGGTGAGGCGAATCGATTATTGTTCTTTTATTTCACACGTCATAAAATAAAACAAAAAATTAGTTAAAACAAAAAAAATTATTTCAATTTCATTTGCACCGTGGATTCGTAGTATATTTGCTTCTGTAGTATTTTTCTGTGACCAAATATAAAAACTAATTTACCATGGGTCATCTGTAACGTTTAAAAATTTGTTTCGATTTGTTATTAATATTTTATTGGGGTGAGTGACAAAGAAATATAATAGTTCAAGAACTTCATCAACAACGTCAAGCAATCATTGGTTGCGGTAAGTACACGGTCAATCACCGTACGGGAACATCAAAGAAAAGAGTGAAACATATCAGTAAGCTTTATCTAGACATATTATTGGACACACACCGAAATGGTTGTAAAGGAAATTACTGTATCACAAATCACCTATTCATAGGAGGCTGGAAAACCACCAATTCATAGGAGGCTGGCTCTCAAAAATACAGACACATACTCTTTGACGTCACCAGACTGGAATTTAGCTTTATAATTAAGCTTTCAAAGTGCCAACGTTTCAAATGTTTATTTATCAAGGGTGTCCCAAAATTTACGCAACATTTGAATTAAATAGAAAATTAATTAATTTAGTGTTTGCAACCAAAAAAAGAAAACAATTTGACAGCTGACAGTTTAGTTATACTTTCTAGAATTTCGTTATATACTTTCTAGAAAGAATAGAAGTACAGTTTTACCTGTACTGTCTTGCTTGTTGTCGGATAAAAGAGCTGAGACATATACAAAATTATTCTACATGCTACGCGAAGTTTGGTTTCTAATTAATCCAGAAGGTATATCATTCCAAACCAAAACATGGTAACTACTATGCTATACCTATCCAGTTGCCATGTTTTGGTTTGGAATGATCGAAATGTGGATTACGAGCTAGCAATTAATAAAGCCATTCGTACAGCATTTCCAGAAACCAATGTTAATGGTTCCCTATTTCGTCTAATGAAAATCTACGAAAACACTTGGCATCTTGACATCTTCTAGGAAGATATAATACAGATGTCAATTTTGCATTGCATGTCGAAATGATCACGTCTATTGTATTTGTTTCTGAAGACGATATTAATTTTACATTTTTTTAATTTATCGATGAAAATCCATACACTAGGATTAGAAAAATTATTTGTTCTGTCGCTACCATTAAGTGTTCGTTAGTAAACTGACCAAATGTTGTATGGAATTGTTGGAACAACTCTGGCGCCATTATTCCGCAGGCGTCCGTTATATGTAGTAAACCACGCTAAAATTGGTTCTAACACCGGTAAACAAATTTCCAGACTTGTTATGGTATGGATAATATCATCTTCAGGAACAAATACAATAGACGTGATCAATTAGAAATGCAATCGAAATTCACATCTGTATTATATCTTCCTAGAACATGACAAGATGCCAAGTGTTTTCGTAGATTTTTCACTAGGTGAAATAGGAAACCAACGTTGGTAATACGGTACGAATGGCTTGATGAATTGTGAGCTCGTAATCCACATGTATATCTTCTGGATTGAGTGGAGGTCAAATCTCCTGTAACATGTAGAATATTGTTGTATATTTTTCAGTTCTTTTATCCGACAACAAATAAAACTGTACTTCTATCCTTTCTAGCCAGTATGACGAAAATTTGAGAAAACAGGAGAGAGCGAAAAAGGTCCATCCATATATAACTCTTGCATATGTTCACTCCACTTTGAGTGATATTCTCTGCCAAATATTAGAATACGTTGCGAGTTTGGTTGATCTATACCTCAATACTCTAATAAGAAATTCTTAAAATTGGTCGGGCTATACTCGTAACGTGTATATTCATCAGGTGTATTAGTAAATTGATGAGATTCTGGATTAGCTGGCGCTCTTAAATTATTAACTCTCCTTCTTTGGATATTTCTGCGCATAGTGCTGTCACTTGGAAAAATACTTTGCACTACAGTAGGCATATCTTCAATGACCCGTGCTCTTATTTACGCCAGATTTTCCATCGTTTTGTCTGCTGCTAACAACATTTCCTGCATTTCATACAGTACAACATGAATGGTCCATACTTATATAATGGAATGAACCATCATTCATATTAGAATATTCAAAATAGATTTGACTGGATTTCCACCAACAGCAGTAGTGGTATTGCACAAATTGGGGTATTCCTTAAACGATATTTTCACTATACAAACATCAGCCAAAAGTAAAGGACACATAAACCGAGAAAAAAAGTTCATTACTACCGTTCAAAATCGTTTAGTCAAATTTTGATATCAAGGAAGCTGGAAAATTCGTCGATGAAGATAAAATCTATATCTGTTGATGATGCAGTAGACTGGATTGATAAAGATATAAATAATATATAAATAATTAAATAAAACAGATTGTGAAAAATTACTTTGGACATTTGAATTTTCTAAAATAATTTATTGTTTCTGATTTTGCGGCAAAGGAATAAATTTCCGAGTTTTTTCAGTTTTTTTTAATTACAAAGTAACGCAATTTCAGTGAAAATCAACACATTTACGCTTAAATTCTAATTTAGTAAATCCTATTTTTTTTTAGTTACAAAGACACTCAGCAAGCGTAGAAGTACATACTTCCAGAAATGGTACAGAAGTAATGAACAAAAGAATTTCATTATTTATGAAAAAAATAGGACAGTGGGAAAAGGTTCATCAGTTTGAAAAAAGTACTTAGAAGTAGTACTTAATTATAAGTAATGTATTTCCGAAAAGATATACATATTTTAAATAAAACTCCAATATTTTGTTATTAATTTAAATTGCATATTTATTTTTTAAGCATTAATAATAAAATTGTATTTTATATGACAAAAGAAAGCTTTTATCGAATAAAAATTTATTCGCTAAAATTTACATCGATGTGCAAAAATTTGCAATTCCGCTTATTAATAATTAATTAATCATATTAATATTTACATTTTGATTATTGATTGATTGGACTGTAGAAC
The DNA here is from genome assembly GCA_947310385.1 of Nephrotoma appendiculata. Lineage (NCBI taxonomy): Eukaryota > Metazoa > Arthropoda > Insecta > Diptera > Tipulidae > Nephrotoma > Nephrotoma appendiculata. Next base: position 335,867,107 of record OX371223.1, read on the forward strand.
CAAGTGCTAGCCAAGAGTCCCGGATAACGCCGGGCCTATTCCTACAGCCTGTTTACATATAACAATAGGAAGGATAGGAAAGGTTTTTTTTTTTTTTTTTTTTTTTTGTTTGGGACGGAACGACCCGGTTGCAGACACCTAGCGATCGTACGGCACAACACAATTCTAATCTACTTCTAATCTACTAGGAAGGACAAAGGCTTAATAGGTTTAATGGATAACGATGGTATTGCTTTGATCTTCAACAATTGCCTCACTAAATCAGCAACCTGAGAAAAAATAATATTATTTCACGTGTATCTGGAAATTTCCTGTAATATAATTCTATATTAATATTTTTCAGCTATCTAACAAAATTGATTAATTAGATCAGTCCAGTTCCAAATACCTAGGTAAAGCCAATAGTTAATAACATAATGAAAGCACAATTCTAATGTACACAACCAGCAATTAATATTTCAAAGAAGTATTACTTCATAACATCTAAAGATTCCTGAAATTAATTCTTAATTAATCTACCCTACCGGTTTCCTAAATAATATACATATTTATTAATTTAATCCTCTACAACTCCACAACTTACAATAAAATTTCCTGAAATCATAGTAATTTGAATTATATTAACAATTAATATTAAATTATTAATAATTTCTCTAAAACCATTAGCATTTAATAAATTCACTGCAAACTGGCCGTTAAAATAACTCAGTAAACATATATTAATTATTAAACCTGAAAACAAACTGTATGCATATTAATATTTACATTTTGATTATGTAACTAAAATTTATTGTATTCTAATATTATATCTATTCCACAAAGCAATATTTTTAATTAAACACAGACCAACCAAATATGCACACCTCGAAGATGCATATGCATCATATTTTATTTACACTTTGTGGCGACAAAAATCAGCATTTCAGCAATTAGTCAATTTTTATTTTCATTTTTGAATTTTTTAAATTTGTTCCCGTCGCCGAGGTGTCCGTCGCCGAGTTATCCGTCGCAGAGTTGACCGTCGCCGAGTTATCCGTCGCCGAGTTGACCGTCGCCGAGTTTGTCGTCACCAAGTTGTCCGGCACCGAGTCGTCCGTCGCGAAGTTGGTTTCGCCGAGTTGTCGCGTACCGTTTTCATTATTTAACAATATTTTAAAAATAATGAAAGTTTGAATGCTGATTTTTAGAGCAAAACCATCCTAAGCGATGAAGCTCATTTTCACCTTGATGTTTCGTTAATCGTCAAAATTGCCGCATATGGGGCACTCCAAATATGATTGTTGAAAAACAAATACATGCACAACGTGAATTTAGTTTCGGGCGGTTTATGGCTGGAGACTTCATACATACATTTTTGTGAAAATGAGGCTATAGTCAAGCAGTTACTGTCACTGGTGCTCGATATCGCGACATGATAATCGAGTTATTTCTACCTAAATTGGATGATATTGTCGTGGACGACATGTGATTTCAACAAGACGTTGCGACATTCCATACAGCAGGTGAAACAATCCAGTTACTTCATGAGACATTCCCTGTGGCCCTATTCGGGCTTTCCTTGGGAATAGGGAATTGGGAAAAATATTTTCATAGCATTTTTGTCTAAATTTTATTTTTCTGGCCTACTGAGGGAGTAAGTTTAGTGTAAATATTTTGGAAACAAAGTTAAATGGGAAAATATTTTTCCCTATAAAAATTTTGTGGAACAAAAGTTTCCCAATTAACTTTGTTTTAAAATTTTTTACACTAAGCTTATTCCTTCAGTAGGCCAGAATAATTCAATTAAGACAAAAATGCTATGAAAATATTTTTCCCAATTCCCTATTCCCAGGGAAAGCCCGAATAGGGCCATTGGTCGTGTACTCTCTCGGTTCGATCATCAAAATTGGCTCGCTAGATAATGTGAGTTGAGAATATTGAATTTCTTTCTATGGGGTTATTTGAAGTCAAAGGTTTATGCAAACAAGCATTGAAGAAGGATATTCTACGCTGTATCGACATTCAGCCACATTTATACAAAAGGATCAAGGAAAATTTCGACAAAAGAGTGCGTATGTTCCAGCAAAGCCGTGGAGATCATTTGCTTGATGTGCTATTCCATAGATAACCCTATCCTATGTACTTTATATTTCAATAAAAAAATAGAATTGAGTAAGAAATTACGTTTATTTCGCTCCATTAAAAACATAGATTCTGACAAGTATATGAAGTTATCCTACGATTCTATCCTAGAAAATAAAAATAAAAATATCATGCAACACTAATCAATTTCACTTGCTCTTATGAGAAGTTAGTCCAATCCAAAATTTGTTTAAATTGTTTCTAAATAAATAGAAGTTGGGCAACTACAAAAATCACTATTCATTAGAAACGACGTAACACGTAACATACAAAAATTAAAATTGTGGCACGTTAAAAGTATAAAATTATTGGATTAAGGTTGGTTGTTTTCAGATGGTAACACTCCATGCTTTACTTTTAGAAAAATTAGTGAAAAAACGTTGGCTGGTCAAGTATATCCATGCAACTTCTATTGAGATAAACTTGCATTTTAATTTAGCACGTTAAAAGTTTAAAGTCATTGGGTTAGGGCTATGTGGTTTTGACATGGCCACACTTGTGCCTTAATTTTAGGAAAACTGGAGAAAAATCGTTCCCTGTCAAATTTCCGAAATTAAGCAATGGGTAAGATATATCTGTATACAACTCGTGTTTGAACTAAAATTATTTTTAATTTAGCACGTTAAAAGTATTGGACCCTGGGATATATATATACGAGTAAATACCACTCTTTAAATATGAATTGTATATACAACTGGCCCAGGGCGAAATTTCGTAGTTGCCACGTAGATTTTTCTCTAGTTTTTCTAAAAGTAAGGCATGAGTATGACCATCTCAAACCTACATAGCCTCAATTCGACAAAAGTATACTGTTATCGTGCCAAATAACGGTGTACGGATAAAATAACGGTTATACGGCTAAAGTTTCAAAGAAACGAATTTAATTTTTGTATTTATAACGCCATTTCTAATAAATACCGAGCTGGGCTAACTTCACAAATTACAATTGATTTAGAATCAATTTAGACAAATTCTCTTCTAACTTCACATAAGAGCAAGTGTTTTTTTTTTTATTGATTAGTGTTTCCTGAACATTTTTTTCTTTCCTGGCATATAATCGTGGGGTAATTCTGACCAAATGATAATTTTTTAATTTTTCCATTCCGTCTTTCATAAATAATATTCCTTAATCTCACAACTTGCATTAGTGGTTAAGAAGCAAATATTTAGTAGGAATCGGTTAGACGTGGCGTTTGCAAGGCGACATATAGGATATCGCTAAACTGGAATACTGGTCAATTCTACAGTACCGAAATATCATTATTTTTTAATCAAATTATCGGTATTTCAATATTTATGTTAATCCAGTTTGTCAGTACAGAAGATGAACCTTTCTTTACACCGGATACACCTTTTTAAGTCTAAAATTTTAATTAGATTTAGTTTTTACAATTTTTTTATAATTGATGCCCGTATTTTTTCTTCTTAAAGTGAAAAAATTATCAACAAATAAAAAAACTATCTAAGATATTAGTCTTAATTATTTCCCATTAGTCTTAATTATTTGCCATGTTAAATGTTACTAAGCCCAAAAAGTTGTCACGTGCCATGCAAACTTGAAAACGATAGTTTTTTGAATTTCATGGGCACCTTAGATTCGTAGTATATTTGCTTCTGTATTATTTTTCTGTGACCAAATATAAAAATGAATTTATTTTCAATCACTTTCGCCACTTAAGCGTATTATTTAAGGCTAGAATTTTTAGTATTAACTATTGCTATACGTACACAGTACCCTTTGTTAAAAATTATTAGATTTTGTGAATTTTTCCAATATTTTGTAGCAATTAGTATAGTAATAGATTTTAATCAATAAAATTTTTTGGTTTATCATTATGAAAACTTATTATTAAAATGTATTTAGTAAATTATCGAATGATGGTTTTATATAATATTAAACAAGGTGAAATTGAAATATGCAACTAAGGGGAGAAGGGCAGTGCACGGCAGACTAGGGTCTAGACAACCTGGAAAAATTAAGGTCACCTCTTTGGGCTAGAAAAGGAAATTAAGTATGTAGTTAAAAAAATTGTAATTCGTTAATAAAATCCGAAAATAGAACCGAAGTCACTTGCTATAAAGTTAGATAACTACCCTAGAAGCTAACTAATACCGATATGATGTTTCTAAGAAACCAAAAACAATAAAAACACACATACCACAATTTGTTAAATTTACAAAATAGTAAACTGGGTAAAAAAAGTACAAATGTTCCGCGGATGTATATGATCAATTAACTTAGGATGATCAGAAAGCTTTTGTTGATGTACAGTGGTGTTCAACAAAATAGGACAGTACACCATTTTTTCATTCAATTTTAAATTTTGCAAATTTCTTACAAAACTATTTAATTACGATTTGCTATGTGAGTCTCATTACAATCTACTAAAAAAATGTAGATCGAGTAAGCAGATAATTTTTGCATATTTCGGGGCATCACCGAAAACACTTTTAAAAATATTCTTTCTGCGTTCAAAAAAATAGGACATCAGCATTAATTTAAACTTCGTGAGGTACACATATTAAAATTATTACAAATCAGGTAAGTTCAATCCAAAAATTAAACAGTATTTAAAAAAAAAAACAAAAAATAATTATTCAGAAATTCAGAAATGGGCCGTGCAAAACATTGTAATAATGAAAAAAAGACAATTGCACTGAAACTAAAATCGGAAGAAAAATCCATTTCCGAAATTGCCCGAATCCTATCCAGATCGCGCAATATGGTATTAAATGCCCTTAAAGTAAAATACCTGGTTGAAAAACGTGGACGTATTCGAAAAACCACAAAAAAGGAAGACGCTTTAATTGTGCGGACGGCAAAAAATGGCCCTTTTATGACATCCAGCGAAATCAAGATTGATCTAAACTTAAATGTTTCAAGTGTAACTGTAAGAAGAAGATTACTAGAGAACAATTTAAGTGGTTCCGCCGCATGTCCCATTTTCGTCAAAAAAGAACATTAAACATAGGATTAGCTTTGCAAAAAAACACAGCAAAATACAAACCGAGAAAAGTGGAAGAAAGTGTTATGGAATGATGAAACTAAAGTAAATCTGTTTGGTTCCGATGGTCGACATTATGTACGACGGCCACCAAATACAAGTTTGTTGTCAAAATACAGAAAAAACTATAAAGCACGGCAATGGATCAATTATAATATGGGGTGGTTTTTCGTGGTATGGTCCAGGGACAATACATTGGATAAAGGAAAAGATGAATGCGGATGTGTACGTTGACATACTAATAATGTGATGCGAGAGTTTGCTGAAAATACAATGCCCTCAGGTTGGTGTTTTCAACAAGACAATGACCCTGGAAACATGGTTTATGCAACATAATGTAGAGGTTTTGGAATGGCCAGCTCAATCATCTTAACCCGATCGAGAACTTATGAAGTATTGTTAAGAAAGCAATTAGTACAAAGAAGTACAAAAATAAGTACGAATTATGGGATGCAATAAGGTCTGTCTGGGAACAAATTCCAGTTACAACTTGCCAAAATTTAGTGGAGTTTATGGACCGCCGCTGCAAGGAAGTGCTGAACAAAACGGGTCATACAACTAAATATTAGTTAATGGAATAGTCCATTATCAGAAATTTCCACATACAATACTGAATTGAGTTAATATTTATGAATTGAAAGAACTGTCCTATTTAATTGAACAAGCTTTTTTTACATAAATGTTTTTTTTTTATTTGTATTGAATTTAAATGGAGTTTTAGCATTTATTTATATGTATTCAAAAATGTTATCTAAATAAAAAAAGAAATTGACAATTGATATGTAATTTTCTTTTTATATTACATTTTCATTCAAAAGCGCCATATGTCCTATTTTATTGAACACCACTGTATGTGAACAAACAAAAATTTCGAAAAATTGAGTGATCCACTGAATAAATATTGGCCAGCTCACAGAATTGTTTCGCGGATGTGTGGTATGTGACCAGTTAGCTTAGAAAATGCATATTAAAAAACTTGAATTAAATTTTAACCTTTCTCTTAACATTAAGAAAAATTTTTAAAATATTTCATCTCGCAGAAATGTTTCTGTATTTTCTAAAATGTATGCCTGATTCTTCTGGCGTAAACCACGAAGCACCTTGTGGAAGCACCAATGAGGCAATTCCTAGGCTGGCTGGCTATATACCCTACGGACGTCCTCGGAACAATTCTGTGAGATGGCCAATATTCTTTTCAGTGGTTTCATTCCAATTAATCAATCCGTCTGGACTGATCAACCATTGTTGAAAATGTAGTCTTTAAATTTATTTGAATATTTTAATACTTTGTCGTCTCTTGTACATGCTAAACTGCTAAACTTTTCAACATCATTGCAAACTTTGAAAAAGCTTTCATGTGAGTTGTCACTTCCGGTACACAGATTTCCACATAATTTCACAAGGATCCCCAAATTATCGGAAAAAGGTTAAATATGAAGTTTGATTCTAAAAAGTCGCCTGAAATGACCAAATTTTGGTGAACAATTTTTTTTTAACAAAAATCGTCATTTCCAGTAACATTTAAAAATTATCTGAACTAATTTTGTTTGAATTTTAATTTACCAACTTTTTGTTTTAAATCGTTTTCGTAAATGCTAGATACTTTTTAAAATATTTGCAAAAAAACGGAAAAGCTCGCATCGAAGCTGCCACTTCCGGTGGATTGGTGTCGACCAAAAATCACTGGGATCTCCCAATTTATGGAAAAAGCTTATATATGAAATTTCATTCTGGTAAATCGATCCATCCGTATAGCCCTATACAGGGACGAATTTTTTGCTGAAAACCTATTTTTTTGCCAAAAATCGTTATTTCCGCTTAAGGTGTGGAAAACTGACCTGCATAGGTATTGTGGCAGATTCAATTTAATATCTCTGAGTTCTTAATTGTTTTTCTCGTAAATAATATACTTTTCATAATATTTGCAAAAAAAAAAAGCTGATATGGAAGCTGTCACTTCCGGTCACTTTACTTTACTTTATTTTACTATGTACTCCTTGCTCAAAGTTCAGAAAACCAATAAGGTCAACCTTCCTTGTTGGTTGAAAATTTTATATTTAAATTTATTTAAAGTTTTTATTTCTTAATCGTATTTTGTGAATGCTAAACTTTTCAACATCATTGAAAAAATTGAAAAGGATTCGAATAGAGCTGCCACTTCCGGTGCACAGATTTGCACACAATTTGACAACGATCTCCCTAATAATTTAAAAAGTTTAAGTTTGTAGTTTTATTCAGATTAGTCAACCCGCCTGGGCGGTAGAGATGCCGAATTTTGATGTAATAAAGTTTTATTACGGTATCATTTAAAAATTATCAAAACTAACTTTGTTTTAAATTTAATTTAATATCATTTAGTGTTTAATCGTTTTGTCGCAAATGATATATACTTTTCAAAATATTTGCAAAAAACGAAAAAGCTCCTATGAAAGCTGTCACTTCCGGTGGATCGATTTAGGCTAAAATTCAATTCAATTCTTAAATTTTGCAAAACTGACCTGGAAGATATTGATGCAAATTTAATTAAAAATCTTTTAGTTCATAATCGTTTCTTCTAAAAATGAAAAAATTTTAAAATATGTATTTGCAAAAAACGAAAAAGCTTCTATAGATAGAAGTCGTTGATTTTGATCAAAATTCTTTGAGATTTCAAAATTTATGAAAAAACCTAAGTATGAAGTTTCATCCCGGTCAAATAATTCATCTAAGTTGTACAGGGACGAATTTTTGTTGAAAAACGAGATTTTGTCAAAAAATTGTCAGGACCGGTCAAAAATGACACACTTTGAAACTGCCGAAATAAATCCTAAATACTCAGCAACGTTGTTATATTCGGGTACAACTTGAGAAAAAGTCATATATTCCTCAAGTAAATGTATTTTTGGCAGCATATCATAACGAAGTTTCTTGCCTTTTCAAAATATGTGAAAAATGAGATATATCTGCAACTGATGCTACTACATATGACACATGTTTGAGTACTTTAATCCTAAACACTTAGAAGTGAACACTTTTTTTAAGAAATACTATAACAGTAGTTAGTGCTGGAGAGGTTGATCTACAAATTATAGTCAATGAAATATTTAATATTCTTGATTGCATCGACTCGACAACTTTGTATTACATAACAACGTATCATCGGCCGAGCACGTAATCAAATACGATAAATATTTATTAACAAAAAGAAAGAAGATACATCTAAAGATACAGTCTCCAACAAGAGGAAAAGGACCCGGTTCACTTCACCCAAATTGACATTGATCTATCTGAGTACGTTGAATCTATGTTCCAACGAATGATCTCACAAAGCGTAAGGAAATCAGAATCTCCCAAGAATAACTTAACTAACGATACTCTTTACTTTACAAGCGCGATTTGAATTGCCCAAAACGATTTTTTTTATATTTATTTATATCTCTTTTAATCACAGAATTAACTGATGTGGTTGAAGTAAAAAAAAGCACATTTTTGAAATACGATTCTAATTATTTTATCAATCATAAGAAAATAGTTTGAGTAACTCAAAGATTTTCTGGGAAGAAACCAAGTGACACCTGCCTGTTTAATCTGACTGATATGCTCAGTAGGGAAATTAGCAAAACACAATTCTGAGAGACTTTTACGAAAGATTTTTAAATTTTGTTGAATTGTCTAAATTTTTTTGTTGTTTCTTACTTTAAATTTAAGTTAACCATCGAAAATATAATTATTGCAGTGAGCCATTGAGAAGAAAATTGTTTGAAATTGTAGCATTCTCATCACAACTGAAAACTACAAAAATTACTCCAAAAATCGGTGCCAGAAATGCGGTCAACAGCCGAATTGAGGGACATAAAATAAAATAAAATTCAAATTGGATTAAATTCTAATAGTTAAAAAAAAAATCTTAGCAAATTTTAGGATATAAACCCTGTTTCCAAAATAAGAATATAAAAAGTTTACAGAATTTTACAACAACATCGATTTATATCAAAAAACCATAAAAAGCATTGAAATCTTTCGAAAATATTCGATTTTTTAGCGCCCACACAAAAAGCACAAAAACCATTTCAATTTTTGGTGTTAGATATCAATTTCAAATCAACCAATACAAATCGAGTATACCTCCTTCTCGCAAAACACACAAACATTCAGATCAATACGCTCAATAACGCATAACCAAATTGCCAAAATAAACAGAAAGAGTTAAATTTTATCAATCACACGCATACACACACCATGGTACAAAATAAAATTTCCACAAATCACAACAAATTTTCCACATCGCACAACACAAACGAAGTACAAAAACAAAATATAAATTTTTCCCAATAACCAATAATCATTCGTCTCAATATTTACACCAAGCAGCACACAACAAAAAAAAATATATTAATAAACCAAAAAACCGAACAGCATTTTCCATACACACCGAGAAAACATTTTTATGTACATTTTCCTTTTTCTTTTTCACTTGTCTTTTAGTATTTCGATTCTGTTCAGTTTTGAGTTGCGCGTTTTTACATATTTTCTCATGTTATATAGATGTGTGTGTATGTATGGAAATATTTTTTTTTTTTTAATTTTTAAAGACCGCCCCATTCTATAAATAAACTCAATGTAGAAAACCTGAGAGAAAATTTATTTTCTTTTAAAATATAAAAATGAAAAGACATGAAAAATTTATTTTTACTAATAGTTATTAGCAGAGCATTACACCATTTTCACACCACTCGATTTTATTGTCCATCGCACACACACGATATAACAATTTTCATTTTCTGTAATGGACAATCTATATAAATTATGTATTTTTGTGGGACGGGGGAGGTTGGCTGCGATTTTTGCATGCGGGGGTGTGATGTAATAACATCGCGCGATGACATTAACATGTAAACAAATATTATTTTGATACCGGGGTTGGTCATACATGGTAAATAAATAACTAGGGTGACATGTTTAGGTGTTTAATGTGTGATCATTTTTGCATGGCATATTACAAAAACAACAACAAACCCTATAAATACCGGGTCAATAGAAAATAAATATTAATATTATAAAAGGGTTGATTTTCCGCTCGTTGTTGAAATACAGGGGATTATTATGAAAGGTTACAATAAATAATTGTAATGTGTCAAATTTCTAATAATAACAATTTAGATAGAAAAGTGACACACATTTTTGGACAAACAGTAGGTATTCGTTGATTTTGATGATAAGGTGGTATAGTGTTTGCCATGTCTGTGTATGATTGATATAATTTGAGGTTAAAGAGGGTTACTATATTGTATCGAAAGGGTATACATAGATAATCGGGTTATCATAAAGTCAAAAATTCCCATATCTAATACATTTTAAATGTTTTCCCACATTCGCCTGCGTATATTTCGTATACAAAGTTTGCAAGATAAATAACATCTTAGATATTTGAGTAAGGTCAACCGCGATTTTCTTATATATATGGGTAGTCGAGGGTTTTCTGTTGATTTATTTCGATAAAATTCTATTATAAAACCGCACATATAACACCCTTTGGGATTTCTTGTGTGTAGATTTCTAAAATAACAATAACAAATTGAATTTCTTAGGATATAAGAAGATAATGGGAATTTTTTGAAGGGTGATTTGTTCCTTTTATTTTTTTGGGTATTATCCAGCACACATATACGAGTACACATACATAATAAAAAATTAAGGAAATTATGGTTTAGGATCAATTGAAAAATTTATTGTGAGGTTAAAATGTGGTTTTGATTATTTATGTATCCGTATACGTCAGATAAAACAATGATCCCGCACATTTTTATAAATGCTTACATATTTATACGATAAATCTGAAATAATTTCGCGATAATTATAATTTTAAAGAAGTTATTATCAACGTCATTATATTAAATAATGCTGTTTTTTAAATGATACTTCAAATAACAATTATAAACATATTCAAACATACTTACACGTCATGTATGCTATTCGTGTGATTTTCGAGAATACGAAAATTGCTTTTCACGTACACAAATCTCGAGATTTTTTTTTTGTGTATAACCATTTTTTGTTCTCGTTGTGATGATTAAACAAGCAACTAGCAAAACAAAAACCTGTTTGCCAAGTTTATAATTATTTCTCGCAGTTAATAGTTCTAAGGTTAAGATTTGGATACAAGGAAATTGCTATTGCTATACGAGTGGGGACAAGAGGAATCTCAAATGGAAACGGAGCCGTTTATTATTTTAAACAAGCATAGCTTCCACTTATTACGTCATTTTTTATAAATTGAGCCTGGGAATGGAACTTTGATAGACACATTTAATACAAATTACGAGTAAAAATTTATTTTATCTAGAAAACTCAATCTTAGAAATCAATACTGGTCAGAAGTAAACAAATCAGTTAGGATAAGGCGATTATTCACGTTAGCTTCAAATTCATTTACTTATTCTCACACGATTGGTGTACTTGTGGAACCAATATAAACGGCTTAACTTGATTACAATCGGCAATCGTTACCCATTACCTCGTACCTCAGATTCACAAATAATAATTAGATTTGGTTAGTGTTTCATCCCTTTACAGCAGGAAAATGTTTTTAACGCCGTGATTAGATTACTACTTCTTTCGGACGGCATAATTTTTTTTTTAAATTGATCAACATTGATTGGTATTCAAACATCGAACTAGTCCTAACATGAACAAAAAGATGGATCACTGAGCTCACAGAAAGAATTAAGCTCTACAAATCGCGGGTTACTCCAATACTAAAAATAATTACATTTAATAAAATAAATTTTATGAGTTTAGCATGCACACAAATTACATGAATTTATTTAATTACGCAAGCTCTACAAACAAGGGTCACCTCGTTACTAACAAAAAAATAACATTTATTAAATTTTCAATGTTTTTTAATTGTTAGGTGGTACAATCATTTTAGTATGCCGAATACATTGCAGAACAGTAATAGTTTAACTTTGAAGACCACTAATAATAATTTTTGCTATCGGAATATATAAGCCATTGGGCTTCATACTTTAAAAGATAAACATTTTCCATTTTTGCAGTGATACTTGTTAAAATTGAATAAAGGATACAAGTATCTTAAAATTGATAATCAATGGAGTTTATCCTTTTAAACTAGTCAAAAATAATATTTGTAAGATCTGTTGTTTGGTTTTTAGAGGGCTTTACAGTTGATGAACAGCCTGAAACTGTTTATATAAAAGGATTTTAAAAAGCCTAAACTTTTTGAAATTCTTTTGTAGAACTTCTAGTTGCAGTGAATACATGCAATTATGTTTTTCCTTATACCATTTTTCTATTTTAAGAAATGTTTCCTATAAAAATGACAATTTTACTATTTTGCAACTTTGAAATCATCTATATCAGCTACTAAAATGTGGCTTATGACTTGTTTAAAAGGCATTTTCACCTTTCAGGTGATGTGTAAATAATTAAAGACGTTTGTATCTTTTATCAAATTTAAACAATATTAAAGTTTGATGCCAGAAATAAAATAAGAGAGCAGGCCATACAAATATTTTGGTTTGCTTAAAAGGATACACTTTTTATTTCAAAAAACACAAAAGATTTTGTTGCCAAAAGTGACGAAAAATTAAGTTTATCGAAAATCATAATTTTTCTCACTTAAACGTTTCATAAAAAATCGATTTATAAATAAGTATACAGTTTCTTTGAGTTTTAATTAAAAAATGGGGTAGATACTCGAACGACTAGTAAGCAAGCAATTTGTTAGCCAAAATCCTGGCTACTCTCAATCAATTTTACGAAGGAAATTTGATTTTCGACTTATGTTTTTCAAAAAAATTTTGTTTTCTTTTGCGATTGCACAGAATATCTTGCCACTTCAAAAAATGAACACCAATTTTTTTTTGTTGTTTTACTGTGCAATTGCAAAAAAAAATTTATAAAAAATATAATTTGGAATTCAATTTTTCTTCAGTGGCATTTCATGAACATATATATAGTCCAAGGATTTGAAATTGGTATATTCAATTCACTTTTTGGTCAAAAGAAGCAACCAATGAATTCCCGTGATTTGTTTTTGAAAGTTGGTATAGTGTTTGACATTTACGATAATTGTTTGACGATAGTGTTTGATATTTGCGATCATTTTTTTTTGTATGAGTCCATTATAATTGATATACTATGCCACAATTATTATTATGCTGAAAACTGAATATTATTTAGTATTATTAGTATGTATTATTAAAAATAATTAACGTAAAAAATCAATACAAAACGCTTGTCAATAGTAGGTATCAATTTTGTAGAAAATGTCAAAAAATCAAAATAAAATATACAAATGGCAACATTTAGAACAAACAAAATAATTTAGAAAACTCTAGTGAGAAGCACAGTAACTAAAAGATAGAATTGGAATTTCAATACGATCAACTCTGTAGAAATTCAATGAATACTAAATTGGCATTGAATATATAGCATTGTTGTTGTAAATTAGCAAATGAAATGCCCCTTTGGTAAAATTGATTGAGTAGTTAGAATTTTCGCTAGCAAATTGCTTGCTTGCTACTCTATCGAGTATCTACCCCACAATAATAGTTAAGAAGTTTTAGAGCAAGAAGTCTTTCAAAATTTGCATTTTTGTGAAATTCAAAAACGGCGTATTTTGTTCAAAAGTACAGTGCCGAAGAAATACAAAAACTATTGTGCTTTAAAACTCTTTCCGCCTACTTTCTAGACTAGTAGCTCAACACCTCAACACCTCGCTCAAGTAACAAAACACTATTTTGCGCTTTAAATAATACACAACTACTATATATAGTACATACATAAATTATTTCGGCTCTCTTGAATATAGAGATCATTTCTCATAAGTTTCATAAAAATCTGAAGGAGTGGGGACAGAATCCGCTCATTTTCGTCAATAATCTTTGCACTTACTTACACGTTTATAAATAGAAAATATTTAAAATTGAATTTTGGGACAGACAATAATTTTCGTAATTTTTCTTTTATCTCACTTCCAGATTTTTTTTTTTAAAATTTGCTTCATAAATCTCACAATTTACTTTGACATCTAGAAATAGTTTCATCGAAATCATTTCATTGAACTATACTAATAAAAAATTAATAACGTTTCGATTTTTGGAAAATATAACATTTACGTTGTGACGGAATTCTAATTTTTGCTAATGATAATTTCTGGTGTCAAGTTAAATTTCTGGAAGTTTAAATTACCTGATATGATCTTTACATCGAAGCTAGCTTCGTGTACCATTTCTCATACTATTTAGTTTATGCAAGTGGGAACACACAAATTAACGAAGAAATAAGCATATAAGATATCCTCATTCTGTTAGGTTGTTTAATTCTACAGGATAAATAATTATATCTAATTGAGGAATTTTTTTTCAGGATTCCCTACAGAAAATTTACGATTGATCAACATACATTTATATCGTTATTAAGTAGAATTTTGTGGCGGATTATTGTCATGACGTGCATAATTTATTTAAAACAATTAACTAACATAGCAATTGACTATATAGCTGTGTTTCTTGACGCTTGATTGGATCCGGTTCAGTTCATTTTTCGTGAAACAACACAAAGACGCTTACTAGATTCCAAATCAAAATTTATTATCTGGAACATATTTTGGATCAAGTTTTTCATATAAAATTTGAACTGATGGGTGTCACGAAACACGGCAAATAATTCGAACATTACGGGAACTTAGGGACCGAGTACCAAATTATATAAAAACTATATTATATAAAAAATTATGTAATTATTAAATTACTGGCAGCGTCAACGGGGGCTTTTTCAACCTTTGCTATGTTGTTGAAAAGTTTAGCAAAAAACGATAAAAAATGAAAAATTTTGATAAATTTAAAGACTAAATTTTCATCCAATAATGGTTGACCTTTAGAAATCAAATGTGGTCAGTAGTGGTAAAATCAGCACTAAGTTATTATGCATATTCTTAAATTTCGGGACAGGTCAACTAGGACTAAATTCTTCGATCGGAACCACAAAGTTAACCCGAATTACATCAATGCCATCTGTGGCACTATTCTGGCTTTCCCTGGGAATAGGGAATTGGGAAAAATATTTTCATAGCATTTTTGCCTAAAATGTATTTTTCTGGAATACTGAGGGAATAAGTTTAGTGTAAATATTTTCGAAACAAAGTTAAATGGGGAAATATTTTTCCCTATAAATATTTTGGTGAACAAAAGTTTCCCAATTAACTTTGTTTTGAAAATTATTGCATTAAACTTATTCCCTCAGTAGGCCAGAAAAATACAATTTAGACAAAAATGCTATGAAAATATTTTTCCCAATTCCCTATTCCCAGAGAAAACCAGAATAGTGCTACAGATGGCATTGATGTAATTCGGCTAACGTTGTTGTGGTTCCGGTCGAAAAATTTGGTTCTGGTTGACCTGTTCCATCAACTAAAAAATATAAGTAAGTATTTTAAATAATTTAGTTACCTAAGAAATATTTTTGTTCAAAAAATTTAAATCCATATTAAAATAAATGATATTTCAATTTAAAAAATGAAAAAACATAATTTGTCACAGCTTAGGTAAGACGAGAAACATAATCTTAAACATTATTTTTCACATTATTCTTAAAATATGACTTTAAAAAACAAATAGCATCGATGGAGTAGTCTCCTATTCTGTTCCGCAGCTTGGAAATTACAATTCCTGCCGCCGAAAATGCTCGCTTCGATTCTACAGTTGTCGGCGGAATTGCAATTAAGTCACACGCGAAGTTACACGCGAATGAACGTTTTAGCTTTATATAAAAACAAAAAGGAAAAAAATGAGTAAACGAGTAGTCTGAAGGTCGAGTGCGATTTTTTGTGCGAATACTTAGAATCACACTTTTCCACCAATCGAATTACGCCCATAAAAGATAAAATATTTTTAATTTTAAGCAAAATATTCACAGACGACCAACCTAACATGGAAAAAAAGAAAAATTAATAAAAATAATTATTATTTCTAAATATATGCACAAAAATTTGCACTCGAACAGTCGGCTTGCATGTTTTCTGATTAAAGTTCTACTGACACTCGTATGGTGTCGAATTTGTTAAAAATAACGGGGAAACACAGTTTTATTTAGTTTTGTACATTACACAATGATAAATATTTTTTTTAAATCAGGTTCTTATATAGGAGAATAAAAATATAAGGAATAAACTAAAATTGTTAATGGTCAGCGGTCAATTAATGAAATTAAGAGAATTATTAAATTATATTTATACTTTTATGAAATCCCGGGATTCGTTTAAAAATATCCCGGGATTCAAACATGAGCCAGGATCTCGGAATCCCGGGACCGGGGGTCCCAGTATTGCAATTACTAGTCGCACTATACTGAACAAAATTCGTAGGTTATATTGAAAACAAAATTTACAGAGTGCGGCATCTTTTAGTTCGTTTCAAAAGTGTATAATTAAATAAAATGCAACAAATACAATGGTAAACGTATCATATTTTTCCGCCATAAAATGTAAAATAATTGGAAATTTCCATTACTTTTTTTTTGAATATTTGTGTTTTTTGTTTTTATTTAAATATATGCACCATCTGGTTGTAATTTGGTTGTTTGTGCGATTTTAGCTGAAACAAAAAGGATTTTAGATAAATATTTCATTATACGCACGTGAATATTCGTATATGCTATCTGCGATCCACACGGTTATTTTTTTCAAAACTAAATTGATATTCAATTGTTTTGTACGATCCAGCATAAATAAGTTAGTTAAAGTTGTTTGTTTTAAAATTTAAAATCATGGGTAAGGCCAGTAAGGCTAAGACACTAACTCACGAAGAACGTGCCCAAATTTCTGTTTTGAAGCAGAATGGATTTTCGAATCGTAAAATTTGCAAAGCAAATTAGTAGATCTGAGGGAGTCATTAGAAATTTTTTAAAAAATACGACAAAATATGGCCAAAGAAAATCTCCAAACGGGAATAAAAAACTAAGCACTCTAGATATTGGAAGGATAAAGTATGAAGCAACCAAAAACCACCTAAATTCACAACAAATTGAAGATAAGTCAAACTTACCCGTCACAAAACAACACATTGCATGACTATTAAGAAATGATTCACATATTAAATGGAAGAAACCTTTATGTAAACCACGGCTCGCAAAGCGCCATATAGAAGCTCGCCTTAAATGGGCTCGAGAACATATGGTTTTCAAAGAAGAATGGAACTCAGTGATATTCTCGGATGAAAAAAAATTCAATCTCGATGGGCCAGATTGTTTTAGTTGCTATTGGCATAAATTAAATTCTACCGATGATCCAAGAACAAAACGAAATTTTGGTGGGGGTACAGTCCTGGTATGGGGAGCATTCTCATCTAAAGGTAAGCTTACCTTGTGCTTCCCATCGTCCAGAATCAACTCCGACGAGTACATAGAAATGTTGGAAAGTACTCGTCCTTTACAGTGAAGAAAATTTTGAAGATAGTTTCATATTCCAACAAGATAATGCTGCTATACACGTTTCCAAGAAGTGTAAGGAGTGGTTTGCGTCCAGAGAGATTACTTTAATGGAGTGGCCCGCTTGTAGTCCAGATTGCAATGCAATGGAAAAACTGTGGGCAATACTTGCAAGAAAAGTTTTCAGAAATGGAAGACAGTTTAACACCATTCAAGAATTAAGGACTACTATTGCAAGTTGCTGGGACGAAATTGATGACCAATCGTGTGTTTGATGTCATTAAACAAAATGGCAAGCATATTAAATATTGAAATATTTTATAGACAATTGTTTTGTAATTTTATAATAGTGTGTATAATGAAATGTTTCGCTAAATTCTTGTTAAATGTGAATATTTTTAATAAATTTTATGAATTAATGAATTCTAGCAACTTTTTATAATTTTTTAACGTAAACGTATTAAAATAATTGAAAAAATTATATATAAATAAATAAATTAAAAAACAATCCAAGTATTTTTGAATGCGTATAATGATTTGTTTACTACTGTAGTTTTGAACGATTAGTACTTTATTTTCGAGTCTCTGGATGATTAGCTGTAAATTTGCCCTTGCCGGCTTGCCGCAAATAATAGTCCAATGGCCAGTTTATTTCGGCTGATAATGCGATTTTCGAAGATAAAGGACAAAACATCGATTTTATCATTGGCTGTGCGAGCAGTGGTGCCGTCCTGTTGAAACAAAACATCGACCCAGTGTGAGGAACACTCAATCGTAGGGAATAAAGTCAGTTAACATGGCACGATAAAGGTCGCCAATGACTGTTAGTTATGATGTCTTTGGACCATATTCCACACCAGACAGTCACTCAGTTTGGGTGTATTGGCTTCTCAATTATCACGTATGGATTATCTGTGCCCCAAATACGGAAATTTGCTTGTTGATATAATCGCCAAGGTGAAAATGACTTTCGTTGGAAAAGATGATTTTTTGATAAAAATGCTTGTCTACTATACGAACCGGGAATTGGCCCATTCAGCGAAGTGAAAACACAATGGTTGATAACTGCCTTCAATTCTTAAACCAATTGGACTTTGAAGGCCTTCATACCCAGGTATTTTAATTTATTCGCAAACTCATATCGCTGATGTTAAATTCTTGTGAACGATAGAGGGTTGAAGTGCTCGAATGTTGACGCCCATTTTCAGCTACAGCAGCAATATTCGCCACTGAACGAACTGGACGGTGATGTGGAACGTGTTTATTATTAATAGATAATAAACACGTTCCACATCACCGTCCAGTCGAACGAACTTGATTCACAAACTTTCTCGCACTGTTCTCCGTTGGCGCTTAATTTGTACCGAATTTTGTACGCAATTTTCGACAACTGACTTACTACTTTGGAAATAAGTTTTCAATATTTTCCAACATTAATTAATTGTATATCAACTCATTTCGATCACCGGGAGTATACTACAGAATTTATGTCACTTGACAGTTCACATTAGAGCTATGTGCGGCGAAATAACCGCTAGTGCAAAAACGAACTAAAAGATGCCGCACTCATTAGTTAAATATTGATGTAAATTTACCCTATACAAAAAAAATATTTTCCAAAATTTTGAAACTGCCAAATAAACCGTAGTTGCATAAAAATAAAAATAGCTCAGAGCAAAATATTTTATTGTGTTGTGCTGTAAATCTTTGTGCTACAAATTCTACTCCACCCAGATACAACACTCGGTGGTCGGGTGGTTAAGATATACACCGCTAAGTGTTATCATCTCAACGGTCGCGACTTCGAACCGAACCCGAGGCAATAATTTTATTGAGCAATTATTATTATAATTATGCGAGGTTACTCCGAACAATTAGTCCTCCAATACTAATAAGAAATTTGATTTTAGAATGGCCTTCCACGTGGAGGAGAATCCGAAATACAGAAAGCAATTGTAAACGGCGGCGATATTCATGATGGAAAATACTGATATTAATAACGGCGTTAATCATCAAGACAGTGTGCAAGTGCAAGTTAGAAGGAAAAAGTGAGTGCGAAAAATAAAAATCAAATTGTTGAACTGTGATAAATAGTGATTTTTGAAGAAGGTATAGATAGGTGTTGATGTAAAAAAAAAACTTGTAAGTCAAACGCTAAATCCACAGCGCAAAATTCAGTACAAATTCGAAGATTGGCCAATTGGTTGGTTTCAGTCTTCTTTGCTAGAATCCATAGTTTAAAAATCAAATAATATGCTAAATCGATCAAACCTTTAGGTAAATTTCCTATTGGTCTAACAATTTATTTTAAACGTTTAAATCATTAGGAAACAATTTAGCATAATCTTAGTGATGAAGCACATAATGTAACATCAGACTGTAAAATACTTGTTATAACTCTAAATCAATAATGCATCTATATCTTAACGCACTAATACCTTGAACTTGACCATTACGACTGTGTCCGAACCCTGTAGTAAACATTTTCTTCTCCGTTCTTCTCGTCCACAATATTTTTATAATTTTACTGCCCGAAGAATTAAGTCGTATTTTATAAGTATTTCCCCCCACACAAATCTTTTTCATGTGAATTTTATATTTGTTTTTGTTGTAATTGAACTGCGAGTTGCAGTTTGCCGTTCAATATGAAATATCTGTATCTATCAATAATTTGTTCAAAGAACACTAGTAAATCACCGGACAAGTGGTGCAGTGGTTAAAGCTTCGGCACTTGGAGCGGGAGGTACTGGGTTCGAATTCCACCAGAGGCTGGATGCAAAAGCGAATTTTCCTCATCGATTACGATCGTTGATGTTAATAAACACAACTAAGACCCTCTGTTGGAGTGCAGAATTCAGCGCCGACCCACCGTCCATGTCAGTTTACAGGTTGACATGGAGCTTGCAAAGTGCAGGTGGTATACTGTAATTGTGTGAATGGGTGGTCTGTGCGTGAATGAAAGAGGGGTATTAATTGACCTTCAAAGGACATTAAATCCACTGGACAATTAATACCTCCTAAAAAAAAATAAAAAAAATAAAAAAATAATAATTAAAAAAAAAATCGGGTGTGTTCGGTATTTGCATGAATACTCGTATGTCATAAAGTACTACACAAAAATAATTCCACCAGGTTTCGAACACAATCTTAAACTATTAGTCCAAATCATATGAAAACGTGATAACTTTATCCAATTTCAAAAGTTATTTCGAGCGTCTTTATTTTTTTGTTGGCGTTACCTCCCATAGAGACATTTGGCCACCTCATTTTTTGAGGTTATATAATAAAGTTACATTTCGGATTGATGTTTAATTGGTTCATTGAATCCTATCCCAATCCCAGTGCTGCTGGATAAGGTAGTCTGGCATGCGAGGAGAAGGGCTACCCTTTTTCCTTCATTTGAACATTTCTCCCGTTCTGTTTCCATGCGGTTACCAAAATTTGCACTAACCCAAAAAACGGTTGCTTGACGTTGATGGTGAAGTTGTTATAGCAACATGTTTCACTGCCACGCGCCCCGACTTTAACATTAAAATAGCCATTTTATAATATTACAAATTCTACATACGATAACTTAAAGCCGCCTCTGCTTGTTGTGTTAATATCTGAGTAAAAGTAAATGATATGAGACGGAACTTTTTGCATACCAGATTGAAAAATTCTAAGGTGATAAATAATTGAGTTATAATAAACTAATAGACAGTCTCATTCTTTCATCAAGATTTTGCGAAAACTAAAATATGTAATGCTTTGTAATGATGATTGAATGATGAATATGTAATGATTTAAGGCTTTGTTTGGTTTTGAGGGGCAGAGTATAGTAGTAAATATTTTAACTTATTGAAGAAAACTTTTACACTTGTGTTTTGAATTACAGTCGAAGTAATACGGTCATGTATGTTAGTTTTGATGTCTAACCTGTTTTAAGTGTATATCTTATTCGCAACTATACCGTTCGTATGGAACCCCAACTCTTCAATTTTGGTTACATCAATTGTTCGGAGATAATCAAAGGTAAATAATTCAACTTTTCAAATGAAAGCTTCAGGAGGATGATCTAATTTTCCTGGTGGTCACCCAAATGTGTACTTACTTAAGTAATGATTGATTGACGTTGTTGGTAAAATAGTTGATGCATTATCTATCACACCTCTATCGATTATAACAGAGGCACACAAGAGGTAGCAACAAGTATACAAAGGTCCTTAAAATAGACCATCTGCTGAAAATTGGTAATTTGGGCTAAATTGCTAATTGATGGTTTTAAAAAATTTGAAAAAAGTAAAATTGCAACAATTTTAATTTTCCAATTGTGACAAAATAAAGGAAAAATTCTAAAAGCTTTTACTAAATTGTTTGCAAAATTACTGGAAAAAAATTCAACAAAAAATTGTAATGTAAATTCCACTGACCTTAATCAACCAGTATCGATTTTAGCTATCTCAAAAAGCATCACTTTTTTTATTTTTCTAAAGAAACAACATAAATTCAGAAGACATTGGTATCTACTAGGCAAATAAGCAATAATTATCTAAACAAATGCATTGATTTTTGTTACCTGTTGCCCGACTCTCCCATCTTCCGGTCCCGTTTATATATTAGACTTTTACGTACCGGACATTCTATAGTTTGAGTGAAAATATTTTTCAGAGATAACTTCAACAAAAACAGATATTAAATTGTTTTAAAAGACTTTTGTTTACGCTTCAAATCAAACCATAAGTTACAATTTTTCAATACGGACATAATTTCGATTACACAAAAATATTCACTCGAGAAGTCACATTTCCAATAAATTATACACAAAGAACATTATTAATTTTGGTTACATGTGCCATATATATGGTGGTAGTGTTCATTGCACACAAAATACACTTTTTCACAGAACAACATAAAAAAACGACAAAAATTTTCTTTTTTTTTGTATTTTAAGAGTTTTTACCTCTCAACAACTTTTTTGCTGCTTCTGTAAATTTTTGCTTTATCAAACTCACAAACGGTAATTTTTATTTTGCTTTTTTGACATTAAAGTGTTTTTGACGGTGTAAAATATATAATTTTCTTTCTCCGTACGTATGGAAATGTATATTGCGCTTTTCGACGAGTTTTATATTTTTTTTGCGCGCTCTTAAGTATTTTTTTAACATTTCATTCCGTATGATCGATAGCGAGAAAATATTAAACAAGTCGTTTGATCTTTTTATTTTTCTTGTGTTGTATTATGCTGGTACCTCATCTGCTCTACCACATATAAAACATATCGTGTTGTTGTAAATCAATTAAAACCAAATTAATTTTTTCAACCCAAATAACTTTTTAAGTGTCTAAAGGTAAACAAAAGATCAAACAAAATTGTTGGTTAAATATCTCAATTATTCTTAATTGGGTGCTTAAAAATCCTTAAGACAAATCAATTCAACCACAAAATAAACATATCATCATAATCATAAAAATCTCTGTCCAAAATGACCAATCATAAAATGTAAACATATAAGCGTATCGAGTTACACATACATATATACAATATATCGGAAAGCACCCTAAAAATATCTTCAGCTAATAATTTTTCACACCGATTACAAAATAAAATAAACTTTAAAATCCTTTTCTCATACGATTATAAAGCAGTATCATAACACCTCTCCTACTTCTATAAAATGATAACTGATCCTTTTTAAATCACTTTCCGAACACACAAACACAAACAAAAACATAATCATAAAATCCATAAAACACTTGTCTTATGTTTTAATATTAAGTCCTTTTTGTGTTTACTTTCTTTAAGAAACTACTCTACTTTAAACGATAATCTAATTTTTGGTATGAGTTTCGTCCTTCCCGTCTGCCTATTATATCATGATACAAAAATTGACCACATTTATAATGTTACGACGTCGTCCCCTAAACTTACGAAAAATAAAATAAAAAATGTTTTTCCGGGTTTTCTTTTAGTTATTCACCCCAAATAAAAGGAAAAATATCCTTGGTGGTGTATAGAAGATGATTTTTTATAATACATAAGAATATAATTTCTCGTAAGTAGTTTTATATTGTCTTAAAGAAAAAGTTTTTTCCTTGTGTATTTTGTATTTAATCAGGATACATAAAGGATATATAGGTATTATTTACACATGCTCAACAAAACACAAAAATCCTGACCATCTCTCAGGATATTTATTTTCGGAAAGTTAAGGATATTAATACTCGAAAGATAAATTTAAAAATAATAATATTAATCTTTGAAAGGGATTAAGATTTGTTATACATTTTCGTCATTGTAACAAATTAAGTTGAGAAATTAAAATTTAAGAAACGATGTAAAGAATATCAACAATTATTTAAGCTATCAGAAATATTTCCTTTTTGCGAAAAACTTAACTCGTGGCATAGTTGTAATGAACCTACATCATCATCGAGGTTTATATTACCGAGTACGTGAAAATGTTGAATCTTACAGTTTCAAAATCGTGGTTGATAATTTTTACGAGCACAAATTGGAAGCAATGGGTGGTTGATTTATCAGTCTGACGCTCTTGTTAAAATAAAAGATTGTGGTGCCAGCTAACCTTGTCTTATCCGAGGAGTTTCAGTGATTTACCAATAATGATTAACCCCAAATATTTCTTGAGGGGCGTTTGATAATTTTTCGGTGAGCCATAGCCGATATTATTTCCAAATGCTAATTTTATGTTGATTCTGTTGACCTCTTCTACCTAAACCAAAATAATAAATGGGTGTAAGCTAAATCCAAACGATTTAATTTACTTTTTTTTAATTTATCTGTTTTTAACCAAAACCCATCCTTTTATCAAAAATGCACGGATTCTATCTGTTTAGGAGTACTAAATTAGCTTTAAATCAGCCTGACCAGGCTAAACGAAGAACATAACACAAACAAACAGGTTTGACTACATTCCAGCCTTATTGCTGTGACTTGTCAGGAAAATGGGTCAAAATCACACAATTTATTTCATTTTAAGCATTACAAATTCTTTTTCGCAACGTTCCTGATTGACTAACTCGAGTATCCTAATTGACTAACTCATTGTGTTTATAGAACAAGTATTTCTATACAGCGCTGAATATTTCAGATTTTACACGAACGCTAGGTTCTTTTCCACACTAATCTGCTTTCCCAGTATGTAATTTTTTCACTGTGAGGAAAAATTAGTTTTAATTCCATACTACAAAATATCAGACACACAAATATCGATTTTGGAGAGAAATAATTTTCCTTCCCTTTCTGATTGACACATTTTTTTGAAGTTTTATTAGATTTGTTTAATATCTTCAGTTTCGTGAGATATGTTAACGAATGAACATACCCAGTATGCAATACCACTCTGTGGAAAAACTGTTTTAATACTATACTACATTCCGTACTACAAAATGTCAAAGACACAAAAATATCGATTTTGGAGAAAAATGATTGTCTTTCTCTTTCTGTTTCGCGGTAATATTTTTTTTAAAGGTTCGATTGTATCTTTTATTTTCAGTTTCTTCTGACAAGTCGACGAGCACGGTTGTTTTTCTATTTGTTAAATAATTTTAAATTTAAGTATATACTAATATAATTATTAACTAATTTAGTGATCGCGATGAACAAATTTGGACTAAAAAGGTAATATAGATCTGTCTCACAATGGCGTCGTCGCGAAATAGATTTATGTTGTAAAATTTCAATGAATTTTTTTTAAGTTCTCAATATGCTGAAGATTAATAATTGAGTAGCAGGTGGCGGATGCAATACAAAACACAATTTATGAAATTTAAATAAAGAAATAAATTTTCTATGTACAGGTAACCCTTGAAATATGCGGCAAATTTGTTCCACAAAAACAGCGCACAATTCAAATCCGCATAATTTAAGACTTATAATCAATAGAAAATAGAGGGTTACGTACTGAAAAAAGTAAAAATATGTTAAAAATAAAAAATAACATGTGTTTAAGTAAAAATCCCATTTTTTTCTAAATTTATTAGAGAATTCATTTCTCTCTTATTTAGTTCGTAACAAAATATAATCACAGTTGCCATTTATTCATTCATAACTATGTATCAAATCATAAAAATTAATGTGATTTTCTTAAAAATATTATGACATAATTTCGTCGCCATCGCAGATATCACTAGAGTAGCTTCCTCGGAAAAAACTGGCCATAAACTCTTGCCGTTTTGCAGGCATAATAAAAGTTTCGTCGCTCGAAAAACTTTCATTAGAAGCAGATGTAATGCTGCAACTTATGAAATCTGTAATTAATGTCCGCTTTTTAGACATATCAAACTGTTTTTTAATTTCGTAATATGGTGCCATGATTATGTCTACTTCGCGATAACATTTTAGCCCTATCTCAATATTTGGATCATGCTCCTCGAAAAAAGATTTTAATTTATGGGCTATGTCAATTTTCTCTTGTAATGTGTTTGGTTTAAATGTTGCCGTCTCTTCGGATTTCAATACATCTCCATTCTCTTTCATTAAAATTTGGTTTTCATCATATAAAATCAGACGATCTTCCTCAGTAAGTCTTCTTCTAATCTCATGTATTCGTGCACTTCATTCAATATCAATAAATTTTTCATCACCGACCGAATGCGCTAAAGCCACCACTTGGTTCAATTCAGCTTCTACCTCTGGTACAACATGTAAGCCTTCGACTCCCGCTGGCCATAATTTTTTCCAGGATACTTGGAGTGTATTCTGCTTTAATTCCTTAATGGCGTTGGCGATAAATTGAACACAATTCTTCATAGAATATTCTTTCCATATTTCGGTAACTGTCACATTTGGCCGGTTATCTAATTTATCTATGATGAAATTAAATGTAACCCGATGTCATATTAGCTGGTAAAAAACTTTGAAACCTAATTTTTTTCTATTTAGGTATTGCTGTATATTTAGGAACAAACCTTTCGAAAAGCAATTCACTAAACAAGTTTGACGTCATCCACGCTTTTCGGTTTGCCCTCCAATATACCGGCAATTTACTACCATCGACATGGCAGAAAAACGGATTTCTTATTTAAAAAGGAAGACTAAAAAATCAGAATCGCACTAAACAGAAATAAAAAAAAAGTTCGCAATTAACCGAACTCGCATATTTTAAAAATTACGACTCAAATTTGAATCGCATTAAACCAAAATCGCATTAATTAAACCCGCATATTTCAAGGATTACCTGATGTTTAATTAAATAAAAAATAATAATTACCTTCACAAAAACAAATGACAATAAAATCTTTTATTTCGAAATCACATATCATGTGAAAAATATTAACGAAATCGGCTCTTTTTCACGCAGAAACGTGTATGGAAAGTGTATGGAAAAATCCCGAGTTTCCGACGACATCCTATCTTCTTTCCAATTTATGTTTTTCTCTTTTTAGTTGGGATTCACACCCTCACTGGAATTTTTGTGACCCTTTTCTTTGGCGAGTAGTACGGTTTTCTGTGTACACAAAATAGTTCGTTCCATAGAAAGAGTGTGGTTTTTGCACGCGAATGTAAACGGAATTCCAGGGTTGCAAAAAAACTGTTTTTTTTAATTTAAAACAAAAAACACGTTTTATTTGTTTAAAACATGTTTTTTTTGTTTAAAACATGTTTAAAACAAACCAAAAAAAATATGTTTAAAACATGTTTTAAACGTTGTTTTAAACATATTTTCATTACGAATTAAGTTAACTTTTTGTCGATTTTCTTGTAATTTCTCGATACAAAATAAAAGAGAACTAAATGAACGTTCAAAATACAAGCTCAGGTCTAAGTATGAAGAACGTTTACCCAAAGTCAACGTAACGCTACGTCGACGGTTTAAAAAAAATCGGTCTCTCTTAATCGATTGAAGTAGCAGCACGATCATTTTCTTCGTAAGTTGCCTTAGACGTGGATTTTATTTATCTCTTCTATTTTAATGTGCTCAATTTTCAACAAATAAACTCGATCATTTATTTGTGTTGCTGTATTAAAAAATAGTAAAAGAGAACTTGTCGACATAAAGTGACGTCATTAGCAAAAGACTGTCCCATAGTGGAAGATGGCTCTGGTTACATAATTATACAAATTAATAAAATTCTTATACAATATACAGGAAACCCTCCAAAAAGACAATTAATTCGTTCCGTGTTCTTTAAAACCGTGTTGTTGAGACTACAAAAAATAAAATAAAAAAGACATTACGTTTTATTGTTTATTTTTTGTTATGACATACAAAAAATAAAATAGAATAAAGGAAATCGTATTTGAAACCGTGTAGTTTCAGAAAATGGGTATCCATGTTCTTCGAAACCGTGTTCTTCGAATGCCGCGTTCTTGGAAGATTGCCTGTAATTTGTATTTTATTTATGTATGTAGTTATTTATATAGTATCAGGATCTGCATAAATGAATTTTGAATTAAATCGTTTTTCTCTATTATCGTTTGTTTTACAGAATTCGTCGATCCTTTTTATTTTACATAACTGTTCTTAAATCGTTTAATACAATTTTGGGGAAGTCCTTTCTACCAATCGGCTTTATCTTTTTTTGTAATCCAATTTTTAGCTTATTGGTTATCTTGATCCTGAGCGGTGTTGATTATCATTTAAAAATAATAGCTCGTCCCACAAAAACAGTATTTGGCATTACTTCACTGAAATCGAAACATTTAGTTCTAATACTTGTGTGCCTGATGTCGATTTTTTTTTTGTCTAAATTTCCGATTAACTAAATTGATGGTTTGTTCATACCAGTATTGATAGATGTCTCTGTAAGGTTCATAACCAAAATATGCCTGAAATTTAGTTCTAAACTTAAAACTAAGTTTGGATATTTTGTCAATTCTAGATTATAAATACTTTAGAAATTAATAAATCTTAATTTGCTAATTTTAATTAAAAACACCAGACTAGATTTGTGTAGTGCCTCCGAACGAGTGGTTTGAAGTAATAATCAATTTGGTTGACCTCAAATTGGGACAAGACAATCGGTGTCAGGCATACAGTATAAACGAA
Source organism: Nephrotoma appendiculata (assembly GCA_947310385.1). Taxonomy (NCBI): domain Eukaryota; kingdom Metazoa; phylum Arthropoda; class Insecta; order Diptera; family Tipulidae; genus Nephrotoma; species Nephrotoma appendiculata. Next base: position 335,895,653 of record OX371223.1, read on the forward strand.
ATGCAAAAATTGTAAAAAGGAACTATCTGGTGTCTTGTTCTTGAAACAGTGGAAGTTTCGCCAATCGGAATATGGTTTGCTTCGGAATTCTCTATATTATTTAATTTTTTCACCGGGTGCTCTGATTATTTTTTAAATTTTCTCTGTATATTTCTAAATTTTTGCCACTAATAAGGAAAAAATTCCTACTGCGGCGCGAAATATTTGAATAATGCAGAGAATTCTAAAGCAAATCGTGTTCCGATTGAGAAATGTTCACCGAAAAGTGGGGCTCCTGGTTTAGTGGTTAGAATGAAAGAGCACCTGAAAAATTGCACGCAATTAAGCACACTTGTGGATGAGTTGAAGATCTAGATACCGACCATAATGCATCAATTATGGATATTACATATATTGTAAATTAACCAAATTATTTTGTAAATATCATTTATGCAGCGAAATAGCTAAGCGAAATTATTGTTTCTCTGAAGAAACTCAAAAAATACCACATTAGAAACAATAAATAAACGAATTAATTGAAATTCAGAAATGGTTTATACTACGGCAAGCGAGGCTTGAATGTAATCTTCAGATTGCCAAACATTGTTTAAATATTATTTAACCAACATTTCAAATTTAATTAATCATAAAAGGCTGCCAAGTTAGTTACAATATTTAAATCATTATCATCAAAACCAAATTGAAAACTGAAGCCATTTATATAAATGATACTATAAATGATTTATTGTATATGTATTTGAAGTAACAGATATTATATTTATAAGATTTACTAAAGTTAATTTAAATAAAAAAAACTTTTGTTTTTTTTGTCTAATTAAAATCATGTTTTAAACACTTGTTTAAAACAAAATGTTTAAAACATACCGCTTTGTTTAAAACATGTTTAAAACATTCGTTTTAAACGTTTTGTTTAAAACATTGCAACCCTGCGGAATTCTGTCGGCATTGCAAAGTGAGCTACATATTAAACTGTTATAAAACGGCTTCCAATGCTTAAATCTAGATGTCACTATTTATTAAACGTTAAATAAATTTAACACCCATATGTGACAAGTTTTACGCTGATTTGACCACCCTAAATGACCAATCTATACTGAATTCTGAATTGACGCCCAATATGCGAAATCGTAACATTATCACCAACTAAACCTGTTCGCCCCGAACAGAAAGCAAACTACTACCTCTGTATAGTGCTAACCGTTCCAAATGCACTACTGTGGGTGTCTCTCGCTACCTTTTTTTATTCTCTAAACTACATCATTTATCTTAGTGATGCAAGTATATGGCTCCACCCCCTTCTTTCTACATTCCGGATTGTAAAGTTAACAAGCTGTCCTTCGAAAGTTTTATTGTTTATAAGTATGCCATACCTAACCTTCATTTGGTCGCTTGCTAACCGATTTTGTTCTCGCTGAAATTTGTGTATCTGTCTGGCTGGTGTAATCCCAATAGAGTCGTGTGCTACTGATCGATAAGCCACTGAGAACAATTATATATGTAGATCCCAGTAGCACTGATTTGTATTCACAAACTTTGCTAGGCGTTACTCTTGCCTTATTTATGCAGAATAACTGATAAATTACCTGGAATATCACCGATTCAAAATTTATTCCTTAGCCCGAGCGAATTTCCATCGAAACTCCATCCCGGAAGCTCCAGTTGCTAATTATGGCATAAACGATGATTGTTGTTTCCTGACTGAGTATGGATCATTAATCATAATATGGAATACTCTCGGCGGCCCATGGCAACTGTCTCGAATGGTGCACCGACGTTGTATATTTGCACTGATTCTAGGCTTTTTCGTGCAGATGTTTTCATTACTGTACATTGAACTCATTTTTGACACCCCGACACTACCGACTGTTTAGATCTGGACCAATAAAATCGTTGACGATTTTGTGCATGTTTTACTAAATCCTAGATGGCCTCCACGTACTTTTCTGGCCGACGATCCTCTTCCTTATAACACAATTTTGCTATGGAGTATCGGTGCTATGCAAGGCCGTTTACATAATTCAACGAATGATTCCTTTTATTCTTCCTTCCATTCAAAGGGCTTGTTCTTTTTCGTTAATATGTGTAAACTTTTTGCAACAAAAAATCGAATCCTGGCAAGAATCATCTATAATAGGTACACAATCCAAGAAATATACATCATACATCCTATTTCATGTACATTTCGAAGACTCAACATTTCTTAGTACTTAAATTTATCCCAGCGGATTGTATTCGTTTGAAAATTTCAGCTAAATTCCTCACGTGCCCTTCGAAATTTCTTCCCATGCCGATAATATCTAAATATACAAGACACGTTTTCCATTGCAATCCTTTTATTATGCGCTCGATCCAAATTAAATTGCCATAACCCGTTGCTTAAGGGGACATAGCACCTTCAAATTTGAAAAAAAAAGTTTTTCAAAGATTTTTTTTAATGGAATAAAAAGAGATATCTTTTAATGAAACTTTCCATTGACATTTTATTTAACTGAAAGTATAGAATTTTTTTTTTTTTGATTTTTTTTAGCCCATTGTCGTCTGCTACAAGGGTTTTTCAAAAACATTGAAAATTCGCGGCGTGCATCATAACTCAGAAACGTCTAAAAAAAACGGGGTTTTATTCAGCATTAAATCGCCCTTGGAATGAACTAAAAGGAAAAAAATCGGTTGAAAAGCCTAGAATCTGAGTGTCTTCTGCTCGACATTCCGATCGGTGTCTATTTCAATCCGCGTTACCTTTACTTTTTGATTATGGCTTATACATTCTCATTAATTAACCCTTCCGCGTGGAATGACGTACCGTGTACGTCATGCATAAAATCATCTCTACTGCGGAATGACATACGTATACGCTATTACAAAATATGAACTTTAACAAGACACCGTGAATTATTTTAGATGCTATTTGTATAAATTACATTCAGCACATTGTGCACAGATATTTTTTTTAATGAAATAAAATTAAAACTCTTTCAACTCGATCTTTCTTATGCCATTTCTTAGGCGATTTTTTGAATTTCGACATGTGTGATCTAAATGGGATTCTAAAACCATTTTTTGATAAAGCTCTGGTATATGGTCAATAGAGATGGAAGTAGGCCATTTCTTAGCTAATTTTGTTAAAATTCGACATACGAGGGTATATCAAAAAGTCTTGCAATATCATATGAAAAAAAAGAGTGAGTGAGACAACAATATATTTTTCAAAACCATTTTTTGTCGCGATGAAACTTCTAGAAGAATATTTCGATGTAAATTTTACAGTTCGTTTGTTTTTGTCAATTTAGTAACACGTGTTTTGAATTTTTCTTAAAATGAATGAAATTGAATATCGCGCCCTTATTAAATTTTTCTATAAAGATGGACGAAATGCAATTTATATATTCAACTATATATCAAAAGTTTACGGCAAATCTGCACCATCATATGCCACAGTAACAAGGTGGGTAAAATTGTTCAAAAGTGGCCGGGAGTCATTTGAAGACGACAACCGCTCGGATCGGCCAGCAGATGCTATTAGCCATGAAAACGTAATTTTGGCCGAATCTATTGTATTGGAGGACCGGCGTATTTCTGTTCCGCGGTTAGCGTGGAGACTTTCTCTTTCATACGGTACCACATATACTATATTACATGACCACCTTCACATGTCGAAAGTAAGTGCGCGATGGGTTCCCCGTTTGTTGAATACAGAACAAAAAAAAAATGCGTGTTCAAACTTCAAAGGCGATTTTAGATATGTACAAAGAAGATCCAGAAAATTTCTTGGATAACATAATAACAGGCGATGAAACATGGCTTTATCATTGGGATCCGGAATTCAAACAAGAATCGATGCAATGGATTAAACGTAGTGAACCACCACCAAAGAAATTCAAAACTCAACCGTCTGCTGATAAGGTTGTGGCAACAGTTTTTTGGGATGCTGAAGGAATTTTGATAATCGATTATATTGCACCGAAAACCACAATCACAGGCATATATTACGCAGAAGTTTTGCGAAAATTGAAAAAACCGATCCGGGAAAAACGGCCAAGGAAAGTTATTAAAAAAATCTTGCTTCTTCACGACAATGCACCAGTGCACAAGGCTACTATTGCTCAAGCTGCATTAAAGGGCTGCGGCTTCGTGGAAATTTCGCATCCACCGTACAGTCCAGACTTGGCACCCAGTGACTACTTTCTGTTTCCCAATTAAAAAAAAAACACTAAGGGGCCCGAAATTTTCCAGTGACTATGAAGTACAGTCTGTTGTAAATGAATATTTTATGGAGCAAAAGAAATCTTTTTTTTAGAGGGTTTAGGCAAGTTAATTGTTCGATGTGACTAATGTATAAACCTTAAAGGAGATTATGTCGAAAAATAAAAATATTGCTGTCTCACTCACTCTTTTTTTTCATATAAAATTGCAAGACTTTTTGATTTGCCCTCGTATGCTATCTAGGGTTTCCAGTTCTAATATTGAATTATTCGAGTAGTTCGAGCGATTTTGATTATTTTAATAATAATTATGAAAGTTTTTTTTTTTTAATAATTACTGATATGTTTAAAATAAAAAACAATCAAACTAATATTTAAAAACGTTTCTTTTATTAAAAAAAAACTATTAATTAAACAAATTAAAAACAATATAACCCACATTTAAAAGTTTTCGTTTAATTTCCTCCTCCCGCAACTCACATAGTGTGGTCTTTCTTTGGTGCAAGCATTTCCCATTCTGAATGGGAATAAATATTGTGCTCAAAGTAACAACCAAAGATTTTTTTTAGTTTGTAGTGGTGAAGATTAAAACTAAAGGTAGAATAGACTTATTCTATACCAGCAGAAAAGTTGGTTTAAAACTATGTAACGGAATTCTATCCAATTTCGTTACCAACCCAAATCTAAACATTTAAGAATTACCTATCTGCATAACCTTCAAGGTAAAACCTCAAAATTATATCATAAACAATTACCATGCCGAATTTGCACATTTACTTTTGTATGTACGTATATAAAACCACGGCATATACTCATGCAGTGGTTGAATGGACGTATATTATAAGTTAATGCAACACGCTCGCTATGTATTTGATTTCGAAAAGGTGCATGCTTTTGAGGTAAGTGGCATAAGTAATGAACTCCACTTTTGAAAATAATCAAAAATTGTATGCATCGTGCAGTCTATTTACCTTGCAGAAAAAATGGTTTTTCGCTTGCACCGATTCTGCAAAAAAAATTGATAGCAGGTTATTGTACATTGTTGTTGTACATTATTTTTCTGGCAACGAAAGCATAAAAGGTGTATGATCGATGAGTATAAAGATGGTACAATTTTAGGTGTGGGGGTCAGTTTTTTGAGTGAGACCAACGTGGTCAGTGAAGTTTTAGAAAAAAGTTTGGTTGTAGTATTTTGAGTTTTTTTTTGTTTTTGAGTTAAAATTAGATTTTTTTGAAGTGATGTTTTTTTTTTTGAATAAATTTACATTGAGTTTCAAACAATTAAAAAAAATTACGATTTTCATTTTTTTTATTATTGTGAGTGAGATTCAGCGTAAGGATCTACTGGTAGGTATAGTAGGTGATGGGCGTGAGTGAGGGTAATTAAGTGGCGAGGTCTCTTGGTTGCTCTGAGCAAAAGCTTAGAGCGGGAGCATCGTGAGTAACCCTGCCCATAGGCGGGACACTCCCTTTCTACCAAGGTCCTCCTCTACTTATACTGATATAAAGGGCCTACGCCACCCTAATTAAATTTTGTTTCATTCCTTTTTCACTCTCAAGCTACCATGACGAAATCAACAGGAGTCATGGTAGCTTAAAAAGCATAAAGAAACAACCACGAGTATAAGCCCATCTTTTATGATGGCATAAAACCACCATTTTCGGGTCCGATACCCAATTTCATACTTCCCAATTTTTTTTTCTTGTGTTTTTTTTTTCAATGCGGTAATCTAGGCCTATATCTAGGTATCCCACAAACCCACACCGTTCCCTCTAACTGACTGAGCTGCGGGAACCAATGCCGCCTATGATACCAAAAGATATCGGCAATTCTGTGAAACCGGGCCAGCCTTTGCCTAGCTATAAGGCTGACCCGTTTCAACTATTCCAATTTGGAATAACATATATGGGATTGCTGTTGTAAATTTACCAAAAAAAGACGACTATAGTACTTGAAAGTGTTAACTCCAACGCGGAAGGGTTAAACAAGCAATTGTTTGACCGAAAGATGCTTTCCAAAAAAAAAACCCACCGTTAAGATCATTTTCGGAAATCGGTTGTAATGTTTTGACTACTCAACCAGCTACTATTAATTCTGCGACACGACCCACTTCAACCCATGCAGCCATTTCAAATTGGAATTTTAAAATTCTAAACGAGGTTGTTCCAATGTATGTAGAGCAGGGCTAACTGCGATGTTATTCCATTAGTTTTCAGACCGAAGATATTTTTTTAGACTTTGAACCTCAGACTGCAACTTCTGGTCAAATTCCTGAATATTTGACTGCATTATGTTGTTGAACTATTTTTTTCGTCTATATTTTTTCGAACTTCTCATTGTTTATTTTGATTTCTTTAATTTTTTTTTTCATTTCTCCATGGTTTTGATTTTGTTGATCAAGGTTTTAATTCTTTTTTAATCCAAATTTTTATTTTGATGATCAAACTTTTGAGCTGTAACAGCCACTAATTGCGCCATACCGAAAATTCCGGGTGGCTCAGAAATTGTTTCCACCACCACATGTTTATCATGTAGTTTCTCCTCAATTTCCTTATTGAACTCGTAATTATCCGAGTCTTCTAATATTCACAATCTCACCGCTATCACTAATTGTTACGAATTAATGTTATGTTGTTTAAGAAGCGTAAAAGTAGTAATTTAGAATTATAGTTCAGGAAATCTCCAGCTGTATGTGAAAAAATTATAATTTTTTCTTAGGTTACCGATTTAAAGAAGCAATTAATGAAGACCAATAACATTAGTAACCATTAAACTTTTTTCCTGAAAGCTTTTTCTATCCTTTCATTGTCCATTTCTCTTAATCAAAACTCCAGAATTTCAATATAATCTCGAATCGAAGAAGGGGTAAACCATAAACAAAATTGCATCGTGAGAGTTCTGGTGCAATTGTAATAAATAATTTGTTATTAATAACTGAAATACTGAATTCACTATAACTTGTTTATTCTATCGACGCGTTCTGTTAGAAATACCGGAAATTAATTTAAATTGATTTTGGAAACCCCACATCTTGAATTTTGTTGAATTATTCACAATTATAACCAACTCAATTACCACGCTTAAAATAATCAAGTTTTATTTTAAATAGATTTTACATGAAATAATTTCAAATTAAAATTAGCAGAGACATCTAGCATTTAATGTGGAAAACTTACATTGTTTTACTAAAAGGTTTTTTATACTATGATATTTCATGAGCAAATTATTTACCGTCAATCTTTTACACAAGGCACTTTCGGTAACTAACAATGTTCCACCAAAAAATGCTTTCATCATATCAATATCATAAAGTAGTTTTTTGTCTCAATTTTTTAATGTGGCTTGTTACTTAGCTTAAAATTGTCATTTTACAATGTGAGACGTTATATAATTATCAAATGTTGATTTTGAATATCCCCCAAACTAATTTTCCCAGAAATATCATATTACACTGGAATCGTCCGTTCCCTAAAACATGTCACTCAATATGCAAATTAAACGTATGTAATATTTAATCATTCGACGAATCTGAACTGAAAATGTAATAAACTCAACATTGAAATCAATCAAATTAACGTACACGTATAATAATATCCGTGTAAAATAAAACTTAATAATTAAATTTAGAACAAAATGAATTCTCACAAGTCATTCTGATTAATTATCGAGTCGCATACACTATACACACATATTCAAATGCGCGACATATCTCACTCCTGCGATATATCGCACCGCACGGTCTTACCTTATACTGATATGCTCCTTAATATTATTACGATTATTTTAATACTGTTGTGTCGTTGATGGTGATGGATATACGATGATTATAATCATGATTACTATTACGACGACCTAGCAATGTACGCGAGCAATGATTATGATGATGATGAAAATGTTAATTTGTTTGAAACACAACAACACAAAATTGTATAAAAAAAATAAAATCAAGGAGCGTCCTTTGAGACATAACTGATACCTCTATAATGGCTGTATTATTTGTTGTTGGTCTTTTTTTATATATATAATTTAAGTAAAATGTCGAGCAACTCTATATAATATTCCGATCTATACATATCTATATAGCCCATCTTATCATAACCCCTTTTCTGTCTGTATGTATCGAGGCGCGTAATAACAATTCCACTAACGTGTTAAAATTCATGTTTTCCTCTCTGTATATTAAAAATATACAATTTCTAATTTGTAATTTTTCAAATTATTTTTTAATCATAAAAATTTATGTATGAAAACATAAAATTAGTTTTGTGTTTTATTCCAATTTACACATTTTTCCAATTAATTGAAATTGGAATATATGGTAGGTAGATTCGCGTGACTTTCAATTCGAAATTGTAATAAAGTTTTTTTCTATTTCTAGAAAGTCATCTCTAATGCCGTATTTACCATATACGTTTTATTTTTCATACTTATTTATTGAGGTGGAGCTGATATAGTTTTGTGATCGAATACAATTTTATGATAAAGTTTATTTTGCGTTTTACTTTTTTTATAATTTCGTAATTATTATTGTTTTATTGAAAATGATTAATGACTCAGTTTTATGATTGTCAGTTTTATAAATTATATTATATCGCGTTTTTAACGTTTGATTTCAAAATTATTAAATACAAATTTTCTGGTTGGCAGTTAATTTAATTTCTAATAATTAGGACGTTGTTCAAAATATTAAAATATTAGACGGTTTTCCTTTACTAAGTAAGTATTAAAATGATTTTAATGTTTCTGGATGTTGAGTGTTCGGGAACCCTTATAACCCATATTCGGCGAAATTGACACGTAATGTTGGATTGCATGATAAACTTGTTTATCGTTTGGTTATTTCATTGATGCTGTTAAGTTGCGCCATTAAACAAATTTAATTAGCAAGAACTCCTCAACACATTACATACATAACTAAGCAACTGTAAAATTTTAAGCTTGGAAATTTCAAAATCTTAACTTGCTTATATTACACCTAGTGTATCTTTCCAAATTATTTATTTGACAACCAATATGTGTGCAATTTAATATGTGTGTCATAGTGTATGTGTGTAGTCACTTATGTGGCATTAACTGCAGTTTGATCATAACAGATTACTTATCACCTGCCAGCAAAGCATTATTAAATGAAATGAAACAATTGTTGCAATCAACCACTCATCAATACAAATTCGTATGGGCCAATCATGGAATTATTTATGCTAAGAAGGATGAAAACAGTGAAGTTATTAAAATACTTTCGTCGGGTAACTTAATGATTTATAAGCATTAAGTAATACTATTTTATCATTCTTTCTTTTTTATTTTTCAGTTTAATCAATTGTATTTTTATTATTATTAATTACTATAACTCATTTTTCTTGTTCTTATTACTATTATTTTCATTGATATTATTTTTTACTCACAATTTTTTTTTTTTTTGCTTTCTTTGTAGTTAGTATAGTATAGTTACATAAATGGAATTTTATTATCAGAACTGCCGTGGTCTTAAATCAAAATTATCTAACTTGAAGTTGAATATTTTTGCAAACAATTATGATGTGATTTGCCTAACGGAAACGGGGCTTAACGCAACTATCAACGATCGTGAATTTGTTGACGATCTCTATATTATATTCCGTAAAGACCGTAACCTTTCCTTGCTTGGTCTAGATGATGGAGGTGGCTCGTTAATTGCTATTAAAAAATCGTTTGTTGTTATAGTGAGATTAGTGGTCTTAATTCGGTCTATAACGAAATTTGGTTAAAAATTGGTTTACGTAACGGCAATATTTTAATTTTATGTGTAGTTTATTTTCCACTACGATACACCAAATTCCATAACTATAAATCTTTTTGTGATCATCTGTCTAATATTATGCTAAATTCACCGACTAATATAACTTTTTAGTCCTCGGTGATTTCAATTTACCGTGTATATCCTGGGAGAAAGATAACGTATCTTATGCTATTTCTTTTTAAGGTAGAGCAGCTCAGTATCTTATTGATACAATTACGCTTGTCAAGCTTTATCAACATAACCATGTGACTAACTCCAATAATAGATTATTAGACCTCATATATTCTCCAACGTATGCAATAGTTCGTTAAAAGTTAATCATGCTCGGAATTATCTCTCTAAGGTGAACAATTATCCTCCACCAGTTGTTATCAGTTTAGTTAACCTCTCCTTTAAAAAACTGCCATATAATACTTGTTTATACACCAATGTTCAAAAATTTAAACTATGAACGTATCCGAGAGGGCCGCCTCGGTGGCAAAGTGGTCAGAATGCTTGCTCTAGCGACCAGCGGTCCCGGGTTCGATTCCTGGTGGTGACAAGGAAAAAATTTCACGGCTGGTTTAGGATCTATGAATTAATCACTCATTATCCGAAAAAAAATATGATTATGAAACCTCATTTAAGGCAGCCAAATCCCTTGATGGGATATAGTGCCAGAGAGAGAGAGAGAGTATCCGAGAGGAACTAGCTACGTTTAACTGGACTGAGGTATTTGCTAACTCACAATTGGATGTTGAGAATGCAGTCGATATTCTATACACCACACTGAGTAGATACTTGGAAACTAAAACTATTAAACAAAAAGTCTTATCTAAATTTCCAATATGGTATTCATCAAACTTTTTAAAACTTATAAAAATTCAACTGACTATGCAATCTTTTCCATCTTTCGCAGATCAGTCAAATTGGAAATTCGTAAATGTTATTTTGAATTTTTAAAAAATACTGAACAAAACTGAAAACGTAATCCTAAGCTTCTTTGAAATTTTTCACAAGCACTGTCTTCAAAATCATGTTATCCTGGGACCATGAAATTTGGAGCCAGTGAATCCCATGATAGTAATATAATTTGCGATTTTTTTGCTGAAGTACTCTATTTTTAGAAGATTCCATTTTTATACGCAGTTCTACCTCGCCGGACAGTTCCACTGATGTACACAGATCGGATACTCCATTAACTATAGAATCACGTATTTTTCATCGCAAGATGTTTTAGGTATTCTAGAGTCATTAGATGTTAACAAAGGCTGGGGTCCAGACAACATATCTAACTATTTTATTTCTCAGTTGAAAGTTTTAAACTCTGCTGTATTTCCAACTAGGTGGAAAACCGCGTTTCTTGTTCTAATATTTAAGAAAGGTGATAAAAGATGCATAGAGAATTATAGACCAATATCTTTGAGAAGTTAGTCTACGGATTATTATTTAACGAAGTTAGAAATTTCATAAGCATAGTACAACATGGTTTTTATGAAAAACGTTCAGTTTTGAGCAACCTCCTTGAATTTTCTGGTTATGCTTTTGAGAGTGTCGATAAAAGCTGTCAATTGGACTGTATCTATACTGATTTCCAAAAAGCATTTGATACTGTTTCTCATGAAATTTTAATTGATAAATGTTTCAAAATTGGCATTTATCCACCCATTAGTAAGTGGTTAGCATCCTATCTGAAAAATAGAGTACTAAATGTGAAGTTTATCGGATGTATTTCTAGAACTATTGTAGCTTGTTCTAGTGTTCTACAGGGGTCTACTCTAGGACCTTTACTTTTCATAATTTTCATTAACGATCTATCTTGTGCGCTTGCATGTCCCCACCTATTCTATGCTGATGACTTAAAAATCTACTCAAGGATCACGAACTCTAATGATTGCTATCGATTGCAGACTGACATGCAAATATTAAGCTCATGGTGTGTGACTAATAACCTAAATCTAACTTTCAGAAATGTGTTGTAATGACCTATTCTAAGAGAAGTAACCCTGACGTATTTGATTACATCTCAGACATTAGATTGACTTAGGAGTTACTTTTGACTCTAAATTATCATTTGACAAACATATTGATCAGATTTGTTCTAAAGCTCACAAAATTCTCGGCTATGTATTTCGCATCGGTAAGGATTTTCGTGATCCAGCGGTGTTCATAATACTTTTTAACTGTCTAATTAGGAGTGTCCTCGAGTATGCAACTCAAATTTGGAATCCATTTTATGATAAATATATTGACCAATTAGAACGGATTCAAAAAAAGTTTACAAGCTTCTTGGTATATAAATCTATCCCGCATTCAGGCAATATTATGTACGGCACAAGGTTGAAAATTTTTAGTATGGTCAGCCTGGAAAATAGTAGACGTGCACATGATGAGTTACTTTTGAACAAAATAATAAATTTTAAAATGGAAACATCTGCCTTATCATCGTTGAATTTGTATGTTCCTGCTTATAGGACGAGAAACCATCAATTATTTCTTCCAATACATTCGCGTACTAATCTTGGATCTTCAAACCCGCTTACCAGAATGCAAAGTGGTCATAACGGTCTAATCGATATTAGATAACCAAAAATGGTTAGTGGCTTCCATATATGTATTTTAAGCGGTCCACTATTAACTTAATTTTAACTTCATTTTCACTTGACTAACTTTCAAACTTTCAATTTGAATAATTTCAATTTGTATTCGAGTAAAAATTAATTTTATTTTTTTATATTTTGTATCTCGTAGTATTATAATTATTATTCTTATTATTTTGTATATTTATATTTTTTATTATTATATTTCTTAGGTTTGTTTGTCGATAGAGGCGACGCATAATTGGACTTTGTCTGTGTGTCGCCCAATTGGAATTCTTAAATAAATAATAAATAAAGAAATAGCCATAACTAAACTATTTAAAAAGAACCATCGTTATTGAACAACCATCGAAAATGGTCACCATTTTCGACGAAATACTTATAATCTAGTTTCAGTTGGCCTTGCTTTTTGTCGAAACGCAAACCATGTTCTTCACAATCACTTAAAGCGTGATTTACATGATAAAAAAATGTTGGACAGCAAAAAAAAGAAGAGTTTGGTATATTAAAATGTTCGTGTGTATGACAAGAAAAGAATACCACCGTGCAAAAATTATGCTGTGCGTTTTTGTTTTTTTTTTTTGAGCAAATGCTGCCATAAAATAAAAATACTGCCATAAAATATAATCGACCCGTGTATATTTTATGGCAACAAATATTATTTATGGCAGTTTATATTTCTTTCTCTATTCGACTAATGCGAAAAATGTATATTGTATGTAGCTCTAAACATACAGCAAATATTTTGCTGGGACAACATTTTTTCATCATGTAAATCGCGCTTAATTGTTAAAAATCGCCAGTTTAATTAATCGAAGAGAAGTTTATTACAAAACAAAAAAGAACACTGCGCCACATAATAATGGAATAATGAAAAGTCGGCTTTGCTTTTCGTGTCGATAGTCACGTTTTTCTTAATTAAGAAACATTTTACTGCAATTTTATATTTTTATAGTTTTTATTATAAATTAAACAGCACGTTACATGTAATCAAAAATGAGAGTACCCAGAAAACTCGGTATAATTCATTTCCTGTCAATGTGTGTTACACAAAGACAATGAATGATTTTAATGGGATTAACAAGAACTTGTGGCGTCTTTCACACCTTGCCCAACCAAATAAGGTAATAAATTATAAATAAATTTTCTAAAATTGTCAAGCACCGTAAATGGTTAGTTGGGTATCCAAAAAATATTGTAGTTTTTGGTTTTGGTAGCTAGCTGTGAAAAAATAAAAGTTAGTGAGTTTTGAGTTTTTTCTGAAAAGAAATATGTCAGATAAATAAAATAAAAAATATATTTAAAATAAACTTAAAACATAATAATTGTTATTCCTATATTTAAAATAAAAATAAGTTTTGCTGTAACATATATACAATTGTTCCTATATAAAAGAATTGTGTGATCGTGTATCTAATTAATAGATACATTTAAAAGCTTGGTGGAGACCTTATCCACTAAAACTGGTAACCATCCGACGTGATCGTGGCCACATAGTCTATAGCCACTTATACAATCAGCTGCAAGTACGTCGCCGTTCACCACATCTGGGAATCTGTTTCAACAGTTACAGCAATTTACACAGTTTCAACGGTTTCAACAATTTTCAACAGTTTTCAACGGTTTCAACAATTTCGGCGGGTTTCAACAGTTTCAACAATTTTCAACGGTTTCAACATTTTTCAACAACCAACAAAGTTCGGTTGGGTATATGGTTACGGCAGCCAGGTTTCAACCCCATCACTGCTACCAAGAGACCGAGGTGACTCCAATTTGAACGTGTCTCTGCATCGAGGGATTTTAACAATATAATTAAAACTGTAAGTACCCAATTAATTATTTGTGGTGCTTGACTAAATAAATTTTTATTTTAAATTCAAATTTCGTTTTTTTTTTATTCATAAAACTTTTTAAAATGTGTTTTGTTTCGGTGTTTTTTATTTTTTCGGTCCTTTTTCTTTTGTGTTCGTTTCTTTTTCGGCGCGTTGTCCAAGGTGTGAACGATCCACCGGTGGCCGTTTTATCTGCGGAATCAACTGATGAAGTGGCAGCATCGGGCAGCGGTTCTAAGGAACCAACATTTTCGTTGACAGCCTCGCAGCTAACCGGTCTTATCAACGATGCTGTCGCTAAAGCCGTCGCGCAGGTAGGGCGGAATAGTACAATTCCTCTGCCAGAGACATCTCAATCTCACGTTTCGTTTCCTTCTTACACCGGAACGGTTGCTCGAGTGGCATTCAAACCTCCACAACCATTACATTCACAAAACCCAGAGGTTTGGTTCGAAATACTCGAGCAACAGTTCACGGTGGCGGACATAAGAACTGAGGCAACGCGGTATGCTCATGCGGGTACAGCTTTGGATTCACGACTCCACGACACTTTCGCATGTCTGATCACCAGCCCAAAAGGTAATGAACCTTATACGGTATTTAAGGCTGAAGTGATCCGGGTTCTCGGCGAATCGGAAAAGGCGAAACTGAACAACCTGATGCATGGCTTAGCACTTGGAGACAGAAAGCCATCACAGTTGCTGAGCGCCATGAAATTGAACGCTGGGAACAACTTTAATGAAGCAACGCTTCGCCAATTCTGGATGAAGAGGTTGCCCCAGTCCGTTCAAATGGTGCTCACACCATTTGAAAATGATGTCTCTCTGCCAGTCCTGGCAGAACGGGCTGACAATGTCTTCGAGACTATGACACAGTCTCAAGTGAATAGTCTCGAGACATCTGCACCTTGTTCGGCTTTTCCAAATTCTTTGTCGTCTTTAGATCAACAACTTTCGAATTTTAAAACAACATTGTTATCGGAAGTATCGGAAATTATTAATCAAAATTTTAGATCTCGTTCAAAATCAAATTCAGGAAGTCGCAGGCGTTCACGGTCAAATTCTAAATTCAATAGATCACGACAAAATTCACCAAATTTTGGAACAAAGTATGATCCAAATTATGGTGAACCTTCGATCGAAAATAATTTTATCTGTTTTTATCATTATTATTTCGGAACTAAGGCTTACAAATGTAAGCCACTTTGCAGATATGTATCAAATAATACTTCCGGTAACAATGTTACAAAAAACTAAGTGGTCATTCACAGTTGGCGGGGTGTAATGACGTAACAAAAACCAGCCGCCTTTTAATTTTTGAACTATTTTATCAAACGCATTTCCTAATTGATACAGGTGCAGACGTCTCAGTCTTACCCGCTCGTTTTGTCAGGAACCCAAAGGTTGACCCATCATTTAGGTTGTTTGCGGCTAACGGTTCCTTGGTTAACGCGTACGGGACAAAAATTTTAAAAATAGACATTGGACTGCGCCGCGAATTCTCCTGGGGGTTTATTGTTGCTGACGTGTCGATGCCTATAATCGGCGCAGATTTTTTAAATAAAACTGGTTTACTGGTGGATATACAGGGACAGAGGCTCATTGACCCGTTAACCTCCCTGTATTCGAAAGGTAAACCTTCTACCTACAATGGTTCTGCAGTATCTAGGATCGACAAGTCAGCAATGGACCCAGGAGTTTTTAAGGTAATATCAAAATTCAGTACGGTAATTCACGGAAATATTAATATCGACGATACTAAACATAATGTAACTCACAAAATTGAGACGAACGGACCACCGATTGCATGCAAACCACGACGACTAGCACCGGACAAACTCATCATCGCGAGGACAGAATTTGAAAATATGATGAAACTCGGGATTTGCAGACCTAGTAGCAGTCCTTGATCCAGCCCGTTACATTTAGTACCTAAAAAGAATGGAGCGTAGAGACCAGGTGGAGACTTTCGGGCCCTAAACAGAGTCACAATTCCAGACAGGTATCCAATCCCACATCTCAAGGATTTTACACAACGACTCGAGGGCTGCACTATTTTCACAACAATAGACCTTGTCCAGGCCTACCATCAAATTCCTATTGAACCGACCGACATTCCAAAGACAGCAATTTCGACACCTTTCGGACTATTTGAATTTTGTAGAATGACTTTCGGCCTTAGGAATGCAGCACATTCGTTCCAACGTCTTATGCATTCAGTACTACGCGGACTTGACTTCTGCTTTGTATATCTGGACGATGTGCTCATTGCCTCTCGAAATTACGACGAACATCTTGAACATATTAAAATCATTTATTCTAAATTAGACGAACATGGACTAGTGGTAAATGTGGGCAAATGCGTTTTCGCAAAGACCGAAATTGTCTTTTTAGGCCATTTGGTAACTGGACAAGGTATATTACCGTCGCATGAACGGGTTCAAGTCATCAAAAATTTCGAACGACCACAGACTGTTAAACAACTGAAACGCTTTTTAGGTATGATAAACTTTTACCGACGCTTCATTCCAGGTGCCGCTGCTGACCAGGAATTGTTGAACGATTACCTAAAAAGCTATACCAAAAACAGTCGAGTTCCAATTCAATGGTCAACGGCGGCTATCGAAGCGTTCGATAACTGCAAAATTAAACTTACGAACGGGACTTTACTTATTCATCCATCATCATCAGCACCTCTGGCCATCATGGTTGACGCTTCCGATACTGCTCTCGGAGCGGTAGTTCAGCAGTTTGTATCCAATTCTTGGCAACCACTCGGTTTCTTTTCAGTACGTCTCAATGAAACGCAAAAAAGATACAGTGCTTATGATCGTGAACTTCTCGCGGCTTATTCGGGAAAAAAACACTTTCGATATCTTCTCGAAGGTCGTACTTTTACGCTTTATACCGATCATAAGCCACTTGTCTACGCTTTTAATCAGAATCCGGAAAAAGCATCTCCTCGTCAATTTCGACACCTAGATTTCATCGGTCAATTCACAACCGATATCCAGCACATCTCTGGACTGGATAACGTTGTTGCAGATACTCTTTCACGCATTAATCAAATTTCTATTCCCGAAAGTATTGATTATGCTATCATCGCAGATGCTCAGACCAATGACGAGGAACTTCAAGAAATTTTAAGTAGTAACTCTGTTCTCAAATTTGAGAAATTTCCTGTTTCTTTCAATTCAAAAAAATTAATTTATTGCGATATTTCTACTACTACACCTAGGCCATTCATTCCCTTTAATTTCCGAAAACAAGTTTTCGAGGCTTTTCATAACCTTTCACATCCTGGCGTCAAAGCTTCCATCAAACTTTTGACTCAGAATGTAATCTGGTCATCAATTAAAAAAGACGTTCAGAAGATGGCCCAAAATTGTGTAGCTTGCCAAAAGGCTAAAATCTCACGACATACAAAATCTCCGATTGGTAACTATAAATTAACTTCTCAACGCTTTTCGATTATTCATCTCGACATCATCGGTCCTTTGCCAGTTTCTGATAATCAGCGGTATTGCGTAACATTGATTGATAGATACACTCGCTGGTCTGAGGCGGTTCCAGTTCCGGATATAACTGCTGCAACCGTCGCTTTCGCTGTCTACTCACAGTGGATAGCTCGCTTTGGTGTGCCAGAGTCCATTGTCACGGACCAAGGCATGCAATTCGAATCACAACTTTTTCACGAACTGGCTAACTTACTTGGTTTTGAGCGCAGGAGAACAACTAGCTACAATCCCAAATGTAATGGCATGATCGAGAGATGGCATCGAGTCATCAAATCTGCCATTATGTGTTATAATCGTGCTGATTGGACTAGTGTTCTTCCTGCAATCTTACTTGGACTACGAACGACTTACAGTGACGAACTAAAAGCTACTCCAGCTGAACTGGTTTACGGATGTACAACGCGAGTTCCTGGAACATTTTTAGATGCGACGAACGAACAAATTTCACAATCAGACTTCATTACTAATTTAAGACGACACTTTGACGAAATTCGACCTGTACCGGCTTCTCGACATACTACGGACAAAATTTTTATTAGTAAAGATTTGCTGACCTGCTCGCACGTTTTCCTACGAACTGACGCAGTACGCAAATCACTGCAACCACCGTATACGGGACCGTATTTGGTTATCGACCGTACAGACAAATTTTACACTTTGGATCTAAACGGACGACACGCCAAAATTTCCATTGACCGACTCAAACCATGTTACTCGGACAATCAACAACAAACTACGGACGCACCAACTTCGCAAACTGGATTACTTGTATCGACTGACCGACCAGAACCTATTATTTCGGCTGACGGACCTAAATCATCTACCGTGGAACCGAAAGTTCGCAAACAGGTTCGTTTTGATCTCTCGCCTGTTTTGATTACAAGTTCGGGTCGTGAGTCCAGGACTCCAACCAGATATAGAGATTGAAGCGATAGATCTGCGATCTCTCTGGGAGGGGAGTATTGTGGCGTCTTTCACACCTTGCCCAACCAAATAAGGTAATAAATTATAAATAAATTTTCTAAAATTGTCAAGCACCGTAAATGGTTAGTTGGGTATCCAAAAAATATTGTAGTTTTTGGTTTTGGTAGCTAGCTGTGAAAAAATAAAAGTTAGTGAGTTTTGAGTTTTTTCTGAAAAGAAATATGTCAGATAAATAAAATAAAAAATATATTTAAAATAAACTTAAAACATAATAATTGTTATTCCTATATTTAAAATAAAAATAAGTTTTGCTGTAACATATATAAAATTGTTCCTATATAAAAGAATTGTGTGATCGTGTATCTAATTAATAGATACATTTAAAAGCTTGGTGGAGACCTTATCCACTAAAAACTTGATGAACTCTTCCATAGATGACATTGCACATATCATTGTCATATTTAAAATAGCAGGACAATAATGTAATGGGGGGGAGGGGGGGGGAGTTGCATTTCACAAGAACAATGATTGGGAACATAACATTAGGGAATTTATCAGTCTTCACACTACATTACAAATGAGCTTTATAGCTCAAAATGGCGTGTGCGGTTCTACTCAAATTGTACAATTAACGCAATAAATAAATAAATAAACATATATAAGTACTTGATTTGTAAAAACGCTCAAAAATTGGTTTTTAAATATCTAATAAATACACATTTTGCGTAGTAAAATATCATCGATATTTTTGCAGAAATTTCATACTTAAAAGTGTTCTTTTTAATAAAGTAATGGTAAATTGTGCAAATTCGATAAGTATTTGTGAGAACATTTTCTTTTAGAGTTTTTTGATAGTCGATACCTATTATGAAAAACTCGTGCAAAAAACTAATCCTTTTTGAGATTTCATTTTAATATTTTGTTATTAGCTTTTGAGCTTGGAGAAGTTGTGCAAGCTCGATCGGCATATACAACAATAACAGACTCATTTTTTTTTGCTATATTAAAGTTAAATCCATAATCCCGTGCCCCGTTTTGTTTATTTTTAAATATTTTGCATATCTCATTTTTTGGTTACGTTTCTCGATAAAACTGCATTAAATGGATAAGGAGTCGTCACTCAGAAATGTTCACAGCATCATTTTCAAGGTTTAAATTCTCTATAAAATGGTTAATAAGGATTTGCGAATAAAATATCAAGCAAGTTCGTTTACACTCTCAAAGAGTAGGATATTCTTTTTTGTTTTAGACAATTTTTATTTTACTCAAAAAATTCATGAAAAATAAATTAGAATAAAACAGATTCCAGTATCGAAAAGAAGACAAAACTTCCTTCAATTAGAAGTAAAATTACTTTTTTGAAAGGTGTTATTTCACCAAGATACAAACGTTCAAATCTCGGTATTTTTTGAAAAAAAAAAAAAAAAATGTTTCGATTTTTTTTGGCACAGTGTATATTTGATTACATATATTTATATTTCTGTTGTGTTACAAGAAAAAACTTTATTTTTTGTGCTTAAATTTTTTCATGGTTTGATACCTATACAAACAATCTAACACATGCAGCCTTAGTTTGGATGCACAGGTATCGTAATAATAAGCGGTAACGTGCCTTTCACCATTTTATTTTCTGTTCGAACATAATACACAATCCATTTTCGTATTATATGTAGCTTTCCATTTAGCCTATTCTCGGAAGCAGAACTGGAAGCCCTTATACACTATCGAGAAAAATTTCCAACACATTGGTCTACTAAAAGTTTCACAAATTAAAAGTGTGGCAATGGCTTTCCATTTTTCAACTTCATCATAACTTGGTAAAGGATATATGAATTGATCGTACACATCTCCATTCCCGAAAAAATTAATTTTGCCACCACTAGTGATCTATTCAATCTACAGCATACATAGAAGTTGTTTAATTGCTAACAACATTAAAAAACATTAAAACTCTTCGCTTAGATGGCATTCTCTAGCAATATCACAACTAGTCGATAGAGTAAGAATTTTCTAATCTTTCCAAGCCAAGAGCATTTTCTATCCATTTTATAAGCAATAAATCGCAAATAATATGCAACAGTTGTTTTATTAAATTTTGTTTTTCAATATCGAAGATGTTTTCGGGGTCGCATTATATAGAAAAATGCAATGAAAATTTTTCCCAATAATATGCAACGAAATAAAAAAAAATAATAATAAAGTAATATAGAATTCTTTGGAAGAAAAAAGATCAAAAAAAATTGATTATGATCAAAAATTTTTGATCCCAAATAACTTTTCATGTTCTTTAGAAGAAAATAATTGATTTTTTTTTTTTGATCTATGATCAAATTTCAAAATCCCAAATTTTTGGAGGATTTATTTTGAGATAAAAAAAAACGTCAATGTCAAAAACAAAGAAACAAAAGACGGGCCATTTTCATTATCGGCAAATTTGGTGTTTATATTTTAACGTGCGTACTACATAAGATAATAGTTTTTATTTAAATTAAATACAGTAGTGGTCAAATAAATGTACCATTCAAAAAATTTTGATGTTTCGAAAAAAAATTCAATTTTTAACCATTTATTCAATCAATTTTCTGTAAAAATAGACGGAATACTAAATTACTAAAATGGAAAGGAAGCCAATTATGGAAAAAGGATGTTGAACAAGAAATATTTATTTAAATTAAAATTAAAGGTATTTATTTGTTAGCGTAATGAAGTAATTCATTACAATAATTATTAGTAAAAATGAAAACAATTTTTAAAAACTTCCGAAAAGTTGCAAGTATGACCATTGAGCAGTATTTTAATATTTGATATGCCTTTCCCGGGCTATAATGACGACTGAAATCTTATCGGGCATGGAGTTAATAAGATTCCTGCAATATTCCACCGATATCTCGTTTTTCCACGCTTCAATTAGTGCTTGCTTTAATTCTAATTTCGTTTTTGGGTTTTTCCTACTGAGCCGCTTCTTTAAAATTGCCCAACAATTTTCTATCGGGTTCAAATCGGGACTGTTCCCAGGCCAGCTCAGTTTTTTCATACCTATTTCTTGGACATATTCATTCACCTATTTAATGTAGAAGTAGATACATCGTCCATTACAATACAATTCGATAGCCAATACGATGCACTAAATTAAAAAAAAGTAACTACCTTTATGGCTCGATGGCACGAACTAAAATCATCTTGGAAAATCGGGTTAATGGTTATTGGAAACAGCCTTTCAATTGAGGGATCCAAAAAATTGTTTAAGATGTCAATATAACCGTTAGTGTTTAACGTTTCAGTAATAAACGCCAATTTTAGATTCATCTGAGAAAATTACTCGCTTCCAATCATTTACAGACCAATTCCGATATTTTTTTGCAAAATCGAGCCGCGCAAATTGCATTTTTTGGTCAACTCTGGTTTCTTCCTTGGCCTTCGCCCATTGAGGCCCATTTGTTGCAATATTCTAAGAACTGTTCTTGCGCTAATATTTATTCCAAAACGTTCTCTTACCTCATTACTTACATCATTAGAAACAGAAAATCTGTAGCCAAACACATGTTTTTTATTTTTCTGTCTATCCGCTGGGTTGTCTTTTTGTTTGATTTTCCTGTTCCCGCGGCTCTTTCAGTTGTATTTGTAATAGCAAACTTTTGTATTAATTTCAAAACCGAAACGTGACTACATCCCACTTTATTTTCTATGTATCTTGCAGAAAGATTTCCCTCTCGCAGAGCTAAGATTACGCTTTTTTGCTCAGAGTTTAATTTTCTCATTGTTTTCGTACTACAACTTGCGCAGTTTTGATCACAACTGATGAAATTTCAGATCAAAAGAAAAAAAATACGATTTCTCATCTACGATATCCCTTTTGTGTTTTACTGACACGATTGTGCGGGTCGGGCAAAGTACCATGTCAAAAATTTAGTTTTGTATGTTTTTTGAACCAACTTACACATTTGTGAATTCCTTTTTAACTTATTTTCTTCCGAAAAAAACACTATATCTGTACACACAATTGTGTTGGTTTTACTTCAAATCAAGCGAAATGTTTTATCAACAACGCCATTACATACTATGGTTTTTTACTCAAACATTTGTGTGGGTTGGACTAAAATTTAGCTGATTTTTTGTTTTTCTTGGTTAAAAAAGGGATATCAACTAGTGAGCGTAATATACAGATAAAAATAAAAAATATAAAGTAAATATGAGAACCAAAACATGCTGGTGGGCCGAAAATCAATTTTTGGGCTCACACTTTTTATTTTTTATTTTAGGTCTATATAAATACAAGTACTCTAGCCCAAAACAAATCAGTAGGCTTAAGATATTTTATTTAGTCATTAAGCAAAATTTCAAGCCCCATCTTCGATGTTTAAATTTTTAGCCTTAGGCTCAAACTTGGGATTTTTTTTTTGTGAGTCACGTCATAACTCCCATTTTGGAAATCCCACGATTTTCTTATTTTGTCCAGTAGTATTTGATTGTGCAATTTTGTCTAACGGTAAAATTTGTGCATGATGTACTTTGGGAAATAATGTGGGATTTCTGACGTGATTATCACACCAGAAATCCTATAGATCCGTTTAATGATTAAAGCATATGTTTTACTTAAGTGTAATTGTGCAAAACTGTGCATGTCAAAACCAATTTAGTTCTCCTCCAGAATTGGTCAGGATTTTTCTTAGAACGGCTATGTACATGCGATATGTACAACGTCTATTGTAGTAGATCAACTATGTAAGAAAACGTCGTAGTTTTCTAGTCACAATGTTTAAAATAGATGAATTTAACCTGATAAGACCAGAATTCAATAGTAGCATATTCCATATCAGTCAGAATTGGGAACATAGAAACCATTAATTCAACCCTAATTTCAAAATATCAATTTCTGAAAAATTATATATGGGTGTTTTCTGGAAATCCCACCTTTTATAAATGAAATCAGTTCAACAAGTTTGACTATAGGAACTTTTTCGTTTTTTGCAAACATTTTGAAAAGTATATATTCATTTAC
This sequence comes from Nephrotoma appendiculata, assembly GCA_947310385.1. Taxonomy (NCBI): domain Eukaryota; kingdom Metazoa; phylum Arthropoda; class Insecta; order Diptera; family Tipulidae; genus Nephrotoma; species Nephrotoma appendiculata. The sequence continues at coordinate 335,919,483 of OX371223.1, forward strand.
GAGAAAACCGATTATGTACTAAAAGTTTCTAAATTAAATTTGCCACAGTACCGGTTTGGATCATTTTTCATAAATTTGCGCGGAAATGACCGACAAAAGATCGTTTTTTAATTAAATCATGGAACTTCATAGTTAAACTTTTTCCACATATTGGGAGATCCGAATTTTTGCAAATATTTTGAAAAGTATATCATTTACGTAAAAAACAATTGTGAGCTAAAAGATTCTAAATAAAATTTGCAATACTACCGTTCTTAATCAGTTATCCAAAATTTAAGTGGAAATAACGATTTTTGCAAAATAAACGTTTTTCAACAAAAATTCGGTACATATACAGGCCAGGTTGATAAATTGGCAGAGAATCCCAGTGAATTTTGCCCGAAATTTGGTTAAGTGTTAGTTTACTTAGGAGATTTTTCGTTTTCTATCCGAAGGTGACAGTTTCTATAGGAGCTTTTTGTTTTTTTGCATCTATTTTGAAAAGTATATCATTTACGAGATATGGTTATGAACTAACATATTCCAAATTAATTTTGCAACAATACCGATCCAGATCAGTTTTTCAAAATTTATGCGGTAAAGACGATTTTTGGCAAACAACTATTTTCCAGTAAAAAATTTGGACCCCTTACAACCCCTGCAAATTCATACTTAAGCTTTTTCTATAAATTAGAAGATTCTAGTTATTTTATGCAGTGATTGCGAATATTTTGAAAAGTGAAAAACGCTTAAAATAAAAAGATTGTAAATTAAATTTAAAAAAAATTAGTTCAGGCCATATTTTAAATTTTACCCGAAATGACGAGTTTTGATAAAAAAAAACATTATTTCACCAAAATTCGCCATCTCTTTGGCGAATTGACTATTCGGAATAAAACTACATACTGAAGTTTGTTTTCATAAATTTGGAGTTTTTATGCGAGATGTGGTGGACGTCTGTGTATTAGAAGTGGCAGCTGGCTATGCAACTTTTTCAATTTTTGCAGTGAAGATTCAAATTTATAGCAAGATTCGAGATCTAATGCTGTGTGCCTCACGCCGATTTTTTCGTCTGAATTTCCGACTAACTAAATTGATCGTTAGTTCACCCAGGTATTGTTAGATGTCTCTAATGTTTGTTAACCAACACTTCCTCGATATTTAATTCTAAACTGAAAACTTAGTTCCGATTTATCAATTACCGGTTAAAAATGTTTTGTAGAATGTTAAATTTCAGTTTATATAGAAGATTTTAATTAAACATCAGATGCGGTTTGTTTTGCGCCATCTTTGAACGATTGGTATGAACTAACCATGAATTTAGTTAGTTGGAAATTTAAACAAAAAAATCGGCGTAAGGCACACAGCATAAGTACATTTTTCGTCTGAATAAAGTGGGTGTTGGCCCCAACAGTGACCCCTCTTCTTTTTTTACAAAGATTATACATATATTGAAAAACATTTTGAATGAAAGTTGTAAATTGAAATTAACGCGGTTGAACTCTTCGGATCGCACAGAGAAAATAAAATTGGTTTTGCATTAGCAATTGATGTATAGGAAAACCAGTGATCCAACCCACACATTAGGAAATCTTTGCGATTTTGTTATTCGAGATATAAGTAAGTCAAGACTTTTAAATACTAGAAATCATTTCTGTACGATCCGTAGGGGTCAGTTTCAGATTTCAAATTATTAATATTTTTAGTATGACACTTAATGGTTCGCCTCTCTCGACTGTCTCGAAGATTTCCGAAAACCAGATTTTTCGAACCCGTTTGGGATTGCTTTCGATAAAAACAATGCTCGCAATTTGATGTCAGTAGGCGTACAATTTTCCTCTATTACAAGGCAGAGAAAATAATTCCTAAAAGGTTAACTTCCTATTGCGGTATGGTTTATGATGGTGATCTCTTAGTGTAAAAATATCGTCAGTCAATCGAGATTAAATCAATGACAGACATACATTGTTGAATTTAAGAAAGGTAAGTTTTGATGAGATAAGAATAAGAGAAAATTCAACAAAAGCTCAAACTCGGAGAATAGTCGGTAATAAAATCCGCCGAGATTCTTCGAAAATATGGTAAAACCTCTGATATGACGAAGAACCCTTTGAACAATTCTACATTTTCGGAACTTAATCCAAAAATAGTACCATCAAGGTACGGTTCCGCGAAGAAAGATAAATCTACATGCAGAGTAGCAACACCGACAATTATTCAAATTAAATTGACGTGCTGTGGATGGAACCAAACTAATAAAACTCCGGCTCTGAAATGACTATACTGTTGATCTAATCAATAATGTATTGAAGGGTCGACCGGATTCCGTAATTGAACCGAATCACTTTTGGATAACCTTGAAAACCGCCAAATGGCGTTTTATTTCTCTCTTGTACCGGATAACCTTCCAACTACCTTCCTTTCACCTTCCACACCAAATACTAAAAATACTGAGAACAGAAAAAGCTGCATTTGCGATTAAACATTTACAGAGAGCAACACTTAAAAAATATATGTGGAAGGATAATATGCAGAACATTTTTAACTTTTAATATTGAATTTGTTTGCCTACATGGTATGTAGTATCTACATATACTTTAAAAAAATCGCAGTAGATTGTAGAGGAAGGTTTTAAAGTTTATAGTTAATTAAAGGAGTCGATTTGGCTTCCGCGTAAAGTAGGAAAGTGAAAAACTAATTTGTCAATAGTTATTCGTATATAACTTCAATCAGAAAATTTACACACAATTATTATGTTTAAATTTAAATCAAATTTGTTCCTATAAAAAATACTTTATCAAACACTAAGAAAAGTATAAAACTCACCAAGCTCTACAACAATTATCATTACACCCAGCACTAATTAAAATATTAACTTTACCGTCACTTTTACAACACCCCTATACTAGCATGTCTTACCTGCAAATAAAAAAAAAATAAAAAAATAAATTTATAACTTTTATTCATGTACCAATTTTTATAGAAAACTCAAGATTATTCTCTTAATTCATATTCCGTATAAAATAAAGTAGAAGACGAACAATACGCAGAACACAAAGAATTTTATTACATTCAAACTATTATTACTGTACTATGACGGTGATAATAATTCATAATCATGTGATTTTCGGAAAAGTTATTTTTCAAAAAACACAAAAAAAAAGTTTACGAGGAATTTTCTTTTTTAGTTTTCATAAAATATTTTTTATTACCAAACGACGAAGCGAAATAAAATCGCACACAAAATTACGGTGTGATCGTGAGTTTGGGGGGGTTGGTCTGGCGGTATATCGCCAGGATAATATTATATATCATATTCCATAGTGTGCACTATATACTGCAACAAAAACTATTATTATTAAAAGGAAACGGATAAATTCAAAGATAATAATTAAGTTGGGTAATTTTCATTGTTTCCGAGGATATGGTATTATAAGAATATAATTTCGGAGAATAAAACCGGATGTGATTATTCTTCGAGAACTATTTTTTCGTACCACACACACACACACACCAAAAAGAAAAGTATAATGTATGTATTATATGTGAAGCCGTCCATATGAACCATACTATATACTGGCGGGGCGAATTACGAAGACTTACTAATTAATACAAATTTCTTTAAAATAATAAATTTTTGTCTTGCTTTTTTCTAGATACACAATACTCGGTTGTCGTTGTGACACAAATTCCTAAAACTCTACACAATCTAGAAGAGTACAAAATTTATAAAAATTAGTCCTCGGAGAATCTGTTTGTTATGCTTTATTTATTTAAAAGAAATTTTCACTCGCACCAAGCTTTTTTCTTCGTTCGGTTTTCTTTCTTAATTTTTATTATTATTTTACTCCTGTGGTAGCTTATAAGTCTTTTTGTTTTCCACTTTATTATGCTACATTTTCATAATTTTGTTTTCGTTATCAAAACGAGATTTTAAGATATCAAAGAAATAAAAAAAAAATTTGATGTCAAATATTTATGCGGGGGGCGATATATACAAATGCATTGTTTTTACAGTACCCCAAACCCATCCCAAACTCAAAGGACCTTAATACATAGAATTTTATTTTCATACATAAAATACCATTGCAATTCGAATCACCCTCACGGGAATAAATAATTTCCAACTATCCAATTTATTTGGAAATAAATACAATGTTGCTGTGCCCGTCATTACCATTTGTAATTTTATCGGGAAATTTTTAAAATGAAAAATAAAAACATACTATAATGATAATAATAAATAAATAGACTCGAAATGAAATTTTCCAATTTTTTTTTGTGTGTTGGTTTTATATTACAGCACTAAAATGACATTATGTATTAAATTTTATTTTTTAGTTTTAATCAGCCTGTTGAATTTTTCCATTTATCCGGCCAATCATTTTCATATAAACTGGTACATATACGAAGTTTATGTACCTGTATCAAATGTATGCAAAAAAAAAATTAGATTTGTTATATTTACAAAATTGGAAAATTTGGTTGGGAAATGAATGATTGTGGTTTTTGTTACTTACATTTTTTTTTCGAAATTTCATAAATAAATCTTTCTCCATTTGGAATTTCATATACGTATGTGTGCAATAATTTCGATATATGTAGGCCGGTCAATCGAAATTTATTTAGGTTTTTCGTACCATGCTTGAATTTGAAAGGAATACAACATGGACCACAGTTGTTGACAATTTAATTTAAGGCGGATTCAGTGTTGCGTTCGTTCGTTTGTGATTTTTTCTTAAATCAAAGTTGCTAAAAAAATTCACAAGAAAAAAACGTAATTTTTAACCAACGAAATTGGTTTAAACAAACTTCAGAAGCAAGGGAGACGAAACAACGCAACACTGAACCCGCCTTTAGAATCTTTTTGTTCTTGATTGTTTTCTTTGGAAGCGACTACTAATTTCATTGGGTTCCTCCAATTTATGGAAGTTTCATCCCAATTAGTCCATCTAAAACGAATTTTGGCGGGAAAGCAGATTTATCCTTCGTTAAATGATGAAATTATACATTTAATTTTTCACACCGCAGCTTGTCTAAAGAAAATCAGCATATTTGTTGGAAATGGGTTTTTACGACAGTTTTTTAGAGCCTGTCATATATCTGTTAGACCAACATTTTGATTATATTTCAGTTGTAAATAGGCAAGATTATTTACGTACATGGTTAGTGTTTCTTCATTCTGTCTTAACAAAATGGAATGTAATTGGATTCTGAAATGGTTTTAAAAACATTTTTGGAGCAAGGCCCCAGATTTTATTGTTTTTGAATAAAAGTAGCTGGAACTACGCGAACTATAAAACTATTTTAACGAATTTTACAAATTTCTTGGAAGAAATGGAATTCTATGGTAATTTTAAGTTGTTAAAGCTCGGCACTGGTAATACAGGACAAAGCTATTCAATAGCTTGCAAAATCAAAATAACTATTATTTTATAAACTACTGGTAACACAAACACGAGTTTATAAATCAGTTCGTTCTCACTAAAAATGTGAAGGTAAACTGCCAATAAATGTACTTTTGAATATAACAGACTAATAAAATGATCAGCTGACTGCGTACTGTCGAGAATGGAAACGATTGTGATTTAGAAGAGAGCTATCAAATTCACTTTATCGAAGAAATAAAATTAGCAGAAATATTTATTTACGTTAAACGGTAAAAAAAAGAAATATTCTTGTAGCCTGGGCCGGGATCATAAAACACGACCGGCCACTTAGTGAAATGTAAAAAAAAAATAGAATTTTTTCTTTAATAAACATGTTTGTAATTCAAATTTTGGTTTTTTTTAGTAATGAGTAGAGACTCTTTTATTGGAAATCACTTCATAAAACCCTTTCTCTCTCTGGCACTATATCCCATCAATGTGATTTTATCGCCTCACATGAGGTTTCATAATCATATTTTCGTTTCGGATAATGAGTGATTAATTCATTGATCCTAAACGAGCCGTGAAATTGTTTCCTTGTCACCAATCGAACCCGGGGTCTCCGGTCGCTGGAGCAAACATGCTAATCAATCACTTTGCCACCGGGACGGCCCCGGTGAAAACCCGGTTAGGCATTAAATCATAAAGTGATTGTAATTTATTTAATGAAACTGTGGTCCACGTGCTTTAATTGTCTTAATTAGTCATTCTTTGTCTTAAACTGTGTCCCGTTCTCGTGCACTTTCCTCACCTCATCCTCAGATATTCTCTATTATGTTTAAGTCCGGCGAATACGGCGGCTCATGATCAAATGTCTACGTTTTGGCTGATCCAGAGTTTAATGATGCTTCTCTATGTATCAGGACATTTTCGTGCTGATAAACCCATCGAATCGGAAACCTTTTCCAGAATGTTTTTGTATGACTTCGGGGTCTTTTGCATGTCTTAAAACTTAATTTTATAGTTCCATTTTAGAAGACTGCCGCCCAGAACCTTCTCTATACAGTGATGTCTATCCAGAAATTTTTCTTCTTTCCTTAAGTCATGAAAATAGTAATTAAGTGTCCAGCCAGGCCATCAAAATTAAATTGCTTCATCGGAGAACACGACCTTTTTTCACTCGTTAGTCCACGACATTATATTCTTAGCAAATTTTTGTCCGTTTGCTTTTCTCTGTGAGCGATTTATTTGTATTGGAATTCGGTCGCAATATTGAGCGCCTATCTTGTGTTGTAGTGGCTCTATAAGTGTCGCCTTTCATATTCTTGTCATAGCGTTCAATATCTTTCAAACAATTGTTTACTACTGACTTACTCCTTCCAATTTGTGCAGCTATAACACGACTATATCCTTCCGAATTGAACGCCACAATTATTGCTTTTTCAGCTACATATAATGTTCATTTTTGTTATTAAATTGAATAATAAGTTGATTAATAATTGATAATTTTAAAAATAACTAAAACTCTGCTATATCTTGTCACTATAACGCAATAACTACAACTGACCCTGTTCTGTATGTATATTTATCCCCCTACATTGAAAAAAGGACCTTAAAAACAACGGCAATTGTTAAAAATCTTATTTTTTTTGTATCAGTTGTATAGAATTTATACATTCTAATACTCATTTTGAGACAAAAAATTGTAATTCACAACAGAAAAGCCTGTGAAGAACCAAAATCAAACAAAAAAATATCTGGCCCTATTCAACTGACGCGCAGTGTATCTAGGATAACTTTGACCATTTTCCGATCTTTTTTTTTTTGTGATTGTTCTCTGAAATATTTTGGAACAATTGATTTGTGTTTTCGGATTTCATGATCTTACCCTGACAGCGAGTTCATACGAAGGATAAAAATCTCGGATTTTTCTATCCCATCGTTTAAACCAATTACATCACGTAAATTATACAACAGACACGCGTTTTTCATACAGTACGTTTTTCATACAAAAAAGTTAAAAAAAATTGAACAAAAAGCTAGGATAGAAAAATCCGAGATTTTTATCCGTCGTTTGAACCGGCAGTGAGACAGACTGCCAATTAGTTAAACTTGTTCAGCTAAATTCAATCAAGCACCCACTTGGCCGATTTTTTCTTAACCACTTTCACTAATCTGCAGTCTCTCCAGACTGTAAATCTATTCCGTAGCTAACTTCACCTTTCTTTAGTGTTAAGAAAAAGAAACAAAACGCCAAAGAGAATTTCTTGTATTTGTTCGAAACGAATTGAACACCGTTTTAGTTTCTTTCGTCATTCGTTATTAGTATCATTTATTTGTTAGTTCTTTAGATTGTTAAAAATTTCATAAAATTTTTAATCAAACCAATAAGGCCCGTTGCAAATTTCAGCTAAGCTAAGCTAAGCGATGTGAGCGATGTTCATCGTTCTTGGTTGTAAATAAAGAGTTTTAATGGAACGATGCACACATGAGCTAAACTATGCGAGCTACCTTTTTCTGTTTTGAGCGATGCAAACTAACATAGCTCGGGTTGTCTTTGGATTACAAAAGTCAACTATATCGCTCACGTATACATTGTTATATTGTGTACATATTTATAACATATTGAAATTTGGATGACATTTGATTATTGTTGTTCCCGCCTATGTGATGCTAATAATATTTTGGCAAGCACAGCATTTTATTTGTATTGAAATGTATGTGTAAGCGATGTGATTAGTTCAAATGTGCAGCGGAATGAACTGTGCGAGCTAAACTATGCTAATAGAAACTACGTTTCTCGCTTAGCTTAGCTGAAATGTGCAACGAACCTAATACTGATTTTCAACTCAATATTTCCATAATTTCAATGCTACATATGATTTTCTAATTTCAACTAATACTCACAAACATTTAAATTAACTCAGAACAATACAAATAAATAATAAAAATTAGTGTTGTACTATTAAAAATATGTATAAAGGGTGGACCAAAAGTTAAGCTTGCGTGTAAAAATTGAATAACTATTTGTTTATTATTATTTTTTATTTTTACTTTCAGATTTTATTCTTCGAACATTGTTACACCAACATGCAAAATTACACGAACGAGCAACGGACCAAAGTTGTAGAACTTTACTTTTCCAATGGACATTCAATTTGACTGGCTCAACGAGCCTATCGAAATTATTGCACCTGGCCGAAATCATTGACACCAGAAATGTACCTAGCCAAACCGTAATTAATCGTTTAATTGTACGGTTCCGACAACAAGGTTCAGTGTCAGACTTAGCACGAACAAGATTAACGAAAATAGTGCAGAAGCTGGTGAACAGTGATCGTGTACGGGACAGTGTTGAAGAACATCCAGAAGCAACGACGCCAAAACGTTCTGGACAACTGGGCATGCCTAGAACATCACTTCGGCAGCTTTGATCTCGGCATTTACACATGCATCTATACAAGGTCCAATTGGCCCAGTTGATTTTACACGCAAGAATGACTTTTGGCCCACTCTGTATATTTAAAATTGTAACAAAATATCAACTAACTAGAAAATCTGGTATTTATTGATGGAATCGTGGATAAAAATGTCTAGTTAGGAGTTTTACGTAATAATCTGAAGCAGAGTACTGAAAAATTGGGAATATCTGATCGATTTAGTTTTTACCAGGATAACGATCCCAAACATGAAGCACACGTAGTAAAGTCCTACTTATTATACAACTGCCCCAAAGTTTTAGAGACACCATCCCAATCACCGGATATTAATCCGATCGAACATTTGGGGGAGAAGCTCGACAGAAGAGTGCGAAAACTAAACATTCGAAGTAAAAACCAGCACAAAATTATTCTACAAGAAGAATGGAGGAAAATTGAACCGAGTTTTACCCAAAACTTAGTAAACTCGATGCCGAGAAGACTACAAGCTGTACTGAAGCAAAAAGGTTATCCAACGAAATATTAAATGTGAAGTACGGACAAACGTTAAATTTGTACCTGACATTGTCCGAATATTTAATCGGCGTAAATTTAAAACTATAATAATTAATTACTGAATTTATAAAAATTTGAGGATAATTTTATTTAATTAATTAATGAATTGTGTACCTGTTATATTAATGATTTATACTATGAATAAAAATTGAAATAAAAATGTATTTATTGCGTATGTTTTTTCACAATAAAATCTAACAAGTTCTTTGTCCGAATTTCAAATCCACTCCAAGAAAGAATAATATATTTTGTATAGAGCGAATTTTAGAACCCTGATTTAAATTTAAACACAATCAAATAAAGTCGGATTGACTTACAATTATGCAATCATTGTATTTGCAATATAAAAACAATAAACACCCATCAACTCCAGGTACATACACCAATAGTATATAGAGAATAGGACGACATAATAATAAAATCAAAATTTACATAAAACCCCAAAAACATATCAGCATACAAAAATATGTATTCATATATGAGATAATTGGGGGTAGTTCATTCGAGTTTGATTTAATTTTGAATTGGATATACATATTGTGATTGTCAAATGCAATAATAATCATAACAATATAAATGTTTATATACAGAACCATATAACAGCAGCAACAAAATAATCATAATATAAATTGCATATTATACGGTGCAAATAGTTTTGTTGTTGCTCCTTTTTTATTTTTATGATTATAGACATAATTATGTACTTTTTTGTGCATTCAAAAATAATCGTAATAATAAAAAATTAAATTGCAATATACAAATCAGTTGTGTTGGTTGTTCATTGAGTGACGTAATAGGGTAAAAATTATTTTAACGACAACCGACTGACTCAGGTATGTGTAAACAAAAAAAAAATTAAGAAGCATAAATATTAAAACAATCAGCTATTATGTTGCTTTTATTGTTATTATTTTTAACTCGGGCTGTTTTTTCTTTTAAATAGGAAAACCTCAAACACAAAAAAACATTTTCTCGACACACAGCAAGTTATAATCTTGGAGTGTTTTTGGGTGACGAGAGAATTTTCCTATTTGCTTTTGAATAAATGGTAAAAAATAAGAAAAATCTCATTGTTTTGCGAGGTTTCTTCTATGCGAATAGGTGATGCTGGCTTTTCTTTTATTTTCTTTTCGATATGCCTTGTGTTTAATGCAGACTTTAATTGTTTATAGAAATAATCTGTAAGGACCGTTTAAGTGAGGTACTTAGATGGCAAATCTTCTCAAGCTGCCGATCGCGACCCAAACTGCGGTATGTAAGATTTAAATTTTGTTTAACAACCTTAACGAAAACATTTTTCATATTAAAAAATAAATTTTAACACAATACACTTTTTATAAATAAAATTATTCATACAAACACATAAGCAATAAGTTTAAATTTTTCACTGGGCATTGACAAAATATTTTCACATTATATTTGACAGTATTGTATTTTTCTGGCATAAATCAAATCCTATGGTAAATCAACAATTTGATATTCAGTATTATTGCTCATGGTTCCACAACAGTTTTTTGAAGAACAATTCACCGAAAACCTTCATTCACAGAAACCCAATTTCGCAAAAACTTAAATTCGCTGAAAAAAGCAATTCGTCGAAAACGAGAATTTGTCGAAAACAACAATATACAATGAAAATACTCCCAAAACTTCGCATATGTAACATACCCCAATTAACCGGAAAAAATAATATCGATTTGCTACCGAAAAATTAATATCCGAAAATATAATAGTTGAAAAAATTTTAATCGTAAAAAAACGATCGCAAAATAAAATATAAAACTTTAACCCTTTCAGTGCAAAATTTTAGTTAGTCATAGGAATTTTTTCATTGTTAATTTTTATAATTAAATTGCACTGAGAAATTAGGCTTTAAAATTTATTCTCAAACGAGAACAAATGCCGTCAATGGTAATGTAAATGTTCAAATTAAAATCACTTTCAATATCGAAAATTCTGTATTTATGTAACTAGCTAATTCAATGAAAGATGGTTCATGTTATCCAAACGAATCTCGTTTATTGGGCGAACTTCATGTTCAACGTTTTTTGATGTGCGGATTGGATTGGATAGTGGTTGATCTGTTTTTTAAATTTGCTCGGTGGAAATCAAAATCTTGGCAAGGTGTAATCTAAATTTATAAAAGTCATCCGTTTGACTTTTATTAAATGAACCGATTGCTTTAAATTCATTTTTGTATTCGATCCGCGATTAGGCAACCGAATGGTCCAGTAAACCATTATTAACATCTATTTTATGCTTTTTATTCTATAAAACGCTACTAATTGATCCAAAATGTTTACTCATTCCCGCCCACTGCGAGCGTTTCCTCTAAGGGATGTTCCCAACTTCTTTTTAAAATAGAGTCGATTAGCGGTCGAACCAATTTGAATTTATCTTTGTTGTGAGAATTTAAAAATCTTTTGTTCACAACTATGCAAGCAAACTCTAAATTGGTAAAATCTTATGAGGCTCATTACATTCTTGACGGCATCAAATCTAAATATTCGTTAGAATACTTCGAAAGTGTGCACCATTAATATATGAGTTAAAAAAATTACCATTTGGTCAGGGGTGGTCTCCTTGAAGTTTTGATTGCTAAGCGTACAAATTAGCATATTTACTAATATCCGCAAACATCTCCCTCGGAATACTCGTATATCGAAAAAAATACTTTTCTGACGAAAAATCGACAACATCATCCATCGGTTAACAATCGGTAATATTAATATTATTTTACGCCACCGAATATCGGGGTTTTTCGCATAAAGCAATTCTTCGTTTAAATCGGTATTTTCAATGTTTAGATCAGATCCCGCGCCATTTCCAGTAGCTACAACGATCGCATTTTCAAATATCAATTCATTTTGTTCGTCATCCTATAAAATATTTTCTTCGGTTACGTAAATCAATTGATCATTATTTTTAGATAATTGAGTTTAATTCAGACCCACGCATTTATCACATTCTTCGTCTGAAATTTCTAGCTCTGAATCGGCTGCATTCAGCAGCTCCAAAATTTCATGTGGTTTTAAATATTTTTCTGGTAGGTGAACGGTTTGGGGATTATCAGCATTTTATTTGACTAATAAATCCAACGAAAAGATGACATCCACAACAACTTTGGACAAATTCACTGAAAGGGAATCGAATTTTACGAAATTTATGAATTAAAAATAAATATTTTACTGTTATTTTTGCGCAAGATACTCCATTGCTAAGCCAGTTTGGGTGGTTCTTTTTTTTTTGGTATAGCCTATTTCTACAATTGAAATGAGCCTCACACTCTGTGTGATGAGAATATGAGTTTTTGATATTGTTCTGAAAAAATGGTAAATGTACTACAATACAATTCTGCTAATAGCCGTTTTTGGTGAGTATACTCGAGTTCATTGTTGGATTAATAATAACGAATTGGATTTCTAACATACGTATGACCGTAATTCTCGAAATAGGTTATGGCGGTTGGCTTGGCACTCGGTTTAAAATAGAATTTTCGTTGAACTTGGTCAATTTGTATGATGTTCAACCTATATGGCCATTTTGACTGGAACTCGATTTCTATACAAAAATAAAGTGTTTAATATAATTTTAACCATTAATTTCCAAACTTAATGGTTTTGGCGATTATTCCTTTCTATATGACACAGAAAGCATTCTCACTGCTGCATTCATTCATTTAATGTACCATTTATCAAAAATCAAATATAAAAATGTTCTTTAAATTACAAAAAATATAATACAGCGTTATTCTGTTCGACACAGATTTCAGTTAAGATATTTCAGTACTGTCAAAAATTAAAGCTAATGAACCGAAGTTACTCTTTGGCTTCGATTATCTTTTCGAAAAGATAGTAACGTGTCAAATTCTATGCTCTTCCCTATCATCGGCATATTGGACTTATAATTAGTCGCAAAATGAATGACAAACTAAACGCATATATTTGAACTATCATTAAATTTTATCGTTAATTCAGTTTTATGATCCTTTTTGAATAACGGCCGGCCGGTGATGAGATAAACTAAATAGCTAGAACACAATGCTCAATTTTCGAGGAAGGTGGTCGGAAATTCTAACAATCCGATCAACACTTTGTAGAGAAAATGCTTAGTTACATGGAAGTATTGTCATACGTATGGATTTGGTTGGTGGTTTTGAGGCAAATCAAAATTACATTTTTTCAATTCAGCTTTTTCTGATAAAGAAAAATTCCATTGAAGGAGTGAGCCTTGGCAATTGAAAAACAACATTTAATGCCTCATTTATGATGGTTGCAATGGTTTGGGAATAGATCCTGCACAAGTTGGCCATATAAAGTTTACGTAACTTTACATAATAGGTACCAGATTAGACCTAAACAGCTATAAGCAGTATTATTATTTAATTTAGTAATAATATTACAGATTAGAGATACAAATATACCGTCTATTGGCGTACATAACGGAGTGCACTTTGGCCTCAAACAAGATCGCAACGATTCCGAAAAAGAAATTTACATTTTCAATTTTTGATGTACATTAAAATATTTTGATATTTTTTGTTCTCAAAAAAATGAAATGGTGACTTACGCCAAAAAATTTTTATTACATCAATATTTTTAGCCGAATTTGGACTCGAAAAAAATGACATAAGTATGCATATTAAAACTAAAATAACTAGCGCCTTACAAACTTATGTAGTTCTATCGCAATCGGTTAAGCAAGGACCTACTTCTAAATCTCTAATTGTCACATTTGAAACTAATGCGGAACTCCATTTTCATCATTAAAATCTAGCTCTCAATTGGCTGAGAAATGGACTTTCAATCGAATACGTCATTTTCCAGAATTATCAAATATTTGAATTCAATTTTGATAATACAACTCAAAATTTACCAAAAAAAAGATAGATCTAGAAAAAAAGGAACCTATGCACAAACGAGACAAATTAACGAATATTCCCTAAATTTAGACACGTCTTAAACTTTGTACAGTTTCGGAAATATGCATGGTTTTGAAACATATAGAATCTTTAATCAATAGGTACCATCCGGACCACTTCAAAATGGATTCAAAGCCATTCTGCTCTATCCAAAATTTCACCTGAAACCAATAAGAGACCATCAAAAGTCAGCAGGAGCTATGAAACATATAAAGTTTCATCAGGAACTACAACGAAGTCACCCTGAACCACTATCACACTAGCCGGAATTGTATGAAGGAAACTTTAGAAGGTGAGATTGAACGAATTGAAGAAAATTAGAACTTCAATGAAAAATGCAGCACGAAGATAATCTAAAATGCGTATTATATAAAATTTCAAATCAGGTCAACCGGAACCAGATTTGAAAAGACCGAAAAATTTGACTCTTCATGATAAGCTCAATGCATTTTAGATTATTTAGCAACATACTTATACGATTTCAACTGGAACCACAACAACGTCAGCCCAAGTCAAATCAGATCTGGAGGCCGATACTTTCTAGGCCACTAAGGACCATCTAAAACGTCTACCGGATCGCTTATAATGCTAGCAAGAACCATTAACAGTCAGACAAAACAAGATTTTCTCAGCATAGTTCTGGCAGGAATAATTCCAGTCCACAGTGTGCAATGACACACAACAGATCGTGCCATACAAAAAATTTCGTAAGTAATATTGAAAAACCAATTTAGTTAAATTTTGATGAAAATTTGTTATACAAAAAGATTTTCCAAAATTTTGAAACCGCTAAGAAAACCGTGAAACTTAAAAAAACTTGTTTCACTTTATTAAAAATACCTTAAAAACTGAAAGTGATAATAATCTGATTTTGGCCACAATCGTTTAAAGGCCATTTACACTTTTTATTTAATGTTTACTTCCTACTTTACGCATTGCTTGCCAAATAGAAGACGTACGGCTATAGGTTCGATTTTATCACCATCTGCACATTGCATAGCTCTACGCCAGGCTATACTGGCATGAAAGATGGGTCGGCCCATGAATTTTGCACTCCGACAGTGGGTCATCGATGTGTTCCATTTCACCACAGATCGTAATCTGTTGATGATGTTCTGGTTGATAATGTTTACTTGATTTGGGTAAAAAATTAATAATTTTTGCAATCAAACTGAAAATACAGAGAGAAAATGACTGCTAATTATTTCGCCGGTGTTTACTGTGAAAACGAAGGTCGTTGAGGTGAATTTTGTGCACTAGCTGGTGTTTTGGTTACCAAACAGTAAAGCACTGTTGTTTCGGAGCTTTCATGAATTTCTTGAAATTCTAAAAATATGAATATTTTAAGTTGTGGAAACGACAGATATTTTATTTACACGTATGATTTGAGTCGTGTCTCTCACTGTTTCAAATTCACAAACATTAAATTACAACCGATGGAAAATATACAATTCGTTTACTTTACAAGTAGATTTACAAAGCAAACTCTGAAAGAAGCAAGTCCTCACACGTTTAGCCAATCCATTTTATGAATTTGATTAAAGTTGGCTAATTAAAATATATGAGTTCTGATCAGCATGATTAATAACTATTGAGTTTTAAGCATTAATTCGTTTAATAGATATTAATCCATCAAATTTAATCTTTAAATCTCAATTCTATCGTAGGAACCGCGCGAAATGAGGGGGCGGGGGTTCCATTAGACTAAAGGAGTTCAGTTTGAAAATCTTTTGGTGTGCTGCTTTCTCACTGGTTTGATTTGTTTAAAAAAACAATAAAAATCAAAGTTTAAATTGAAATATTTTATTTTTGCAAACTGGAAAGCAAAATAATTTCTTTTAACTTATTTAAAGTATATTTTACAGAATAGTTTAGCCACTGAAATTGATAGAAGAAAACATTAATAATTAATTTTAAAAAAATCCACCATAAGGAATCTCAGTGTTCAAAAATAAAAAATTTCAATTTAAAATTTAATTTTTATATTTTTATGAGACTTCCATTATGAATGGGTTAAAATTTGGGTGAATTTCTTGTAGCATGGTCAAAGTAATTAATTTAAGTTTAGTTGTATAAAACATGAAATAGATCGAAACGGAAATTGCTCTCTGCTAAATGTACTTTTAGAGGCAGTACTGGCCAATATGAAAGGCCATAAGTCACATTCAATCTGTTTTATATCAAAATAACAAACAACACCATCACTTCAAATTTAAAATATTACTAATGTTCGGCCATTTCAAAGACAGCGGAAATGCAAAGAAACTGGTTCCAAATACCCTTTTAGAAAAAAATACGAATAAATTCCGATTTGTGTCGAATAATTATACAATTCACCGAAGATAAAGCATTCTCATTTCTGTAAAATACAGTTCTATGTATATTACAATTTCAGACAGCTTCGCAATTTGCTCAAAATATATTTCACTCAACATACACTAAACTATACGAAATAAAATATTTCCACTTCACTTATCAAAGTGAAAAACCAGGAAAAGAAATTCTTTCATTTATTGCAAAAATTTTACACGACTTTTCCATACTAAAGTAAATTTCAGTTATACTTTCCCTGTAACACAATAATAACGGAAAAGTAAGAAAATTCATAAAAAACATAAAAGTTTTTCTCGAGTCAATAAGATTGACTTCGCAACAGTTTTTATTTTTTTTTGTACGCTGTTTTGTTGTAATTTTCATCAACTTATATTATAAATTTTGACAAAAAGTAAGTAAAGACGAACGAACAACGAAAGCAAAAAAAAACCTGGAAATTATTAAAAACTTTTTAATTTTCAATTTCTAATTAAAAAACGAAATTTTCATTTTGATTATTATAATTTTCGGAGTTTACGAAAAAAAAATTGAAAAAGGTAATTTAAAAATTTATTGTTAAGTGAAAATTATAACAAAAAACTTTTCTTTCTGATAATAATTATTGTTACTTTGTATCTCTGCTCTACATATGAATGCTGTATAATTGTAGGTATTCCAGCAAATATATAAAATTAGCAGTTCTGCAAAAAACATAAAACGGAACTTCATCAATCCAGCAATACATATTTCTCCCAATTAATTAACTCTTTCTCTCATCAAACTCTCGTTCCTCCTTGCACTCCGGCTTCTTGCACAAAGGATGGAAAATTCAACAAATTTTTATTTTCAAAGTAAAATGAAACAAAACAATTTTTTTTTGTACTTTGTTATTCAGAAAATTAAAATTATGTATTTGCATTGAATTGAAAATTTATATAAATTTTATTTTCACAAAAAAATAAAAATTTATACTTCATTAAATTATTATCATTGTTTTAGTAAAAAAAAAAAAAAAAATAAAGAAAATTCCATCAAAAAGTCAAATAACATAAAATTACAAAAAATAAATGGGAAAAGCGAACAGAAAAAAAAACTAATCAAATAAAATTATTATAATATTTGTTTGTAAATGTTAATTTTTATTATTGCAATAAATGCCATTGTTGGAAAATCAAAAATTTATGAAGAACAGGAGAATATGTACATAAAAAAGAGGAATTTTTTGAAGTATGTAATTTGTAATATGTGTGTGTGAAATGAAAAATTTCTGCTTTCCAATATAAATTTGTGTTGGACGATAGTCATTTTACTAAAATAGAAGTGGGAAAATTTGTTCTGCATTTAATTGAAGATTCAAAATTATTAAAATCACAACACCAGCAACTTATGTGATACGATGGCTGAGTTCAACAGCTGGTATGTTAGAGGATCGATTATATAAGCATTTTGAGTTTTGAAAAATGAGAAATGACATTAAAGGTCGCTTAATTGTTGCAGTTTTATCAATACTCGAGTTACAACTCGTAATTGTTATTTTTTTGGTTGAATGGTAAATTTGTATCTCGAACTCATAGGGTCGTATCGACAGACGTGACTACGACTTTTAGCCGTAGTCGCGATTTCTTCGAAAATGATGTTCAGAAACTGTATTTTTAGACGCGGCTAAAACCGCGAATTAATTCGCGAATTTATTGTTATTTTTAAACGCAACTTCAAGTACAGCTTTTCAAAAACAAGAAACCAACATAATAAAAAAAATCAATTATCTGTTTCAATTTTTAAAAAATCTTTATTTTCGTTATGTCGACAAATATCGTAGTTTTTATTAGCCCGTCAATCAGCTCGTCATTGAAAAATATTTACGCTGTTTGTCATATTCTTTACCGCACAATAAAATTGATTTTTGTTGGAAATCGAAAAGAATTTGCCATTCGATTCAATTAAGTTTACTATAAAAATACAGTAGCATTTTTCGGGAAGTATCATTAAGAAAATAGAAGAAAATAGAAAAAAATAAAAATGAGCCGTTTAAGCGAGGAGGATCAAGATATTATATTAAAAATAATTACAAAATATAAATCTGTAGTAGAAAATAAAAAATCGGATTCTACTTCAAATAAAGAGAAAAACAGCTGTTGGGTCACAATATGCCGCGAATATACTGCAGAAAGCATTACAGGAGACAAAACTTGGCAACAGCTTAAATCAGCCTATAAAAATATGAAGGGCAAGTTGAGAAAAGCTATTGCCAATAAAAAACATCAAGTATCAGATACAGGTGGTGGTCCAGCATCACCTCCTCTAAAGGAAAATGATGGTTTGCTATATAATTTAATAGCGCCTACAATAACACCAGATGCTAATCGGCTTGACGATGATGGCAGCAATGATGTAAGTAAAAAAATCAAATAATTTTTTATGACATTCTATAAAATATTTTATGAAATTTCTAAATCTTTCAGAATGTAACGGAAAACATAAGCGAGAGTATCCCCGATTATATAGAAGAAGAATATCTTAATGATGACGATAACTGCCTAGCACCGTACAACTACTTCGATCCCTCATCAGATCTTAATCAAAATAATCAAAATTCAACTCAAAAATCCACAGTTCGAAATATCCTAACCGTTCAGCGAAATGCACAAACAGATAGTCCTCATGCTACTACGACGTTACCGAATTCATCGAGTAATGTTCGTACTAATATTCCTCGTTCTAGATACCGTGGGACCAAGAAAATTGACAATTTAATAAAAGAAGCTCAATTAGAGGCATTCAACGAAAAAGTTAAACTTTTAAAAATGAAACAGAAGGCAGCAAAAGCGATCTATCAGATGCATAAAACAAACAATGAACAGCTAAAACACCAAGAATAGTTTAATGAAATTGATGTTTATTTAAATGATAATAAATTAGAAATAACTTGACATTGGAAACACAAATTGATTTTTTCTAGTTTAAAAATTTTGGGTGATTCTTCTGCGAACATCAGTGTTTAAATTGTATTCCACAGGATTAGGTGCCATTGTTGGCACATTATTACAATCATTATCCTGATAATCCTCGTCATCTAAAATTTGATCCCCAAGATCAATGGCAATGTTGTGTAGCACTGCTGTGGCTATAATTACCGTTAGAAAATTTTCAAAACGAATTTGTGATGCTATAATTATATAAATGCTTAAATTATTCAAAATTGTTTCTTTATATTTTAGTTTTTTTCATACCTTTGGCTAAAACAGCGAATCGTCGTTTCCACATTCCAAACATTCGCTCGACACAAGATCGAGTCGAACATAAAGCTTTATTGTAAGCTATCTCTTGCCTTGTTTTTGGATTTCGGTACGGTGTAATTATGAATTCGGTGCATCCATATCCACCGTCACCAACCAATAAAGCATTTCCCAATTCTCCAGCCTCAAATCGCCTTCGAAGTTTTGAGAAATTGTATATCGTCTGATCGTGTGCTGATCCATGCCATCTGAAATTTAATAATAATTTTAGGTAATTTTGATTTTAAATTATTAAGACAGGGATACACTAACCTAGCAACAACGTTTAAAATTTTACAGTTTGCGTCACACACTGCTTGTACATTCACCGAGAAATATCCCTTCATATTGCGGTAAATCTCGGCATTTTCCCCTCCTGGCGATTTAATTAGTATATGGCATCCGTCGATGCATCCAATACACCGAGGAATTTTTTTTAAATTGTAAAATTCCTGCTGTGTTTTAGACTCTTCTTGTGAAGCTGGCATTTTAATAAATTTCCTGGATAGGCTTGCTAATGCTTTCGTCACTTCGTGTATTGTAACACATGCAGTAGCCTGTGTTACTCCAATTAGGTCGCCAGAAACCATTTGGATACAACCTGTAGCATAATAACGTAATGCTACCATTATTTTCTGCTTCACTGTTAGTGGAAGCCCTCGGTTGTCAACGTGTGTTAAATCGCGTTCGACCAGCTTTTCCAAAAAGTTTAAATTTTGTTTGGAAAAACGGAAGCGTTTACGAAACTCTTCTTCAGAGTAATAATTTTCGTCAAACCTTGCTTGAAAACTGCGCTCTGTTTTATGTTTTCTAAATAATCTGAGTCATCAGACGACGATGATGATGATGAAAACAGAAATTCCATATTAATTTTTAAAAATAATAAGATGCACAAAGTTCACACTAAAATAGAAATACTATAAATATCTTTATTTTTAATTATGATAACACTAGTATTGTGATGTGAACGAAATAATGGCTTTTTAAATGGAACACAACAAAAAAAAAATACGTATTTGACAACTGATAATGTTGTGTTGTATTATATGTATGTATTAAAGAAACTATGATTGAAATTTGGAATGGAAAATTCGGTGTCAAACGTCAGTTGTAACCGCGGCTAAAACCATCGATACCTACGATTTTAATCCCGGCTACTTATTAAATAACGGCTTCATTTTGACATTTTAACCTGGTCTAAAAATAATAAAAGAGTGGCTTTATTCGCAGTTGCGATTTAAGCTTCGTCTGTCGATACGACCCATAATGCTTACATATCTGGATTCAACCTACTTTACTATTTTATTATTTCACATCTAAATGCTGCCTAAACGCGGAACATATGAATGATTTATGTAATGTGCTGCAATTGACGTTGCTTCACACAATGTCATTGACTTAAAAACAGTGCTACATAACCCCAAGTTTTAATTAAGACTTCGTATAGCTGCTCGTTAGTATAAGCTTAAATAAACAAAAAACTTTAAACTTTAGTAGTGCGTGACCTGAGGTAAACCTATAATTTTGTCTGTTTGTAGCATCTACTATAATTTTTATGTGGTCGCGTTGACAACGCCGACTACTCGAATCTACACATTTTGAGTATATCAGAGAGGAAAACCACCAAAAATACAATCCATAGCTGCAGCCCTTCCCTTGATCAGAACTTGGATGCAATAATTGGCGACACAGAGACATAAGGCCATATGGGTTGAAAGATCTGAACACAAAAACCTAATAAACAAAAAAAAAACAATCCCTGTTCGTACATCTTTAACACGATATTCACGATATTTAAACTTCCATTGTCAATATTATTTAAATACTGTACAAAAACAAAACGAAAATATCAAAATTGTGCACTATGATGATCGACAGATATTTTCCATTACGATAAATTAGTCTATTTGATAAGAGATGGCGCACAAAGTAATTATTCTATTAATGTATTGTTACGATTTTGCCTTGTCAATCAAGGTTCGAATCACTGGATTGTGAATAAATACACTGCTTCAATTTTAACTCACACAATTTTATTTACACAACACAATTTATTATACAACACAAAATTCACAATTAATTATTATAATTATAACACACTTTTTAATTATCACTTTAATAATCCCTTTAATAATCACTTTAATAATCTTTCTATTTAACCTTCACTGTATCACGTTTAAAATAATACTCAGCAATACACGTCAACGCGCGCCTTTATATACCAAAATATTTGTTTCTAGAATAATCCTAAATGCGCAGCAAATATGTTAGTATAGAAATACGCCTAAATGTTGAGTATAAATTATACACGTAATTGAACAATTAATGAAATTAACTTATTCTATTCTAATCTAGGTGTCACCGTAACACTACCCCCCACCTAAGCCTGTTCGTCCCGAACAGGATCCAGATCACCTCCTCTGTAGAGCGCCAAACGCTCTAAATGCACCACCTTTGGTTTACCTTTCCGTCCTTTCTGTATGCGATAAACCACGTCGTTCAACTTTTTAATGACAGTGTAAGGTCCTTCCCATGTGGGTTGCAACTTCGGTGATAATCCCTTGTGCCGTTGCGGGTTGTGAAGCCATACCAATTGCCCTTCCTCGAAGCCTTGATTATTTGCTCGTATGTCATATCGAGCTTTCATTCGATCACTTGATATTCGAATTTTCTCCCGTACAAATTGATGTATTTCATTAAGTTCCTCTTTTATTCGGTCGACGTAATCCTGTCCGCATAGAGCTGCTGATGGAACAGCCCCAAATTTTAAATCTCCTGGTAATCGCAGATTGTTCCTAAATATGGTTTTAGCTGGTGTCACTCCTGTTGTGTCATGTACCGCTGATCGGTAGGCCATCAGGAACATTGGTATATGTCGATCCCAGTTGCGTTGGTTCCTTTCCACAGCTTTTGCTAGATATTCCTCCAATGTACCATTGAATCTTTCCACCATACCGTCCGATTGTGGGTGTAAAGGCGTCGTTCTTGTTTTATTGATTCCAAGCATCTGACATATCTCCTGAAATACCACCGATTCGAAATTCCTTCCTTGATCCGTGTGAATTTCCATAGGTACACCAAATCTGCTAATCCAATTGTTAACCACGGCATCAGCTATTGTTGTTGTCTCCTGATTGGGTATGGGGTACACTTCCGGCCATTTGCTGAAATAATCCATTATTACTAGCACATATTTATTTCCGCTCTCGGTGGTCGGAAATGGCCCCGCCACGTCCATTGCAATTCTCTCAAATGGTGCCCCGACATTATATTGTTTCATGGTTCCACGGCTTTTTCGTGCTGGTCCCTTCACTGCCGCACATTGCTCACATCTTCGACACCATTCTACTACTGACTGTCTACATCCGGACCAGTAGAAACGTTGGCGAATTTTGGCTAATGTTTTATTAATCCCTAAGTGACCTCCACTTGCTCCTCCGTGATACTCCTTGAGGATTTCCGCTATCCGATCTTTTGGCACCACTACCAACAATTGTTTTACTTTACCATCCGTGCTTTCCCACTTTCGTTTTAAACATCCATTTTCTATGTGGAGGCTATCCCATTGAGCCCAATATGCTTTTACAATGGGAGCTTTGTCAGCTATCTCACTCCATGTGGGCCGGTGTTCCTTTACCTTATGTTTCATGATGAATGACAGGTCAGCATCCCGTAATTGCTCCTTCTTGATCATTTCATCAGTCCATTCCTCATCAGGTAGCACTTGCATAAGCCGAATATCGATGATGTTTTCCTTAACCTCCACATGCCCACAATCCTTGCATTCCGCGGGACATGGTCTACTTAATAACGCGTCGGCATTTTTATGTGCACTTCCCTTCCGAGGTTCAATATCGGCTTCTTTTGTCAAGCTCTCACCGCTTCCTTTTAATCTCGAAACTTGTATGGATGTTATGGGGCAATCGATTGTGGGAGTCAGCTTTTGCTCCTTCAAGCTCTCTCTTTTTAGCGACTCCAATGTCGTCCGACCCTCCTTTCTGGCCTCTCTCTGCTGTTCGTTTGGTCTACGCTTGATAGGAGATGGCGATCTTCCTCGTTTCTTCTTAATCTC
The DNA here is from genome assembly GCA_947310385.1 of Nephrotoma appendiculata. Lineage (NCBI taxonomy): Eukaryota > Metazoa > Arthropoda > Insecta > Diptera > Tipulidae > Nephrotoma > Nephrotoma appendiculata. The sequence goes on from OX371223.1 coordinate 335,943,407, forward strand.
CCAACAGTCGCGTGAAATGTGACCCATTCTATTACATACCCAGCATTTAATCCTGCTACTTCCATATCTGAACCTTGGCGTAGCCCGCTCGGTGTCCATTCTGGAATCAATCTCCACTCGGCGAATTTCTATTGCTGGTTTGACGATGGCCTGAACAGTTTCGTTTGTTAACGCACAAGCGATGGTTTCCGTGAAAGTTGCCTTAGGTGACAACATCACCGCTCTGCGCGTCTCAGGATCTCGAATACCGTCAATGAATGCATCTATTTTAATTCGCTCCATGTAATCGGCCGACATATTTGAATGTGCTAAATGTGCGAGCCGCTCAATTGCCGATGAAAATTCCTGTAGCGATTCTCCTCCTCTTTGGTATCGACCCTTCAATTCCATGCGATAGATTTCTCGTTTGTGGTCACTTCCGTATTTTCGATCTAACGCCTTCATAATTCCCATGTAAACGTTCCGTTCTTGCTCGGGAATGATTTGTAGTGTTTCCGCCGCTTCGTCTTTAAGAGCCACAATTAACGCTGCAACACATTGTTCTTCAGTCCACTGATTTTGCTTGATGGCCGTTTCGAATTGGAACTTAAAAATACTGAAGGATGTTGTTCCATCAAATGTTGGTGGTTTTATCTTAACTGCATTAACCGTCTGAATCACTTGCTGTGTCGTTCCATTCGCCTTGACATCTTTGAGCTCCTTCTCGAGACGTTTAAAATCTTGTTCAACCGATTCAAATTTTTGCTGAACCGTCCCTTTAACATTTTGAATTTCTGCGTGTACTTCTGTTTGCAGTTTTTCCACTTTACCATGTAGTGTAGAAGATAATTCCAAAAACCTCTCGTCTATTTTCTTTTGGCCTTCTTCTATTTGGTTTTTAATGTCCGCCCCTTGCTGCTCCATCTGCTGTTTCATTTCCTGGTTTGATTGTTTAATGTCCGTCCCTTGTTGCTCCATTTGTACCATCTTCTGTTTCATTTCCTTGTTCGATTGTTTAATGTCCTCCCCTTGTTGCTCCACTTGTAACATCTGCTGTTTCATTTGATGTTTAATGTCCGCTCCTTGTTGCTCCATCTGTTGTTTCATTCCCTCGTTCGATTGTTTTATTCCCTCCAACTGTTGTCCCATCATTTGATTCATAGCAGCCATCAACTGCGAAAAATCGAAACTTCCAGATGGGTTTTGCGTTGTTTCGACCACCGTTTGTACGTCCTTTTGTTTCTTATCCATACTGATCTCATCCGTTTTTTCCTCCTCGAAATCATACACGTCTGGATCTAAACCTTCCTTCTCCATGGCCTCACGTAGTCGCTCCACCAAACTAGCTTTTGTGCCTTCACTGGCCATACCTCGCCGTGTCAGTTGCTCCTTTAATTGCGCAAGCTTTAATCCGTAGAGAATCATTTTCCTTATTATTCACAATCCCACCGCTGTCACCAATTGTTACGATTTAGCCTTGTCAATCAAGGTTCGAATCACTGGATTGTGAATAAATACACTGCTTCAATTTTAACTCACACAATTTTATTTACACAACACAATTTATTATACAACACAAAATTCACAATTAATTATTATAATTATAACACACTTTTTAATTATCACTTTAATAATCGCTTTAATAATCACTTTAATAATCTTTCTATTTAACCTTCACTGTATCACGTTTAAAATAATACTCAGCAATACACGTCAACGCGCGCCTTTATATACCAAAATATTTGTTTCTAGAATAATCCTAAATGCGCAGCAAATATGTTAGTATAGAAATACGCCTAAATGTTGAGTATAAATTATACACGTAATTGAACAATTAATGAAATTAACTTATTCTATTCTAATCTAGGTGTCACCGTAACAGTATTATCAAGTATAATATTGGCCGGAAAACAAGAGAACTGATTTTTTAATGAACAGAGTATTGAATCGAGTCTGAAACTACTTTCTGCACCTTTATCAACTCTACTAATATTCAGGAACTTTACAAGCGAATTTCAAGGCTAATCAATTTAAGTTTGATGTTAACCACTACCGCATTTAATAAACCATTCGAAATTTAAATTAAATATATGACTTAGGGCCGGTTACTTTCTGTGCCTGAAAATTTTTTACTCGATTATCACAACTAAGGATTAGGATTGAAAAATGTATTTACCTATAAACAGTGATTTTAACAGATAGGCTAACATAATATGTTACGTGTCGACAACCGCGTCGATTACATTGCATAATCTACCTTGTCCATCCCTGCCGAAATACTTATTCTATCGTTTTTCTAATTTCATTAATCCTTCTTAAAAAAGTGATTTATGAAACTCCTCAAAATAAGGGTTGGGTTCAGCTATTATTACATCATTTGACCCAAATGATGTAATAATAGCTGAAACCACCGAAATCCACCGAGCCATTTCGTCATCTTGGGAAATAGAAAAAAGACACAAGGAGCTAGATTATGTGAATATGGTGGATGCGGAAGCAATTCGGTTTTGAATGTTGTTTTGGTTCTGCCGTGGAGTGATGAATCCAAGTTTCATCAAAAGATATGAATCGACGCAAAAGTTCGCGTAACTTTATACGACGGGCATTCATAATGATATCAAATACTGTTTTGACCATTTCTGGTGTTATCATCTCTTTTGGCTTCCAAACGATACAATTTCGAAGGTACTCTTTTGATCAATCCCATCAATACTTCAAAAAACGACAAAACACGGTGGATTAGTTCATCGTGGACATATGCACACGTCTTAATGGTGCACGAACAACTCGGACCATTCAACTGCGAGTCAACCAGGGACGAGCTTCACTCTCACATCAGAAGCCAGCTCGGCAAAACTCATTTTTGATACATTGAGCAATCAACAATAGATGCTCAAGCAACAAGAATTTCGGACAAGACCGCTATACCGGGAGATTATGTATAAAAAACCACTATGAAAGTATAAACAGTCGATATGACAATATTGCCATTCTCACAGCAACCGAGATGGAAGAAGAAAGTACAATAAAACCCCCATAGGTTCCCTCAGCAAGCTAAAACCCATAGAAATCCCTCCTTTTCAGGAGGATTATAAAAAGTGGGTATACCTATAGGTAAATAAAATAAAAATAAATAATAAAATAAATAATTTGCGGATACGTTCAAAACGTTAGTTCGCAACAACATACATCTAACGAATACTCATAAAATGAACTATTTGAAAACCCACGTTTTTGGATCGGAAAGATACTATTGAGCCACTTAGGACCAATTGGAAATAATTATGGTTGGTTTCCTTTCATTGGAAATATTGGAGAACAGATTCAACAACAAAAGATAACTCTGCGCCAGCCTCTTAAACAGCAACAGCTCAACCAACCATCCAGGGTTTACATGTGATTCGAAACTTGCGTTGCAAAACTAAAACGCACTAAAACGTGCGTTGCAAGGGATTAAGCCATAGCGAGAGGAATCAAATGGCCATACTACAAAATCTATGTAGACTTTGTCTATCGCAAGCTCATTCAACAATAAACGGTCAGAGTAACATACAATGTTCCAGCTGTAAAGGTCGACATCATAGATGATGATTTATCAAATGAACCCATCAAATCATCCAAACGAGTTTGAGAACACCATAAAACACCTAGGATTGCCAAAACATGGTGCCGAAATCCAAAAACATAATATATTATTAGAAGTATCAACAATTTTTGATCCATTAGGATGGTTCGCTCTAGTCGTGATTACAGTAAAAATCCTAGAAATCGTTTGGGATGTTAAGGTTCAACCCAGTATCGAGAAAAAATGCCTGAGTTACAAAGATGAATTAGCAAATCTGGAAAAGATTACTATTGATCGCTGGCTAAACTACACGGAAAACGATGGTTTTGTGACTCATCAAGTCAACAGCCTTAAATCAGACAATCATTAAAGTGAGATCAGCCTTGGATTTCAGCAATGAAAACCAAGCATATTACTGGACCGACTCTTTGGCAATATTGAGCTGGATAAAAGAGAAACATAAAAATCACAAGACGTTCGTAGCCAACAGGATAACAGAGATACAATGAAGTACGCACTCAAGATAATGGCATCTTACAGCAAAAATCTAGTTGATTGTGCCTCAAATGGGTTTAAATCCGAGAAAACCAATGAACCATCCACTCTGGTAGCAAGGTCCAACGTGGTTATTCGGTCCAACTATCAACATACCCAATAATCAGTATAGCAATTCAAGAGCTAGAATCGGCCGGAGACGCTGAAAGAAAACCAATACACGTTTTTGTCTCAACTGTAAGGAAGTCTACAATTTTTTTTCGATGGATTTTCTTCAACAATGTGACTTGTTCGCTCCGTGGCATACTGCTATCGTTTTTATCAAACCTAGAAACAAAAATAAGGGAGGGATCATCTGAAACAATCACCAAAGTTGTACAACTACAATGCTTTGGAAATGAGTTCGATAGGCTACATACCATGCAAAGTTTATCAAAGGATAATACAACAATAGCATTCAATCTTTTTGTCGATGGCAAAAGGCTATTAAAAGTTGGAGGAACAACGTTAGTCTAACATTTGATGAGAAACATCAAATAATATTACCTAAAACTATGCCACTTTAGAAAAACTCAATCCATTTCATAATTCATAATTATTTGGTATGTAGCAGAGTAAAAAATATCGATCTCGCAAAAGTTAATTGGAATATTACCAATTGAGAGTCTTGCCGATTTCGCTGGTCCCATCAGCTTGAAGCTGACAAAGGGCTCTGCAACAAAATTGGAAGGGATTATACGCATTATTCATACACATACCCACAAAGGCGGTTCATTTTGAGCTCGTCAGCGATTTAACAACGGAAGCTTTCCTATAGCCGCCTTTAAATGTTTCACGTCAAGAAGAGGTCAATGTCATAGCTGTGAAGCTAGGTCGAAAACAAATTAAGGAATTAGGAGATAACTAGCAGATAAAGGGACCGTATGACACTTTATTCCCCCCGGTAAATCCTCGCTTTGGAGTATTATGGGAGGCTGGAGTGAAGTCGACAAAACTACATATTAGAAAAATTCTTGGGTGCCAAATCTTAACTTTTGAAGAATTCTCAACCATGCTAGCCCAAATAAAAGCGTGTCTTAACTCAAGGTCTTTAGCTCCGCTAAGAGAAGATGATGCAGCATTGACACTTTCTAATAGACCAATGATAGAAAGACTAGGTGGTAGATTGCGACAAAATGACATTTTTTTGTGACATTTGCTTATTGGTACAAATTGAAGTCACTGAAAATTTACAATTCGGACCAAATGACATTTATTGCAGTTTACAACAACTACAGTTTTAAGTTATAGCAAAATTATTTGCTTTTCAATAAAGAATAAATTTATTTTGTTTGAATTGTAAATACTCACACATATTTAGTATAAAAACTTTTGTCACGATTATAAAAAACAATGACAATATTATTAAAATTGTCAGCTTATTTTTTGTGACATTTCGGAAAAGTCATGGCATACGAATCGCGATTTAGTACTCACAAGTATTTGTCACAAAATTGTAGCAGTATTTTTAGTACAATGTCACAAAAAATTGTCATTAGTCATTTGTCATTTGATCCGAATATATGTCCAGAGCCCGAAATGACGAATTTGAAAAATATCAATAGATGGAATTTACTTAAACAATTCTACTTAAATATAAATTTTACTTAAAAATATTTTGGAAGAAGTTGAGCTGTTTAGCATGGCTCCAAAAACGATCTAAATGGTTAAAAGAACAATTCAACATGAAGGACGTTCGATTCATTTATACCGTTTAGAGACCATATCATGAGCATTCCAGAAAACCCACATGCCAATTTATTGAAATTTGTGTTTTAAATTGTATTTTGTGGGAATCAGGGGCGAAGTGTCCATAGAAGCTACGGAAGCACTGCATCCCTTTCAAAAATCAGTATCGTTAAAATAAAATTTCAAATTTGATTTATTTTATGTACATATAACACGTTTGATTAAAAATATTTTTTTCATAATAATAAGCACTATTATACCTTACAGGTCTGCACATATAGATATCAGTTTAATGCAGTTAACTTTAAAAATATTTTGTATATTTCTTTCCTACTTTGATTTCTCATTATAATTTATACACATCATCCACCTTAGCTTCATGTTGCATAGTGCATACATAGAACCAAAATAAAAAAAAATACGAACTCTCTTTGATTTATAGCATGCGTCTTGCATCCAACGCAACAAAACAGAATAACAAAAAATATTTTCTCTAATGGAAGCTGCTTCTAGTTTAGCTTTACCAAATGCTTTACCTTATTTCCCTTCATCGTAATATTATTAACAAAGTTAATTATCGATGTGTATGTGTTTTATCTATTCATAGATTTGTTTATACTCTCACTTTTTACTCTCAGAATACGCTGCAACTAAAACAGCTTATTAAGAAAAAACTGAATTGAATTATTTGTTTTCAATTTTGCACAAATTAACTTCTCATGTTCTCGTGAAGCGACAAGTGATCGGTTTATTGAAAAATTTATTAAAAAAGATAATAAAGGTGTGATTAGGGATAAATTTGAAAGTTTTTAGGAAAAAACTAAAGCTGTCGTGGAAATTAATGAAACGCGGTTCTCACTCGAGTGGTGCGAGTGAGAATCACACTCGAAATCATCAAATTTAAAAACTTCTTATAGAAAATTATTTTTTGAAATAATTATCGTATTTCAACCGAATTAAGTACTAGATTTCAAAATATTGCTGAGTTCACGTTCTTGGAACTTATAAATTCAAAAAAAAATTCTAAATTTAAATTGAATTTTCCGGAGCAACAATTTAAAAATCTCCAAGAATTTTATAGCAAACGATTCGATTTTCCAAAATTGAGAAGTGAATTAATTGGTGTGTATAGCGATGAGGACTTTTTAGACAAATCAATATTAAAAATGTTAGAATTTCTAAAGACAATGATTTAATAAGTTCATTCAATGAAGTATCACTCTTATGTCGACGATTCTTAACGATTTCATCTACAAGTGTATCATCCGAAAGAAGCTTTCCTGCTTTACGTAGAATTAAAACTTATTTAAGAAGTACTATTGGAGATGAATGGCTTTCTCGTTTCGTTATTTTCTATTGAAAAGAAACTATTGTCTCAGATTAAAATGTCACCAGATTTTTATACATTTTGTAATGAAAATTCTTGTTTTTAAAAAGAATCATCGAATTGAATTATATTTTAAATAAATCTTGTAAATAAAACATTTTTAAGTTGTCAGTAAAAAATCAGGCTTAATTTAATTTTCCTAGTTATTGTGTATTTTAGGTCTAATTTTTTATATTTTGATGTAAGTATAAAAATATGAGATTATTTCATCAATTTGTCTGATAATTTGGCTCAACAATTCTTTTTATTCTAAATTCCAAGAAAATTAAAACTCCATTTTATTAACGCAGCTTCCTCAACTTTGCAGTTCACGAGTCGCCTATGGTGGGAATAAACCTTTGCGTGTTTGTGTCTTTTAGAAGTTGACTTTTATTATGAGTATTTTGAAAATTTATCGACATTGCGAAAAATGTAAATGCACTTGTTTTGGAGTACCTGGTTTAGTGATGAAAATATATCGCACGATTTAATCAGAAAGCAGGAAGTGTTGCGTGGCGTGAATTCGACGAAAATTAATTCAATATGCTACTCATTTTTTGTACAAACATAATTTTGAGACGGTGCATTGCTTTATTGAGTTGCTGCTACAATATAATATGAAAGATGAATGCCAGGAAGTTCTAGGTATACTTTTGAATACCAATGTAAGTTTATTGGGTTTGATTTTCCAGCACACAACCATAAAATATGTTTTCGAACGTTTTCAGCAACGTATGAAGCTCTAGTGCTTAAACAAGGTCTAGAGTCTATACTGTTGTTAAATAGGGTTTATAGAGACAAGAAGTACTCAGATAATATTGTCTTCGAAGGTGTTTAACCACGGTTTTTAAGAAATTCGACTAATCCTGTAAAATCATTACGAATAATCGCAGTTTCCTTGCATCGTTCCAATAGGCACAGAGTATACATTATTTTAGACATTCCAGGTTATTATTCGTGAGCCACGTAAATGTTTCCACTTTTCATTCGTTACAAAGTTTTAAATGATTATCCGTTATGATGATAATTTGTATTACGTATAAAATGAGGGAAATCTGAAAGCGGAAGGCAAAAAAAGGAACAATGACGTAAATTGCCTAAATCCTTGACTATAACGATCAACGTTGGCAATAACTATTAAAAACAAACCGAAGGGCATATACAAATAAAATCAAGTTCATTGCCTGGCTTGGGATTGATTCAAAAGCTCATTCTAGTTATCGATACTTTATAAGATCATGACTACTCCTAGATAAGTTGATGCTCAAAAATTTCGTTTATAACACGTTAGAGATGCGAAAAACTGAACTAAATTAAATTACAATAAAATATACAATTTTCATTTCTTTAATGAAATGTGTAAAGTGGGGATTTGCAACAGTTCATTTTCTGTAAATTTTAGCAAACAAATGCTACAGTTCTTAAGAATGGGCAGCTTTAAGATTGCTGCAAACAATTTCTGGAACACGTCTGATTTTATTTCGCTCTCGAGCTAATCCTATGGTATTAGTTCCAAAAGGCTCTCGAGAGAGTTAAACGAAACCGACTTCTGGGACTATTCGCGTAGCGCTACAGTTCCATTCAAATTTGGGAATTTGAGACTTCTGGGACTATTCGCGTAGCGCTACAGTTCCATTCAAATTTGGGAATTAAATTTGGTCATAAAAATAATTTGCATCGATAGATGAATAAGAGCCACAATAGGTCCTGGCTAATCAATGCTATAACTGTTTATGTTATAATAAAGTAAAATTAAACAAAAATCAGTTAACAGTTTTTGGGGTTTAGGCAAATAGTAGGAGTCAGACCTAGTGTGCCGTAAATTTGATGCTATTATTCAAAACGTTGGACTAAAGCAGATAGACGTACCGTTTACACATGAAATCTGAAATGTCACTTTAACTGAGAAAACATACTGTAGTTGCAGTGATTGGAGTATTGTCAAATTAATAAAGTTTCTTCATACAGATTTTGCTGTAAAGGAATCAGACTATTTAATTATTATCTCATTCATATATTCATTCTTATAGAAATATAAATTAATAATTTATTAATTTAAATTTTGGGTTTTAGTATAAAATTAAAATTCTTAAATTTCTTATTATTTTAAACGTGTTAATAATAACTTAACGAGTTTTAGAACTCAGGTTTAGGATATGTATAGGTAGGCGGCAGTGATCGATTTGGAATTATTAATTTTACTTCAAAATTATAAATTTTCGGAAGTATTTAGTCAAGAATTACAAATGTTATTTTAGAAAGCAGCTCTAATTTTGTTTTAGTTGACATCGTATATTAATTTTTAATGTCTTATATTAATATTTTCTGCTTGATCTATTTATTTTAGAATTAAAGGTTTGAACAATCGATTGGGTTAATCCTGTCATCTAATGGCCTGTACAGACTGTGGATTGGTTAGGCAGGTTTGGCAAGGTTCGGTCAAGCACCCCATGGAATTCTTGAATTTGCTAGTAGATTTTTGAATTTTTCGTAGTATGTCGACAGAATTTATTTTTATTTCTTAGAATGCTTGATCGTGTTTTGCTAGACCAGTTTGACTAGTTCTCGCCTTCTCGGTCTGTACAGGTATTACCTTCCTGATCCCTGATTACGTTAATAGTTTTATTTAATTCTGGCTTAATTTGTTTAGGTATTCGGAATTCTAAAAGTGTGCCAAACATTTAATATTGATAAATTACCTTACAGACTTCAGATTAGCTGTTTTGGAACCAGATTTCGTTTGGTCATTTTCTATTTTATTTTTATAAATAAACCTATTTGTATTAGATAAGGGATGTCAAGGACAATTGGCTTTCATATTATATAGATTGTTAGTTAACTATTTTTTATAAATAATTCCATCAAATCAACAGACTTACAAGGATACTATCCATTGAAGATAGAACGGTCGTAGCCTTTCCTGTTTTGATACTACAATATTTGGATTCGATTTATTTTATTTGTTTTGAGAGAACCAAATTTATTTAGTTAATACTAATTATTATATTACATTTACAGTAAAACCTGGTTATAACGAAACTCTCGGGACCGCAAAATTTATTCATTATATCCAGTGTTTTTTATAAAGAGGGTTCGTTATAAAAAGTCTGATAATTTATTGTTTGTTATAAGGAAGAATTATTTGAACCATTATTATAAAATTTTGTTTTATTTTAACGATATTATATTTCAACAGTAATACATTAATTCAAGTTAACGCGCATCCTCAATAGAAAACTTATGACTTTTGCCTTACAGAAAAGTATGAAAAAAATTTTGTTCGTTGGGTTGGTGTTTTTTTTATGAAAAGAGTTTGAAAAGGCAAAAGTCATTAGGAAAATTTTTGTAAATCGGTAATTTGTTTGTTTAAAAGTTGCACGTCTTATTTGATCCGGTTTTCTTTCAATATTATTAACAAATTGAAGTTCAATTTGACAATCCGGATTGCAGCTTAATGGCAAGTTCTTTCCAAAAATCACAAATAAACTGATTTTTTTGTGTGGCAAAGAACACGATACGCGATTGATTTTTTTTGTAATGAATCTGTGAAAAATTGACATTCGATTTTCAAAAAACTTATATTGACAGTTTATTGTCAACAAATTATCAACACAATTTTTTGTCAACACAATTATTTAACACAGTGAAAACGAAACAATTATTTTAATGCAAAAATAAAATTATTTCGTATGTCAAATTCTCACGGCCAACTAGTCAAAAAGTTATAATGTTTATGTTTATATTTTTTGAAGTGTTTATGTTTATATTTTTGACGTAACCATATTTATGTGTTTGTTTGTAAACGTCAAAAAAAATCTAATGAAATGTTGAGATTTTTCAAAATTGATTGCGATAAAAACAAAATCAATTTTTTTACTTGGAAAGAACGTACCTCGATCAACATTTTTTAATCTCAAATCATTTTTTTTGATTTATAAATCAATTTTTTTTGGAAAGAAATTGCTATAAGATTTAAATGTTTATCTATGTCTTTCATCGAGGGCACTTCCATTTCATTGTCGCTATCGTCATCAACATTTTCATCCGAATTAGTTTCCATCGACCTTAAAATCACTTCATCGCTATCGTCTGTAACGATAACATTTTCATCTACAGTCAAATATTCGGGCAAATCGACATTTTCATTTAGTGTTTGCATTAATGGATTTTGCCAATATAATTCATCCATTTCAAGGCAAGCACTGTTTAAATTTTCTTCAATGCTTGTAAACGTCTCGTCATCGCTAGTCCAAAAATTTTTAAATTAGTTAGAAATGGTGTTTGAGTGTACTAAATCCCGTGCAAAGTTTATCATCACACAGCCATCGAATACATAAAAATGATACTGTTGTTATCAGGATACTGTTGTTATCGAAACTCTATATAACTTTTTTGATCAAAAGTTTTTTGTAAAAAAACTTTAAAGTTTTGTATAATACCCTGGTTGATTGGTTGTATTAAACTTGTAGAAATTGGAGATAAGCACTTAACTGTTATAAATTTTAAACCTTCAACTTCTAAATGCGACGGACAATTATCCACTATCAACAAAATTTTGTGTTTTTGGGTAAACAATGGTTTATCAATATGAGGAATATAAAATGCCCACTCCTGGAAAGTCACCCAAGCTTTCAAATTTGATTTATATATAACCGGTAGAGTGCGAATATTTTTGATACATCTTGGGTTTTACATTTACCAATAACTAGTACCGGTAGCTTATCCTTTCCAGTAATATTTGCCCCTAAGAGCACAGTAAGTCGATCTTTGCTCCGTTTACCGCTAAAACAAAGATCGTTTTTAAAAGCCATGGTTTTACCCGGTATCAATTTATAATATTAGAACATAACATTTGTTTTGTTTTTAAGTTATAAATATGTATTTGAAGGGTAAATCACTATTAATTTGACGTTTCATATAAACGATTGCATTTCCTTCTACTAAAATAAAAACTTTAAAATTATAGTGTTGCCTAAAGAAAAGACAAATACGTTTAATCGACTTAATATTCTTGCTAGGGATATTGGGGACGGTGTTTTGAAAACTGATGGAAAAGTGTTATTGTGTAAAAAATGTTGGATCAGATACCAAATACAAAGTCGAACAACATCTTAAAACAAAGCTTCACGAGACACAGTTATCAAAAAAATCCAGGAAACAAAAATTAATTGTTAATACATTAGAAGCCGGTAATAGAAATCACAATTTAACTTACAACTTTGCGAAGCACTTCTTTCAGCGAATATCCCGTTTTAGAAACGTCTAGTATTCCGTAAGTTTTTAGAAAACCACACAGGCAACCAAATTCCTCATGAATCCAACTTAAGAAAAAATTATCTTCCTGTGCCATACGATAAAATTTTAAATAAAATAAAGCAGGAGACACATACCAAAAAAATTTGGATGGAATACATATATTTGGACTCGAATACAAATATTTAAGCAAATTGCTAAAGATTTCCATAACCGCCACAGCCAGTGTTAACTAGATGGGGTACTTGGTTGAAAGCCGCCATTTATTATTGTAATCATTTTAGCAAGATAAAACCAATCTTCGATAATATAGATGAAGGTGATGCAGCTTCTATTCCAGAAGCAAAAAACTTCTTGTTGACGCAGAAATACGAAATCAGTTGATATATATTTCCACAAATTATGATTTTTTGCCACAATATATTAAATAGGTAGAAGGTAGATCTCTGCTACTATCAGAATCATTAGAACATTTAAGCAATTTGGAAGCTAAAATAATTGCAGTTAAGGGACCGTCTTCAAACGCAATAAAATCTAAATTTAGCTCAGTTTTTTACGAGAAAAATTTAGATTTAACAATTTTGAAAAAAATTAATAGAATCCTCTCCGGTGAAACGGATGTTGTTTTGGAAGAGGGTACACTGCCAGAAAACACTGCATCATATAAATATGATCTTTTAACGTCTATGAAGGTGGAAAGAAGTTTTTCAAAATATAAAGCGTTGTTAAGCGATCGTCATCAGTCATTCCTATTCGAAAATTTAAAATGTGTTTCATTGTTCACTGCAATACATAAATATTTTCCTAATAATAAATAAAGATTTGTTTTTTTGCGGTAGAAAAATGGGTTGTTTTTGTTACATATTTGGCCATTTTTAGCGCATATTTCATGATTTTTTAATGCATATTTGCATACATATTTTAATTATTTTTAGAGCATAAAAATCCGGGCTCTAGTTATAACCAATACAAAATACAAGTGTTTTATTAATTTGAACAGAAATGTTGTTCATCGTTATAACGAGGTTCGTTATATTGAGGGTAATTTTTATTGTGTTATATAGGAAAAAAATTGGGACCGAGAGAATTGAGCGTTATAAAGAGGTTTTCGTTATATCCGAGGATTTTATAACCAGGTTTTACTGTATTTTATTCAAGTATTTAATTATATCGTACATTGTCCAAAATAATGAATCTTTAACTCATAATAATGGCGTTTTATTTCAGAAAATTTACCTTTAAGATGTCAAATTAATTAATTAAACTTTTTTCTTAGGATGTTTGCTGAATATTTCAATCAAAAAAAAAATTCAAAAATAATTGTGTTGTCTTGTGCTAACCGCCTTACATTATATTTTCAACTAACAATTTACAACTATTGACTACTTAGGTGTCTGTAACCGGGTCAATTCGGTCTCATATATTGCAATCAATCAATTGCGAAAAATGTAAATGCACTTGCCTTTTTTATAATTTGTTTTTCAAATTTTCACTTTCTAACAAATAAATTTTGTTTTAATACTAATCACGATATGTATACGATTTTTTCAGTTTGTGCAGCATTTGTTGCATGCAACAAATTTGGGATTTTTGTTTTGGGTCATATTTCACTCGCATGAAATAAATAAAAAAAAGTGTTGTGTATGTTGATATACGGAAAAACATTGTGTGAAATCAAGTTTCTAAAAGAAACAAGAGGATTTGTCTAGGGTTCCTGGTTAGTCTAGGTTAATCAGAGGTCACTACTGAAATTGCGACGTCTATTGCCTAACGCTAGTGATAATATAAAACCAATTTGCAAGTATGTATTAAATGCGTCTAAGGTGATTTCAGTGAATGTGGTATTGAATTTAAATAATGTACCAAAAGTTCAGTCGGGTTTGTTTAAATTCATCAGAGGCCAATAATGAAATGGGTGCTATTCGAATCTGAATAAGATTGAACCCGCGCTAGCATCAATATCAAACCGGTTTGCATGTTGTGAGCGGCACCGTTTCAATTAATGTTTTATCGAGTACCTCAAAAAGCAAAGAACTCCCGGCAAATAAGCAGCAATTGGAAGGAGCTACATATATAACACTTTTAGTCGCTTGCCGAGAAACCAAAACTTTTAGGTCCCGAGGGAAGTATACACGGTAAAAATTCGGACGTCTTGCCTATTTCGGGGGTTAAAATAAGGATAGTCAAACAATATGTAAAAAAATTAGACGTTATTTTTAACATTCTTCCAGTATACGATGCAATAATATTCTTTCTTAGTCAAATTCTGAAAATTGACGACCCAGTAAAACCGAGTATGTTAAATTTGAGTACTTAGAAATATAAATTTTTTATTTTAACTATCATGGGACGTTATTTTTGTTGTCATTTTAAAATCATTTGCCTCTCTCTTAGCAATTTTGTGGAGTATCTTGATTTTTTGTTTTAATTTTTTCGGTTACTAAAATTGGAATGTAATTTTTTCAGTTGCAATTGGAATTTTAAAGTTAAAACAGCAAGACTCGTGCTAAAATTGATTTATAAACAAAAATGTGATAAATGGTATTTAGTGGTTTTTAGTGGATGAAGTGGATTAAATTTGAACAAGTGAATGATAAAAATAAGGCCATCCTTAGCTTTATTCAAATACAGAGAGTGCGATAATTTTTGTATAATATTTTTTTACGATGTTTGAAATTTGGTGTTTCTCGACAGATCGGATTATTATTGATGCAGGTAATATTCAATGTTAAAACAAACGACAAATAACTTAGATAAAATGTAATCGTATAAATCAATGTTTAATTTTTCTGTAGTGAAGTGACGTAGTGTAACTAACTACAATCGAGATGAGTTTGATTATTGATTTAGTAGTGAAATAATTTAGCGTTTCCCCATTAATATTAATTACATTATTTATTTTTTAGTTCGAGTAAATTGGAACATTGCTCCGGAAATACAATTAAAATTGTCGATTATAGAGGATTCAAAATTAAGCAAACTCTTTATAAAGATTCAACTACAATTTAGGCTTGATAGAAATCAGGCCAAGTTTTCGTCCCCTAATCCATACAGATCTACCACCACAACTACTGTTACTAATGATAGTGTAAATTGTATTATTACAACTGGACTTGAAGAATGAAAAAATCAGGATTTCTTACAGGACCAAGTTTTGAAGGTAAAATTTAATTTTTTTATTAGCTTATTAACTTTTATTTTAATTATCGTGGTGCTTTGAAACTGAATGGAATCTAGTCTCAATTATTATTATCTTAACAAGGAAAGTATGATCATCTTTGATTATTGAATTTGAGAAGAACGTGCTCGACGTGCGGCAGTAAAAATCATGACCAACTATTTGTTGGCTCTAACCCGAAGCAGTTAAAAAGAATAAAATGTTTTCCTATGCAAACTTAGATACGAGTACACCAGGAACAAGTGCCGAATTACACCCCCCCCCCCCCCCCTATTGCATTGGATGGACGAACAATATTTAATTTAATTAAAACAAGACATTTAAAACTGGGGATCCAAAATGTCGTACTCGTACTATTGGACTACCCACGATTTTCGGACATGTATCAACTGGTAAGAACTTTCAAACTAATTTAATAATTTTTGATTGCCATTTCTCACATAACCCGTTCTTAGATTCACAAGTTAGAGGTATTATACCCAAATACCTGTAATAACCTGAAAACCAAATATACGGATGAGTTTTGTCAACATATAGTAACAATCTCTGAACAAATAGGCAAAACAAACCTATTTTTGAATACTTGATAGGTAGAATTGTATTATTTATAATTTACCCTTCCAATAAATTTAATATACTTGTGGTTTTATCATTTCAGCCGGTGCTAAACTATTCACACAGTGGGCCTATTTTTTAATTCAACCTGAGCAAGCAGTGCACAGTCAAAAAATACTCTGTGTTTTTTTATTCAACCTGAGTAATTTTACTCTGCACACTGCGTTTTTATTTGTGAACTGGGCTTAGCTTACACCGAGCTTACTCGGTTCTTCAAATTTTACTCTGAAATTAATGTCAGTGTACGAGGAGTGTGCAAAGTAAAAAACACTTTTTTACTCTATGCGCACCGGATAATTTTACTCAGTACAACCTTTGCTCGGTGTACACTACTCGGGGTAAGCCTGCTTGCTCGGGTTGAATTAAAAAATAGACCCAGTGACAACATTCCAGTTCAAAAACTACCTACTACGGTAAAATATTGGAATACACTACTAAATCCTGATATATAAATTTGCAATTATGTTTTTGTACCAATAAATTATGTTAATTAGATTAATTTAATTACTGTTACTAATATTTTTTTAAATTAAATAATTTTCTTTAATAATATAACCTGGTTAAATTGCCAAACAGGAAATTGTGGAATAGTTATAAGCTTAGTATTATTCAAGAAAATCAAAATAATTTTTGAATTTAAAAAATTTATAATTATGCATTTAACAATGTAATCAAATATGTAATGAATTTTAATTAAATAAAGAATTGCACTTTAAAAAACAAATAAAATTTTAAATTTTATAACTGAGTATTCTATGCATCTAAGTAGAGCTACTGTAAGTAGAACGAAATTGTTAACAAAAACGGTCAACTGATTTTATATCTAACGAAAAGAATATCGCAAAATTTGACACTAAATAGATATTTTATTTAACTTTTAAATTAATTTGGTTTTGACGGAAAATAAAAGTACTTTTTCGTATTTTATTACTCTAAGGGAGTTAATTTTGTGTTTAACCAAGTACCTCAGTTAATATTCGTTGGTCAATAGTTTTTTTTATTTTGGGTAGTTAATTTTCATTGTATTTTCATTAAAAATATTACAATTTTTAGACAGTAATTTTAGCAATAAAAAATATCTAAATTATTTTTCACGTCCCATATTCGTTACAAACAACCTACCATGAAAAGAGTCTTATATTTTAATAACTTTAATGTCTCTAGGTTAAGTTCGCGCTGGTGTAAGCTAATAGACGTTAAAAATCACGTCTAATTTCTAACCGTGTATGGTTGTAAAATTGAAAATTAAATGAATTAATGAAGGGCGTCTGTGGCTTAGATTTAATTCAACACGGAAACCGCTGAAAAAAATGTGTATGTCCAGTTTAGACGGATCTAAATTTTTAAAACAATGGAATTGACAATTCTCTTTCTAGAATTTCTGCAGTATTGTTACGATCTCACCTGGTTGGTTTGGGTGGCATAAATCCCGGGTCGATTAGTTATTTGGGCGGGACTCTAATTCAGCGTAAATTGGTCAATCGAAAATAATAAAAATAATTGTAAATGGTGCAAATAGTGAATTAATAAATAATTGTGGAAATTATTTGTTGTTGTTTGTGATTTTAGGAAAAAATCGCGTGGTATTTTCGGTATAGTAAATATTAGGAAAATATTCAAAGATTATTCCGACATAATCCCGAAGTGGTGTAAATTACGACAGGGGCCGGGTAACTACTGGCTTGTAAATTTTCAATCCTTCTAACCTGACATTTGGTCAGCTGTTATTATTTCGTTCTTCAAATTATATTCTTCCTGTCATAGATTTTAATATTTCCATTTTGTCCTTGTTTGGTTATTACTCTTTAGAATTTTCACTTTACTACGCTGTTAAAAAGTTTAAAGTGCACCTATAAAACCAAATAAATAAAATTTCATAGAATCATTACAAATTATTTATTAAATGTTGATTACAACTTGAAATTATTATATAAATTCTCAGTAAAGTAATATTTTACAATTCAACCCGAGTTGAATGAAAGAAACATTAGGAATGCGTTTGATTAGGCTTCATTGAACTTTGACCTAAAGAATTTTACAACATTTGTTTAACAATTGCGTAAACAATTGAGAATTACTTAAAAACAACGCAAAGATTTTTTCATCTTTTAGTATTTTATGCAATCGCTACAATAAAATTCTTATGAATCCAAAATAAAGTTGATTCAACCTCAAATACAACACAATTGAGACTTAAGAAAAACTTTTTTTTTTGTTTTTCCTTAAAACAATCACCAAAGGTATTGTTACAATACTTTATATTGTTATTACATCAATTTGAATACACACAAAAGGAAAATAAATTTATGACAGAAAATTGAAACATAATAAAAGTTTTTTTTTCTATAATTTTTCCTTTATATTTTTGCGATTTTCCACGCCATAAAATTTTTTCGTTTGTTTTATTGGTTTTATGATTATGTACTTGGGTGTATTATACAGTTCGAAATTGTCTGTTTGCTATATGATAAATAGAACGGGTCAGAATGTGTTTTTTTTCTATATGTATGTATAGGAACGCACCCCCTATAATATCCATAACACCATCCACACTTAAATCAATAGTTATATATAGGGAAATAATCTCTAATCTAATCTTACAAAAGCAAGCAATTGATGAGGCTATGAAATTTGATGATCCTGTTTGCAATACACATCAATATTTTATTTTATTTGATGATAAGTTTAAAAAACATAACACAAGGGGTGTACACAGCTTGTTATACAACATTATTACTAAACAATAACCCCTCGCAAAATAATAAAACCCGAGATCGCTTATTGATTTCAAACAAAAACAAATAAAAATTTATTGAAAGAAATAATTTAATGAGACATTTTTTTTTTAGAAATCAATTTTTGATTAGATTTTTGGCGCCTTTTTCGTTTACGACTGTACAAAATTATTAGAAATTTATAAAGATTGACAATTTAAATTTGCAATAAAAAAATTTATACAAATAATAAGGGGGTTGCTCGATTTTTTTTTTTCTTTATAATATGTATTGATTCCAGGCACCCCTGTGTTATACACACAATTTTTATTGTGTGACATTTTAATAAAAGTAAAATTTGGAAAATTTATGGTTTATTAATAAATTGTGTAACGCGAACGTTTGTCGTTTGAAAATTATTAAAATATTTTTTTATTAGTCGTCTTGCCGTATTTTATGATTTGATTTATGTTTGATGGATTAAATTGACATTTATGATTTTTATCTATATTTCTTAATACAGAGTTAATGAAATCTTGACAACGTTTGATTTTTTTTTATTAAGTGTTTTTCAAAATACTAATCCTAATGTATTGTGTATTACGACGTGCATATGAACTGCAACGGCCCATTAACGTAATGCGATAGTAACTACCGAATTAGGCTTAGTCGTACGAGGCCCATTGAAGTTAATAATTTCCCGCAATACCCGTGTACAACGTACTACATCCAAACGATATTTACATAGATTAAGACACGATATCCCTTCGATATTCAAACATCACGTAAAACGAAAAAGTTTAATGAAATCTTTCTAATTAACTTTTGAATTTTTTTTTTCCAAAAATCCAGGAAATCAAATCTCATAAAATATGAATGAAAATGTTAAAAGTAAAAGAAAATTTTCCATTCACCGTTCGTCGTCTTTGCCGTCGCACATCCCCCGCACATCATATAGAAAAGTTATAATAAAAACCAAATTAAATATTTTTCCACACAAAAAAAAAAAATATGAAATTAAAACAGAAAATCTATACATAGCACACAAATTATTATAACTTGTGAAGATGAGCACAAAAACCGCGGAGGAGATAACGTTCGAGGTTCAACGCAACCAAAAAAAAAAAAATAAAGTTAAATAGACTGATTTTATGTCTTTTTTACGACTTCTAAATTTCAACTTTATTGCGGATTTTTTTTCGACGTTGGGCACATACTGAGTGAAATTGTCTTTGGCGGTGGGTATTTTGTGTATACGAAAGGAAACCAAACAAGGAAATCGTATACAATCCCTTGTTTAGTTTTTGTTTCTGTGCTGTCTATACAATTTAGACATATACAAATTTGAGTACAACAAAGTTGTAATAATAAGGTGTAGTTGAATATTACAATGTATGTGTCGTATAGGTCCAACACTAATACAACAAGCGTTGAAAGTTGAAACTCCTAGACACCGAACAACCCCATGCACACCACAAGGATCAGTTTCTTCAAAGAAAGTTCCATTTTAAGTTATTTTTATGAGGTAGATGAGAATGGAGAATTGAAAACATTTTTATTTTTCTTTAGCAGAAAATAGCGCTTCCAAGTAGGTTCCTTCCGTTTGTTCTTCATTTTGAACTATCGAAGGTAACATAAGCCATAGCCATATTATCGTTTACAATTAAAGTTTACTTTATTGTTGCCGAAATTTTTACTATTCATTGCACAACTTGTCCAGTAAAATCTACAATTCGCCGAAAAAACAATTTACCGAAAATTACAATTGCCCGAAAATACCATCGCAAACGACAATTTATCAACAACTAATTCACCGAAAATATTAAACATTTAAATAATTCACCGCTGTTTTATCAAAAATTATTGAATTAAACTACGTCGGAAGAATGCTTCATCTTTTGATGATATCGTTGAATTAACCTAATTTTTGGTATCTTCCTGTGATGTGAAGTGTTGTTCAGACAGGCCATGCACCATCCATCGAAATAAGGGGTAATCAGACGGAGCAATGTCTGGTGAATACGGCGGGTGGGGTAAAACTTCCCAATTTAGTGTTTCCAAGTAGGTTTGTTTTGAACGGTGCCGCAACATGTGGACGAGCAATTTCCTGCAGAATAATTTTGTAGTGTCTGTAGTAGTGGGCGCATTTTTTCTTGAGTGCGCGGTTCACTCTCAACTGTGTGCGGGAGAGAGCCCCGCTCCCAGTAATGGTTTCGTTCGGATTTAGTAGCTCAAAATACACGACACCAAGCTGTGTTTTTATCCATCAATCGGTTTAGTTGTTGAAGCATATGGTCGGGTGGTCCCCGTGATTTCTTTTTTTTTTTGGATGAGCGGATTATTTTTCATCACCAGTGACTATGCAATACAAAAAACACTTTTATTTATGGCTGGCAAGCAGCATTTCACATTCCAAATCAGCGTCCAGCATGTCTCGGGTTCAGTTCATATGGAACCCAATTTCCTTGCTTTCGAATGATCCAAATGATTTTAACTACGTGAAATTGCTTGTTGTCATTCCTAATGTAAGTGCAAGTTCATCTTGCGTTTACCACGAATCATCATCAATTTATGCTTCCAATTCCGCGCCTTCGCACACTTTCATCCTTCCGCTACGATTTTTGTCTTCGACATCAAATTCACCATTCTTAAACTTTTGAAACCACTCTCGACATCTCTCACTTAAGGCAGCCTCAGCTGCAAATTTCTTCATATAAAAGAACTAACTCAAAAGTCCCCGCAAATGACGCTTATCCGGCTCAAAGCTCGTCATTTTCCCCAATAAAAATATATGATGCTGATACAAAATATTTCGCTATTATGACGTTTCACATAAGATGATTTTAACCATAACATACTGGGGGCACCATCTTTTGTCGTACGGCGGAAACTTATTTATAACCCAATACAATTTTACGTATGTGAAGTTATCCCACGATTCTATCCCAGAAAATAAAAAAAATCATCAGGCAACCATAATCAATGAAAACCCCATTTGCTCTTGTGTGAAGTTAGCCCACCCCAGAATTTGTTAAAATTGATTCACAATAAAAAGAAATTGGTGAAATTAGCCCAGCCCAGAATATAATAAAAATCAAAATAAAAACAAAATAAAATTCGTTACTTTTAAATTATTCGAATTTTAGCCAATTTTAAACTTTATATCAATAAAACATGTATTTGTACAAAATAAAATTACATTAGACATGATAAAGGTATTTAGCATGTTAAAAATATAAATTTGTCGGATTAGGGCTATGTGGTTCTAAAATTGTCACACTCCTGCCTTACTTTAAAGAAAAGTTAGAAAAAAATCGTTTCGTGGCAACTTTATGAAATTGGGCCCTGGGCCAGATATATCAATACAAGTTGTATGTGGACAAAAATTAAATTTAAATTCCGCACGTTAAAAGTATAAATTTGTCGGATTAGGGCTATATGGTTCTGAGATCGTCACACTCCTACTGAACGTTGAGAAAAGTTTGAAAAAAATCGTTCCGTGGCAACTTTGTGAAATTGGGCCCTAGGCCAGATATATCCATACAAGTAATATGTGAACAAAAATTAAATTTAAATTCCACACGTTAAAAGCATAAATTTGTCGGATTAGGGCTATGTGGTTCTGAGATCGTCACACTCCTGCCTTACTTTGAGAAAAGTAAGAAAAAAATCTTATATGGATATATCTGGCCCAGGGCCCAATTTCATAAAGTTGCCACGGAACGATTTTTTTCTAACTTTTCTCAAAGTAAGGCAGGAGTGTGACGATCTCAGAACCACATAACCTTAGTCCGACAAATTTATACTTTTAACGTGCGGAATTTAAATTTAATTTTTGTTCACATACAACTTGTATGGATATATCTGACCCAGGGCCCAATTTCATAAAGTTGCCACGAAACGATTTTTTTCTAACTTTTCTCAAAGTAAGGCAGGAGTGTGACGATCTCAGAACCACATAACCTTAGTCCGACAAGTTTATACTTTTAACGTGCGGAATTTAAATTTAATTTTTGTTTACATACAACTTGTATAAATTTATACTTTTAACGTGCGGAATTTAAATTTAATTTTTGCTCACATACAACTTGTATGGATATATCTGGCCCAGGGCCCAATTTCACAAAGTTGCCACGGAACGATTTTTTTCTAACTTTTCTCAAAGTAAGGCAGGAGTGTGACGATCTCAGAACCACATAGCCCTAATCCGACAAATTTATACTTTTAACGTGCGGAATTTAAATTTAATTTTTGTTTACATAAAACTTGTATAAATTTATACTTTTAACGTGCGGAATTTAAATTTAATTTTTGCTCACATACAACTTGTATGGATATATCTGGCCCAGGGCCCAATTTCATAAAGTTGCCACGAAACGATTTTTTTCTAACTTTTCTCAAAGTAAGGCAGGAGTGTGACAATTTTAGAACCACATAGTCCTAATCCGACAAATTTATATTTTTAACATGCTAAATACCTTTATCATGTCTAATGTAATTTTATTTTGTACAAATACATGTTTTATTGATATAACGTTTAAAATTGGCTAAAATTCGGATAATTTAAAAGTAACGAATTTTATTTTTGTTTTTATTTTGATTTTTATTAAATTCTGGGCTGGGCTAATTTCACCAATTTCTTTTTATTATGAATCAATTTTAGCAAATTCTGGGTTTGGCTAACTTCACACAAGAGCAAATGGGGTTTTCATTGATTATGGTTGCCTGATGATTTTTTTTTTTTTTCTGGGATAGAATCGTGGGATAACTTCACATACGTCACAATTTTTAAAAATTCCAATTTCTTTCTTCTTCTTTCTATTACTATATGTAAATACTATATGTCTAATTTAGACAAAAATAGATACTCCTGATGATGACCTAACAAGTCGAAATCGATCGAGTGATTTTTAAACTTTTTGAAAATATTCAAAATAATTTTGCGAAATAAAAAACAAGTGGTTAATAAAAATGTGTTTATTAAGAAAAAATATCACGTGATTGATTTATCAAGCTACCCTCGGATAAAATGTATTTAATATGATATATGCCTAATATGAGCTAGTCTATACATTCGATAGCGGTTTGCCCAGCCCTACGGAGTTAGAAATAAGTGTAGGGATAAATTTTGGAACAAGTTTAATTTCTGATGAATCACTTTGAACAAAGTTTTTTATGAAAAACTTTTGTCCTTGCTTAATATTTTTTTTATGATTTAACTTTTGCAATCTATTCTGGGCCGAACCACTCCCACGATAAACTCTTTGCGGAAGGTATTGGTGCCATGTTTTTTCTTGTGAAAACGAGATAATGCGAAGAATAAACTACGACTTCATTATGAAGTGCTGACACTATTTCGTTTAAGAGGACATCCGATTCACGTTGATCTGATTTTATGTAAGCCCGGGTGGCCGATAACACTGGGACTTGCGCGTACTGATGCGTTGGGTTGAAGGTGATAATGTGTCAACTTAGAATAAAAACGTTCTATGTGACATTTTTGAAAAAAATGAGTTATACATACATTCCCACTAATTTTAGCTCAATCTTTCGATTGGTGTTGTCCGATTTACGGAAAAGTGGCCCATTTTAAAGATAAGGATGTAAAAAGGTTGTATCTGCTACGACATTTATCAATAATTTGAAGAAAAAGGCTCCATCTGCCTAAAAAAAATCACATACACCCTTTTTCTTCAAAATTTTCTTATTTTTAATTCAGATACTTACAACTTTTTTCTACTTTTTTGCTCAGTTAGAACTATTTTATTCTTAACACTCTTGTGAAATTTTTATGAGTTGTCAAATTTACGCGGGAATCGTAAAAAGTTTAATAAGTTCGTTTGTGTTAATATAAATATGTTCGTTATTTTAAGCTAAGATTTATAAAAAAAACGTGTATTTGAAACTATACAATTGTGATTGTAAGTACTTTATTAGTTTTATTAAACAATTTCTAATGGATAATTTATTTTATTAATAAAACTTAATTATAATCTATTATATTTCTTCTAGCAGTTTTAAAATGTCTGGGAATTTTAATATAAATTATACCGTAGTTGAAAAGGGCGAGCAAATCTTGGAATTCCAGCTTTCTAAGGTTGATACGGACGTACTGGTAATTGAGAATGAAGACATTCTGGATTTTGTGGGGGCGCCAGATTCCGAACCGATTGTTATAGAAAACTTTAATGAACAGTTTCTCGATTATAATAATAACCAACTGGGTGATTCGGCAAATGAATGCAACATTGATCAGCAGTTGGAATCAAGCGACATTGTTTTTTTAGAACTACCAGGTGGTCCAGTAGTAAACGATTCTGTCAATTTTTCCAAGATAGGGCAAAAACTATCAAATTTTGAAAATGAATTCTCCATTTAACTGAGGATGAAGCGGTAAGTGAAATAACGAAATGAAATAAAAACAATCAAACCAATATTGAATTTTAAATTTTTTATCTTATTATATAAAGCATGGCCCAACAAGAAAACGACAACGTTAGTCTTATAAGTGGCAAATATATGTTAGAAATAAAAAACATCAAGCCGGCTTAGAATTTGCGAATAAGCGAGGTCAAACGCGGCCCAAAAAGGAAATTAAGACTCACAAAAATTGCATGTTGAATTGTAAAATGCGTTCCTCCGTGCAAATATCTGAAACTGAACGCAAAAATATTTTCGAAGATTATTATTTCATAGATCAAGCAGGAAAATATAATTTTATTTTGAAGACAACGGAGCGTATTGAGAGACGTAGAAAACCAAAATCCGACAAGGTTTCACGGCGAAAATTTTCGTTTTATTATTATTTTACTCTTCATGGTAACAGAATTTCGGTCTGCAAAAAATTTTATTTAGGAACCCTGTCCATTTCTCAAAAACCAGTTTATACTGTTCATCAGAAAATGAGCATGATTGAAACAGTTCCAAAAAGCGCGAGGCACGAAAAGCTCCAAAGCAATTGTAAAAGAAAGGCAGGATATCATAATCATCATAATAAGTCATATAAAGAGCTTTCCATATGTTGAATCGAACTACTGCAGGGCCAAAACACAAAAAAAAATATTTGGATGCGAATTTAAATATAAGCAAGTTGTACGATTTATACAGTAAAAAATGTTTGGAATCAAATGAACAAGCAGTAAAAAGCAGCTACTACCGATAGCACACGGTTTAATTTAGATTTTTTTAAGCCAAAATCGGATAAATGTGAGCTTTGTGACTTAAACAATATCGATCCTTCGCGAGTAAAAATCGGTTAATATCAAGAACACATCAACTTTACGTGGCAATGCGCCAGTTGAAGGAAACTGATAAACAGAGTGGAATACCTATTCTTGTCTTGATATGCAAAAAGTAATAACATGCCCAAAAAGTAATATTGACGAAACGTATTATTACTCAAAGCTTAATGTATACAACCTTACGGCGCATTTATCTACTACTAAAACTGTATACTGTGCAATATGGAATGAGACAACCATGGGGCGAACGGGCAATGATATCGCATCCGCGCTGTATAGAATATTAGAACGGGTGTTTAATGAGAATGATATAACAAAACTAATTACATGAGTTCCCAGCACCCTGAAGTAGAATCTATTGAAATGCGTTATTCCTTACCTGCGGGCATTCATGTATTCAGGAAGTTGATAATGCACACAGCCAAATAGAAAGAACATTAACAAAAAATGAGTTTTTTTCTCCTATTGGTCTTATTCGGTTGTTAAAAAGTATTAACAGAAAACGACCATATCAGGTGAGGCAGGCTAAAGCGTTTAACTATAAAGTCAGTTCGTTAAAGATGGTTTGGTTTACACAAAGTCCACTTTTTGAAGTCAATTATTGTAATGGTTATAACTCTGAGGATTATATTAGAACCACAGTAAGGCTTACGACGAAAACAACCAGAAATCAAAGTCGCCCGCAAAAAATTCCAACAAGTTTAGGAATAACGGATCCGATAATAAGTGGTAACCACAAACCTATACCAAATCATAAAAAGCAACATTTAGAAAAAATGTTCAAATATATGCCACGACAAGACATATATTATTATAAAACTATTTTATTACCAAAAAATTAAGACTGATCGTCTATTTCAATCTATACTTTTATACATAATTTTTGAGGAAATATAGCAATGGAGTTTAAGGACTACCAGAAATGTGTGATGTTATCTAATTATATTTAGAATGAATTATTTTATTTGTTATTATTTTATTTAAAAACATTATATTATAATTTATGTTGAAATGTGATAATTGTTTTCCGAAAAATACAAATAATTTTTGTAATCAAAACCGGTTTTCATTTTCTGTTAACTATACAAGTATAAAAGGAAAATCTTCAATTTCAAATAACGAACTCATAATATTTCATAGATTATATAACAAAGGTGTATGTGTCCAGATAGAACTTTATTAACTTTCAATTTCTATTCCAAAATTTAGAAAAGGTTGTAAGTGCAATATTATTTTTACTATTATTAAAATTTTTGGGAAAATGAAGAAAACTTCGAAAAATTCAATATATGCTACATCTATATTCCAGAGGCGGAAGAAAAATAATCAAGTGAAAAATAAGAAATACCTATTTGAATATTCAGTTGCTGTTTTCTCGAAATTATGAACAATAAACATAGAACCCTTTCATTCTAAGGTTGCTAATTATTATGGTCAACATTTTCATAAAAAAATGTTGACAATTATGAACAACAGCATCATTTCGGAAAAAATACTTTGAGTAATGCCAAATGCCAAGCAGAGATCTAGTATATTATTAAAGTATTGTTCTTCTTCTTATTATTATTATTATTATTATTATTATTATTATTATTATTATAAATATATTTTTAATTTAGGCTATCCGTTTTGTGATATAAATTAAATTTAAACTTAAATAATTATTACGAAAAATCAATTGTACTCTTGTGAAATAAGTTGGTAACAACTTCAACCATTAAATTCATAAATAAATAAATAAAATTATCAGTAAGAATCGTCTTGGCGAAGGAAAATAAGTTTAAATTTTCGCTTCCATGATAGTTATTAAACTGGCCGCATTGGCGCTACGTAACACTTCACGGAATACAAATCTGGAATATGTATCCAGTACGATCAAAACATAAGCATTTTCCCACTTTGTTCTTGGGTACGGACCAAGGAAATCCCAATACAACCATTGGAATGGTTGCTGCACTCGATCACACGGCCCATAGGCGGTCGAGTGCTTTAGCTAGGAGGTTGGCAAGTTTTATACGTCTCACGTTGTGATATATAAAAGATTTGATGTCGCTGTATTAGACCAATAAAAGTCTCTTTGCAAACGATCTTGCGTTTTGGCTACTCTGAAATGCGCTGATAAAAGAGAACAGAGAGCTTGGTGAATCAATGAATGTTTCAAGGAGTTTGGAGTAATCAATTTCTATTCTGGTAGATTGGTGTCAGCTACAGACTGAATAACACTAGAAGCAGGGCAAATGACCAATTTATAATCAGTATATTATAGTGAACTGCCTGAAGCTTGAAAACATTTACGGTTCGCCTGATAGAAATTTGGGAGCATTCAGGTTTATATGCATTGGTAAATCTAAGATGTTACATACAGGCCGTATGAGTTCATTCAATTCAATTCGGGATAGCGCATCAGGAACTACATTTTGTGAGCCATAGAACCTTGTAGCTTTAAACTCCACCAATTTCTTCGACATTTCTGCTATCGGAAACTCACCTTCCTCCGGACTCTTTTGAAAGAGAACGCTACCTACACCCATGGACCCGGTATCACCCTGAACATAAAACGTTTTAGTGTAGTCAGGATTCTTCAATAGAGGAAGGGTAACTAGCGTTGTTTTCAAGTGTTAAATGAGTTTCAGAACTCCATATACATGTCTTTACTTTCTTCAAGAGTTCGATGATGGGGGCGCTATTGGTAGCATAATTAGCAATGAACGCAGGAATCTGCGGATTTGTTTTGCACCACGAGATTCTTGCTGCGATTTTATCTGGATCTACTTTCAAACAACCAACACCAAAAACATATCCGAGATATTTTATTTGTTTAAACAGAAATTTACATTTTGATGTGTTTATAGTGACGTTAGCTTCCGTTAATAATTTGGCGGCCTTTCGAAGCAGAGAAAAAGCTTCCTCAATACTGTCGGAAGTAATAAGCAGGTCATTGAGATAGACAAATATTTTGTCATGAAAATAAAACGGTATAGCCTGGTGCGTTAGGCGGCACATTTGCTAAGGGGTATTACATAAGCCGAATGGCATAACCCAAAATAATTGATGCAGCAGTCGCCCGGTACTGTGAATTGGCCAGAAGGCATTTTTAAATCAAAGCTAGAAATAAATCGGGTCTGATCTACTGTTTCCAATAATCGTATATAAGAGGTAGCGGACACGCGTTTTTCGTAGTGACCAAATTCAATTTTCGCGCCATTCAGACGTAATCTTACCTTACCAAACAGCATAATGACGCTGCTTAATCGGGGGTGAAAATAGTGTGGTTTTCCTAATTTGAAAAAATCGAACGATGGGAATATTAAAAGGATAAGATTAGATGCTTTTTATTGGATAGATCGGGTTGATTAGTATCCATAATATCTTAAACGGTGTTTATCCTCGATCTATCTAAGAGCAAAACCACAACTACGCCTAAATCCATACCTAATTGTGATGGGAACGACTCTTATTCACAGCCGGATCGTAGAAAATTTGAGTTGTGCCACTATCCAATAATGCAAGCATACTCTGTCCGATAATCAACATTTCTGCAGACGGTCACCGATCCATTTCGCCCATTAAAGGCAAATTCAGTGTTGCGGTTTCGTCCCTTCCTTCCTTCTGAAATTTTTTTAAATCAATTTCATTGGTTATAAATGATGTTTTTTTTCTTGTGAATTTTTTTCAGCAACTTGGATTGATTTAAAAAAAAATTCAGAAGGAAGGAAGGAACGAAAGAACGCAACATTGAATCCGCCTTAAGATTGTTTCTACACATTTCGCTTTAATTTGACGTTTGGAGTACCAATAGATGTTTTGCTTTGGTAAAACTAAGCGGGTTTTACTTTAATATCTCAAACCAACAGCTTTAGTTTTTCGATGCATTTTAATTTTTCTTTGTTGATATTAAAACATTTATATGTCAAATTTTTATCGCGTGCTAATTGATTATGTAGTTTAAATATAAATATGTGCATTAAAAAATTAAAAATTAAAAATCGAAAAAAAATCATAAGATGACCGCCTTCCGGTGAACACCATAACTATAAAATGGTTTTATTTTCT
This sequence comes from Nephrotoma appendiculata, assembly GCA_947310385.1. Lineage (NCBI taxonomy): Eukaryota > Metazoa > Arthropoda > Insecta > Diptera > Tipulidae > Nephrotoma > Nephrotoma appendiculata. The sequence goes on from OX371223.1 coordinate 335,973,594, forward strand.
TAAAACCAAAAATTTTTTCGAAAGCTTCTTCGGCTTTATACAATGCCATTGTTGTTGTAAACTAAGCGGACTTTGCCAAAGCAAAAGAGCTAATATTGCGAATTACAGGAATATGGCTGAACGTTTGGAAATTGCTAGGAATGAATATATACAATTAGAGTTTATTGGTGAAGAATGAAGGTTGAATTATGGTTGGATCAATGAGTCTAACATTTCCGATCGACTGCCTGGAACTGACCGAAATTACTGATTGGTGGTCTGGGCGATGATGATTTGGAAAAATTAGTTCGCCCTGTTGACGTGGGACTAATTAGACTTAATTACAATGTCAGCTCCACACCCAATTCAGAAAACATGAGGGGAAGGAATCGGACAGTCGGTATAAAAATAACCGATATTTCTACATTTCCAGCAGATGAGACTTTGGGCTGATTTGGGTAGAACGTTCGCGCTTTCAGCTACCGATACAGGTGTATTTTTTAAATTAGAAGGCAAAGGAAAAAAATTAACGAATGCTTTTTTCCAGATATAAATTATGATAGGCATCAAGGTACTTTTCGTGAATCGGAAAATTTACTGCCTCAATTGATTTGTGTTTGTTTGTAGCAGATTCTCAGGACAGTATCCATTCCTTTAAGCGCGTACACACGATCTGACTTGACGGGCCAATGGTCGGTCCGACCAAATCAGATGTTGCATTTACACGATCCAATAAACTACCTGATATTCATTTTTCCTTTTCCTTGCGTTGAGTACAAATGATAAAATCTTGACGTTTGTGATTTTTCTGTTTTAAGTTTGTATAGCGAAATACAAAATGGTAAAAAATTGAAAAAATAAAAAAAAATGCTATCGCGCTTGTAGCGTGTTTTGGTGGCAAAAAGCGCAAAATTATGGTTTTTTAAATGGTTGTTAGACCGTAAAAATTAAGTCATGTTCTGAAGTCATTTACTTTTGTCATTTATTTCAGATGCCATATGTTTATGGAATTCAAATTTTTAACAAAAAAAATTATTTATTATTTCAATATTATATTATTATTAAATAAAAATTTATTAAATAGCATTATATCGTTAAAATTTATTTATTATTTTAGCTGTGTTGCTTTCAAAAAATTACAACAACAATTGCATTGTATTCAAGCCGATTGTTTTAGAATGTTAGAAAAAAATTTTTAGGATTAGGGAAAATAAAATCATTTTATGGTTATGGTGTTTACCGCAAGGCGTTATTTTTTCTATTTTTCTCGAAAAATTTATCTTGTAGAATAATTTAGCATTTGTTATTTGATAGCAAAATACCGAATTTAATTTGTTCTATTTCATAAAATAAAAAAAAACTAAATTAAATATTAAGAAAATGAACCAACACAGAAAAATTAAAACGCATTAAAAATTTAAATCCTAAAGTTATTGCTTTCACATTTCTTAGCTAAGCTAAACGGATTAGCGAAAGCAACACTACTTTTATTTTTAAAAATATAGTGTCACATTAACCGGTTCAGATTTGACATATCGGTTATTTTGGCTCTGGCAACACTAATGTCATTCTTTCTTTGACAGAAACTCAGTATATCACTCCCAACAAAAAAATGTATACGTTAAATTCTTTACGAAAACGTAAACTTTACGTACACTCATTAACAATGGAATACCAATACACGTACAACTATTTCGTTTGTTTTTATATATATATTTTTATTTCGTATGGTATTCGCATATGGTATACAAATGTAATATTTTTATACGTGCTTCATTCGGATAAGTTGTTTAGTGAAATATATTACGTTTGTGATCTCCATTTTGTTTTTTTGTGTTTAATTAAAAATAACTAATAATTTTAGTAAATATAGAGCAGTGTCATATTTTAAATATACCAGCCACATCACCAAAACAATTTAAAGCTCTGGAATGTGAAGTTAAAACTAATTTAGAAAAGGAAAATATTTTGGTAAGCAACATTAAATTTTAACATCCTGAATAACAAAGTTTATATAATTTATTTTCGAACTTTTTATAGACCAGTCACTTTAAAGAATTTAGTGATTTATCACTTCAAAAATATTTGAGAGGTTGTTTGAAGGATATCATCACAGACGAAGCAGCATCAACATTTTCATGGCATGGCCAACATGGCAATATTGCTGTAAAGGGATACTATATCATGGAGCTTATAAAAGGTAAAAACCCATATCACTTGTTGTTAATCAATCTTATTAAAATGTTAATATGTATATATTTATCGTAATAAGTATAAATTTAATCAAGATAAAAAAAATAAAATAACATTGGAAAAGAATTCTCGGTTTTTTTATTTTTCGAAAAAATATTTATTAAAAAAATAATCTAAAATGGTAATAAATCCCGCGTAAAAACGAGCAAAACCCGAAATGAAATATGTTCGCATTCACATGTTTAAACCGTTCGTTAACTTTACGCTAACTCGCGGAATTTGCGAAGACAATTATTGTTACCAACACATATACAAGTCTTCGTAAAATAGTTTCATTTCTCTTGTGACGAAATGTTCGTTTACACAACTTTTTCTTTACGTATATGCGTAACATTTACGAGGACTTTAGTATAAACAAGTCTACGTAAACTGTACGTAAAAGTTACGCAATGTTTGGAGGGATTATTTCTAGTTTACGAAATGAGTCGCTTAACGCTTCAACAAAAGTAGGAAATGTTGGAAATTTACTTCCACAACAAAGACAATTCGTTCGAAATCACAAGAAAATGTCGTACAACATTTGATCAAAACACGGGACTCACACCCAACGGTATCAAGAAGTTTGTGCATAAAGTGCGTAATACGGGCTAACTAGTGGACAATCCAACGCGTACCCGTGCTCCTCGTGTTTGTTCAGCCGAAAATGTACTACAACGGCCGAGAACATCAATTCGTCATCGTGCATTGGAAATGAACATCAGCCAGTCTTCCATGCAACGAATTCTGCGTAAAGATCTTGGTGTGCGGCCCTATAAAGTTCAATTGGTCCAGCAATTGAAGCCCCGTGACCATCCGCTTCGATATCGATTCGCGATGTGGGCCTTCGACAAATTTGAAATTGATGAGAATTTTGCTCAAAAAATCATCTTTTCGGACGAGGCGCATTTCCATCTCGGCGGGTTCGTAAACAAACAAAATTGTCGCATTTAGGGATCGGAAAATCCACAAGGATATGTGGAGAAGCCAATGCAGCCATTCCGTGTTACTGTTTGGTGCGGCTTGCGGCGTGGCGGCATTAGTGAGCCGTATTTCTTCGAAGATGAGGCCGTTACGGTCAACGGAATCAACTACCGCCACATGTTAACATCTTTTTTGTAGCCATATCTTGAACATATTGGTTTGAGCGACCTGTGGTTCCAGCAAGATGGAGCTTTTTTATCCGAAGTGCTTTTTTATCCGATATTAGCATTTTCTTTAAATACTTTAACAAATTCTCTTCCAGAACAATAGTAGGTGATTTTTTGGGATTTTCAATAGAGCACTATAAAATTCATAAGAAGATTCCTTAGGCAGACATTGTTTACGGTTATCCAATTCTAGTAGAATATCCTCTGCGATTAAAGATCATATGCATAAAACAATTAATACCATTCGGGAGCTTCTTCTTTAAGAAGTACACCAAATACTTCAATGAAACAAACTTGAAAAACCTGATATCGAGCCGTTCTACGTCCATTTTATCGGCATTAGGTCCATCAAAGCTTAAATTACATATAGAAGTTAGTAGCTCGACGGTTAAATATGTTAAAATTAACTTCTATCTTCCGCTGATTATGACCTTGACATAAATTTAATCCCGAAGATGAAGGTATCAGTACATGAATATTTTCCAAATTTTTATCATAGTTTGGATTAGTTAGGATTTCCAATAGTTGTTCCATCCTTTCATGAATAAGATCAATCAACTGAGTTATTTTGTCAGGCGAGTTGGTAGCCATATCTATATCGGGAGATTGGAATTGAACTGTCGGTTGAAATTGACTTAATATCGGGGGATTAGGCACAGTTGTATGTTTTGAGGAAGAGGAACTTTTCATCGGGATATCTTTGACTGGTGTGGACAAGCGACATGCCACATCCCATAAACACACAGAATGTGGTTACCAAATAATTATAGAAAAAGCAAAACGAGAAGGAAATAGCAAGAGGTAAAGTTATGATTACAAGAAAACTATCGGAAACCCTGATATCAATGATGCCAAGGTAACGATAGGTAAATCCTACTGTAACTTAGTTAGATTCAAACGTAGGGACCATTTTAGTAAGAACGAGCATGAACAGAAATCGAAACGTTATGTGAGCCATTATTTAAATACTAATAAAACATGAATTGTAATGTCAAATTGTAATTAAAAGGTTGCGGTAAACGTCATACGTAACATTCTTGTAATGGGCTGATTCTGGCCATACAGTTATGCCACGAATCAGTCGGAAATCAGGCGCTGTCCTGCAGGTGTTTAAGTAAGGTGTATTTCGAGAGGTTGTAGCGTGATTAGATAAGAGCATCTAAGTAGAGTGGTAAATGGAAATTAACTAGTTGTGAAAGGACAAAGGAAGAAAAGAAACCCTCGGAAAGTAAACCATGATTCCGCACCGCACAGGACTGGCATAATCTTTAGACCACCGCTTAACGAAACCGAGCATTAAATTTGTTATTTTTTAGGATGTTACGCGGTTAACGACATAATTAATAGTTTTTTCCACTCCAACCGAAAGAAATTAAATCGCACTCCAAGAATAAATTCAGCGACAGCAGATTCAACTGCACGATTTAATTGAAAAAATACGGGAAATTCTAATGTGGAACAACGCATGGAAAGTTTGACAAACAGTATGCAAACTTTTTGGTACGACCCTGAAATTGGTAAAACATTCAAGAGCTTGTATAGAGTATACAAAGAGTTGTTTATGGAGGATACAAAGGAGTTAGATGATGCAGCCAAAATTCGCCTTTGTTTACGAAAATTAGATTCATCAGTTCATATAAAAGTATAACATTTCAACACGCGGTTCAAATGTCTACAGACGACCATCGATGACAACGCAAACTTTTCGTCATACAAAGCGTAAATAAATCGCAGATGCCAGGATTTTCAACTAGAGAAACTAACCAATTCAAGTGACGTATTTTCGTTCATCGCTGAAATCCGCACACGTGTACTATCAGATCTTGACACTCGACCGACTTGAGGAACAAAAACTACTTTGGCTCAGATTGAACAGAGATACACAATCACAGAAAAATCGAAAACAGTTGGCAACACAAAATGCACAACAAGAAGGAAAACATTTTCCCACTTCTTCTGTACCAGTCACAAACCCTTGACACCCTGAAACACGTATTCCATAGACACTATGTTGGCTCTGTAGTGGCTTTCACTATTTGTATAACTATCAGTTCCACACGCACTAGTGTAGGCACTGTTACACAATCGGATGCAAGGAAGTTTCTTCAATTTCGTAAATAAATCTCGAAAATTGAAGAAAAGAAAACACCGAGGGCAATTCAAAACCAGTGTAATCCGGAATATTAATGAAGGTGATGATCAAAGTGATACCGAAAATACGTCACTGTGAATATAAAGCGGCATGAAATCAAATTGCAGATTGACACAGCTGGAAATTTCACAGCTATCTCCGAACAGATTTGACAAACAAACAAAGTCAGCCCAGCGTCATTGGATCCTGTCTCCATTGTAGCAGAATTTGGCTGTAAAATGCTATGTGAGCAGTATAGTAAAGGTCTCAATATTTTAGGTATCGTCTAGAGTAGAGCATTTGGAATTTGGGATCATCCTATCAGTTCCATTTGCAACGTTATGCGCGAGCGTTATAGCTGGTAGTCGTGACAAGTTTCAAGACGAGATACATAGATGAATGTGATATTAGCAAAATACAACAACTATTCCAAGCAGTTTTTAGTGACTCTCCAGGCTTCTGCAAGGTCGCTGAAGCTCATATACATCTGGAGCCAGATGCACGTTCGATCTACCGTCTAAAAATGCCAGTCACATTCGCCGCACTTGAAGATGTCGAACATGAACTGGAACGTCAAAAGATTCATACCCGCATACGCTTCTCAACGTCAGTATTGAAACAAAGGCCCATCGACTGCCAACAGTCAAATAGGGCTGTCAGATGCGCATTTGTAGATTGAAGTCGACGAGGAATGGAAGCGAAAAATAAGCATAATGGTTTATTTACATTCAATCGATTAGCACCTGTTCAATCGGGTAGAACAAACAAAATGTCAAGTGCCTATCTATTTCAACGTTCAGAGGAATATGGGTTCCGAGTGAAAGATGTCTTCGTCTCAAAAAACTCTAAATAACATGGTATGATCATTAATGTTAAAGGAATCACAATAGACGAATCGTAAATTGTTGCAGTAACTTCGATGCCGGTCCCTCAGTACATAAATCAACTTCATTCATTTCTTGGAGCAATACATTTCTACGGAAAATTCGTCCCTCGCCTACGTTCACCGTCAGATCATCTCTTGAGAACGGAAGTAAAAAAAGTGGAAAGTAAAACTCTACACTGACGCAAGTAATACTGGGGCGGTATGTTGTACCATCACTTCGAATCGAAAGTCGATAAAAGTCGAATCGAAAAAAGTGATTGTCGGCATGTTGTTTCATTTTCGACTTTTATCGTTTTTTAATCTTGCAATACTTTTTCTAGAATGAAATGTCAGCTACATTTATTATTACTTTGGTTTTAAATGATGAAACTTTATCGTTATCGCGATTCGAAAATGGTGCAACATACCGCCCCTGGAGTTGGAGCGTCAATCAGCTCTGTTAACGATAACGTAACGGAAAAAGCTACGCGCACATATCACTCATTTACGCAATAAAAAATTTTCATCACTATACGTGGATGATAGAAGGGTTACGCTGGTAACAGGCTATAAAGCCCTGTTAAATATCTTCGGAAACAAAAGCAGTATTCCAGTTTACACCGCCAAATCAGCTATCGATTCATATCGAAAATGAGTACGTGGTCATCGTTTGTATGCACGCAGAAGAGGAGATTGATGGCACATGATCTCTGAACAAACCGACCTGATCTCAGCACATAACGAGATACATAACAAGAACATAAGTTCAACAAAGATCATGGAGCACGACCAAGATAATTTGAGATTAGGGATGAAGTTTAAGGGATGATATTAATAGCACCCACCAGTGACAAATCTTCAATTACGCAAGCATCAACAACATTGGGTTGTCAATCGGGCAAGACGGTCGATAGTTAGATAGTGATGAACTAATGGCAACCATAACACCTCAAAGAAATCGCGAAATTTTAAATTCACCTACATACTTTGAGAAACAATTTGGCGATTTCAATGCCAGTGTCCTAGAATATTGTTCTTAGTAGAATGCTTTCAATGTTCACAAATACCTGTTCTTGGATACAAATCTCAAAATTTATTGTTTTCGTAGAAGCAGAAAGTTTGAAAATATTCGTGCGAAATATTGCAAATTCTCTTAGTCATTGGACATGGCTTATTATTTTACGTACGGTGGCTATTCTATTCATATCCTAAATTTTTTAGTTCGTTGACTTAATTCCGAATTTTCACAATTCAAGAAGATTCGAGAAAATTTACATCTTTACTTGAACCGATTACACATTCTTTGAGCAATATAATGACGTAGTCAAAAATATTTATTAGATTTCACCATATGAGATAGTGTGTAGTGTTGTTTCGAGACAGATCCATTCGAAATAAGCTCCAAACCTTAATCATTATTCTCGTTGTTCTCTGTGTAGCTGCTTGCGCGCTATACATCAAAGCGGGTTTGTTGAATTTTAATCAAGGTAACGAATGAAATCGGACCTATTACACCTCGTGAAATAATATATCAAAGCCACGCGGCGGTAGATGTGCATAGGTCGACCAAATTAATTAGGATAAAATCCAGCCGGCAGCCGGGGAGTAACAGTATAAAACCACTTGTTTTACACGGCATTGGGATTACAGTTTTATAAGCGTATAGTGAATATAAAACGATAATTAACATGGATGTATCTTCTATTATACAATTCCATAAAAAATCGGCGTGATAATAACTCCAGCACTACATAACCTCAAACTATAAACATAAATGCCTACCTGATATTTAACCTCGGCCCCATCTTTCATACACGCCATACGCCAATTCAACACCATAAAGTTCATATCGACTGAATTCCAAACGAAAATCATATCATCGTTACATTCGATTAGGTTCCGCGTGAATGTACGATCCGACGGTAATGACTTTTGGATTGCATCGCACAATTTTGTTGCGCACAAATTAAACGTATCCGTAATTTTATCGAAACGAGACATTATATCAAATTCACTTATTCACACAACACAACACAATAAACACACGGTAAATTACGATTTTCGTAATAAATTTAATTAATTCGCGGTTTTTTTTTTTTTACGACCGAACAATTTTATTTTGCAACACAAATTTTTAGGTTAACTTTTGGATTGTTTTGATTTTGATGTTTTTTATGCATGCGAATTGTCAAAATGTGAGAGAGAGATAATAAATTCTCTGTTTTTGTGTATTGATTTTTATTTTCTTATGTTGGCTGTATTATAATTTTGACGTGTGCGGTAAAATTTTCGTTTTGTATTACAAGAAATTTAGGGGAAATAGAATGGTAATAGTATTCGACAATAGATGGCAATAGGGGTACTAAATTTTTTCGATTATTCGTTATTTTGAGTGAAATTTACTGCTGGTTTATTTTTTTAAAAACTACAATAAAATTTACATTTAATTTCTTATGTACATAACACTACATAACCTTATATTGTTATTATTGTTTATGTTATTTTTAAAATGTTTTATAAATATCTGTTCAAATCAGTCACATCGAAATAAAAATTGGCGGTTGCAAAAAATAGTGATGAAGCCCCATGTTCTTTAGCCAGGGAAATCATATATGCTTCCAGCCAGTATTGCGATTCTAAATTTGATAGATAAATTTAAATATAATCATTTTACATTCAGAGATAATGATTGGAAAAAATTTCCAAAATTCCACAAACAATCAGTATGCCTAATTTATTCGCAGCGAACGGGCCACCGATTCAGACATTCAGCACAAAAATTATAAATTGGGTTTACGTAGAGTTTTCAAATGGGTATACATTAGAACGTGGCGGTTGAGTATTTATTTGAGCAAATGAAATCCTGTTCGCATTCGGTGCTATCAATCTTATCAGAACTAGCACAATTTGATAAGTCGCCAATATATTCCAAATGATTTTTGATTATTTTACAATTTTTTAACGTCCCTCAATAGTCAATGATTTCAGACGAACTTGAGTATGAATACATTTTATAAATATTTTAGAAGCCATATGTCTGGTAGTAGTAATTATTCAGTGAACCGAAGAACACTGCATGTTGCCCGAAATTAATGAAAGTATTGCACCTAAATCATTGCGAAGCCGCACAAGGCATTTTAGCACTGTGTTTTTCAGAATTACAGTGAACATTGCTATTCTATGTTAACAGTCTACAAACATTGAGGGGAAGAACTGTGTTGTGGATTCAACCAATAAAGCGGCGATATCCGTAAACGAATTTTCTTGCGTAATAAAGTATGAAATAAAGATGTATGAATAAAGTATAGGGCGCCCGCGGGGCCCAATTCATAAAAAAATTATAAACGCCAGGCTTTTGATAATCTTTTTCTCATTACATTTTCAGTACAATGTACTAAATTCATGAAAGAGTTGTTGGTTCCAATTCAAGCTGGATTAGAATTCTACATGAGTGGATAAGAAATTTCGTTGAAAAGAAGTTCCATTCAATAAGAAGAAGAAATAGCATAGTTTTATTAAGCAATGCCCAATTCCTTAAATGCGTGCAAAATTCATGTAAGGCTCTTAATCTAGACCGATGTATCAAATATGATTATAATTAGTTAAAAAATGGTCAAGTTCCATCCAATATGGTCAAAATCTAAAACATGAGCCTACATGTGCCGTTCTACAGGAACCGTCTGTAACGAATTGTCTTTAGACAGATCGAAATCTCGTTACCACTTTCAACCTATCTAAACTTACCCGATACAATTGTATACATATTTGCAGTGTTAATCATGATCTGCACAATATTCCTTAAATTCTAATGTAATTTTCTAAATGTATACAAATTGTTTATGTTACTCAAATAACATAATAAATGTATTTACATTTTTACCTGAATAAACCATTTTTATATGAGTTTATTCAGTGTGTCTATTACAACAACGTTGAAGGTCGTTGTTCGTAAATATTGCTTATAAGTAAGTACACTGCACTCAATTTCCCACGTTTGCAGTAAATATAATGGTAATGTCGTTCAACTAATAATCGCATGGAAATTTCTGATTTTTGGCACATGTTGCTTAATCAACAAAATATATGTATGCGATTATTGGTGATATCCGAAACCCTTAATTTCTATGTGGATTATTAATGGAAATGGGGGGGGCTATTTAGAGGTGATTTCAATCATTTAAATAGTCTGCTTTTTGTTTGAGAAGGGGATTATGTTTTGGAAGGCAGACGGCGGCAGTCTTCATAAAATCGTTTGAGATCATTGTTGGACTAAGTCGTATTGTATTTGAACATAAAAAAAAGTTTAATTTGGGAGGACAATAAAGGCGCAAAATTTTAAGAAAAATCCGTTTATTTTTATTTTTGGGAGTTGTATTAACGTGGTGAGTATGTACTAAACAATATTTTTATTCACAGGTATAAGTAAAAAAAAAAGGAACTAACATATAACTGGTCCAGGCTGTACTAGTGAACAAGGAATTTCGTGTGACGTTTTTCGTCGGAAATTCCCGCTGTTAACTAGTATAGTAACAAGGTGCATGGCCAAGCACCTTTCTTATTACTAACCCGCGGCCACGCGCCGTTACTTAAATATAGATATTTTTTTTTTTGTTTTGATTAATCGGACACCTTGCCAATAATGTGGTAAGGGCCGAATAATCAGCGGATCTTGTGTGGCTCATGCCGAATGGGTAAGCCATCTGCTAGTGATGGTACTCACGGTTCCCCCTCCTTAGCTCCCTCGCGATTGGGCGAGACGTCTTTCTTTCAACATCAAAAATGTTAGCGGTATACTAGGCTCTGTTCACACCTCCACCCCCCACGACCATACATACCTCTACCCTTTGAGCTACGGGCTAATGCCGCTTGGAGGTAATGTGAACAGAGATATTATTTTTGAAACTGTTTGCCGACAGCAAACTGTTTCATTATGGCGCCCAAACTAGAAGCCCGAAAATAATCGTATTTGTTAAATACAGGCTGTGCTTGGTTAGAAATATCAGACGCTATCATCTTGCTTTTAGTCTATAGGATTTTTTCTGAATGATCCATGTTTTGATTAACTTAATCTAGCTAGTAAAGCTAGTTAGTTGAAACCAGTGGATACACACTCAATTACTTGTGCCAACCAGAAGAGGTTCATAGTGATTAATAGAATTCTTTCGAACCCATTGTTGGGTTGTTTAGTTCCCCATCAGCGCAAAATGATATTTCTTACTCTAAGTACAGTTTTTCCATATATATGGGAGAATAAAATTTTCCCAAACAAAATCATCCATTAAGATTGTTGTCTTCATACAGCTTTCTCAACTTGAGTTGTTTATGACCCAGTGAGGGAGAGTGTTATGCGCTCGCGGTAGTAATGTCAATCATTCCTTTCTTGCCTGCAAATGCAGGGGGTATAAAGGACTTGACATTCTATCGGCTTAGCCGTAACACTACGTTAAACTGGTACAAACACCCAAGTTTCACATTTCCCCAAAAATAATTGTAATTTGTTTTGAGTTCTTCAAAACAGATTCTCCAAAGAAATTTGACTAAAAATATGAATTTCCTGGTGGTCAAACCACACAGTGCATAGTTAGGTTTCGCGTTCAAATCCGCTTTGTATATTTAAAATTTTAATCATCACCCTTTGGGGTGTAGGTCGTATATCGTCTACATTTAGTTAATCACGTCTAGATTTAAACCTATTCAGTTGTTCAGATATCTTTGCTCTGCTATTAGGCGAGTATGACTGCAGGCCTGGACATAAACTGAGTAAAGTTACGATACGCATTGTGGAAATTCTTAACGATAGCCGGCGAGTTACCGTTCCTTCTGGTAGTCCATTGTGGTATATACAGTTATAGAACTCAAAAACCACAGGTGATTTACAAGCATATCTTCGGTTAGCTACTCGCACAGTCGTGATCCTTTGCTCGCGAAGCTTGACTATCAACTGTGAGGATGAGGGCAATTGGAATATGCTTGGCCAGTAGGTACAATTTGTGGGATTGCTAATCCAATCCGAAAATAGCAATGAGAATCACTCAGGTGTACATACCGAGTTAGGACTCTCACTGCATGATTTAAGATTGGATGTGCACTTTCGCCAAAAAAAATTTTCATTCATATTTTAACCTATCCCATTCCTTTTTCAACCATCACCAGAGCACCTGGACCTCGCTCGGCGGGGGCTGCACAGGATCCGCCACCCCAAAGTTATTAGAAAGTTTATAAACAAAAATTGAATATAGGGTACCAACCCATCAGAAGATTAGAAGAAGTGAATTAAGACATAAGGCGTATTTATTTTGAATTACCAGCTTAAAAGCGATAGTAAAAAGTAGAGGGTGTAGGAGTTTGATAGCGATATAAGTTGGGTTAATGAGAGGACGAAAATTAAATAGGTTATAAGTATTACGGAAGATAAGTGAATTTACAATTTAGGAATAAGCAGTTATTAGGTAGTTAGTAGATTTTTAGGGTTTGCTAAATAATAGAATGTCGGAGAAGAAATTGTTTAAGGTAGACCATCTGGATGAGGATGAGTTGCGCATCGAGTTTGAAGTGCGTAACCTGGTGGACAAAATCACTCCAGGGAACGTAACCGAGACTCTAAAATTGGAGTTAACGCGCAAAATAGAGAATGAGTCCAATAATTCGTTTTTGGTCCCTAAAATAGCACATGAAGCGGCGCGTAAACAACCCGCAAGGGAGATTACGTTGTGCTTAAAGAAATTGAGCCATCTACGTCAGTGCATGCTGGATGGAGTTATTAGTTTAAAACCAACAGCTGAATGGTTACCAAAACTGGCCACCAAGTTCGTGCACCTTCAAGGAAGAGTTGCACGAATTGGTAGGACGCCTAAGTTTGCAGCATTAGTAGGACCCCTTAGAGATGCTGTCGAGTTTGGTGGGGAATTAGTGTCCCGACTGTTGGCAGGTGAGTTAACTATTGAAGATGCCCGTACGCAGTTGGGCAGTTTAAAGGTCCCAGAAGAAGCACCAAAGCAAACAGAAATCAATGATGACGGCCAAGGTAAAGGTGCAGTATCTAAACTCAAGAATCCAGTACAAATGGCGGCTCGAAAGGATACTGAGCTATTTCACCAAAAATTAGACCAAATACGACTCGATGATGATATCCAAAGGGAGGAATCCTTCGAGTATGATAGTGATGAATACCAACTTATGCCGAATTCTACGCATCGGACAAGTAAAATTAATGAGGCAAAACTACGACAGGAGGTAAAAACATGGAAAATCAGTTTCTCTGGGTATAGTAGCGAATTGACAGTGCAACGTTTTCTAACCAGGATTGAATGGCATGCTAAACGATCCCAGATACCACTTGATAGTGTGGTGGGAGCTCTTGACTTGTGCTTAGTTGAGGAAGCTCTAGAGTGGTTCTGGAATTCAGTTGACCGCAACCCAGAGATAGACTGGAGCAGCGTGAAACAAGAAATGGCGTTACGCTTTGCTCCTAATATCACAGAGGATGATATACACCGAATGCTAAGTGATAGAAAGCAAAAATACCCCCGCGAAACTGTCCAGGAGTACTATCAGGCAATGCAAAAAATCGCATTACAATCCACAAGAACCATTTCTGAAGGCGTTATGTACACTTTTATAAGAAGAAACATGCGTCCAGGATTGCAAATGGCGATGCACAACGAACCAAGATTTGCAACCCTGGCCGACTTCATTCGTAGGTGTAGCACGCTGGAGCAAGTGTGGCGAAGATTTGGACATGTTCCGGAAGCCACCTTCGCACCACCCAATGACTTGACACCTAGCAATTACGGCAACCAACCTTTTAGGCGAAGAGTTGCGTTCAACACACAAACTCCTAAGGTACATGAGTTTATGTTGGAGCAAGGGGAAGTGGACGAACCCTTATCCATGCTTAAAGCAACTTCTGGTTTTCAAGGCTACAATATCGATCCCGGAGAATACCCCACAAGGACTCTGAAGTCAAGTGGTCACTCAAGTCCAATAATCAGACCACGTCTGATGGATGAGCAAGAAGGGGATATGGGACAGTATGAAATGCCCGATACGACCCCATACTACTTAGCCAATTCCCAGCCACAAATATGTGCCATCAATCAACAGAATAGAGCCCAGTCCATCAGGGGAAACCCCATCTTTGACCCTGTGGGTCAGCAAAACTTCCAACAAGCCACAGCAGTTCAGAGAATTCACTCTCAGCCCCTGATGAGTGGTGCAAGGTTTAAGTGTTGGAACTGTGGGGATCCTAACCACACATTCATGGGTTGTCGCAAACTTGTCTCTCATGTTTTCTGTTTTGGTTGTGGAACAAGAGATGTATTCAAGCCAGATTGTACTCGCTGTACCCCATCAACGGAAAACTGGAGATCGGAGATGAGGGAGCCTCGCCAAACTCGTCTCCAGAACACACCTCCGAGGCCAAAGAATGCCACAGAAGAGGCAGCCAGCAATACGGACCCCGAATTGTACCGGCTGCACCGAGCTTAAATATTAAAAATAATAATACACACCGTTCGATATCTTGTCAAACAGACAACAGACAAAGGATTCGAGCGTTAAGATATTTTCGTTTGCGACGATGGTGGCGCAAGCAAATATTATCATCAATAATTCACCAAGGGTTAGATCATCGACCATATGTCAATATAACTTTAGACGGAGAAAATATTCGTGGTCTTCTCGATTCCGGAGCCAACATAAGTGTTTTGGGTAAAGGAAGCGAACAATTTCTACAAGACCATGGTTTAAAATACTTCCCCCGAAAAACTCAGGTGCTTACTGCCAGTGGTGCACCTGAATCAATACTCGGATACGTCACTATACCGATTACTTTTGGAGGACAAACTAAAAGTATGCGTCTCTACATCGCGCCCTCACTAGAGCAAAGGTTATACCTTGGTACTGATTTCTGGACCACATTCAATCTTCAGATAACAGTATCCGAGCTCAGTTTACCAGGTGATATCAGTGATGTAGCCTCCAAAGTAAATGCAGACAATAGCCAGCATGTGTTAACATCAGCACAGCTAGAAGAACTAGATAGAATTAAATCGGAATTTCCATCGTCTGAAAAGCTAGGTTTGGGAAAAACACACTTAGTGCAGCATGAGATAGACACTGGTGATGCTAAACCAATCAAGCAACGTTATTATGCCATTTCTCCTGCTAAGCAACGTGAAATGGATAAAGAATTGGAACGAATGCTGTCCTTGGGAGTGATTGAGGAGTCTTCAAGCTCGTGGAGTTCACCAGTTACTGTGGTTCCCAAGAGCAATGGTAAGGTTAGGTT
This sequence comes from Nephrotoma appendiculata, assembly GCA_947310385.1. Classification (NCBI taxonomy): domain Eukaryota; kingdom Metazoa; phylum Arthropoda; class Insecta; order Diptera; family Tipulidae; genus Nephrotoma; species Nephrotoma appendiculata. Next base: position 335,989,238 of record OX371223.1, read on the forward strand.
GTGTTTAGATGCACGAAAACTGAACTCGGTCACGGTGCCAGAGGCATATCCACTGCCAATAATTGACGGTTTGCTCAGTCGCCTGGAAAACACTAAATATATTTCCAGTTTAGATTTGAAGGATGCATTTTGGCAAATCCCATTAGAACAATCTTCAAGATGCAAAACCGCCTTTACAGTGCCTGGCAGACCCCTCTATCAGTTTACCGTGATGCCGTTCGGTTTATGCAATGCGGCTCAGACGATGTGTAGACTAATGCACAAGGTAATACCACACGAACTGCATGATAGAGTATTCGTCTACCTAGATGATCTCCTCATTACTTCACCTACCTTCGAAGGTCACATGCAGTTACTCAGGGTTGTAGCAAAACATCTGACATTGGCCAATCTAACTATCAATATTGAGAAATCTAAGTTCGTCCTGACCCATTTAAAATATTTGGGCCATATAATCGGTGAAGGCTGTATTAGAGTAGACCCAGATAAGGTTAAGGCGATACAAGATTTCCCCGTTCCTAAAACTGTCAAGCATATTCGGCAATTTCTGGGAATGAGTGGGTGGTACCGCAAGTTTATACCAAGATTCTCGGAAGTAGCGACCCCACTCACCGAGCTCCTAAAATGCAAAGGCATTATCCAGTGGAATGAGCAGGCACAAGAGGCATTCATTAAATTAAAGGAATGTCTTACAACTGCACCAGTGTTAACGCATCCAGACTACACTCGTACCTTCTTTATTCAGGTAGATGCGTCAAAGACAGGTGTAGGGGGCGTCCTCTTCCAGAAAGATAGTAAAAATGAGGAACATCCCATCGCTTTCTATTCTCATAAGCTGAACGGAGCGCAAAAGAATTATAGCATCACAGAGTTGGAATGCCTGGCCGCAGTTCTTAGCGTAAAGAAATTTCGAGCCTATGTTGAGGGATATGAATTTGTCATTATTACGGACCATGCCAGTCTGCAATGGCTGATGAACCAGACTGATCTGTCTGGGCGGTTAGCTCGTTGGAGTCTAAAGCTACAAGGTTACAACTTTAAAATCGAGTATCGTAAGGGGTCACAAAATGTAGTGCCGGACGCTCTTTCTCGAATACCCGAGGAGGAAGTAGCTGCTCTTACCATGCATGGAACGAATTTACAATTAGACCTACAGTCTGCTGAATTTACACGACCAGTATACTTGGACCTACTGAAAAATTTTCAAGGCCACAAACCAGAAAATATTAAAATCTCAGATGGGAAAATTTTGATTCACCTACCGAGTAGGAACCTTGATCATCAGACAGACATCCCAGATTGGAAACTATGGCTCCCAGTCAGCCTAGTCCCAACAATTCTCAGTCAAGCGCATGAACCACCTAATGCAGCCCACATGGGCATGGCTAAGATGATTGAGGTCATACGCAGAAGTTTCTACTGGCCAACGCTAGTAAAAGACGTGCAAAGATATGTACAACAATGTCAGGTTTGTAAGCAAACCAAAGCCCCAAACACCACTTTGAGACCCCAAATGGGCAAATACAAAGAATTCGAACGTCCTTTCCAGAAGTTGTATCTTGACTTCCTGGGGCCATATCCCAGGTCTAAGAGTGGTAACACCCACCTGCTAATAGTACTGGATCACTACTCGCGATTCGTGCTATTAAAACCTCTGCGAAATGCAGTGGCCAGTAGGGTCGTACAATACCTGGAGGAAGAAATATTCCCGGTATTCTCCGTGCCAGAGACTATCTTGACGGACAATGGACAACAATTCAAGTCCAAACTATTTCAGAGCCTCTTGGATAGACACGGAGTAAAACATGTTTTTACTCCAGTTTACTCACCCCAGGCTAATGCTTCAGAGCGCGTCAATCGCTCAATCTTAGCTGCCATTAGGGCATACCTAGAGGAAGATCACCGGAATTGGGATCTCCATATCCCGCAGATTGCTAGTGCACTGCGCAACACCGTGCATTCCTCTACATCTTATTCGCCGGCATATCTGGTCTTCGGACAACATTCCGTTCAACATGGCTCTCAGTACCCCCTATTGCGGTTATTGGGAGGAGGAGCTTTGATGAACCATTCAGTTCAAGGGAAAGACGATCGCTTAGCGTTAGCTCGAGAACTTGTATTATTCCACCTTGATCAAGCGTACAAGCGGAATGCATCCCAGTACAACCTGAGATCAGCAAGGAGGGAATTAGCAGTCGGACAAGAGGTGTGGGTGCGAAATTTTACCCAGAGCAACGCTAGTTCCAAATATACAGTTAAGTTAGCAAACAAATTTGTACCCGCCACAGTACAACGCCGAGTTGGGACAGTAGCCTATGAGCTAGTCACGAGGAATGGCAACCTACTCGGAATTTTCCACGCTAAAGATATTCGAGTGTAGTAACCCCACTGATTCTGTAAAATACTCCATCTCATGGTGGAACACTTGGATGCACTTAAGCGTAAGAGGAAGGAGTTGGAGAAGGAACGAAAATGTAGGAGACGGGAGGAGAGAGAAATAAAGAAGAAGGAGGTGACGGCTGATGGTAGCGCGGGTAATACAGAGCTCGTTGTCGCGGACCATTCTGTCGTTACACCATCTACGTAGAACTAGATATCTGAATAGATGATGTAAAGACAGAATGAAGAATGGTATATCGAATACCATTGCAAGTAGAGTTAAGAGAATAGGATAGGCTATATAGGATAGGTTAAAGAATAGTATAGGAATATGGTAATAATTAGCAATTAATATTATTAATTAAGTAATAAGAACCGCATATAAGACACAAAGTTAACATTATTTTCCATATTATGTGGCCAACAAACAACAAGGGAAAAAAATCATAATGAGGACATACACAAAAGGTTATCCATGGATGGTAGAAATAGGAGTAGTGTTGGTTTTCGTAAAATCGCTGGGTGGTAGTGTGTACAACGAGTTTCCAAACAACCCAGGCATATTCATGGAGGAAATAGGAGGAGCATATTAATACCAAACTAGTTACCCCGACATAACTGAGTGAACAACTCCAAAAACTACAAGCGATGATGCCAAAAGATATCAGTTGCGGTGTTAGCCGAGTGCACGCAGTGGGAGTCCGGGGTTCAACTATGTAGACAGCAACGCACGTTGTTTAATGCTTAGGTGGATAATAGGTCATGCAAGGTCCATATATTACAAAGAGAAGAACAAGCATGGGGGAACACAACTAAGCCAGGAAAATCAGTGGCTGATATTCAATGCATAACCCGAAAGAATTACAGTCATATGCAACAATACCACGGAGTACCAAAAAAATCCAAGGCAGTGGTATACTTCAGTTAAATGCAGGTTGCCAGAGGGCTACAATTAACCTCTTGCCTAGTTTCAATGTAAGCCAAGTTTGGTTGGACAAAAAAAAAATAATTCGGACCCCGGAGGTACTAGGGAATTAAGACCCAGAGCTGGAATATTTGGCCGTTGCAGTAAACTCAATTCACGAAAAACAACATTGGCGACGAGTTAATGTACATGACCTCCACCACTATGCAAGTTCAGGGATAGTACTCATCATAGGGGGAATACTAGTCATTAGTTGGAGGCGGCGCCGTAACATCAGGAGAGTCTGGAAAGCCACTACTAAGCAGCGACGTAGCGAGAACCAACTACCAACCTTCACACAACCTCGCCGGCGTCACAGTCACTGACCAGATACCTCAATGATGAATGGATATACGTTAATGTTTATAATTTTATAAGATATTAAGTTTAAAAAAAAAAAAAAAAAAAAAAAAAAAAGGGGAATAAAGTTAATCTTAATTGAGCGATTAAAAAAAAAAAAAAAAAAAAAAAAACATGAATAAATACATAATAAGCTGTAATAAGTTTTAATATATAGTTAAAATATAAGAAATAGTTAAAATTACTTATAAAGAAATCTGTATTTAGGTTATAAAAATTTGATTAGTTTGCCCGGCTGAGACTTCAGGGTGTGGGGCGTCCGCCACGTTGATCGCTTTTCAATCAGTTCTCGACTCTATCTACTTTCCATAAGAGCATGAGATCTCTTTTAATCTCAGGATGGGTTTCCCCACGGTGTAACGAATTGTCTTTAGACAGATCGAAATCTCGTTACCACTTTCAACCTATCTAAACTTACCCGATACAATTGTATACATATTTGCAGTGTTAATCATGATCTGCACAATATTCCTTAAATTCTAATGTAATTTTCTAAATGTATACAAATTGTTTATGTTACTCAAATAACATAATAAATGTATTTACATTTTTACCTGAATAAACCATTTTTATATGAGTTTATTCAGTGTGTCTATTACAACAACGTTGAAGGTCGTTGTTCGTAAATATTGCTTATAAGTAAGTACACTGCACTCAATTTCCCACGTTTGCAGTAAATATAATGGTAATGTCGTTCAACTAATAATCGCATGGAAATTTCTGATTTTTGGCACATGTTGCTTAATCAACAAAATATATGTATGCGATTATTGGTGATATCCGAAACCCTTAATTTCTATGTGGATTATTAATGGAAATGGGGGGGGCTATTTAGAGGTGATTTCAATCATTTAAATAGTCTGCTTTTTGTTTGAGAAGGGGATTATGTTTTGGAAGGCAGACGGCGGCAGTCTTCATAAAATCGTTTGAGATCATTGTTGGACTAAGTCGTATTGTATTTGAACATAAAAAAAAGTTTAATTTGGGAGGACAATAAAGGCGCAAAATTTTAAGAAAAATCCGTTTATTTTTATTTTTGGGAGTTGTATTAACGTGGTGAGTATGTACTAAACAATATTTTTATTCACAGGTATAAGTAAAAAAAAAAGGAACTAACATATAACTGGTCCAGGCTGTACTAGTGAACAAGGAATTTCGTGTGACGTTTTTCGTCGGAAATTCCCGCTGTTAACTAGTATAGTAACAAGGTGCATGGCCAAGCACCTTTCTTATTACTAACCCGCGGCCACGCGCCGTTACTTAAATATAGATATTTTTTTTTTTGTTTTGATTAATCGGACACCTTGCCAATAATGTGGTAAGGGCCGAATAATCAGCGGATCTTGTGTGGCTCATGCCGAATGGGTAAGCCATCTGCTAGTGATGGTACTCACGGTTCCCCCTCCTTAGCTCCCTCGCGATTGGGCGAGACGTCTTTCTTTCAACATCAAAAATGTTAGCGGTATACTAGGCTCTGTTCACACCTCCACCCCCCACGACCATACATACCTCTACCCTTTGAGCTACGGGCTAATGCCGCTTGGAGGTAATGTGAACAGAGATATTATTTTTGAAACTGTTTGCCGACAGCAAACTGTTTCACGTCTGACCAGATTTCATGAATTCGTAATAAAGCACACTATTATTGTCCCACTAGATACATAGGAGAACCTTCTTTAAGTGGGTTTCGGCGTCGATTTACTGGATTGGCCGGGATCTATCCACAATTTTTTACATTTGGGGTCTTGGTAAAAAAACACTTTTCATCACCAGCCACAATTTTCCACAACAAGTCCATTTTTTATTGCAGAGCAAGCAGTGAAAGGCACGTGTTCATACGCTGACCTATAGGTTGTGCTCGTTCAACACATGTGGAACCCATATCTATCAAGTTTTTGAAATTTTCCCATTTGGTGCAAACGCTTGGAAATAGCTGTTTGGGTGACTCCTAGCTGAACTGCATGCTCTTGTTGCGTTTGCGTTTAGTCTTCATCCAGTAGAGCTTGCAATTCCGCTTCTACAGACTTTGATGGTTGTCCAGGGCACGGATGGTCACTAAGATCGAAACAACCACTTCTTAAAAGTTTGTACAAATAATTACACGTTTCATAAGTCACAGCGTCGGCACCACGAACACTACAAACTGATCCCTGTATTTACACCATAGACTCTGCTACTCTGAGGGATTATTTAACTGACACGCAAAATTGAGTATACTCTAATCGGAGATTCGTTAAATCGGGTTAGACCTATATAAAATAAATCGGTTACTCAATAATCTCCTTGGATAGATGAGCGGCACGATATCTGCATTGTACATAATGAGCAAAATATCACCATTTGCGCATAGGGCTGGCTATCGAATTTTTCCATGTTTTTATCTCGATGACCTTAACAATCTCAAAGCTGTTTCTGAACCCCTACGATGTGATCAAATCTGAAACTGGTTTGAATGACTTTAAGGATTTTATAGTTCAAGAGGTAAATCCCGCATAATCAATTCATATTCAATTCATATTCAACTTATACACAATTCATATGCAATTCATATTCAATTCATATTCAATTTATATCCAATTCATATTCAATTCATATGCAATTCTTATTCAATTCATATTCAATTCATATTCAATTCATATTCAATTCATATTCAATTCATATTCAATTCATATTCAATTCATATTCAATTCATATTCAATTCATATTCAATTCATATTCAATTCATATTCAATTCATATTCAATTCATATTCAAATCATTTTGAATTCATAGTCAATTCATATTCAATTCAAATTCAATTCATATTCAAATCATTTTCAATTCATATTCAATTCATATTCAATTCACATTCAAATCATTTACAATTCATATTCAATTCATATTCAATTCTATTCAATTCGTATTCAATTCATAATCAATTCATATTCAATTCATATTCAATTCATATTCATTTCATATTCAATTCATATTCAATTCATATTCAATTCATATTCAATTCATATTCAATTCATATTCAATTCATATTCAATTCATATTCAATTCATAATCAATTCATATTCAATTCATATTCAATTCATATTCAATTCATATTCAATTCATATTCAATTCATGTTAAATTCATATTCAATTCATATTCAATTCATCTTCAATTCATATTCAATTCATGTTCAAGTCATATTCAATTCATATTCAATTTATATTCAACTCATATTCAATTCATATTCAATTCATATTCAATTCATATTCAATTCATATTCAATTCATATTCAATTCATATTCAATTCATATTCAATTCATATTCAATTCATATTCAATTCATATTCAATTCATATTCAATTCATATTCAATTCATATTCAATTCATATTCAATTCATATTCAATTCATATTCAATTCATATTCAATTCACTATGCCTCAAATTCACCATTTCGCCGCTTTACAATTTCAACATAACGTCCGATTTCGATTGACGTTCGACTGTTCAACCTGAAAATATCCGTCTACTCTAATCTTCGAAGAGATGTGCATTTGTCGTCTTAACTATTCCCCCTTAAATAATCCTCGTCTAGTAAGTGTTCTTGAAATGTGTTTGTTGAAGTTCGATTAGAGTTATGAATTGACTGTTGTTTCTATTTCGTAATTTTACAGTACAGCATGATTAGAAGATTAGGATAATGATAGTTGTTAATAATATTCCAATGGAATAGAAATTGAAATTGAATTGAAATTGAAATTAAAATTAAAATTGGAATAAGAATTGGAACTGAAATTGAAATTGAAACTGAAATTTAAATTGAAATTGAAATTGAAATTGAAATTGATATTGAAATTGAAATTGAAATTGAAATTGAAATTGAAATTGAAATAGAAATAGAAATAGAAATAGAAATAGAAATAGAAATAGAAATTGAAATTGAAATAGAAATAGAAATAGAAATAGAAATAGAAATTGAAATTGAAATTGAAATTGAAATTGAAATTGATATTGAAATTGAAATTGAAATTGAAATTGAAATTGAAATTGAAATTGAAATTGAAATTGAAATTGAAATTGAAATTGAAACTATGAAGCTGAAATTGAAATATATAAATTGGAATTGGAATTGAAATTGAAATTGAAACTGAAATTGGAAATGAAATTGATATTGAAATTGAAAATGAAAATGAAAATGAAATTGAAATATATCGAAATTAATTGAAATTGAAATTGAAATTGAAATTGAAATTGGCATTGGAATTGGAAGTGGAAGTGGAATTGGCATTGGAATTGGAATTGAATTTGAAATTTAAATTGGAATTGGAATTGAAAGTGGAATTGTGATTGGACGTTGAATTGGAAGTGGCGCAAGTGGAAGTGGAAATGGAAATGGAATTGGATATGGAATTGGATTTTTTTTTTAATTGTCCGGTGGATTTAATGTCCCTTGAAGGTCAATCAAAACCCCCCTTTTCAATCACGTACACACCATACCCATTCACACCTTTTACAGTATACCACCTTCACATTGCAAGTTCCATGTCAACCTGTACATTGATATGAACGATGGATCGGCGTTCAATTCTGCACTCCAACAGAGGGTCTTAGTTGTGTTTATTAACATCACCGATCGTAATCGATGACGAAAATTTGCTTTTTGCATCAAGCCTCTGGTGTGATTCGAACCCAGTATCTCCCGGTCCAAGTGCCGAAGCTTTAACCACTGCACCACTTGTCCGGTTGGGAATTGGAGTTGTAATTGGAATTGTAATTGGAAGTGGACTTGTAATTGGAATTGACATTGGAACACTATGAAATTGGAATTGAAATTAAAATTGAAATTGAAATTGAAATTTAAATTGAAATTGAAATTGAAATTTAAATTTAAATTTAAATTGAAATTGAAATTGAAATTGAAATTGAAATTGAGATTGAAATTGAAATTGAAATTGAAATTGAAATTGAAATTGAAATTGAAATTGGAATTGAAATTGAAATTGGAATTGAAATTGAAATTGAAATTGAAATTGAAATTGAAATTGAGATTGAAATTGAAATTGAAATTGAAATTGAAATTGAAATTGAAATTGAAATTGAAATTGAAATTGGAATTGAAATTGAAATTGGAATTGAAATTGAAATTGAAATTGAAATTGAAATTGATATTGAAATTGAAATTGAAATTGAAATTGAAATTGAAATTGAAATTGAAATTGAAATTGAAATTGAAATTGAAATTGATATTGAAATTGAAATTGAAATTGAAATTGAAATTGAAATTGAAATTGAAATTGAAATTGAAATTGAAATTGAAATTGAAATTGAAATTGAAATTGAAATTGAAATTGAAATTGAAATTGAAATTGAAATTGAAATTGAAATTGAAATTGAAATTGAAATTGAAATTGAAATTGAAATTGAAATTGAAATTGAAATTGAAATTGAAATTGAAATTGAAATTGAAATTGAAATTGAAATTGAAATTGAAATTGAAATTGATATTGAAATTGAAATTGAAATTGAAATTGAAATTGAAATTGAAATTGAAATTGAAATTGAAATTGAAATTGAAATTGAAATTGAAATTGAAATTGAAATTGAAATTGAAATTGAAATTGAAATTGAAATTGAAATTGAAATTGAAATTGAAATTGAAATTGAAATTGAAATTGAAATTGAAATTGAAATTGAAATTGAAATTGAAATTGAAATTGAAATTGAAATTGAAATTGAAATTGAAATTGAAATTGAAATTGAAATTGAAATTGAAATTGAAATTGAAATTGAAATTGAAATTGAAATTGAAATTGAAATTGAAATTGAAATTGAAATTGAAATTGAAATTGAAATTGAAATTGAAATTGAAATTGAAATTGAAATTGAAATTGAAATTGAAATTGAAATTGAAATTGAAATTGAAATTGAAATTGAAATTGAAATTGAAATTGAAATTGAAATTGAGATTGAAATTGGAATTGGAATTGGAATTAGAATTGGAAGTGAAATTGGAATTAGAAGTGGAAGTGCAATTGGAATTGGAAGTGGAATTGGAATTGGCATTGGAATTGTAATTGAAAGTGGAATTGTGATTGGACGTTGAATTGGCATTGGAATTGACATTGGAACTGGGACTGGAATTGGATTTGTAATTGAAGTTGGAATTGACATTTAAATTGAAATTGATATTGAGATTGAAATAGAAATAGAAATAGAGAAATTGAAATTGATATAATTGGAACTAACATTGAATTTAAAATTAGAATTGGAATTGGATTTAAAATTGAAATTAAAATTGTAATAGGAATTGGAACTGAAATTGAAATTGACATAATTTGAATTGGATTCGAAATTGGAAATTGAAATTGAAACTGAAATTGTAATTGTAATTATAATTAGTTGTAATTGGAATTGGAATTGGAATTGGAATTGGAATTATAATTTCTATTGGAATTAGAATTGAAATTGAAATTGATATTGCAATTGAAAATGAAATTGAAATTGAAATTGGCATTATAATTGGAATTGGAATTGTAATTGAAAGGGGAAGTGGAATTGGCATTTAAATTGGAATTGGAATTGGAATTGACATTGGAACTGGAACTTGAATTGGGATTGAAATTGAAATTGAAATGTGCATTGTTGTAGTAGTAAATACATACATATATGTCCTTATGATAGTTGTTATGGTGGCCCAAGACAGAAAAGCATGTTTTTCATTTAACCGTGTTTTTAATGTGGGGTTTTATGCATTATTTTAATTCAATCACGCTTCGCTTTTATGGTTTAACCTTGCATTATTTCTCTTCGTAATGTTTGATATTGCTCTCTTAAAAATTAGGGAAGGTACACCTCTAGCGTTTTCTTCTAGATGAGTATCATGTTAGCATTCAAGTCATGTATTTTAATAAATAAAATTTCCGTTAAATGAGTTTACGATACAAGACATACATCAGTTTCTTCTAACTTTATAACAATTTCTAAATAACAATTCCAAGTTTACTGTTCATTTGATTAGTATATAGAATTTATATGTTAGCCAATTCGTGGTATCTTGTCTTTCTAGTCGCTTATATATAGATTCAGGACTACATTCTTGTTTTGCTACGCATGCATTTATCATTTCTATACTTCGGAATATCCTTTCGAGTGGATTATCTTTAGTACCATTAGTTGAAGTCTGCGTTATTTGCGAGTAGGATTTCCTCTCACTTTTTGTAAGATTAGAGTTTTATTTTTCAATCTTTACCGCACTTGGGATCTTCTTTGCAGATTATGCATATTGCATGTGTTGTATCTACTGGCACATTTTCGAACCTAATATCTCGTTCGCAGTATCAGCCAACCTGCGAATCTAAAAAAATAATTAAAAGAAGATAAAACTTTGTCTGGAACCTGTGTATAATTTGAGAGAGCAAAGTAAATATTTCTTCACGTCTATCAAGAAAATAAGTCGACATATTGTTTAAACCGCCCGAAATCAATTCATCTTCCTTGAAATTTTCCCTAACGCATGATGTTGTAAATTAATTAAAATATTTCAACTTCAATTTCAATTTTACCCATCCAAATGTAGACATTAATATATCCATCCATCCATTCATTCAATATACACACTCGTACATTCATTTATCGTCTAACAATACATAGACACATTACCATCCCCAAACCCTCTGGCATAATACCCCCAAACATACAATATGACAATTTAAATAAAATAAAAAAATATATAATTTTTCAAAATATTTCCTGTCATCTGTCAAAATTCATCAAACGTTTTCTTCATTTCAGCCCACCATGACTCCTCCAAGAGACTCGGAGCGATATACCGAGAAACATCAATTTTCCTCTTTATACACAGCTCGGATGTATGTACATTACATACGCAAAGTAAAATGTGGAGCATGTTGATTGTATCTCTCTACATGTGATTTTATTCTATACCACATTTATACACACAGATCTATCTCTAAAGAACAACTTGACAAAAAAAAAAATTATCAAAACATTGATAACAACAAAAAAAGGGAAAACCACTCACAACCCCTTTCATTTTTCCTACATAAATAGATCCGTGTGTGTGTGTGTGTAAATAATATATGTTCAATATATTTATCTCTCAATCACATAATTTTTATAACAAAAACATACGTTACATCGTAATAACAATATAATGGGGATGCTCACACCTTACCAATTTATACATGAGATGAACCACCCACTTTGTACTACTTTTTACTATTTTGCCGAAAAATAAAATAAATTCCACCCCAATATGTTACACATATTAAAGACACAATACATATTCTTCATAAATATACGAGAGTCAAAATTGATTTTGAGTGATTTATACTTTTTTGAGTGATTTTCAATTTTTCGAGTATCAAATTTTCCTGCAGTGTGCGCCTTTTTACGGTACCAAGGGTGGAAATTGAAAATTAATTTGTATATGAACGGAAAAATGTGTGTCATATACGATAAAATATAATATTTAGGATGATGATACGAGTGCGTATGTGTATGATGTGGAATAATTACTCGTATCTTGTTATTGTTGTTATGTTTCGAAATATTTTCATTTGAATTTCCTATTTCCGTTTTGATTTTTTCTCCGTGCTATTTTTTGGAGAAATGAGTGAGACGCGAATATTCATGGAATTGTAAAATTAATTATTTCGAAATTGATAAAATTTTGATGCTGGGGGATGGATTTGTTTATAATTTTACATATTAGTAAAAAAACATATTATTTGGGGAGGCCTTGTTTATGTTTACATATTAAATTATTGGTCGATTCAAGTGGAAAATGTCAGTCTTGTACGTGTGTAGTACATGCATGTATTCCATGAACAGATCTTTGCTAAGACATATTCTGTTTACCTTTAATGTTGGATACATAAAAGACACTTAGGACTTTTCATACATGTGGAAGAGTAATGGCCAGAAACAAAACTGAGCAAAGAGAATAAATAGGTGACCATGGTGTTGTGACGCGCTAAAACCTGATGAACGCGCTAAACTGGGTTTGAGCCCATACAAATGGAATCGGAATTTACCCTTTGAACTATAAAGTCCTTAAAACCATTCAAACCAGTTTTTTCATTTGATCACACCATAGCGGTTCTAAAACAGCTTTAAGAGTGTTAAAGTCATCGTACAGTTAAACAAGAATTGAATATGAATTGAATATGAATTGAATATGAATTGAATATGAATTGAATATGAATTGAATATGAATTGAATATGAATTGAATATGAATTGAATATGAATTGAATATGAATTGAATATGAATTGAATATGAATTGAATATGAATTGAATATGAATTGAATATGAATTGAATATGAATTGAATATGAATTGAATATGAATTGAATATGAATTGAATATGAATTGAATATGAATTGAATATGAATTGAATATGAATTGAATATGAATTGAATATGAATTGAATATGAATTGAATATGAATTGAATATGAATTGAATATGAATTGAATATGAATTGAATATGAATTGAATATGAATTGAATATGAATTGAATATGAATTGAATATGAATTGATTATGAATTGTATATGAATTGAATATGAATTGAATATAAATTGAATATGAATTGAATATGAATTGAATATGAATTGAACATGAACTGAATATGAATTGATTTGAATTGAATATGAATTCAATATGAATTGAATAAGAATTAAAATGAATTAAATATGAATTGAATATGAATTGAATATGAATTGAATATGAATTGATCATGAATTGAATATGATTTGAATATGATTTGAATATGAATTGAATATGAATTGAATATGAATTGAATATGAATTGAATTTGAATTGAATATGAATTGAATATGAATTGAATATGAATTGAATATGAATTGAATATGAATTGAATATGAATTGAATATAAATTGAATATGAATTGAATATGAATTGAATATGAAATGAATATGAATTGAAAAAGATAACCGTACAAACAAAAGACAAACTGAGAGTATTGTCTAACGTGCTTCACTTTAAATTTAAAATTGGTCAGAATTTATGGTTATTTGGAAAGAAAATTTGCAAATAATACATAAAATATGAGAATGCTGTATTCGATTACCAATTTAGTCTGCACAGAGCCGAAAGATTATTTTTCCACAACTCATTCACCTTGCTGTGCAGATATAAACTGAACTATGACATATTGCTGATTAAAATCCAGATTTCATTCACATTTTGTATTCTTGTTGTTAGTTTAAATCAAACTAAGTGAAGAAAATATTTATCAAGAAATACACGATGAATTACTGCTATGTGCTGCGCTACGAATGTGAACGGCGGCGGCGATGATGTTGATGAGGTAAAATGATTTTTCCTTCAATTTTCTTTTCTCGTGTATTTCTTATGTTTTTTTTTTCTATAAATAATAAATTTTCTTATTTCGAAAGAAGCAGCACACGAAGAAAAATTTATCAAAATTCATCAAATGAAAACATTAAGAAAATTGAAATTGCTTATTGGCGTTTTGATAATATTCATGATAAGGTCGTTGTGATTGTGATTTTACTAAAGATTTCAGTTTTTTTTTTCGTTTTTCTTGCTTTATAAATTATTGATGTATATGTATATAGTATAAAGAAGATTCATCTTAGCTATATATAGGTATATAGGTACATCGTGTATATACGAGTAATAGCATTAAGAGATTTTATGGGGGGAGTAGTAGGTTGGGTAGGCAGGTAATTACAAAACAAAAAATTAAAGTGATCGAACATAACACCGCGCATTCTTGTTTGATGTGCTGTTGTTGTTGTTGTTGTTTGCGGAGTAAGAAAATAGAAATTGCCTTAAGTATATCAATATAAATTCGTTGGCATAATATCTTCTCTTATCTAATATTAATGAATTTTTTTGTAATATGCAAAAATATAAATAAACATCAATTTAATCAAAATATATTTTGTATTTTTTTCAATTTAAATAAAATGGATGATGGTGGAAATAAAAAGAAATTCAATTTTCCTGACAAAATGAAATAAAATTAAATAAATAAATAAAAAAAATTAAAAAGCATTTTCATCTATATTCGCGCGCCTTGCGCCTGTCGCATTACAAATTGTCTTCACTCGCAGATGACAGAATTGATTTTTTTTGCTTGAATGTAGAAAATAAATCTTCAACAAATTTTCACCTATTGAACTTTTCCGCTTTTTGTTTTATTAATTTGTTTATTTATTTATGAGGTGGAGGATTCTTACTATAGCAGAACATAATTTCAGTATGGGAAACTGGCTTTCGGATTAATCAGATACTTGTATCGCTATAGTAACTTTCCAAATTTTCCGAATGGTTGTGTGTGCTACACATATTAAAGACAAAATACATTGGAACCAACACAAACTGGTGACGGACACCATATAAAAGCCCAAAGCCAGTCAAACGACGGGAACGCCAAATTTTTAACCAAATAATGAACAAATTACTAGAAGATTTAAGCAGCGTGGAATGCTGAATGGACGATATACTAATATACACAGAGATGATCGAAAAACTGACATCACAAACAAATGAAGTCATAAAAATATTTTCGAGTAACGGATTAAAGCTTAATAATGAGAAATGCATTTTCAATCAATTTTCAATAAAAATTTTGGAACATATTATCTCCGAGAAAGTTTTAGAAGTGGACGAATCAAAGGTAGAGGCGATAGAAAAGCCCAAAAACGTAAAACAATACCAACGCTTTTAGGAATGGTTACCTATGTGGGAAAGATTATCCCAAATTGTTCTCAAATCACAGCAGTATTGAAAGAACTATTACAAAAAGACATAAAACTCATTTGCGATCAAACTCAGGATAAAGCTTACGTTGAAATCCAAAACATGTTACTGTCTCCAATAGTTTTAAAATTTTATGATGAAAACAGGGACGTTAAAATTTCATTTGATACAAGCAACAAAGCTGTTGGAGCAGTTTTGATACAGAAAGAATACCCAATTAACGCGTATAGCTCAAAAGCATTAACGCAGTCGGAACAAAACTATCCACAAATCGAGAAAGAGACAACAGTAGTTCAACACGCGGTTAAAAATTTGCATGAATACATTTATGGAAAAAACCTCATAATAGAAACAGATTATAAACCGTTGGAGTCAATTTTTAAAAAACCATTACACTCAGCGCCGGCAAAACTACAAAGAATTTTGCTAGATATTGTTCAGTACAATCAAACAGTTGTCTATACAAAAAGGAAATGAAATTCCGATATAGCAGATACTCTAAGCCGAGAGTGCCAAAATGACGAAACACATCAGGAAAATGAACTCGAAGTTCAATTGATCGTACCAATGACCCAAGCGGATCTCGAGAGTCTACAAAAGGATACCGAAAATGACGTACAAATAAATAAATTGATGTCACTAATACTGAACGGGAGGTAACGGACAAGGCAAAACTGTCGTCAGATATTCAACATTTTTCTAACTTCGCAGAATAGTTATTCGTATATCAAAGCATAATCTAAAAAGGGGAATATATAGTAATACCAAAAAGTCAAATATTAAAAATATTGACAGCAGGTCTGTCTTGGAATTCAGTCCACAATGAAGCGAGCAACGCAGATTTTTTAATGGAAAAACCTAACAACTGATGTAATCAACAAACACAAAGACGAAATATAAAGGAACCAATAATATGCATAAAGAAATTCCAGCTTTGCCTTTTCAAATTGTTGCAACTGATTTGTTCAAGTAGGGTTTAGAAACATATATAGCATTGTTCGGCGCTGCTACTCCGGTATTATCGATATGGAAAAACTAGAATCACCAACATCAAATGCAGTTATTCAATTTGTTACGACTGTATGGTCGCAACGACGATTTTTTTTTGGTATTTTATTCACCCCAGTTGTTGTCTTCGTTTCGCCCATCTTCTCTTATGTTTTTATTCACCTCTGTGTTTGTCTGTGAACGCACCCGTGACGTTTTGTTTTGTTCCCCATTGTGTGGTGGCGCGGAGGTGAAGAGAAGACGAGAAAGAGAGAACAATGCGCATCGAGTGTGTGCAAAGTAAAACGTTTTGGAAAAAATGTTTTTTTCTTATATGTCTCTCTTTTGTACCAACGAAAATTTGGTATAAAGGAGAGACAGAGAAGAGAGATTCATTTCTTCTAAAACGTTTTACGAGTTGTGCGGTGCTCGAATTTTTTTTGGGTATGGATGCATTCAAGTTGTGATTTTTGAAGATAAAGTATCTTTTTTGGAATTTTTTGATTAAGACGTGTCGGGGTGTACAAATTATTATACCGACGCGTAGAAAAAATAACTAAATTTTTATTTTTTGTATAAATGGCCGATGTGGTCGTAAAAAAATTTGAGAATAAATTATATTAATGTATGAAATACAGACATAAAATTTACGTGCGTGTTTTATTCGGTAATAAAAAAATAATATCTGTGTTAATAAGGAGACGAAATAAAACAAAACGGATCGAATATCCTGCTCTTCAGTGCATGAGTGTGGTTTCGTTGTTGTGAAGAGGAATAGTAAGATTGTACCTCTTTGCAAAATAATTGTGAATTTTTTTTGTGAACAATAAAAGTGGCTTGGCGTTATACGATACGACTTGGCCGTGTGGTGTTCGTTAAACGGTGTTTGGGAGGGTACAGCAGCATCATAACGGTGCCGCTCTTAATCGATAGTTTTGGAAATATCAACGTGAGGCGCAATAGTAAAGGCTGCCCCAATTTACGTGTGTTGCATTTTTTTGACGTGGTCATTGAACGGTTGTGGGGGCAACGCCCAATCCATTATAGACGGCCTATCAAGACAAATTTTCTGTGTACCAGGTGAGGCCACCTAAATATTTTTTTTGATTTTTTTAAGGCGAGGCAACGCCCAATATAAATTTTCTGGTTTGGCAAAACAACGACTACCATCGTACGGTTTTGGCGGAAGGACGCCCTTATACGGGTGACCACACACGTGGTCATATTTTGTTAAGAATGAAATTTATCGGCGAGCGGGCCGCACCGTTGAAGTATATAAGGGTGGCCAGTTGAGGCCATTCCATTTTGGTACAGCGTACATGTGGCTAACAGGCCATTTGAACATATCGGTATCGCCACGTTAACGGCACCTAAGCCGCAACGGTCCGGGGCGGCGTCCCTGTGGCATGACGGCCGCGCAAGGCCGCAACAAGTTGTTTTTAAATAATAAGGCGGAAGTACGCCAACGAAGTGTCCAATCAGGCAAAATAAAATTTTCAACGTTTTTTTGGCGAACAACGCCCAATTTATTCGGCACGACCAAGCCGCAACGAGTTTCGGGTGGCCAGTTGAGGCCACTCTGTTTATTTTGGTATCGGGGAGAGGCCCCACAACGGACGACCGCTCAAGGTCGCACCAACACCAGTGTGGTAACGGCACCAAAGCCGCAACGGTCCTGTGGCATGACAGCCGCGCAAGGCCGCAACCCATTTTTATCGGGGAGAGGCCCCGCTACGATAACGGCACTTAGGCCGCAACCATTTGTTTTTAATTAAGGTACAATTTTTTTAATTTTTTTTATTTTTAAAATTTTTTATAACTTTTTTTTCTTAATTTTTTTTTAAATTTTATATTTGTAATCGAGCGCCGCACAGCGGGTGCGCGCTCGGTGCGCATTGCATCTTTATCTCTCGTTCCCTCCCTTTTCTTTTCTTTCTTTTTGGGAAGTTGTTTCCTTTCGTATGGTTTATTTTGTTTATATATAAAATGAATTACTAAATTTTCGGTTGTGTATGATGGGAGCGGAGACTCCCTCTGTGTCGGTTTAGTGTTTGCGGTCCCTTGGTGCCCGCATCCAATTCCGTAACCAGGGCTTGGCCCCGTTTGAATTCGGATGGATGCGCGCACCAAGGCACCTCTACCGTTATTATTATTATTTTTATTTCTTTTGATTATCTGCTGTTCGTTCCTCAGGTTCCGGCCGACAAATTTCGGCGGAACTTCGGGTATTATTATTATTTGCGTTCCCCCCTAACTTTCTGTATGCTCACGGTGTAAGCCAGGAGCCCTGCATGCCTCAAACCCCACGACCTTAGCACTTCTCCCTGAGAACGTAGCCGGCAAAATATCACCGTGGAGGCCTCTGCAGGTGCTTAGTGAAAATCTGCAGGTTGGCAGTAGCCAGCCTGTAACAAATTCCTAAAAAAAGTTTTGCAATACATGAGACACCACAGATATTGGAAAGTGATAATGGACCATAGTATACGTCGGGGGAATTTAAAAACTTTATGCAAACATGGAACTGTTTACACAAAACGTCGAGTAGTTTCGATCAAAAAAGCACCGTAACAAATCAATATAATACGCGATCAGGTAGACCAATAAAACAACCAATTAAACTAGATCTTTAAATTTATAACTGAATTTTTAATAAAGTAGTAAAATAAGAATACGATATATTAAGAAAAGGAAAAAGACTTTTACCAAAAAGTAAATTAAATTTAACTACTAACTAAAGCTAAACTTTTAAGTGAATTAGTTAATATAACGAACTGCTGTTCACCTTTAAACCAAGTCTTATTGCGCAGCGATCGAGCGGTATGAAATTATCCTTAAGATATGTCTCCGGCCAAGAAGCACGATATCATCTGCATATCCGAGAATTTGGTCTGATTTGTAACGGAATTTTATGCCGTTACAAAATTCAAACACCCAAATCCACATATTTCTTTTCCTGAGTAATTTTGCCATGACTTTGAAGATCTCATCTTCATTAAAACCCATCAAATGTTAACCTAGTCATGCCGAAATTGCAAGTTTTCATTATGTTTGTTGTTGTGTCAATATACATAAAATCGGTATAAGGTACAATACAACAAACGTAAAAATGTTTTCTTTACGTATCCAATGACAACTTACGTCACTCAATTCATTTATAATCTAGTGATTATAAATGTAAATTAGTAAACGTAAATATATGTTATTGTAATTGGATGACGTATATCCATATGTTTTATTTATGTGTACGATAATTGCAAATGTTCTACTTAGAGGTTTATGAACGACCTAGGTAGAAATGTGAAAGATTGCATTTTTCGTGACACACATAAATTCCCCAAGTGAATATAAAATAAATTTATAACACTTTTCTTTAATGGGCGGTATTTATAAAATATTTTTGCTAATATGGCGGAAATACAATTAATTGATTGAGAGGGTAGTGCTTTTTTGTACTAAAAATTTCCCCCTCCAGTCTCAACAAATCAATTAATTGTGGTATAAATACTGCGCCAAAATTTTGGTTAGGGGACAGTTAAGTTGTGATTCTAACTAATTACTCACTGAACATTAGCCGTGATAATTAGTTAGAAGGAGATTAAGTTTTATTTAGTCAGTTTGTTTTGTTAGTCTTAAATATAAATAAATTATTAAAAGGAAATCGATTTTTTTTTTGTTTTTTTTTGGGTGGTTTCTTGTCCAAATTCAGAGGGAAAGGCAGATTTGGTAAGTATATAGAGAAATCTAAAAGAAAAAAAAAACCTACAACCTACTAATAAACGGGCACATTTGGTAAAGGGTCTACCAGTTGCTTCATTAGAAGCGGAAATCGCGCAAGTGCGTTAGCACGCGGGCTTTCTTCTGCTGATAACACTTTACCAAATTAACAAAGTACTAACCATAGGGCCTTAAGCCCAAAAATAAATAGTTTATTTATTTTTT
The DNA here is from genome assembly GCA_947310385.1 of Nephrotoma appendiculata. Lineage (NCBI taxonomy): Eukaryota > Metazoa > Arthropoda > Insecta > Diptera > Tipulidae > Nephrotoma > Nephrotoma appendiculata. The sequence continues at coordinate 336,009,611 of OX371223.1, forward strand.
TGTGGGTAACATAGGGTAGATATGTTATCCTAAGTTTACCATCTATACAACCACGGTGGGCATACCGATAACGTGAGGCATGAATCCCACGAATTCGGTCATTTCCCAATCACCTAAAATTTTTTTTTTGTAAAACCCCCCTGTTTGACGGCATAACTCATGCCGTCTCATCTTCTTTTTATAAGATAGGCGGTAATCTAGATGCTGTATAAGATAGCGGAATTTTGACAGCGGAAAATAAGAGGTTGCGCTACTCGCCGCAAGTGGCAGCACTATCACTAAAGAGAAATAATTTTGTTATGTAATTACCAGCGGAAATTTTTCATTCATTAGCTGTGTTTTAATATTGGAGCACTATCCGGAGCCAAATGGCAATTTTCTATTGAAACTGCAGCTATTATTCACTGGTGTCGCTGTACTATAAAAATTAAAACTAAATTCATCAATAAAACAAACATTTATCACCTGAAATATATTAATTGACATTTATTTTGACATGACGTTATAAACAAGAATTCATTTTGTTGCGTTTTAAATTTTTATTGTAAGATTTGCTGTGTTTTTTTATTAGCGCCCGATAGCTGTATCCGGAGCAGCCAATTTTTTATGTGAAAACTTACATTTAGCGCGCTATTATTGCATTTAATTAATTTATTTAACTCTAAACTAAGATTTTTCATTCAACTTTTTAATTAAAAATCAATAAAAAAATATCTTGGCTCACTTATTTATCGGGAGCCGCTATCGGGAGCGCTATCCATTTCAATGGGAAATTTTGAAAAGGCTTTTATTTTGTAAACCCCTGAAACCATTAGAAACTAAATCTTACAATAAAAATTTAAAACGCAGCAAAATGAATTCTTGTTTATAACGTCATGTCAAAATAAATGCCAATTAATATATTTCAGGTGATAAATGTTTGTTTTATTGATGAATTTAGTTTTAATTTTTATAGTACAGCGACACCAGTGAATAATAGCTGCAGTTTCAATAGAAAATTGCCATTTGGCTCCGGATAGTGCTCCAATATTAAAACACAGCAATTTAGTTTCTAATGGTTTCCGGGGTTTACAAAATAAAAGCCTTTTCAAATTTCCCATTGAAATGGATAGCGCTCCCGATAGCGGCTCCCGATAAATAAGTGAGCCAAGATATTTTTTTATTGATTTTTAATTAAAAAGTTGAATGAAAAATCTTAGTTTAGAGTTAAATAAATTAATTAAATGCAATAATAGCGCGCTAAATATAAGTTTTCACATAGAAAATTGGCTGCTCCGGATACAGCTATCGGGCGCTAATAAAAAAACACAGCAAATGTGATGATCTACTGTCAAAGAAAATATAATCCAAATTTATTAATTTATTTTATCGTATTAATCGAAATCATGATCAATTCATATATTTATGACTATAATTGTATTTTTTTCGGCTATAATAAAGAAAAAAAGGATACCAAAAAATTCGTTCGGATTGTTTTGTTTGCTTATACATATTAAAAATAAAAATAATTAATTTAAAACTGTAATATTTAATTAATATATTTTATTTTAAATTATATATTGAATTAAATATAAATTATATTTTAAATTAATTATTTTTATTTTTAATATGTATAAGCAAACAAAACAATCCGAACAAATATTTTGGTACCCCCTTTTTCTTTAAGCCTTTTTTCCAATACGACGAAATTTTTCTCTCAGTATACTCAACACAAACAAAATTATAAATATTTTTAATAAATTACCTTTAATAATATTTCGTCCATTAATCAAGATATTTTTTATAATAATTAACCTAATAATTTTTTAAAAACACTTTTATTATTTAAACAAAACCAAGAAAAAATAAACACTTGACAGAAAAATAATAAACGCAAAAGTAAAACTGTCATTCGGCTGAATGAAATGAAGTTAAGTACAATTATTTTTGATTAGTAGCGACACCAGTGAATAATAGCTGCAGCAGTTTCAGTAGAAAATTTCCCTTCGGCGCCGGATAGTGCTCCAATATTAAAACACAGCAATTATGTACCACTTTTTTCACTAAATAAAATATCCCAGCGGAATAAAATATTAAAAGTGAACCTTAAAATGGCAAATTAATTGATCTCCGAAGTAAAGAAACTCGGTATATGAAATCTTGAAATTTAACAACAATCCGTCTATCCGCCATTTCTTCCACTAGTTACCAATACTTTCGGTTGTTTTTCGAGTAGCCTAGATCATACTGAGACTATATGGAAAATTTGGGGAAAATTCATAGACCAGAATTTCCACCCACTAGAATTTTTTGATTTTCTGCGGCCAAATAAGAGATTTTCAGTTTTTGACCATTATCTCAAAAAACTTCCACTAGTAACCAAAACTTTCGGTTGTTTTTCTAGTAGCCTAGGTCATACTGAGACTATATGGAAAATTTGGGGAAAATTCATAGACCAGAATTTTCAGTAGAATTTTTTGATTTTCTGCGGCCAAATAAGAGATTTTCAGTTTTTGACCATTATCTCAAAAAACTTCCACTAGTAACCAAAACTTTCGGTTGTTTTTCTAGTAGCCTAGGTTATACTGAGACTATATGGAAAATTTGGGGAAAATTCATAGACCAGAATTTTCAGTAGAATTTTTTGATTTTCTGCGGCCATATGTTATTTTCAGTTTTTGACCAATATCTCAAAAACTTCCACTAGTAACTAATACTTTCGGTTGTTTTGCTAGTAGCTTACGTCATACTGAGACTATATGGAAAATTTGGGGAAAATTCATAGACCAGAATTTTCAGTATAATTTTTTGATTTTCTGCGGCCAAATAAGAGATTTTCAGTTTTTGACCAATACCTCAAAAAACTTCCACTAGTAACCAAAACTTTCGGTTGTTTTTCTAGTAGCCTAGGTCATACTGAGACTATATGGAAAATTTGGGGAAAATTCATAGACCAGAATTTCCACTAGAATTTTTTGATTTTCTGCGGCCATATGTTATTTTCAGTTTTTGACCAATATCTCAAAAACTTCCACTAGTAACTAATACTTTCGGTTGTTTTTCTAGTAGCTTACGTCATACTGAGACTATATGGAAAATTTGGGGAAAATTCATAGACCAGAATTTTCAGTAGAATTTTTTGATTTTCTGCGGCCAAATAAGAGATTTTCAGTTTTTGACCAATATCTCAAAAAACTTCCACTAGTAACCAAAACTTTCGGTTGTTTTTCTAGTAGCTTACGTCATACTGAGACTATATGGAAAATTTGTAGAAAATTCATAGACCAGAATTTTCACTAGAATTTTTTGATTTTCTGCGGTGAAACGGGTTAGCCTCTTACCTATTGAGGCCAGCCCGGTTTCACAGAATTTGCCACTACCCATGTTCGCACTCCTTGCGGCATTTATTCCCGCAGCTCAGTCTTTTAGAGGAAAATGGCGTGGGTATTGGAGTGCATGGATAGCGGCCTTGCTAGCCGCAGAAGAAAGAGGGAACAGTTGAGTGGGGTAACGGACCCCTACATAGTGGCAGTGTCGTCGACCCGTTATGCGGATCGAGTCGATCGAGGTTGTATATTATGGTGTTCACACCACCATATTAGATCAATTAATATGGAAACAAAAATATATTGGCCTCTGGCCCACAACAGAATTTAGTAAGTATTTTTTTTTTTTTTGGGTACCACGGCGGTTTTGGCAGAAGGGGAAAGAGTGCCTATGTCACAACATTCCCGTCCCGAGAGACAGCCAAAAGAACACCCTGTTACCTGGGCCGTAAGAATTAGTATGGTGAGCCCTGTATACTTACCAATTTACCGCTTTGTTCTTCACAAAAACCCCAAAAAAAAAACACACAATATTTTAATTAACACAGAAAACTTTTATTCATTAAACAAAAAAACAAACCAAAAACAAAAAAAACTATGTATTTAGCTTAATTATCCGCCGAGCTGAGCTACTACACGGATAATTAATGGTCACTGACTGCCCCTAACCAAGAAAATTTCGCGGTATTTATTCCAAAACTTAATTACTTGTTGAGAGAGAGAATTTACATTTTAACCCAGTGATTAAAATTGTTCTCTCAATCAACTTACATTTTATTTTTGATGACAATCCAGAAAACTTTTAGAAACCGCGCATGTTGTGAATTTCCGGCTCGTATTTGCTACTAGCGGAAGTTTGTACAACAACAAATACAGATGGTTTTGATTTTCACATAGGTTGACGTATTCGTAAATATGTCAACGCTATACATAAATAAACCACTTGCATTTATCGTGTACTTGAAAAATGTAGAGATGTCGAATTGCATAAACTATTTACGCTTACCCCACAGAAACTCATTAAAAAAAAAATTCTAACATGAATTAATTAAATGGCCTTGTAGTAAATAAACGTAAAAAGAAAATGTGAAAACGTAGCATGACTGGTACATAAGTTAGATATAGTTAGAGAATTATCTCCAAGGTCATGCAGATAAGAAAATTATTAGTTTTTTTTGTTTGGGATAGGTTAGTAACGGAATTAAATAGAATTCCGTTACAGCGGCCATATGTGATTTTCAGTTTTTGACCAATATCTCAAAAACTTCCACTAATGTGTCTAAATCAAAAAATTCTAGTGAAAGTTCTGGTCTATGAATTTTCCCCAAATTTTCCATATAGTCTCAGTATGACCTAGGCTACTAGAAAAACAACAGAAAGTATTGGTTACTATTGGAAGAAATGGCGGATAGACGGATTGTTGTTAAATTTCAAGATTTCATATACCGAGTTTCTCTACTTCGGAGATCAATTAATTTGCCATTTTAAGGTTCACTTTTAATATTTTATTCCGCTGGGATATTTTATTTAGTGAAAAAAGTGGTACATAATGAATGAAAAATTTCCGCTGGTAATTACATAACAAAATTATTTCTCTTTAGTGATAGTGCTGCCACTTGCGGCGAGTAGCGTAATCTCTTATTTTCCGCTGTAAAAATTCCGCTATCTTATACAGCATGTAATCTAGGCCGTAGTCTGAGTATCTCAAAACCCACACCGTTCCCCTCTGCCGGCTTGAGCTGCGGGAACCGACGCCGCATGGGGTACATATCAGATGACGGCAAAATATTTTGAAACCAGGTTGGCTTTAGCATTAGCTAAAGGCTAGTCTGTGTCAAGTGGCACCCAATTATGTGGTACCACTGTTTCAGATTTATTAATAATACAAGCACGAGTGCATCTTCCTGTCGAACACCAGATGCTATTTCAAAGGAGTCTGATACAGACCCAGACGTTGTTAACTTACACAGAGAAACTAAAATTTATCTGGAATTTCTAGACATTTGAGCGCAGCCCATAAGTTTTCGCGGCCTTGTCAATTTTCCGGCAGCTCTTCTTGGCGCCAAATAGAGACGATGAGATCCTCCGCAGCTTTTTCAATTCTACAGGGATTTCATCGAGACTGGGTGCCTTTTCATTTTGTAATCTACTAATAGATACATTTTGAAAGTATGTTTGCGATTCTGAGAGAACATCAGCTATGTTTGTGCTCGCAAACCCGCACAACACTTTATTTTGAAAGCATTGTATCATTTATACATTGATCTTCTTGTCACAACCCCATAGTTCGATTCCTTAGGTCCACATGGGTTTTAGCATTTGTTTGTTCAAAATCAACTTGTTATGTATTGTGAGTTCTTAGTTTGTAACGTACTGCATGAAAGACATGCCAGCTTAAACCATTTTTTGCCACAACTTTCTCCCATAACATCTTTAGTGTTCGACGAATTATTACGAACCACCAAGTATCACAATTCTAGTCTAAACTTTTCACTGAGCTAACGAAACTCCTGCGCTTTCCGGAGCTATTCATTGAAGCTTCGAAATTTCAATCGATTTACTTGATATCGAGAAACAATAAAAGAAGATCTAAAGTGTTCACCTGCTGAACTAGTTCACGAATAAACTATCAGCCTACACGGAGAGTTCTTTTTCGAAAATGCTCTTTCACCTCTGCCTATTAAGGGCACAGTCAACGAACCACTACGTACCGCCATGCTATATGTTATCTCCACGGCGTTTATCTTGTATCGCGCGAATCTAAATCGAATAGGGATCAAATTTGTTGCCTCGATCCCATTTTTAAACATGATCTTACGCGGATTTATGTGGAAATGAGATTTACGATTTTCCGACATCGAAGACTTTGACGAAAATGATTAGAAGAAGATGATCGTGTTGATTGTGCTACAGAAGTTGACCTTCCTCTAAATGATGATGAAAACGTGTTAATACCGAATCAATCTCAATCTTACGCCGTTTGCGTCAGAGAGTAGACGACTCTTCAGTACACAGCAACAGTATCGTCTGGCGAAAATAGATTATATCGTCCACCAAAATGGAGACAGATGCAACCGTGCTTGTCTAAGGAATATCAAGCCCGTTAAAATCCAAATCGGCTGTTGAGATAATTGAAATGTTATCTGACGAAGACCTTATGCTAAATATAGTAAACTAATCAAAAATTTACCCTGGACAGAAAAATGTTCACAATTTCGAAGTGACCGTCGATTGTCTCTGAAAGTTTATGGGAGTTCTAATGTATACGGGATACAACAGTATCCCTCAGGAAAAGTTGTATTGGTCTGACGATGAGGATCTCGATAGAGAAATTATTCGAAAATGTATGGCAAGAAATAGATTTAATCGAATGGAGAAATAAAATATTGTCTCTAACAAAGGGCCGCGCATCCAAGCTCTTGGAGGAAAACATTTGATGGGGGTTTTTTCCCTTGGCTGTTAGCAGTACAAGGATGTCAATATCCTCTGCCACTACTACAACTGGCGGGCCGTTGACAGCATATTTCTGCAATGCCGTATGTACGATCAACGAGCCTGCATCGTCTACTGCTTGTCTAACGGAAATGCCATTCTCTCCCAGAACACCCTTCAAATACTGAATGAAGCGAATTTTATTGTTATTATTGGACAAAAACATCTCCTTTGGAAATGGTAAAACCATGTTAAGCTCAAACCTTATGTCAGGACATGACATGTTGTTTTCACGTCGCAAACGTTCTGACCCTTTCAAACTATCGCGATTGCATTCATAGCCATCGAAAACCACTGTGACTTCCCGGGAATAATTATCTCTTAAATGTTTCACATATCTGCTGAAAATTTCAACAAATAATTCCTTTCCCGTCCAGGGTACCTGATGTATCAACATGCCCTTGTCGACAACGTGAATTCATTTAGTCTTGTCAATATATTTATTTGAGCCGATTTAGCGGTTTTCCGTAACATGCCACTGTCAAATATGCTAGAAATGGAGCTAGATCATAATCGAAATGGGTTTCTAGGTTTTGGGGGGACTCTTCTTGGGTCAGGAAAATTCTCTGGAAAATTTACAAGGGATCTACTGTTATAACTTCATCCTGAACTTTTATCGAAAACATTTTATTTGTAAGAGGTACTACGCGATACTTGCGTGTTAATGAAATAGCATGAAACCTCTTGCCTTGCACTTGTATAAGGATACTATTTGTTCTAACCGCAAAAGCTTCGTGACAATTAACTTCTTTCCCTACAACGATCCCGGTGGACAAGGAAGTAAGTTCTTCTGTATGTGGGAATGGGTTGCGTATTTCAATCCACCCCTTTAACTTAGCCAAGTCTTCGTAGTCGCGATCTATCCGGCTGTCTCGGGCATCTACATGCTGGTCACTGGAGTTGAAATGGACTCCGCAAAACTCCTCTATTTGATTACAAATATCCACCATGAAAGGAAGGGATGCGATGAACTTGGTAGTGGCACTCGAATCCACGGTAACTAATCCGCCACTAACTTTAACCATTCTCATGAAGTCTTGTTCAATCGTCATGTCAGTGAAGTTACTCGACCAAAATTTGTCTGTACGCCTGATATAGTGTTAAACCCATTTCGAACAAAATTATGATATTCGACTTTCGTGAAGTTTCTCCATGTTTTCGAGGTAGTTTTTCATGTCCTGCACACCTGCTGAGTAAGATAGTTGTTACCAAATTGTCGACAGAATACAGTATGGTACGTACTTCACAATTTGTCAACACAGTAACAACAATTTCTAGTATCGTCTGTCCTCCACAATTGCCACACACTTGTCGACGAATCGTCGACAAAGTAACGACAAATTACAGTATTGGACGGACTCCACAACTTGTCGCACACTTGTTCCCCATTTATTGACAATCATCTTACTTAACGGATCGGCTGGAGAAAAATGACATGTAAACAACTAACAATCACTTGGAATCGATTTGAGCACACCAAATAGACGCTGTTTTATTCTAATTAAATGCCAGTCACACAGTCTAACTGATCTTTCAAAAGAAGACCAGACAAAAATATACACACTTTAACTACAATTTGTTGCACACTTTATACACACTTTACACAGTTTACACACTTTACGCTCCATTGCCTATAGAATTTGTCGCTAGCCACATTTTTCAAGCAACGAAACGGGGCACAATTACACAAAAATACACTGCACGATATGTCACCAAATTTGCTAGGGCAAAAAAACACATGACAAGGTAACAAACACTTGGACACGATAAAAACACACTAAATCTAAACACTTCTACAATTCTTGTTCATATAGTATATATGAATCACATATGGTGACGAACCAAGTATATACTTCAGAACTCTGGCCATTTGGACCGGAATATGTTCCTGCTTGGGACGTCCAGGCTTTAAATGGACAGGTGGAGGTTTGAAAAATTTTGCGTAACATTATTTGTGGTATCTTGCTTCGGCACTTACAAGATTCATTGTTGAAATTCTATCCAATGATGTTTTACAGAGTTCATCCTGGATTCTAGTTTTGATTTCTGTCATAATGCATGTGTGGAATTCTGTTTTTTTTAACTACATGAAAAGGGTCCCTTAGATGTCCTTTCATTTTGTTATGTTCTTCGGAAACTGGCAAGCCACAGAACATACAATTTGCCCTGAAATCAAACCCATCACTCCTGCGCTTTTTCCTCTTGGGGCTGCTCAAATGGTCAAATATTTTGCTCTCGTCAGCGACAAAATTTTGGCATTGGAAAGATCCGTCATTCCGTTTGAGAATGTAGCGTCTCCTGCACGCTTTCCGCAGAAACATCTTCCTTACAAAGGAAACATACCGTTGTAGCGGAGTTAACCTACATTTTTCTATAACAAGAAAAGTAGACCAAGATTTGAGTCAGAATTGATACTTGTAAACAAATTTTCTTGAATAAAAACAACATAAACAAATGCTCACCTTTTGCTCCAATTGATTTGAATCTTCACTTTCTTCCTGTAGGACTCAGGTTTTTCCCCACGTATCAATGAGATGACTTTATATACATTGATGGAAGAATTCCACCTTTACACTAGTCAAGGTGTCGAAACGTCAGAAATAAAGAGCCGGGAGAAAAAAAGCCACGAAAAGAAAAAGTGTTCCAAAAAAAGTTCCAAGTTTATTGGAAAATGGCCGATTTTGTGAAAAAAATAATTGCACAGCCGAAAAGTAGACGGTCTCAGCTTTCAAATGATATGTCATAGAGACCAATCCGATCATGTATGAATTTATAATTGGTGGTTGCTTACAAAATTTCCCCGCGCTCAAAAATAGCAAAAAATTGGGATTCAACAAATAAAATTTTAATCAAAATGGAAGAAAATTAGATTATACAAATTTCACAGATGAAAAAGGACGTTGTGAGGACCAATAATCATGAAAATTTGGAGCAAATTAGTGCAATACAAAAAAATAGGAACAAATTCCTGGCGAGATCAAAATTGCACGGGAGCAGAAAGTTTGATCCATTTTTCCAATATGGCCAAAGAGACAAAACGTGCCTCAAGTCACAGGGTATGATAACGGTAGTAGCTCATGTGTAAATGCACGGACTGTGTTCTCCGGCATACAACACAGAAACTCAATATTCTAAGTGCGCTTGGACCCGTTTATCTCGGAAACGGTAAGAATTAACTGGTCTTCAATGTTTATCTGAACAAAAAATCTCTAACTGCCATATTTTGGGAGATATTCGCGGAAAATCGATTTTCCAGGTCTCTTGGGGCCATTTTCTCCCCCTACAACAGAATATTTTCTTGAAAACTCGGTCTCATTTTTAATGAGTTACCAAATGCCACTTATCACCAGAAAATGAAAATCGCAACTAATAACTTACAAGTTGACCCCTTCATTTACTGGACTAGGAAGCTACATTTTATTGGTAAACGATTAGTGTCCGGAATCTCCATTTTTGATGTATTCGGCGTTGGGAAGCCAAAAACGCCTCGGGATGAGAAAACATTTCTCATTCCGAAACTATTTATAATACTACTAATACTACTGACACATTATTGGTTTCGTAACCATGGTTTCGAATTTCGTTTCGCCAAGTGAGATAGGTGACACATTAGTAATTTCTACTATGGTATTTGCATTATTATATGTATAGTAATGAATACATTTGTGCCACTGTTTGACCCGGTTTTTCGCGCTTTCTGTTTGTTTTATTATGGTTACTATTATTTTCCATAATGTTAAAATAATTAAATACTGGAATAATGTACAATATAAAAGGTAACAAGATAAATTTGTATTTTTAAAAATTTAATGGTTTTACGCCTTCCTCTATATTGAGATAATGACAGATAAAAAACGTCCTTTAAGCTAGCAGAACCCATACAGCAGAACATTGCTAGATAGTATGGATAATTATAGGCTAATTAAATGCCGCATTAAAAAATTTTGGGCTCCACCCCTTCCAACTAAAACGCGGGATCTGCTAGCGTTAGAAAAAGTTAGCAACACCCATATCAAAAACTGATTTAAAAACAATTGGAAAATTAAAGGTTAATTTTAAGCTAATTAAATGCCCTATTTAAATTTTTTTATTCTGCTCGATCTAGAAAATGCAAAAGGCTTTATCATTTCAAAGCTAGCAGAACCCAAATCGAAAATCGGACCAAAATCGAAATTAGAACGCAGAACAAGATCTATTGATAAACAAATAATTTTAGGCTCACTGGGCTGATCAAATGCTCAATGAAATATATTTGGGATCCACCCGTTTTTGACCAGACTTCAGGCCATTTAATCTAAAGCCAGCAGAACCCAAATCGAAAATCAGACCAAAACCGAAATTAGAACGCGTGCTACGCCCCTGGTCAAAAATGGGAGGAGCCTAAAATTTATTAATGTGGCATTTTGTTACCCCATGGTGAGCCCAAAATTATTTGTTTATCAATAGATCTTGTGTTGCGTTCCAATTTCGGTTTTGGTCCGATTTTCGATTTGGGTTCTACTGGCTTTGAAATGATAAAGCCTTTTGCATTTTCTAGATCGAGCAGAATAAAAAAATTTAAATAGGGCATTTAATTAGCCTAAAATTAACCTTTAATTTTCCAATTGTTTTTAAATCAGTTTTTGATATGGGTGTTGCTAACTTTTTCTAAAGCTAGCAGATCCCGCGTTTTAGTTGGAAGGGGTGGGGCCCAAAATTGTTTAATGCGGCGTTTAATTAACCTATAATTAGCCTATAATTATCCATACTATCTTGTAATATCCTGCTGTATGGGTTCTAGTAGCTTAAGGGACCTAAAAAGAATCAGTTTTCATTGATTCCTCTTTAGATCATTTAGGCGCTGCTTGCTGTAAGATGCAACAAAAAAGGGGGAAAAATATCCCATTCCGAAACCAAGTTCAAATTAAGTTTGAAATTAAAATTAAACATGACACATGACATCGAAACTATGGTTAAGACAAAAAAAGGTACGTGGGAGGTGTTGACAAATTGGACTAGCACGTGCAAAAATACCGAATCCTGAAAAATAATGATACTTTCCACTATTTACCAACGGAGTTGAGATAGCTATTTATAATGCCTATGATCTGTATTCGCTGCCTCACAGCAAGATATCATTTTTAAATTTTAAAAGAGAGATTGCAATGAATTATCCCAAAAGAAATTCTATTTCGAATCCGTTAAATATCGGTAGACCCATAACAACTTCAATTTACAAGAAGAGTGTTAAATCGAACAAAAGTGGACCAGGTTATACTATAAAACGGACACCTGAAGGGAAACAACGTAAATGTGAATTGTGTAAAAAATACTAGGAAGCAATGTCGTCTCGGTCACGTAGGAATTCATATGAATAAAATATAATGAAATATTTCTCGAAGCTGTTCGATTTTTCATTTTCGTCTTATGTGACCATAGGCCCCAATTGATGATTAAAAATAAACCTCAAAAAGCTATTAAATGTATCCCAGGACCTGGACCTTTAAAAGTGAATATGAAAACTAGAATATGAAAATTAGTTCGTATACCAACGTTTAACTAGTTCACCTTCACATGGCTTTTCAACTGCGGGGAGGGTGGTGTTCGTTACGTTAGTACGTCTAATGTTAAAGTCCCTTCCTCCAAAGTATATTTAACGGCAAGGTTGTAGATGATGGTATATTAACGAAAAATTTCACATTGTTGTATTGGGTGGCCCGTAGTTATCCCCTTAACGTGCATGATGGTTTTTCCTTCTTATTCTCCAGAACTAATGAAGAAAACCACACACATACTTAAAACATTTTGAGGATTTCGATTTTTAAAATTTTTAAGATTTCAGCTATACTATTTCGATTACTATACTTTATTTTACTACATAAGTGAAAATAAATTGGGGGCTGTATATGTTAGTGGGCAATGTATTTAATCACGAAGTAAGTAAATCAAGAATAAATTGCACTTAAATTCTAAAAAAATTAACTTTATTAAGCCAAGTTTGGACTTAAATTTGCTGCAAATTTAATTTCACATTTTGTTGTTCCTAATTGTTTTTTTTTCATAAATGCTGTACTATTCAAAATATATGTAAAACACGAAAAAGCACCTATGGAAGCTGGCACTTTCCGTGAACCGATTTCAGACAAAAAAAGAAAAGAAATACATTCACAAAAGCAATAAGATAAGGTTGAGCTTGCCTCTTATAATCAAAACATCATGTGTTTGTACCAGGTCCGCTATCTATTGCCACCATGATTAGTGAAATCATTGCCAAATTGATTTGAAAATTTCATAGAGTTCAAAATATTTTACCATTGGGCGCTTTCAGGTCACTCAATAATTGGCAACATGTTGAGTAAAATCACGGCCAACGGGCGCTTTTAGGTCCCCTATAACGATTAGTAAAATAATCACCAATTTGATTTGAAAATTTCATAGTGGTAAACATTTTGATAGCGTTGGCTACGATTTCACTCAACATGTTCCCAACTGTTGAGTGTCCTGAAAGCGCCCAATGTTGTGAAAATGTTAAACTCTATGAAATTTTCAAATCATGATGCCAACAGTAGTCGGATCTGAAAGCGCACAATTGTCTATTAATTTACTCAACAGGTTGTTAATGTTGGTTGCCCTAAGACTGTCCATTGCTAAAGAAATGTATCCCAACAAATCCAAAAAATACAACAACAATAAACATATTGTAAGAAGATGGTAAAACGTAAACATTTAGGCGAATTTTTTGTAAAAATTTTACGACTGAAATATATAAATTTTCTACGAATTTCGAGTACAATGTTTCATGAAATTCAGAAATGTGATTTTTTTTTAATGGGTCTTAGGTACATTCCAAAGTATTTTCCAGTGTTTTACCATAAACTTCAGTGATATTGGTGGACTGCTTAGGCCCAACGGAGTGTTCATAGTTATAGTTGTATGATTTTCTGATGGGCCTGACAGAAAGTTCCATGACATTATACAAAATGTGATTTTTAATAGGCCTAAGATATACATTTCATAGCCATTCAAAGTATTTTCAAGTTATTCTACATGAGCTCTATTGACACTGGTAGACCGTTTAGGGTCTGACAAAGTGCTCCATTATATTAAAAAAAAACAATTTAATGGGCCTGTTAGGTAATCCCAAAGTCATTCGTAGTATTTTTTAGTCATAATAGAGGACGGGTTAAACCAAAAGCAGTATCTTAGGGTGCTCTATGAAATTCATAAATGTAAATTTTTGATGGACCTTATGTTTAGGGGTCCTATAGTTAGTTATATGATTTTCTGATTGGCCAGACAGATAGTTCCAAGAGATAAAGAAATGTGATTTCTAATAGGCTTAAGAAATATATTTCAAATTCATTCTCAGTATTTTCAAGGTATGGCCAAAGGAGTGCTCCTAATCATAGGACCATCAGACCATCAGTAATGGAGAGATTTAAAAATGTGTTTTATAAGTTTCTTATTCTATATAAGTACTTTTCATCAACTCCAGTATACTTGGTGTTATGCAAACCAAATGGAGATGGTCTTTTGTTAGTTATATGATTTTCGAATGGGTCTGATAGGGTGTTCCATGAGATCCAAAAATGTAATTTTTTGTATAATTTTTTTATGTAATTTTTAATGTGTCAGACGCATTTTTACTTGAGATTAAGAAATACAATTTTAATATGCACCTCTTAAGCACACATTGCAAAGTCATTCTATGAAATTCAATGATATTGCCGAACTGCATAATCCCAAAACAGTGTATTCCAGTAAAATTGGTGGACTGGTTAGATCCAAGGGGGTGTCCCAAATCAGATACCATATATAGCTTTGTAATGAGTCTGAGAAGCGGGTGTTCCATAAGATTAAACAATGCAATTATGTAATTAGCCGTAAGTACATTCCAAAGTCAGTCTTAGTATTTTTCACACAAAGGAGTGTCCCTAGGTAGTTATATGATTTTTAATGAGTACGGTAGGGATGAGATGAGATGAGATTCAAAAATATGGTTTTTCCTGACCTTTGCAGTTTCCCAATGAAATTACACATAGACAGGGTGCGGCAACGTTGATTCTCGAGTTAAGGGTGCAAAACGTCGATTGTTGCTATGCGTCGTTTCTATGTGAGCAGTGATGGGGTCCTGATGAAACCAAATATTTGCTAAGTCGTTTAAGGTGTATTGGCTTCTCAGTTGTCACGTGTCAATTTTCTGTACCCAAAACACAGCAATTTTCTTGAATTTCAAAATTTCAACTAAGAGAAATTTAACGAACAAGTGCCTGTGTGATTTTAACATTTGCATGACCCGGCATCTCAAGATGTTATATTCTGAAATATACGTCTTCTAATAAATGCTTATGACTCATAAATATTCAAAAACCATCCATCAAAATTTGATTTCTCCATCCGTACGCGGTTTCTGTCATATTCACTTTGAATACTTTGCCAAATTCATTTCCATATTCCACCGAACCGATATACGATTTGTGTTTTTGCTGTTTTATTATTATTCGCGATAAATATGTTTAAATATTTATGGATATAAAAAGGATATAAAAAAACAACCAAGGAGTGAAAAATGGAAATGAATCGCTTTGCGGGGGGTACCGCACCAATATAAAATGGGTTTTCTAGATACGAATTTGATACATTTTCTCAATACACGAAATTTTTCTGTTTCATCAACACGATTTTTTTGTTTTGCTATATATGCAAAGTGAATGGATCATGTTCGTTACCTATCCGCCACCTATAGGATTCACCTATAAAATACAAATTTTCAAATATATATGAAGGGAAAACGAAGATTTTTGAAATAAATAAAAATAAAATCGTACCTATATGGAAATCAAATTTTCCGGATCTGCCACCGTTGTTTCGTGGGTGTGTGGGATCCGTGGCGTTCGAAAATTGTTTGTTTGTTTATTTATTTGTTTCAATATTTTGAGGGATATACACACAATCATGATGATGATAATAAAAAAAAATTGTATTTGGGTTGTTTGTGTACCTAAGGGTGATTACCCCGATGCTGCTAGCTGCCTGAAAATTTCTTTTTTTTTTGTTTAGGAATTCATTGCTTATTGATGAAGTCAGATGAATGTGTATACGGATACCTACACCGGAATAGAGTTTATGCAGTACAGCAAGAAAATTTGATTTTTCAATTTTAAATTTTTTGTCTCCTTTACGGATACAAATATATCGGTTTTTTATCCAACTGTAGATAGATTATATCTAGGGTGATTGTGTACGTATGAAATAATAATCAAAAGACATAAATTTTATAGACATTCTGGGTGATATTGCATTTAATGGAATTTACAATTTTTTTGTTTGAAAATCCATTACGTTTGATACCACTATCTATGGGTGCGTATGTAATAATGGATTTTATTTGTTCTTTAATCAGTGCTGGATAGATGTGAACTGTACAGATATCTATATCGTTTGAGGTGTGAAATTTTATAAAGTGTTAGTCGATTTTAAAATTCTGCTTCTAATTGATTGATAGAGTTAATCGAATGGAACAGACGAGAATAATTTTCTGTAAAGTAGAATGGTTCATGGTGAACTGAAATTAGTAAAAAACGGTTTTGTTTCTGCGAAATTTTGGAATTGGGTGTCCTATTTTACGAGATAATTCACCCTTCACCCCACGGACAAATTTGTGCGATAATAGTATGAATTAATTTGGAATAATACGGTATGGTCCTTTGAGCAGGATCGTAAAATAAAAAGACGGATATTAATTTTGGTTGGTGCATCGATGACTAAATTTCATACACGAGGAAATACAGCTTTGGAACACAACGATAAATCTGAGTGAGCTGAATGAATACCATGTTGGTCATATTTAAGTACAATCTGAGTGAATTATCTATTTTTTCCGTGTTAAATGTTTACGTAGGCATTTTTTGTATTATACAAATTTGAGAACCGATCGGCGGCGCAAAATCTATCATTACCCGAGCGAATCGCCAAACCAGTGTAATACACTCTTCTATAGGAGATTGCTCATAACCTGTTTGATAATCGTTAACTCAATTATCTAATAGACACTTTCGTTTAGTCAAATAAATCAATAACGATCTGGCCAATCGCTGGGCCTTGTAGATTCAGCTGATGGAACTGAATGATCAAAAGTTGACTAAATAGGGTTGATCTTGGCACAATCACACTTGACGTTTTTGTTCATATGCGATCAATAAATGTTACAGGCGACCAGCAAAATGAATTATTCTATGACCTGATCAATAACGGCATTAATGCAAACGTCGACGACTTCTTTGATATAGGTTGATTTCTACTAATCACTTGAAATTCTCTGCATTTGCTCACACTTGAAAACAATTCACCCAGCCTTATTAAATTTTGTAGCGCAAATTGGATTTTATTTTATATTTATGTTTTTGTGCCCATCGGCATACGTATAACATCAGACAAAGTTTACACAACGAAGAAAGTCTATGTGTGAACACTGTAAATCCCAAGGGCTGTAAACGGCTGTTCAGTCCCACATGCATTGACATTCAGACTTGCTCCATCCAGACTTGATAATTCGGGTTATGCTGTGACTGGCTTCGATCCGTATGTAACAATGTATGATACGTTGAGAACGTAATGTACAAGTTGAATTCGAAAAACAGATGTCTTTCGTATCGGAACGAGCAAGACAATTAAAACACGCCCCTTAGCACGATGAAATTGAAATCTCTTGTCACGACGGAGGCCCTCAAATATTTGCACCTGTTTCATGGATGCTCACCAATGAACTTTAAATAACTTGACAGGTTGACTGACGACCGGTCGATTTATACACATTAGGACATTTCACGCTGTGTCGGTTACGAACGTTGACTATTTCACTAGGTAGCTTATTCATATATTGAGAAAAAGAAGAAAAGTAAAGAGTTTCTTAATAAAAATAAGTTGTATAGGACCAATTTTTGTATTACACTCAATGGTATTTGAAGTTTCTCGAATAACAAAACTCTCAGAGATTTCCGAGCATGTGATTAAGTAAATTTGGTTTCTTACATAAAATACTATGCTGAGTTAAAGATTTTAAAATTGTTATGAGTTTTTGTATTGACAATTCTTCGATAATCATACTTGCAAATAAACTACTGCTGTATGGAACATCAACGATTAAAGAATTTCGTGAAAAGTTGACTATCTACGAAAAGTTTAAAGCGAAACAATCAAGATCAACAAGTTCCAACGCTAGTACCATCAGTGTTTCAAATTCAATGAAGCCACGTAAAAATGATCACTGTTTTAACTGCGGAAAAGTTGAACACCAGTCAAAACATTGTTATAAGAAGAGCGAGGGACCGAGAAGTTTTAAATGCATGAAATTTGGACATAAAGCTCCGGAATGTTCAAAGAAAGTCGAAAATCTTTATCAAATGAAGCAACCACAGATGAGTGGGTTAAAAGAGAAGTCGTGTTTAGCAAGGAAGGAGGAAAATTGTAACATAAATTTTAATGGTAAAATCATAGAGACCGTTATAGACAACGGAAGTGACTTCACAATAATTAGAGAGGATGAATTTGAAAAACAAGGCTTGCAATACTCTGATTGTGCCACGGATGAACTAAATGGGTTTGAAAAGTCAAAATAAAGTCGTTTGGCTCTTTTAGATGTGATTTAAAAATTACCGATGAAATGTTCAAAGCTTCAGTGAATGTAGAAGAATCGAGCATATTACCGGTAAAATTTCTCATTGGATACAATAGTTTGACCCAAGCCATTATTTATACATAGAAAATGGAAAAATTCTCGTGCGAAAATACAATAAAGACGGTTTTCATTTCAATTGTTTATTGTTGGTTGAGGAAGCAGATGAGATTATATTGGAACACAATAAGTTTGTCAAACATGTGCAAAACTTGATTAGTCAGTACGAGCCTCGGAAAATTAAAGAATGCCCTTTTTCTCTAAAAATCATCCTGATACTTGATATTCCAATTTTTCAACTACCTCGTCGTCTTAGTTTGGCTGAAAAAGAAGAGGTTAAACGTTGCGTGTTATTGATGATGTGGTTATTCAGTTACAATCATCAAAGTACTTTACGACGTTGGATTTAAAAAATGGTTTTTTTCCATGTGTCGGTCGATGAGAATAGCGGGAAATATACTTATGGCTTTTGTAGCGCCGTCTGGACACTATGAGTTTTGTAGAGTTACATTTAGTCTATGTGTCTCACTACCAGTTTTCCAGCACTACTTACATCTAATTTCAGAACAAAACTTGGAGCTACTAAGATGGTAATGCAGTTATCGAGTAAATACGGGTTAAACTTGAATTGGGCCAAATGTCAGTTTTTATTTTCATCTGTCGAGTATTTGGGCTATTATGTCCAGGACGGTAAAATAAAATCTTCAGCAGAAAAAATTAAAGCAGTAGCCAATTTTCCTGAACCGAGTCAGTCAAGAATGTGCAACCTTTCTTGGGTTTAACTGGTTATTTTTACTAAGTTCATTCCGAATTCACCGATCCTGTTCTTAAGCTTTTCAACCCTCGAACTGAGACAGAGCTTCATACGGATGCTAGCCAACTAGGTTATTGCACAATCTTGTTGCAAAAAATAATGTTAATAGGAAATTTTATTTGGTTTGTTACTATAGCCGGAAAACATCTAATGCCAAATCACGCTACAGCTAGAAGTATTAGCAATCATCAGAGCTCTTGATAAACTAAGAGTTTATCTTTTTTTTTTTTTTTTTTTTATGTTTTATTCTATGCAATCTGTTCTGAGGCCGAAGCACTCCCAGCTCTTTCGCAGTTCACTTTTACCGTCCTACTTTACGCATTGCTTGCCACATCGAGGACGTACGGCTATAGGTCCGATTTACGTAGAACCATCTGCACATTGCATTGCTTCATGCCAGCCTATAGTACTGACATGGAAGATGGGTCGGCCCATGAGTTGTGCACTCTGACAGGGGGTCAAGAGTTTATCTTATTGGAATATCTTTCACAATAGTATCAGACTGCGATGCGTTTAAGCATACGATGTCGAAGAAAAAAATTGAAGCGTGAATGGCCGGATGGCTCTACAACTAGAAGAATATCAATACAAGATTGAGCACCGCCGCGGCAGTATAATGAAGTACGTAGATGCATTAAGTAGAAATCCAGTTGTATTAATAGTCTCAAGTCAGATATTGAAAAGTATAAAGTATGCTCAAGATCAAGATGATAAACTAAAAGTAATTAAGGCATTGTTGCAGTACGGATTATATGAGAAGTTTACGCTACACCAAGGAATGCCCACAGAGAAAACGAAGTTGGAGAACCATTGTTATGCATACCAAAGACGATGGAAGTCGAAATCATTAAATCAGCACACAATGAGGGACATTTCGGTATTAAAAAATGGTAGATTTAAAAGACAGGTGCGCCAGATATACGTCAAACTGTGTAGAATGCATATTGGGGAATCGAAAGCAAGGAAAACAATAGGGGTTCTAAACCCATTGCCAAAAGGAGAATATCCATTATCTACTCTCCATATAGATCATTTAGGCCCTTCAATTTCTACTAATAAAAATTACAAATATTTATTAACAATTGTAGATGCGTTTTCCAAATTTGTGTGGATATATCCTTGCAAAACTACAACCCCAGAAGAAGTTTTGACCAAGATGAAAAATCATCAATTCACTTTTGACAATTGCGAATTTATAGTTTCTGATCGAGAGACGGAATTTACATCAAAGCAATTCGAGGAAAATTATTCAGAGAATAAAATTAAACACATTTTAATCACAACCGGGGGTCCCAAGGGAAATGGCCAAGTGGAGCAGATAAATGGTATTATTATACCTCTCTCTCTCTCTCTCTCTCTAGCTTCACATCCCATGAAGGGATTTTGCCGCCCGCACTATGGTCCTCCAGCCGTCTCGGTCCATCGCTTTCGACCTCCAGTTTCGACATCCTAGTGCCTGTAGATCTTGTTCGACGTCGTCACGCCAGCGCACTCGGGGTCTTCCTCTACGACGCACACCGGCTGGTTGTTGATGGAACACTTTATTGGTCATCCGTTGTTGTGGGGACCTTGCAACGTGGCCGAGCCATCTTACTCGATTGGATTTGATGAATCCGATAATATCGCAACCTCCAAGAATTTGCTTTATCTCGTGGTTCATGCGAATCCGATATTCATTGTTCGCGACTTTAATAGGACCAAAGATGGAGCGAATGACCTTCCTTTCGAAGGTAGATAATAATCTACAATCATTAGTGGTCATGGTCCAGCTCTCGCTTCCGAAAGCCAGCACAGGTCTTATTAGTGCTTTATAAAGTGCGAGCTTGCACGACTGCGATAGATGTCTAGATCGCAATAATTTTGATTGGGCGTAGAAAACTCGATGTGCGGCAGCGATTCGGGCTTTTATATCTGCCTGCATGTCATTTGATGATGTTATAACTGACCCGAGGTATTTGAAGTTTTCAACGCGATCAAAGTTATGGTCGCCAATTCCGAGATTTGCCGTAGAGATGTTCCTGGGTGTTGATACAAATTTGGTTTTGTTACTGTTCACCTTCAAACCAAGTCTTCTTGCGCAGCGATTGAGCGGCACGAAACTGTCTTTGATATCGCTAGGTCTACGGCCAAGAAGAACGATATCATCTGCATATCCAAGAATTTGGCCTGATTTATTAAATATACAGCGCGAAGTTTCGATGTTGCTTTTCCTCACTACGTACTCAAGCGCCAAATTAAACAGCACAGGCGCGAGTGCATCTCCCTGTCGAACACCAGATGTTATTTCAAAGGAGTCTGACACAGTTCCTTCGATTACAATTCTACATAGAGACCCAGACGTTGTTAATTTGCACAGAGAAACGAGTTTCTCTGGAATTCCTAGGCATATGAGCGCGGCCCAAAGGTTATCGCGGTTTATACTGTCATATGCCTGACGGAAGTCTATATATAATTGATGTATGGTTATGTTGTACTCCCAACATTTTTCCAAAATCATCCTTATGGTGAAACACTGGTCAGTGGTCGATCGGTTGGGACGAAAACTACACTGATAGTCGCCAATGATGTTTTCGGCGAGAGGGATGAGTCTGGCAAGTACAACATTAGCCAACACTTTGTAAGCAGTGTTCAATAGAGCTATACCACGATAGTTTTCACATTTAAGACGGTCGCCTTTTTTATGCAACGGACATATGAGCGCGGTCTTCCAATTCTCCGGCAACTCTTCTTGGTCCCAAATACATACGATGAGATCGTATAGACTTGTTGCAAGAGTAGCGCCTCCGAGTTTTATTAATTCTGCGGGGATTCCATCGAGACCGGGTGCCTTGCCGTTTTTCAATCGACTAATAGCTGCGTCTACTTCCTCCACTGTGGGATATTCGACGAAGACCTCATTACCTGGAGGAGCTATTGCTCTAATGAGGGTCACGTCGTCATTCCGATTTAGTAGATTTTGAAAGTAGGTTTGCCATACTGAGAGAACATCAGCCACGTTTGTTCTCAATTCTCCATTCCCGTCTTTGATGGCTGTACTTCTTGGGTGGAAGTCTTTAGTGAGATTCCTGGCATTGGCAAAACAGTCCCTTGAATTTCCTACTTCCGCTTGGAAGCTGATGTTTTCGATGCATAATCTCATATGATCGCGTTTCTTTTGACGAAGGTATTTAGTCGTGGCTTTCCTGGCGCGGAGATATTCTGCATGTGTGCTTCTAGTGTTGCGAGCCAACCATTTTTCACGAAGCTTTTGTTTATTTGCGACGATCAGGCGACATTGATCATCGAACCAATCATTGCGGGGTCTCGGAGGTCTTCTTCCGATAGTGTTTTGCGCCGCGGTGGTAATGGCTGACTGTATTGTGTGCCACTGCTCCTGGATGGTAGAAGAAGCTTCTTCGTTGTTGCTAGGCCGCTCTAGATAGTTAGTGACAGCTGATTGGTAACTCTGCAGTGACGTTTGGTCTTTTAGAGCATCCACATTCCATCGAACGGTTTTTTGTGCTTGTCTGTTGAACGTGTAGATGACAGTTTGCACTTATATTTAAATACGACAAGCATATGATCGCCGCCCCGGTGGCAAAGTGGTCAGCATGCTTGCTCCAGCGACCGGAGGTCTCGGGTTCGATTCCCGGTGGTGACAAGGAAAATTTCACGGCTGGTTTAGGATCAATGAATTAATCACTCATTATCCGAAATGAAAACTGGATTATGAAACCTCATTTGAGGCGGCCAAATCCCTTGATGGGAATAAAGTGCCAGAGAGAGGGAAAATATGATCGCTGTCCATATCTGCACCCCTGTAGGATCTAACGTCAGATATACTGGTCGAGTGTCTCTTAGACACCATGACGTGATCAATTTGGTTTTCCGTTCTTCCATCATTCGATCTCCACGTTACTTTGTGGATTCTCTTATGTGGGAAAAACGTACTTGATACAACTAAGTTGTAAATTAATGCCAGGTCGGTGACGCGTTGGCCGTTGTTGTTACTAGTTAGATGCAGACTGTTGGGACCAATCTGCGATGTATTTTCTGCACTCCTACCGATTTTTGCATTAAAGTCGCCCCCGATGATTTTAATGTCGTGGTGCGGTATGTTATTGATGACTTCCTCCACCCCCACAAAGAAGAGATCTTTGATGTCATCAGATTTACCTTCGGTGGGTGCATGTACATTAACGATCGTGATGTTAAACTTATCAGTGCGAAGTCTGACCGTGCATATCCAGATGTTGATTGGGCGGAAATCGATGATGTGGTGCTTCACGCGCCGATGGATGAGGAAGCCAACTCCAAATTCTCCTCCGTTCTGATGGCCGCTGTAGTGAAGAGTGTAACCATTGGTGGTGTCATGGATCCCACTCCCGGACCATCTAAGCTCTTGTAGTGCAAGTACGTCTAATGTGTAACTCTTTGCTTGGTTCGAAAGGCTCTGGAGATCTACAGGTCTTAAGAGGCTAAGCACGTTCCATGTTCCCATTTTTAAAGCGTTGTCCGTGTACAATTTCCGAGG